>JAGIQG010000019.1:18070354-18773954 GCA_024679065.1 Sphyrna mokarran | reverse complement strand
GATTGACAAAGCAAAGAAATTCCATTCCCCCCCTCCCCAAAAAAAGCTTCCTCAGCTTCCCTTGCACCCCCACAGGTCAGACAGCATTTGTGGAGAGAGAGAAGCAGAGTTAATCTTCACGGCTGGGCACCCTTTCTCCGAATAATTTACATTCCTTTTTTTTTTACCCCCATGGCAATTAAGAGGTTGTGGAGCAAGCAACTAATTGAGAGCAGCAACACAGTTGTTGGATGCCAGGGAAGTGGCTTCCTTGCCAAAGTTGGTGTTGAACTGTTGGGTTCCAATGACTGGCATCAAGACATAAGTGGTTCATTCAGCACTCTGAGCAACTCTACCCAAATTCCAGGGAGATAAATAACCCTGTCATCATGTGAGCACTCTATCCACATTTCCTTATTTAAGTTGGGACAATTATGGTATTGACATGTGATAGTCTATGTGAACAATAATTGTGTGCCAACCATTTTATAATATACAGATTGAGTAGGATAACAATACATTACTATTTATATAGGGTAAAACACAGATTAAATTGTTGCATCTGGTGCATAGCCCATCATGTCTCCTTCCCCTCTTCCCCCTTTCTCTTTAAAAGAAAAAAAGACAAAGGCATTTGTACGCTTAACGTAGTCTTGGAACCTCATGTTTAGTTTGGTCATATGTCCTGAGGGTGTAATAATGCCAGTTGATTCTGAGTAGATGTTCTCGGGCTGGTGTTCTCAGTATGGATGATCTGAGGCATTCCAGTAAGTGCAGAGCTTATTGCATCCATTTCCATTGGTGTTGGAGATTTGTAGAGTGGCTGGTTACTGTGGCCTTTGCTGGTGCTGGTTTCCATATTTGTGATGATGCAATTTTGTACCTAGTTGGTGCAGTCTGAGATAAAATGTAACTGTTCGGTGGTGGGTCGTGGCTCTGCAACAACTAGTGGCTGCATGTGGTCTGGCTCCTGACTGTTTGACCATATGTTAGAGGACCAATTCTGTAGGTATTGTATTCATAGTACTTTTTCGCTCTTGGTTGACATTCCATAAGGGCATCACTCACATTGGTATGGAGTTGGGCCTCAAAAGAGCCTTGGAGTAGGAATTTTGGTCCTGTGCCTAGAAAATGGCCCCTGTGCTGATGAGGGGACTGTTTCACAGAAGGAGGAGTATAGCATAGTAATCGCTATGATCCTGGGCACATTTCTCTAGAAGATGTTGAGCTGAGAATACGGCCAATTCCACTAGACCATTGGACAGTGGCTCTTGGGAGCTGCTAATGATGTTCTCAAAAAATCCATGTGCATGCAAATTTCTAAATTCGGTGGAACCGAATGGGTAAAGTACTTGATCATGATGGTGTTACCCTTTATTTTTGATAGATAGTTGAGTCCACTCAAACTCAACATTGCTTACCATTTCTTTTAAAGATGTCAGGTACTATAAGGGACCATGGGAGGTCTGGGACCTCGTGTAGCTGCAGTGGTTCTTTTGTTTGATGCATCTTGAATCCAGTGCATGGTGCACACCTGGAGACTTCCCTCCCCAGGTTGGCGTACTTTTATAGTGACATGTAGTGATTCTGTTGTACAGTATATCTGGTTGCTTACAACCCTTGATCCCTTTGTGAAGTTGCTATGTGTGCTACCTCTGGAGAGAAGTAGGGATGACAAATCTATCCTGTGTGGTTAGTTCATCTCTGACAAGGATAATGTGGAACTCGTGGGGAAACATTTTTGAAGAATCAGGCTAGCCCCTCATGATAATGTGTGGCTGTGTGCGAGTGATGTCTGTCTGTGGTCATCTTCGAGTTCCTCATTTCTGCAAGAGGACAGCACCTTACAGTCATGATGTCTGTGTCTCCACAGTTTGCCTTGTCGAAAGGGGCAGGAAGATTCTGGAAAGGGCATCAGCCATGTATGGCTCCTTACCACGTCAGTAGACGACACAAATTGTAGCATTGCAATGTGAAGAAGTCTTTTTAGAATAGTTGAGTGGCTGATCAGTTTCAACACTTGCAGGATGACCATGAATGAAATTTCTGAAGTGAGGAGTTTCTTTTCGATCTGTACATGGCAAGTCTCAGTGTCAGAGAAGGCCCTTGATGCAAAGGCCTGGTCTGCCATTATGCTTGCAAGTTGTGCCACGTCTGTTCTGGGAGGCATCTGCTGATAGGAGTATGGGTACTAAAACATCAAACTATTTGTAGCACTGATGGAGCTGAGAGTGCCTGTTTGCAAGTATTGAAAAGCACTGTGTAATGCTCTTGCAAGCACTATTTGATTCCCTGGTGAAGGAGCTGGCGAAGAGGCAAAGTGACCTCACTGTAACATGGGATGAACTTAGAAAAATAGTTTATCGTACTAAAGAAGCTCTGCAAAATGTGCTTGTCCATGTGAATGGCTATCTGTTATATAGCCATTTTCTCTTCTGGGTCCTCTTCTTGCCATCGGCTGTGAGTAAGTGCACCCTGCGCCTGCATTTAGCAGTGTTCAGCTTTAGCTGTCTAATTCTGAGTCTGTCCAGGATGAGATGATAATGTGCATCATTTTCTTGCATAGTATGACCCCAGACCACAATGTAATTAACAGTAATTTCACAGGATTGGTTTGCAAAGAGGTGCTCCATGGACCTTTGGAAGACATGTTGCCAGTAGTGATCCCATTGGGCCTACAAAGAAAACAACATTTGCCTACTGGAGACATGGATGTGGTAAATTTCAAGGATTCTTCAACTTGTGCAGTTTGCTTCCAGGATGCTAAAAGTCTTAGTATTGGTCATGTCTGCTATCACTTGGTCCACTGTCTTCGAAGGGTGAAGAGGTCTGAGGAGCGCCTTACCGAGTTGATGCAAATCCTGACCGTGCCATCTTTCTTTACAGCAGCTACTATTGCTGAAACCCATTCTGTGGCTTCATCCATGGGGGTTATGATCCTGGTGTCATCATCCAATGCAGCTTATGGACTACTTTCTGCGTCATGATTATTGGTACTCTTGGGATAAATTGGCAGTACCGAGTCATCTAATCTTGTGGTAAACTACTGGTAGCTTACCAATGACTCCACAATTGAAGAGGTCTTTGTACTCATTTCTGGGGCCTAGTGTTGCAGAGCATGTTCCTCTGGACCAAGTTGGAAGAGCCCCAATGTGATGCTATCCCAAAGACTTAACAGTGGCCTTATATTCAGGTCAGCAATGTGAAACTTGAAGCAGCCTTGTGTGCAATGGAGAATGGACACACATTCTGTGCGGGTGACTTGTTTGCCGGGGGCCATGAGCTCCACCAGGGTTTTGGGGTCTGGTGCTGCATATAGTTCTAATTCCTGTAGAATTTGCCTGAGTAATGCATTACACCATGTTCCAGTGTCAATCTTTACCTTCTCTTCAGCCTTGCTGTAGCTCATGTTGAGGATGGTGAAGATCTCACCCTTTCCTGATACTCAGTAGAATATTGTTGGTGATGCAGTGATTTGGTTGCTCTGGCTGAGCTCCGGTTCATTCACCTTGCTGATGCTCCTGCACTTGGAGGACTGACTGGCTGCAGTGTGACTGGTGGCAAAGCAAGGCTGCTGTGATTCTGATCAGCAGCATTTTGCATAATGATTCCGTTTGCCACATTTGTTGCAGCCTTTACAATATGCCAAACATGCTGTTTTGTTTTGAGGATGATGGTTATTGCAGTTAAACAGGACATGCATGTCCTGTACTGCAAACACTTCTGTTTCCTAAATAAACTAAATAAAACCATATTTTCAGATTGTTCATTTAGCATGCAGATTAATTGATTGTAGCTCATAAAATAAAAATTTATTGAATTCAATTCAAACACGGCTGTTTGTAGTGTTAAATCATTCTCTTGCAGCATCTGCTTGTGGACAAGATCACTGTGGACGCTGCAGACTATTCGATCCTTGACCAACTCATTGGTAAGGGTGCCAAATTCATCTTTTTGCCAAGATTTTCAAGGACCGGAACGTTCCAGTGATTCGTGCTGGTATCATCATCTGGTCCCAGTATGGTGCACCCCTTGCTGTGGGTTTCCCAGTGACTTCAATGGGAAGTCCAGTTGACAGCAGCGGAACCGAAGGATCCTGCTGTTAGTCAATGGCCCACCACCTCCCGCCAACAAAAAAATTGCTGTGGCGAGGCTAAAGAATCTCATCCATTGTTTGCTTTTATCTTTCAGTTTGTAGAATTAAATGCGTGCCTCTTGAGTGTTATGTTTGTCAGTGACAGGTAAATATTTGCAAACTGTGTAAAGATTATTTCAGGGTTCGCTTTCTTCTCCATTTGAAAGACAAATGATTTAAACTCCTCAATAGCTTTGGGGTCCACTCGATATAGTGAAGTGAAAGTTCGTCCAGTTTTTGATTTGTCTGCTGGTCTGGTGCTGCAATAGATGTGCAACTCCTTTTAAAACTTGGTCCAGTTGTCTGCAGTGTTTCTGAACAAGAGTGGATCCATGTGGCAAAGTCCTCAAGCATGCTGTCAACTCCTGACATCATGTAGAAGTACTGGGTTCCAATGACTAGTGACCAAAGACTGAGTACTTTGTTGTTTTGTGAGTGGCACTTGCATGCTTTACTCTGCCATCACTCTGGGGAGAATGCCTGTGCTTCTGTTATCTGACTTTTTAAGTATCTACATCATCAGATGATCACTTGGTCTACAGTTGGAGCTTTGCTGCAGTCAATTGTACATTTAGGTCCTCATTGCCACTTCCTGGGTGTGTGACAATTTATTCATATCAATGTTTTTCTTTGGTGCAAAAATTCAGGAGGTACAGAGCTTGTATTTCCCTCCATCCTATCGATGTGTAACTAATAGCTTAACCTTTGAAGGTTTTAAAAATCTAATCAGCTGGATGATTTTAATTTTTTTTTTTTGCTTGCTGTTGGCTAAAGGTTGCTGGTACAGAATTGTGAATAAGTTCAACATTTGAAACTTATCTCTTTTTTTGCAGGCTCATGTTCCAGCAGTCAGCTAGGTTTGCTGAAGTGGAGCAGAAGTACCAACAACTCTACATGAAAACTGTAGCTGCCCAGGCACTGGAAGATGAAGTTAACAAAGTTTCAAAAAAGGTAAATGCAATAAAGTACCCATCTTAAAAAGTCTGGCAAAAAAAGATGCATATTAGACTAACCATGATTCTTTTTTAATTGTTTATGGTTCAGTTAAGAGAGAGTACTCAATATTCACTGAGCACTGTAGATTCGGGCCTGTGTTGATAATCCAAAATTTCTGACATCAAATCGTGACAAATTTTGAATTGAATTCAATAAATCTTTATGAGCTACAATCAGAAGTTGCTACAAAGTTTCTGGATTGTTATACTGATTTAAGGCAGAAAACTTGCTGTCCATTCCTGACTCCAGTTCCACAGTCTGTACTTAGCATAAGTACCCTTTGAAACAGTCCATTCAACGTAGAAGAAATCTTCTACATCTTTTGTGTGACACATAAGATTGGTAATGGTTATAGCCCAAATCAAGGAAGTCAGTGAAGAAGCTGATGAATAATCCTGCAAATTAACACTTTATTTCTCTTTGTAGAAAGCATGAATACTATTGTTTCATTTCAACTTAGTTTAAGTGCCTTGCTATTGTTGTAATTTTTCCAAGAAGTATGTTTATTATTAATGGTATCCTGACAAAATTGTATAAATACTGAAGAAATGGTATATATTTTGGATGCGAAATCTTGGGCCAGAATATTATGGCTGTGCATGCCAGTGGGATTTTCCTATCCCACTGCAGTGAATGGAGATTTGGCTGGGTGCTAAATTCTCTGACCTCAGAGAGCAGGACTATGGTATGAACGGCCGGTGAGATCTCACCCTTAGATTTTCACCATACCTTCTGTTTAAGACCTCCCAGAAATATCTCAAAACGCTTCATCTCCAATAAATTACTTTCAAATTCAATGATTATTGTATGTGTATGACCAAAGATCTACAAAATAAATCATTCGCCAGGCTTGAAATTCTTCTTTGAAGATAATTAATTTAAGATGATGGCCAGGATTTTCAACAATACCTTTGGCTGGGATTTTCCAGTCCACTGCTGAGCGCCAAATTTTCTGTTCGTGCTGGCAACGGGGGGGCAAGGCGTCCAACGTTGTAGAACTCTGGCCTGTATTTTTATTGAATATTTCATTTTATATTTTAGTTAATTGAATTTTAAAACAATGGTACAATTGATACAACACAATGCAAGGTGTATAACCTAACTGGTTTTGTAGAGATGTTGACATGATTATAAAAAAATGAAGGCTTAGTACTTAAGGATATGTGAAAATATTGCAAAAAGAAGAATTAGCTAGTTTGAACCTGTGCAAAAATAGAAAGAAAAGTTATTACTTGATTGATATAAATTTAGGGAGGTGGATACTCAGTGAGACCTTGGTGCCCCTGTGCATCAGCCGCTGTAAGTAAGTGTGCAGGTACAACAAACAGTAAAGACTGCAAGTGGTATGTTGGCCTTCATAGTGAGGGTATTTGAGCATGAGAAATGGGGATATATTACTGCTATTGTATAGAGCATTGTGTGTTGTTTTGTATCATTATCTGAAGAATGTCCTTGCTATAAAATGAGTACAGCAAAGGTTTATCAGGCTGATTCCTGGGATGACATGTCTGTCACATGACAAACTAAATCAATTAGGATTATATTCATTGGAGTTTGGAAGATTAAGAGGGAATCTCAAAGAAATTTATAAAATTTAGACTGGGTAGATTCAGAAAGAATGTTCCCAATGATGGGAGGGTCCAGAACTAGGGGTCATAGTTTGAGGATCAGGGGTAAATCTTTTTGAACTAAAGTTAGAAATTTCACCCAGAGGGTGGTGAATGTGTGGAATTCACTATCACCAAATACATTTGAGGCCAAAACATTGTCTGATTTCAAAAAAGAAATTAGATCTTGTTGAGGCTAAAGGGATACAGGGAGAAGGGGGAAATCAGGATATTGAATTTGATGATCAGCCATATCATTGGTGAAGCAGGCTCAAAGGGCTGAGTGGTCTACTCCTTCTTCTAGTTTCTATGATTCTAAGAGCATGAAATTTGAACCTACCTGTCGTGAATGCACGCTGATTCTCTGATTAATTGAAGATTTTCAAGATGTTCAGTTACTTTAATCTTGATTTTAGACTTCTAACAATTTCCTCACCACAGATGTTAAGCTAACTGGCATGTAATTCCCTGGATATCCTCTTTTGCCCTTCCCATAGACTGAATACCCACTGTTTACAGCCATAATCTTTGAACCCTTTAGTGCCTGGAAGCAGTATCCAAAATGTTCACAATGGTTTGAAATGAGCCCTGCCATAATATTGTTGGGAAGCTTGGGAGAAGCAGTGCAAACAATTATGCCATTTCAACAAGGATTTTGACATGGTTAGAGTGTGAGTTTTGGAAAATTAAGCAGAAATTCTACTCATTTTTTTTTTCTCCATTTCTTTTTAAAAAAGTCGTAATCAAAACAGGATTAATTATTTTTGACAAGAGTCTGTTGCACATAGCTGTTCATCTGTAGTGACCAAAGAGATGTCTGCTGTATAATTTCATCAGTTCACGTTGCTGGCAGGAATATTTCACCCTTTGGCAATGCATGTCACAAATCCAGGTCAATACTGAAACTTTGGAAATTGACTAATGCATGCAAACCTTCTCATCAGTAGCATGGAAGTATAAAATATTTATCTAATCTCCAGTCTTGCTTCAGTCTTAACTCTTGCCATGTAATGGGTGAAAGCAAGCACATTCTCCCTTTGATAGAAATGTAAGCAGGGAATATTTGCATTTACCTGGAATAATCTGGGGTAATTAACACTCCATTTATCAGAAAAGCTGAAGCAATTCACACATTTTGAAAGAAGTTTCCGCTTCATTGTTGATAAAGACTTTGAGAAGGAAAAAAATTTCAGGTTCTCATAATCTGCTGTAACTTTGGAAGATGTTTGGAAATTCCAGCTAGATATATAACTGTGACTTCTGCTGAAGTTATGGAAAGCAATTGGGAGAACCAAATTAGGAAGTTTGCAATAATAAATCTTTAACAGAACCTACAGTACAGAAGGAGGCCATTTGGCGCATCAAGCTTGCACTGTCAGCAATCCCACCCAAGTTACATTCTGTAGCCTCACATATTTATAGTTCTAATTCTCGTAACACTGAGGGGCAATTCATCATGGCCAACCAATCCAGTCTGCACATCTTTGGGTTGTGGGAAAAAACCAGAACACCCGGAGGGAACCTACACGGGGAGAACGTGCAAATTCCACACTGTCATCAATGCTAACCACTGTGCCACCCTTGGGAGAACCATGCTCCACAAAGGCAAATCATCTCTGCTTTGCTTGAGTTAGTCTAATGAATTTGCCCGTAACTTGTTCAGTCAGTTGTAATACTTACAGTATTCACCTTCAGTTTTAGGAATAGTGTTGCTTAAAAGTTCAATCCCATTAACTACAAACCCTGCTTTATTCCTTCTGGTGCAGTTCTTTATTTTCCTGGATGCTAACTTTTTGACTCTGGTTTTGGTTAATGCAAGATCCTCAACAAGTTACTCATACTTTATAAGCCAATGATTTGAAACATTTCAAGTCATATGTCATGTAAATGAGTGCTTTGACTTTGAATCTTTTTAACTTGCAATGTGTATATAATGCATGATTGTTCTCACAGAAGGCAAGGGAATTTATTCCTGATTTTTGATCAGGAGAGTGAAGTGTTTCTACAATACCTCATGTTGACAGATTCTTGCTGGTAAGAAAAATTAGATGATTCACCAACCATACCTTTATGATTTTCATATCACACTTCTAATTGCAAAGTCTAGCTATCTTTCATGATTACAATTGACAACCAGTCAACCTTTTTCAAAATGCCCTTCTCAAATTGCCATGGCTATGAGGGCTGCAACATTTAGTTAGACCTGCATTCTATTGGTCAATGTTTCTAAATCGTGTATTTATTTCTGAGACAAAATAATGAAAGAGTTCCTTTGATTGAAACTTTCAAGGACATCACAAATCCTTTATATCGAACATGGTATTTTGATTTGTTTATTTTTCCTTCGCTATAAATACATTCATTATCTGCCAATATGCAATCAAATTACTAATCCTGCAGAAGTAATGTCGGTTTGCATTTTTATGAAACATAATTGATTGGCTTTCTTTAGCCATGGATATTATGCGATAATATTGATTGTTGGCTGAAAAGCTAGCTCTTGGAATTATTTTTCCGACAATCAAGGGCAAGCCTTTTGATGTCATCTCCCCCATCCAAATGGATAGGAGAGTTGATGAATACATAATACTAATATCTCTTTTTTTTTAAAGAAGTAGAATTCAATAGCAAGCTTTATTCATTCTATGTATGTGTTTGCATATGTAGTATAATTTTCTTTATACAGATATAATCGACAAATATAATCCTTTTATGCACCAAGAAGGATGACACACTTGGTCATCAAGGATAATCAATGACGATAAAGATGCAAAGTAGTTTTACATAGAATAAAATTCCTTCTAATCTGCCCTGAAAATGTGCTGCAACCTTAGAGGAGCAGCAGTCATTTATCTTTTTCCAGCATTCACATGAATGAGTTTGCCAATTTGGTGGCAATGAATGTTTGCATTGGGGCATACTTGTTCTGTGGGCTACTGCCTACTAGGAACTTTATTGAATCTGTCCAAATCCATTTTCTAATGGGTTGCTACAGCTAGCAGACAAAAGAGGCTTTCATTCCATTGGTCTGTGCTGAATTCAGTCCCAGGTCCCATAATTGAATGATCAGTACCTAATACATTGTACCACATTAACAATCGTATTTATTTTTGTAGTATAAGGTTAATGTTTGGGTGATAAAACTAACCATAACCTTTGCTAATTTGCTTTTACAGTAACTATACTATGCTATTAGTGTTTGTATATGCCTCAGGTCTGAGTTCGAATCTTTAAAAATGACAGGTCGGGAATCTGGAATTTCACTGCACACAACAATATTACAGATTGGTTTTCCTGTTAATACAGTAGGTTACTTTATTAAATTTTGAACTGTTTGCCATTGAGGAGCCCTGGCTTCTCTTCTACTTTAGGCCAATGCTTACAACATCTTGTTGTATGATTCTTTTCCTACTGTTTACTGCAATATGAATGATACTTGGTGTGCACATTAATTGGCCATACAACCTTGGATACATACTACACTCTTGAATTATTTTTAATAAAATGAAGCCTTTGAAAAATTGTTCCAGAGAAATTGTAGCTCATGTCATTTGATTTTATGCTCGAGACTCCTCTTCCCCAGGTTTAATAATTGGTTAACTTGTAGAATAGGTGCCAACTCTGCTGCATCTTTTTTGGTTTCTTATGTGACCTCGTGGAGAGTCTTTAGTAGCATATTTATAGGCTGGCACCAAACACATAAGCAGTGTGTTCATTCCTGTATGTGCACACAACTGCAGGCAGCTGTTGGCCTGCTTTTACCCCCTTCCTGTTCTCCCACCATCTATTTGAAGGCCTTTGTGGAAGTTGACTTAAATTGGAGTTCTAAATACTGATGAACTGCTTCTTGAGGGAGTGGGGGGTGCGGGGCGGTGGTGATGAACTGTCACTTGGGGAAGGGAGAGGGCAACAGGTTTCCTCGGTTCACTGGAAGTATTAACACAAGGTGTAATTTCTGATGTCTCTGGATTCTGGTGTACACTCTGAGTGTGTTGCCCATTCTTCTGTACCTTTTAAAATAAGCATAAACAAATTTCTAGGGCAATATCTGGAATAAAGCTTTTGTCCAAAAAAAAGTATGCAGATTAGTGATGTGTATTTACTATTTATTTCTGACATTGGTCAAAACTTCATTAATGATTAAGTAGCTCTGCCCCTGTTTTGTGTTATGGATATAGCTGGAATCGTCAGAAGAAGTCCTGCAGAAAGCACTGTCATCAAATTCGGTCATGACCCTCTTTGAACAGGAGATGTCAGAGCTCCGTAGCAGTATGACTAGCTTACAGGATAAAGAACATACGATAGCAAGAAAAATGCAGAATGTCAATAAGAACTTCCAAAATATTTCAGACACCTGGAAACAAAGCTTAAATGAAATACACAGTGAGATTGCAAACTTGAAATCCGAATCAAAAAGCATGCATAACAAAATATCATCAGAAATTAATACAGTTGAACGAGGTGTGAAGGATCTCACTGAAAAGATGAATGATTTAGAAGCAAGTACCCTAAGAAACACAAACGCAATCAAACAACAAGAGGAAGAGGATTTAGATGGCCTTGAGAAGCAGGCAAATTGGAATACGAGAACCATTGAGAGATTAGCCGAGCAACAGATCAATTTGATTTCAAAGGATAGAGAGTTAATGGAAAAACTGACTGAATATGAACCTAAACTTGAAGAATGTCACAAGCATCTTCCCTCAATTGATGAGAGTGTCCATTCTATCCTTAAGGTTTCCAGTGATCTCATCAGCACTGAGAAGAAAATAGATCAAATGACAGTCCAGATATTTAACTTGGAGGACAATATGCTAAAAGTCATAACTGAGATACTAGATATAAAAAAAGAGCTGGAAATGTTACTATCTGATCATGCCATTTAAAAGTAAATAATTTGAATGCCAAAGTTGTAATGGAACATAATAAAATGAGAAGAAAAAAGGAAAGAGTCCTGAAGAAGCATTCTACAATTAAAGTCAATACTCTATACTGCGTGCACAAGCGTAATTGAACAGTGAACATTTTGATGCTTTCTAGCTTTGATTTTGAGGAAAGCAAAGTTCCCTTGGTGAAAACTTAATCATCCATATCAAAAGCTGGATACTGGGCTTCAACTGCTGGTAAAAGAAATGACAGACAGTTCCAATTTCTGCGGAATGAGTACCATTGGTAGTGGCACAAGGCGAAAGATTTCATTGGACTAGTACAAAAATGCAATGAAAAGCTTGTTGAAAATTAGTCTTTGTAAAGCTTTTAAAAAGTTGCAGGTGAGTTGAGATTCTTGGATTGATCTAACAAAGACAAAACCCTTTAATATTTTTCTCACTCTATGTAACTATGGTCTAGTATTTGGAATCAACATGATTAACACTTCTTTGCATGTACTGCACAGCATTTTAATTAAAATGAGATGGAAGTACAAATTGCTGTTCTGGCTCCGTTCCAAGATGAGAGGCATGAGAACAGTACATTTTGTGATTTTTCAAAAAAAAAGTCACAATGTTTGTTTTCTGCCTTTTTTTTTTATAAATTGATCATTTTAAACCAGTGATAATATTCCATTGAATGAAACATTGACAGTAATTTGAAGGATATGAGTAGTGCCTATCAATGTGTATGTGTGCTTGTGTGAAGGTAATCTAACCCTTCAGGGATTGAGGTTGGAATCTTCCAAATTTTTAAAATTCTTGAGACCATTTCTGGGTCAGTTTTGTTGCAGTGTGCTTTATAACATAACGTAAAAGCTGGCAGCTGAACATCAGGCCCAATCAGATATCCCTCCTAATTAGGGAAGGCTGATTGGAAGGGGTTCCGGAGATGGAAGCTCGAGTGCTGAAGTGCTGCCCTCTTCACTTCAAGGGCGGGCAACAACTCTTACTGAGGCTCAAGAAGCAATAATGTCAGGGAAGCACTGGAGCCACCAGCAGCATCAGTGAAAAGTCTGAGGCACAAGGCCCATTGTGATTAGAGATATCTGTTATGAATTGAGGAAAATTAAGATTAAAAATGAAATTGGGATGAAATACAAAGGAAGATTGACAAGGACAACTGTTTGATATGCGAATTAGCATAATAGTGAGAAAAGCAAGTGTTTACCAATGTTATAAGGGGAGCAAAATGAGGTTTAGAACAGGTGCTTTCAATGTGGAGAGATAAAGGAAATGGCATTTATGCTAAAAGCTGGATCCACATGGTGAGTAACATCAAAGGGAAAGAATGATACATCTATAGCACAGTAACTGGGGAAAGGGACACAGTAAAAGTACTTACTATCATAGTCAGGTCTAGCTGCAGAAAATAGTCTTCCTTGAAAACAAGTTATTGCCAAAAGATGGCTAGTTAAAATCCCAAAACTTGAACAGAGATGATTACACCTTCACTGAGACTCAAGATAGTTTTCCCAAATGTGAGTAAATTACCTGGACATGGTAACTAGCTACTGATTTATGGCAGAGTTGTATAATATTGGATGTTTTTTGGGAAAAGGGGCATCTCATCGTTGGGAAGAAAAGGATAACTTGATATGAGACTGTATGTATGTGTGTATGTATAGTCATCCATTAAGTATAGTGTTGCAGTGTATTATAATCCTTATATGTTAATAAATATTTTTTATTAATTGATCTCAAAATGACTGGGACTATTCTTGTGATTTGTGTATCTTTTCTCACTGAATACCGAATTGAAAATGTACACCAGTAAGATTGGGTGTTTTATGTTGCCCTTCTACGTTTTAGGGTATCCTCACATTTAACACTAGTGAGGTTGTTAAGGTATTTGTTCACAAATTCCACACTCAATGACAAAGCTGTGAGATGGAGAGTCAGCCGCCTTGCCATTTTCTGCTGGTATCCGTTAAATTTCAATCACATGTTATATGTCCTGCACCTCCACTGAGCAGTCGCTTCTGTTTGCGGGGTGCAGACACAGCAGGGGGCATGCATAACTGCTGAACTGTCCAGGTCTTACTGCATATGGGCATAGATGCTTCAGTATTGACCAGATTTGCAAATATTACAATTATCAGCAAACTTCTGACCTTATGGAGTGAAAGTCGTTGGGCCTAGGATTCTGTGAATGAATATGTAACAATGTAAGGAACCAAAAACATGTTGCAATCAAAGACCATAGGAGTTCTAAATTAGGACAATTACTTTTAATAGGGAGAAATGTATGATAGCAAGCTGGAGAAAGTGTATTTGCAACTGGGAATATTATGTAATTAATAGACAGTAACCTGTTTTGTGAGGTATATAAATGGCATCCTATCCTGTGTGTATACAAATGATGTGATTGTAAGGATTATATCCTAAATAACTACTGTAACAGTTATTCTATTCAGCAAATTCTAAGCAAGCATTGGATTTTAATTGAATTTGCATGACATATTTGAATAACAGACCACATTAACACTAAAGCTATTGTATAGTTTTTTGCAACTTTAATAATAGCACCTATCAGTCTGTTTATGACCTATAAAGCTTCTGCAAGTCAGCTGTGTCTGTCAAAATAAAATTTATTTATTACTCACAAACAAGGCTTACATTAACATTGTAATGAAATTACTGCAAAATTCCCCTAGTCGACAGTGCCTGTCCAAGTAAATGCATCTAACTAGCACATTTTTCAGACTGTGGGAGGAAACCAGGGAACCCACGCACACCTGGGGAAAATGTACAAACATCACATAGTGGCCCAAGCCAGGAATTGAACCCAGGTCTCTGGCACTCTGAGACAGCTGTGCTAACTATCATGTCACCCTGCACTCATTCTGGATTGATTGCCTAAAGGATAGTTATTTCTGTTAGTTATCCCTGATACTGTCATAGCAGTTTATTCAATATTAGCCAAGTAGAACTATCTTAAGAAGTTTGTGCTGGTATTATCATCCAGTTTTCACAGGACTACATTCTATTGTCACTGTACCACATTCCCACAAAGAACATTGGAATCAGTTTTTCGGAACAATTTATTTCAGTGAGACCAAAGCAAAATTTGAAATTTTCTTTTTGAGAAGTCTGCAGGAACCCAACCACCTTGCTACACAATGGAGAAAAAGGACACCTGACAGAAATGACTATCACAATTATCTCACCCTTAGGAACCTTCGGTACCTAAAGACTTATTTCTGCAACAAACAGCATAAGCATGTAAATATTATGATAATTGTCCTGAACTTCCTGAACAGGAAAGACAGGAATATGGAGAAGTTGCAGTACTCTAAACAGCAATCAAAAGCTGTGAAATTCATCATTGTATGGCAAGCATTTAAATATGCTTCCCTTTTATTTACACTGATACTCAATGGTTGCTTACATTTTATTTCAGTATTACACATTTTTATATCAAACTAGGTAGTCTCTTAGGGACACCACATAGAATAATAGATTTTTTTCAAAGCCATGTTATTTAAAAATGATAAAAATTGAAATGAAATTGCTTCAGAAGTCAGAAATATCTATCAGTTTTTCCCATTGCAAAACAAGAATGAATCCTCATATTCAACTTCTGTTCAGTAGATTTATGAATTACAACTACAGTTAGTCTCGACTGATTGCAAGGAAATGTAGATTGCAGGTACAAGTGGCAACACACTTGTATCAAGGAGGAGCTGAACCAAATCAAGTCCTAGTCACAGAACACAGACAAAAAAGATGCACCAGATGAAACTCTATGGTGAATTTCTCCAGGCTCTGGCCCCAAATTCCTGACCTTGCATGTCACCATGACTATTATTGCATTGAAGGATATTCTACATACTGCACTTAATCCTTGCACCATGCTGCTGAGTTGGAATTGCAGAATTTTAGTTGCAGGAACTTCCAATTAAACAGCTCTCTAGACTCTAATCTTGAGAGGCTCAGCAATTAACTGAGTAACTCTGGGGGCTGAATGAATAGTCAGCAGTGGGAAGGCTATCTATGAAAGCTAAGAGAAACTATACATTTTTTCATGTAGGTGAGAAAAGTCCCTTTTTCATCCATTGAGAGAGGAAATGTAATAGAAACATAAAATTTTCTGAGTGTTACTCCCCCAGTGAGAGCACAAAGTCAGATAAGTGATCTTGCCATAGCCATACAAGTGCCATATTCACTCTTGAGATTAAGTATAATCTATTTGTGAGAATGCACCATTTGAAAGTATTTTATGCCCCAACATATTGCATGTAAATGCAAAGACGCTTGTAAATTTAAAGACTTTTGCACACTGCATGGAATTTGAGTAAAATTTGTCACACTTTCATACAAACCAGCAACAGTTAAAAATTTAGAAAACGAATGTGTAGATAGAACCACCAAAGACTATTATAACACAATCTTAGAATTTATTTTGCAAATGCTGAATGGATAGAAAATTGGGAAAAGTTGCATCTTTTTTTCGGTGAGTTGCAATCTTATGGCACTTAAATTGAGCTCACCAGTTAAGCCAGCTGCAGAGGTCTTGGGATGCTATTGCACAGGTGCCCTGATTTCCCAGTGAACTGGGAGATCTCCTGCCCCCTCCCCAGACTTTGGCATCTTCACTCCCCAATCTCCACCTTGCCTCCCACCCCACCCCTTCTGTAGAAATTGGGACTCACTGCTGCCCCTGCTGTGATCAATGTCTGTGCCAGTCTCTACCCCAGCCACCCACCCCCTGCCAATCAGCACAGCTGCAGAGTTCCCCCTTCCCTTCTGACCACCCCTCTGCAGAGCTCCCCTTTCCTGACCCAATCACCACCTCTGCAGAGCTCTCTCATGCTATTAGACCCACCACTATTCATGTTCCAGCCCCACAAACTTATGGTGCCTGATGGACAGTGCCAGGCTGGCATTGTCCCATGGGCACTGTCCAGCCTTGCCACTGACCACCTACGGGCTTCAATGATGAGTTGTGCCAGAGCTCGTGAAAATGTAGCTGCTTCCAAATTTATATCATGGGACCTCCCCCTCCATTTTCAATTTAATCTTAGTTGGCTAAGTTCCTGGATCTTGCATATCAAGTAAAGAGTGGGACAGACACACTGTTGGATGTCGGAGATAAGTGATTTTCCATTTACTTGCGGATTCAGAATACTAGGTATATTAGTACTTAGCAATCAGAAACCTTCAACCCTTCCAGCCTCCCTCATCTCTAATAATCCTTTCAATCTTGCCTTCAACACCTTTAACTGTGTTATGATGATGTAAAAGACACCAATTGCTTATAAGGAATTGTGCAAGTCTATTGTGGGTTCATTTATTATCCTAGGCACGCAAGCATATATACATGAAAAGAAAGCTTGAGAATATCAGAGTTGCAGGGTTGTGGTGTGTGCTCTGCTCCAGGCAAGAGTGAAACTGAGACTGGACCACATGAGACTTAAGTGATGGCATGCCGCTGTTTCTTAAAGGCATTTATAACAACTCCCTCTCTATCCCAGTATGGCCTTCATTTTCTTTCACAAGGCTTCAGATTTTCCCCTCCCCACTCATGAAAAATCTTATGTGTGCCTCCTGCAGTGACCTCCCATTTCCCTTGTGGCCTGTGACCTTTCCTGATCCAGCCTATAATTTGTTTCTGGGCTTTGATTTTTCACCACTGGCTCCCGTCCTCATCCACCACCCTTATCCATCAATCTCATCAATTATCCAGGATCTACATTCCCCTAATCAACTCTTTGGGCTGGCTGCTTTGGTGGCAAACGGAGACAAAAAGTGGTTATTGGGGCCGGCTGTTAAATTCAGCAGGATCTGAAGGAAATCCTTTCTTCCAGATACACCAACCTCAAATCAACAGCAACCTGCTCCCAACCCCTATGTTAGTAATCTTGACATCTACTTTTGGATGAAGTTATTAGTATTGCAAGTAAACTTACATTAACACTGCAAAGAGATTACTATGAAAATCCCTTAGTTACCACACTCCAATGCCTGCTCTGTTACACTCAAGGGGAATTTAGCAGGCCCAATGATCTAACCGGTTAGCACTGCTGTTCTCCCGCAGTGAGTCTTTTGGCCTGTGGGAGGAAACTGGAGCATCCGGAGGAAACCCACGCAGACCTGGGGAGAACATGCAGACTGCGCTCAGATAGTGACGCAGCCAGGAACTGAACCCACGTCTCTTGCAACGTGAGGCAGCAGTGCTAACCGTTGTGCTACTACACCGTCACTATGAAAGAGCCAGATTTAGTGGCTTTATTTTGGGAACATAGCTGATAGTCTCCTAAAATCTGAAATAAAGTAAGCTTTTCTCCTTTTTCTATCCATGCTTCCACTCTTCTGTTTTTTTTCTTCTGCTCTTCCTCTTTGTTCTGATCCTGAGCTGTTCAGTTTCACATTTCTTTCAATTTGAGTGTAGCGTTACTCCGAGAATAATAACTTGTTTGTTCTCTCCATAGACGCCATTGACCTTTTTTGTTTCCAGAGCTTCCTGTTTTTTCACCTTTGTAAACATTGTTATGGAAAAATGCTCTGGGTGACATTTTCGCACCCATATAAAAGACCAAACATTTCTCAAAATGTAACATATTATGATGTTTCAAACTTAACACAAGATTAATTCTGCAGTGCGCATTTTTTTTTATTTTCTTCATTTATTCTCAGTCACTGGCAAAGCTTCTGTTTAATTTCCACCCCTAGTTACCTTGACTTTTAGTAGGCAATTCAGTGTGCAGGCAGGCACAGCGGTTAGCATTGCTGCCTCACAGCACCAGGCACCCGAGTTCAATTCTGATCTTGAGTGATAGATGGATTAGCCATGCTAAATTGCCCGTTAATGTCCAAAAATGTGTTGGTCAAGTGGATTCAATGTGTGGGGTTATGAGGATAAGTTGGGGGATAGGGCTTGAATAAGGTAGTCTGTCAGAGAGAGTTGGTGCAGACTCGATGAGTTGAATGACAGTGTAGGAATTCTACATCCTAAGAGGCAGCCACAATAGAGTCACATATAGCCCAGACTGGGTGAGGATAGTAGGTTTCCTTTGGTAAAAAACATTTGTGAACCACTTAGGTTTTTACAACTATTCAACAGCGTCACAGTCATTTTAATTGATACCAGCTTTTTTTATTTCCACATTTCCTCTCCTCTCCCAACTCATGGTGCACGTTTCTTTATTTCAAATCATCTCTTTCTTTCATCTCAGTTCCCATTGCTACTCTTTGCTACTTCACGCCACCCAGTTCCTTCTGCCATTCTTCTAAACCCAATCCCATTCCAAAATGATAGTATTTTTGTTTTCAGGTCACACTTGCAAACTTCTCATTTGCTTGCACTTTTCAGCCGGATATATTTCTTCAAGTGCACAAGAGATAAAAACAGAAGTAAACCATACAATCTGTTGAAACTACTTTGTTATTCAATACAATCATAGTTAATTTTGGCCTTTGCAGGAGTTTCTCAGAGAGTCTTTTGCTGGCTTCACGCAGGAGATTTCTCTTTATTAATACAGTTTAGCCAATAGAAAGAAATCACTGGAGATAGTAGTTTCTAGTTGAAGATTTAGTTTATTGATCCCGGCCTGGTTTCTAACATGGAGGGAAAGCAATTTAAGACAGCTCAAATTACTCTCATTAAATTATCTAGATATTCTGTAATTATACTTCTTCAGAAATCATCTGCCAGCTTATTTCTGTCCATCTTAAATGATGAACCAATCATGTTAAAAATGATTATTTGCCTTCACCAATTACATTCTACTCTCTGGCAGCATGAGAATTCATTGGTCCATAGAATCTGGAAGCGGCCACTCACTTGCTTCTTAGTAATCTCTATTACATAGCTAATAGAGTTCAAATATATCTTTCCCACTGTCTGCATAATGTTCAAGAGTTTCTATTCTCACTTTGCTATGTATTTTTTATTAGTAAAAAATGAATTGTCTTATTCATTTGGTGTCTGGGAACTATACTGATAAAAACTATGCTCTGGGATTGTATTGTTCTTAAAGAACGTGGTCCATCTCACTTAGTTTTCATCCCATTATGCTTTGGGCAGTCTGTTTGTCCAAGGTGTACAGAAGACTCCAAAAATATGCACTTAAAATCTCTTAACAGTCGTTATATGTGTTTCTATGCAACTGTACCTTTGTAATTCCAAGTACATCACTTTTTTTCTATACTATATTCATTGATTTTATTAGTCTTTTAGTCCCAGTCTACCTTTATTTCTCTAACAGCCTTCAACACCACTTTCCTTCCTGCTCCCCATATCCTTTTGGAGCATGTAAGCAAAATAACAATAATAATGAAAATTATGCACTTAAAGAGTAACCAGATAGTTTTTATCCTAGGATTTTAAAAAGAATTAGAGGAGAAATTTCAAATGCCATAAATATAATCATCTATTGCTTTGATATTCAGATGAGAGGAGAAAAACAGGGAACTACAAACATGTCAGCTTAACATTGTTGTCGGAAAACTGCTTGAATTGGTCTTTAAGAATGGGGTAACTGAACATTGAACTGAGAGCACTTTATTGATCAGGCCAGGAAATTGGATAGGTGGCAGGAGACGGAGATTCAGGAGAATGAATCGGTATAGTAAGTGGCAGGATGTGACCAGTGGTGTCCTGCAAGGATCTATGTTGAGCTTCAACTATTCACTGTATTTTCTGAATGATATAGCTTATGAAATTGAATGTAGTCAAGTTTGTCAATGATACAATGGCATTGTAAGTACACTTGTGTAGATTGAACTATAAATTATTGAGATGTAACGTATTTGCTGAAATTGGCAAAACTGTGACAAATGGATCTCAATGTAGGAAAATGTGAGATCATCCAATTTGTATGTGAAAAGGATAGATCAGAATATTTTCCAGGTAGTGAAGAGCTGGAAACAGTGGGCATGTGGATATGTTAAGAGACTTGCCAGAGATGAGAGGTTGGGAGAGGAGTCCATCTATGGTGATCATTGAAATATCATATGTTCAGGAAATAAGCATATAAGATGCTGGTCTTGATAGTTAGAGATCTAAAGTACAAGGGAGTAGATGTTATGGTACGGCTGTATAAAGCTCTGGTTGGACCATACTTGGAATACTGTGATCAGTTCTGAACAAATATCTTAGGAAGGGTATATTGGCCTTGAAGGAGTGTAGTGTATATTTATGAAGACAATGCCAGAACTCCAAGGAAAGATTACAGAAATTATTGTTTTTTTCTGAGGTTTAGAAGATTAAGGATTTTAATCTTTAGAAGATTAAGTGATTTGCTCAAAGTTTTCAAGACATTAGGAGAAACAGAAAAAATAACTAGAGAGAAACTATTTCAGTTAGATATTCTAGGACTAGACCAAACATTCGAGCCAGACCTTTCAAAAGCGCAATTAAAAAATACATCAATGTGCAAAAGGTGGTAGAAATTTGGAACTCTCTCAAATGTCAGTTAATGTTAGATCAATTGTTAATTTTAAATCTGAGATTAATAGACTTTCATTACCTGAAGTAATTAAGGAATGTGAGGTTCCATGGAGCTGATCAGAGACCTGCTATGATTTCCTTGAATGGTGAAACAGAATTAAGGACTAAGTGCCTACATCTTTTTATGTCACGTTTTGTCCTTAGCTTAGCACTTTAGTCCTACTTGCAACTGCAGCGCTGCAACAATGTAACAAAATTGAGAATATAAAGAGAAGCAAAGGTGCTTGGATCTTATAAAATAGCACAAGCAAACCAATAATGCACATCTGTTTTGAGTGACAAGTTTGTTTGTCATGTGAGGTTTGTTGGCATTGTGTAATCTAAGGGCATTATGACCTAAAGCGACTCCATTGTGTCATAGATTTACCAAAAAAGAACTAAGAATCACAATTGGTTTTGTTGAGAATTTTATGCACACCTGATTTGTGATGTTACCGGTAGATATATATCTTAGTACTTAGATCTTTATTAGATTAAATATATAATTAATAATCTGTATGTAATTGAATGATTTCTATTTTAATGTCAAGCAAAAATATTTTGAAGTGATACTTCCGTACCAATGATGGCATGTTATGTAAGTAACATTTCACAAAGGCAACTGTATGTTTTGCTACCTAATTATTTAGCAGCAGTATACAATTTTTATAACCAAAATGTGTGTTAGCTTGAATCAAACAGCTCTCTTGTCCTGAAAATCAAAATCCAGAGTTTACATAGGATTACATAAGCTATATGGCACAGAAACTAGTCATTTGATCCAACCAATCCATACATACCACCAATTATGCTCCACTCCAGCTTTCTTCCATCTTTCCTCATGTAAATCTATCATCATAATCCTCTCTGTTTTCTCCCTCATTTGCTTGCCTAACTTCGCCTTAAATACATCTATATGTTTCTTCTGAATTCTCATTTGAACTTGTTGATAACTATCCTATATTGATGATCTCTAGCTATTCTTTCCCCACAAGAGGAAACACTCTCTCTATATCCACTTTATCAAAACCTTTCACAAAATTAAATAACTTTGTTCAATGTCCCTTCCACCTTATTTCAAGAGAAAAGAGAACCAGCCTGCCAATCCTTTCCTGTTATCTGTACTCAATCATTTCTGGTCTTACCATTGTAAATCTTTTCTGCACCCTCGCCAATGCTTCGAAATACTTTTAACAGTGTGCTGACCATAATTGCAAATGTGATATAACCAGGATTTGATTCAGTATTAATTCCTACTTTTCAATTCTATCACTCTAAAAGTGTTTGAATACTTAGTTTGGCTTTTAATGGGCTTATTAACCTGTGGCACAACTTTTCATGCTTGGTGTATTTGTGCATTAAGATTCCTTTATTCCTTTAGCCCACCGAGACTTGCACCTTAGATATAATTCCCTGTCTTTCTATTAAAATAGAATACTTTGTATTTATCTGCATTGAACTTTATTTGACAAATATTTGCCCATTCTGCTGCAAGGTCACATAATGGTTAGCACTGCTGCCTCACAGTGACAGGGACTCTGGTTCGATTCCTGGCTTGGGTATTGTCTGCTGAGTCTACGTGTTTTCCCATGCCTGTATGGGTTTCCTCCTACAATCCAAAGATTTGCATGGTTAGTTGGATTTTTTTAAATTCATTTACATGGGTATCGCTGGCTGGCTAGCATTTGTTGCCCATCCCTAGTTGCCCTTTAGAAGGTGTGGTGAGCTGCCTTTTTGAATCACTGCAGTCCATGTTCTGTGGGTTGATCTACAATGCCATTAGGGAGGGAATTCCGGAATTTTAACCCAGCAACTGCAAAGAAACAGCAATATATTCCAAGTCATGATTGGCTGTGCTAAATTGCCCCTTAGTGTCAGGGTGGTTAGGAAGGTAAATATATGGGATTGTGGGGATAGAACCTGGGTGTGATTATTGTTGGTGCAGGCTCGATGGGCCAAATGGCGTCCTTTTGCAGTGTAGGGATTCTATGATTCTGCAAGTTTATTAATGTCACAGAATCTTTGCAGTGCAGAAGGAGGCCATTTTATCCATTGAGTCTACACTGGCTTACTAAAAGAGCATTCTACTTAATCCCATTCCTTGCCTTGTCCCCATAACCTTGTAGTATCCACCTGTCATTCATTGCAATCTTCCTCAGTATTGACTAACCTCTCCAATTGGACATCATCTGCAGATTTCAGTGCAGTGCTTTTGATTCCAAAGTCCAAATTGTTGATGTAAATTGTGAACAACACTGGTCCCAGCACTGATTCTTGTGAAATGCCACTCTGTTGTCTGTCTTTAAACCAGCTAGCAATCCACCTTGCCACTTGTCTCCTGACACTACATTTCCTGAAACTTAATCATTAGTCTAATATGGAGTAACTTACCAAGGCCTTTTGAAAATCCAGATAAATTGGATCTACTGCACTACCATTATTCTGTGAAAAAAAACCCAATAAGGTTGGTCAAGCAAATATTTCTCTTTTGAAATTCTTGCTAACCATTTATTATTTTATTTTTTGCTCCTTTAAATTCGTCTATTCTCTCCTTTAATAAGGATCCAATAATTTTTTTGCCACCATTGATGCTAAGCTGTCCAGTCTGTAATTCCTTGGGCAAATTCTGTTCCCCCTATTTAAATATATGATCCACATTTGCTAAATGCATAATAAAGATGTGCATTGTCCTTCAAATAAGATAACATACGCGTGACTGTACTTGTGCTTCAGATGGTAAAATGTCTCATGGTAGTATTTGAGGAAGAGTAAGGTATTCTTCAGGTCAGCACTTCTCCATCAACCAACACAGAGCAGGAACATATTAACTGATCATTTATCACATTACGTCTGTGGAACTTCTGTGCAAAATGAATGAAGTGATTGCTGACTTAATAACCGTTCATAGAATTCTTACAGCGCAGAAGGAGGCTAATTAGTCCATCTGCATCAACTTTCCGACAACAATCCCAACTAGGCCCGATCCTTGTAACTCCTCATGTTTACCTTACTAATCCGCCCAACGTACACATCTTGGGACACTAAAGGAACAAGTTAACATGGCTCATCCACCTAACCTACAAATCTTGGGACACTAAGGGCATGGCCAATCAACTTAACCCACATGCCTTAGGACTGTGTGAGGATACAGAGCACTGGAAGAAACCCACGCAGGCACATAGAATACGTACAAACTCCACTCAGTCACCCAAAGTTGGAATCAAACCCTGATCCCTGGCACTGTGAAGCAGCAGTGCTAACCATTGTCCACCTTCAATACATTTCAAAATAGCTCATTACACATGAATACATTTTGAGACATCCTTGAGAATAGTTGTCAGTAATTATAGAATAAAAGAACAACTAGAGTAAGTGAATTTTCAGTTTTAAAATGTATCATTACTGAAGCAGTTTGTTTCTCTGTCTATGTAGTGTGAAAGTGCACAAGAAATTACAAGCAAACTTAAAGACCATTCACTGCTGAAGCAAGTAGAATACTTGAAGACAGAAATCATGAAAATGAAGATATGGTCATCCAGTATTACGGAGAAAAGAAATGAGTTGGATGGAAAGCTAGTTTCTCTTTCTGATACCATTGATAAGATAGACAAGAATACAGTTCAAATATCAAGTGATGTCAGCACAAAACTTTCTAGTGTCAGAACTGACATTCGGCGGATATCTGGCCTGGATTCAGATATTAGTTCACTGAAAGATTCCTTACATGACCTGGAAAAGAAGGTGATAAATATAGAGAAAACTGCCATTCACAACATTGGAAACTTAATTGCAACCAGTGTCGAAAGAGTCACTCAGCTTAAGAGTTTAATATCTGGAAATGCAGCCAAAATTGAATCAATACAGAAGAAGTTGACGGAATTGAAGACTGAAGACGATAAAATTTCAGACAGACTTTTGAGTCTGGAAAGCAGTCGAGCTAAACTTCTCAAAGCGGTTATGTTTGCCAATGACCTCAAACCCAAAGTTTACAACCTTAAAAAGGGTTTCTCGTTCCTCGAGCCACAGGTAAACGATATCATTGGAAGGATTGGTCGAATTTCTTCCGACCTCCTGAAAAGAAATGAGGAAATTGCCAACTTAAGGAAAGAATTAGCGAACTGCAGTGCAAATGCAAATGACAACCAGGGTTCAAAAGATCCACTCAGTCAGGTCACTACTGTGGGACAGTGATCATAGATTTTTCTTAGAGTGAGATAAGTAATTGGAGTTTTTAACTATAATTATTTAAAGTTGTCAATCTGATTTGCATTCTTGTCAAAGTTCTTTCTTTATGGTGTTGTTAGTGAAAATATGGAGTTGTGTTGCAGAATGGTAAGCATCATATTACAAGATGTTTAATTTCCTTTCTTCTATGATGCTGAAAAACTCAGATGCAGTAAAGACAAACAAGTAACATTTCCTTAAATGACAGCGGAAGGCTGGAATTCACATGATGCAATATATTTTCAAAACAAATTATGTTTCTTTTATTTAAAAAAAATAAAATGTTTTACATGCAAATATTTTATTGCCATTTGTATTTACTGATGCTGCACTGTCACTGAGTAGTACCAATTTGCTTGAAAACTTTCACCAGGTTTGATTAGAAGTAAGTTTAAAACCCACACGAGTATGATAGCAGAAGGATAAGTAATGATCCTGAAACAGAACCATGAAGTCCTAGTGTAACACTTAATGGGCACGATTTTAACACTCGCTGGGCCGCTCCATCAACATGGCAAGCTGGGAAGATAGTGTGAGAGGCGCAAATCAGATTGTTATCTTCCCAGCCCTTTTTACCGGCAAGAATGGTTTAATGCCCAGAAAAGAACTAAGAGTCAGTGCAGACTGGATGGGCCAGATGGCCTCTTTCTACACTGAAGGGATTCTATGATTCTTCCATTATTCTACCTTCAATCTTTATGTACCAACACCATTGATGGTATGTTGAATTACTTATCTTTAGCACATTAAAGAGCTATGTTTTTGCTCGTATTTAGTTTTAAATTTCCTTAAGTTGATCCTCATTACTAAAATTACTTATATTATCTAGTCACTGCATTACAACGTAATTCATTGTACATATATGGTCCTTCTCGGTCTCCTATGGAGATTGTCAGCATTATGAGTTGCTGTTGTTGTTGACTCTTCCTACATGTTTCAACATCAGTTAACTTTGATATGTAGCAATAGAATATCATTAGATTGTACACATTGACTTGATAGTGAATACCCCCATCAGAACATGTAGGGGAGAATAGGGAGGACTTCAGGGAGTGGAGAATTCTTAATTTATTGGAAGAATGAAAACGATAGTACCAGGTTAAGGAATCTTAATTTGCATTCTGCTTTCTGCTTTTTCTACACAATGTATACACTTTGAACAGTATTGTCCAATATATTAGTCACCAACTACATGTATCTAATTGGGATGCTGGGTATAGATAATTGCACTTTTGTTAGTAAATTGACGTGATTCATAGACACCACCTTTAGGTATATGATCAGAATACATATCTGATGTTTGTATTTATTCATGTATCAATATAATACCTTACCCATGCATCGTGCAGCATTCTCATTTGGCTAAACCTACTAACCCTATTCTTTGATAGTGGCATGACCCCATTCACTAAGTCACATCCTAATATCTTCTCTCACTCCTCTAGTGCACCCTTCTCTTCCCTTTGTGTTTCTTCAAAATTTTTGTTATCTACTGCCCACTTCCTCCAAAAGCTCCCTCCTTGGATATATCTTCCTCCTTTCCCTGCTCACTGTATAACGCTTCAGAGTGATGATTTCAATCTGCACTCCCTACCTTCTTGCCCTCTCCTCCGAATTCTGCCCTCTGTTAGCTCTAATAGTATCCTGGTATAGAAGCTATCATTTGAATTCATGGCCACAATTTCTCATCTTCCTTAGTTTATATGAAGTATTCCCCATGACATAACATTGTCCTCTAATGGTTGTTTTTCTCTTGCTCTAATGTGTTTCCATTCTTACCAACATTTGACATATTCAAAGCTTCTTTCTCCACTTTCAAACCATCATCTTAGGTTATGTTGGTGCCATCTGCCGACTGGCCCCAGCATTACTAACGTTATCCCCTCAGGGCCCATTCTCAGCTCCCTCCTTCCTCAATTCCATACATCCCCTTGGTACCATCATCTGCTGACATGGATCAGTTTCCACATGTATGCTGATAACACCCAGCTCTGCCTCTCCGCCTCTCTCTCGACCCCTCCACTACCTTTATTCTGTCAGACTGGTAATCCAACATCCGATCTTCAATGAAACATGATTTATTTCAGTTAAGTATTGAGGAGGGAATCATTTTCAACTCTTGACAAAAACACAGAATGTTCACCCATCAATTATCTCCACCTCAGCTACTGTTGTAGAATGAACCAGATAGTTTGCAATCTCAAATCATTTTCAGTGGTGACCTGAGCCGCCAAGTACATTTCCTCTCCAATCCTATTTCAGCCAGTGAAAACTTGATCTGTTCTTTCAGTGGCCATGACCTAACTCACACTATCCCATGTTGCCATCATCCCTCTCCCTGCCGACTAGCATTGACTGTAGTCCCACAACATCTTAATTTTACAATAAAATTTTACACTTCTTGTCTCACTCCACCCTATCTCTATAGCTGTCTCCAGACTGTAACTCTTTGAGATTGTAGTTTCTCTGACTCTTCTAACCTCTGGTACCTCCCTCCTTCATTCATCCCAATATCTAATGAGATTAAGCAGAAAAATAAAATTGAGCATTTCACTTAGTTGTCTTATCCCTTTGACCTAAAATACATCTGTCTCCCTTTCTCATATAGTGTTCTATCCTAATATACCACTTATAGAAGATCCTTTTTGTCAAGCTTTTGATTGTCTTTCCTAATACCTTCTACTTTGGTTGAATGATATTTTCCCTTCATTCTTCTGTGAAGCTATGGGATGTTTTTTTTCTACCCTGTTGATGCTTGATCCATGCAAATTGTTGAACTTATAAAACTACAGAGTTCTACTGTCATCACTGTATGCAGTTTTCCTTTTCCAATGAATTTATGTGAAGGGGTCATGAAATGATTAAATCACATACTCCTGTCCTAAATAAAAATCAGAAACAACTTTTGGCAATGTAGAATGTACTTTGAAAATAATTCATTCAGGAAAATGAATAAGGTTGGATTGATTTATGATGAAATCAGTTTGCCATGGGCGCAAACTAACACAAGTAGCAGTTTTCAAGAAAAGAACTGCAGATAACATACTTCTATGGGATTAAATGTGCAGTACATGAACTTCTTGCAAAACAAAATCAAACTCCCATTTTGATACATGCACTCACAGCGCTTTATTAACAAGAATATCAACATGTAATTCGTAATGTCTCAAAGAATTCCACTAAATTAGTTAAACATAGATTCAAAGAGGTTTACAACATAAAAATAGACCCTTCAGCCCAACTTATCCATGCCAGCCTCTTTTTTAAAACCTCTGAGTTAATTCCAATTGGCCATATTTGCCTCATATTTGTCTATACTCATCTTACCCAAATGACTGTCTGAATGCTTTTTTGTACCTGCCTCTACTACTACATCTGGCAGTTTGTTCCAGACACTCACCACTGTCTGTGTGAAAAAACTACCCTTCCGAAAACTTTTGTATCTCTCCCCTCTCACCTTAGACTTGTGCCCTCTAGCTTTAGACTGCCCTATCTTTGGGAAAAGATATTGACTATCTTGCTGATCTATGCCCCTCATTATTTAATAGACCTCTGTAACATCATCCCTCAGCTGTCGACACTCCAGAGAAAAAAGCCTCTGTCTATCCAGCCTCTCCTTAAAACACAAACCATCAAGACCCCCAGTAGCATCCTAGTAAATTTTTTCTGTGCTCTTTCCAGGTCAATAATATCCTTTCTATAATAGGGTGACATAAACTGTATACAGTATTCCAAGTGTGGCCTTATCAATGTCTTGTACAACTTCAACAAAATATCCCAACTCCTGTATTCAATGTTCAATGAAACTAGACATGCTGAGTGCCTTCTTCACCACTCTGTCCACTTGTGACTCCACTTTCAAGGAGCTATGAACATGTACTCCTAGATCTCTTTGTTCTGTAACTCACCCCAGTGCCCTACCTTTAATTGAGTAAGTGCTGCCCTGTTCAAAGTACCAAAATGCATCACCTTGCATTTATCTAAATTAAACTCCATCTGCCATTCTTCAGCCCACTGGCCCAATTGATCAAGATCCCGTTGTAATTAGAGGTAACTTTCTTCATTGTCCACTTTGCCACTAATCTTGATGTCATCTGCAAACTTTCTAACCATCCCTTCTATATTCTTATCCAAATCATTAATATAAATGACAAATAACAGTGGACCCAACATTGAGGCATATTGCTGGTCACAGTTTGAAAAAAACTCTCTGCAACCATCCTCTGGCTTCTGTCAAGAAGGCAATTTTGTACTCATTTAGATCCCTGGATCCAGTGAGAGTTAACTTTATGCAACAACCTACCATGTGGTATCTTGTCAAAGGCCTTGCTAAAGTCCATGTAGACAATACGAATGGTACTGCCCTCATCTACCTTCTTGGTTACCCCTTCAAAAAATTCAATCCAATTTGTGAGACATGATTTTCCATTCACAAAGCCATGCAGACTGTCCCTAATCAGTCCTTGTGTCTCTAAATGCCTGTACATCCTGTCTCCCAAAATATCTTACAACAACTTATCCACCATAATGTGAGGCTCACTAGTCTGTATTCCCAGGCTTTTCTCTGCAGCCCTTTTAAACAAAAGTACAACATTTACCACCCTCCAATCTTCAGGCACTTCACCCGTGACTATCGATGATTCAAGTATCTCTGCTAGGGGACTGGCAATTTCCTCCATGACCTGCCTTTCATGAACCCATGCTGTTTCTTCCCAGTGGGACAATTTCTATCCAGATGTCTCATTATTTCTTCCTTGATGATAGATTTAAGTATCTTTCCTACGACAGATGTTAAGCTAATTAGCTTATCATTACCTGCTTTTTGTCCTTTTTTTTTACACGGTGACATCACATTTGCTCTTTTCCAATCAGCTGGAACCGCCCCAAAGTCCAGTGAGTTTTGCAGAGTAAGCCACGGATTCCCACGGTAGATTAGTTTTATACTCAATGGGCTGCTCTGCTTTGCCATTCAACTGCTCCGTGGAGACTAGCTGCAGATCCCCAAGATAAGTTAGTTTTATATTCACTGTGCCCTTCAATTGCTAAATAGACATAAAGTCCATGGAATTCTGTGCCTGGCAATAACTCTGACCTGTTTGGTCCCAATTACAGGCACCACATGTACCCTTCCTTGCAGCTCCAAGGCTGAGCTGCCCAGCAGATCTGGTCTTGGAGTATGAGGTGGGTGAGAGGAAGGGTGATGGAGCCTTAGGGAAGTCCTCAAAGGAATCAGTTGCTTTTCCTCAATCAAAACAAAAAAATGAAAATCTATATTCTTTCTTGAGTGTTCCCAATGGCCGTTTTAATGATTGTTGTTCAGACTGCTCAACACTTGGTTCAACAAGGTGGCCTGTGCATGGCATATGTCTAACCATTTATACTTGAATTTTCTTTTCAGGTTGTTAGAGCCAGTGTACGACCTAAATTTGCATACATAAGGAGTCTATAACTCTTTTGAAGTGATTTCCCTATATAAAAAATAAAGAAGTTGGGTTTATGTAGCTGTTTTCATGACATCTGAATATCCCAGAGGTAATGAACTATTTTTGAAGTATAGCAGTGTGATAATGTAACAAAGCAGCAGACAATTCTGGTACAGTTTTTTTCCCCCCACAAGTATTAATATGATAATGACACATAATCCATTTTTTGGTGATGTTGGTTGACAGATAATGGCCAAGTCTCAAGGTAGAATTCCCCAGTGCTTTTTTGAAATGGTAGTATAGGATCTCTTACATCCCCCTGAGGAGGCAGATAGGGCCTTGTCTGATAGCTCAACTGAATGACAGCGGCTTACACTCCAGGGTGCCTTGCCTAACCTGGAATTGGTGCAGGCAAGGATTCCATAACGGAAATCTCCATTAGCCTCAGGTGGTATCTTATGGTCTTCCCTGAGCAAAGCTGTAAAATCCCACCCAGCAGCTCTGGCAATGTAGCATTCCTTCAGTCAGCATAGATTATGTGCTCAAATTATAGAATCATAGAATCTCAGTGCAGAAGGAGACCAGTTCATCCCATCGAACTTGCACTGACAACGGTCACCCCCAGATCTATCCCCACCTATATTTACCCCACTAATCCCTCTGACACTAAGGATCAATTTACAGTAGCCAATCAACCTGAGCACATATCTTTAGATGGTCAGAGAAAAGAGGAGCACTGGATGAAACCTATGCAGACACAAGGAGATTGTGCAAACTCTACACAGACAGTGACTCGAGGCTGGAATTGAATCCTGGTTTCTGGTGCTCTGAGACCCCTCTGGAATGAACACACAATCTTCGTACTCAGAGGTGAGGATGCTACCATTTTACCACTGTTGATTTTGTTAAAATTTGCGGATAATATGAAGCTTGGAAGCATTGTGAACTGCGACAGTATAGAATTTCAAAAAGTATAGAATTTCAAAAAGACATAGACAAGTCGGTGGAATGGGTGGGCAGATGGCAGATAAAACACAATGCAGAGAGATGTGAACTGAGTCATTTTGATATAAAGGACATGGAAAGACAATATAAGATAATGGCACAACTCTAGAGGAATGCAGGAACAGAGGGACCTAAATGTATAAGTAATTGAAATTGGCAGAACAGGTTAAGAGCACAGTTAATAAAGCATACAGTATCCTAGGCTTTATTAATAGGGGCATAGCGTATAAGAGCAAGGAGATTATGTTGAACTTACATAAGCCACTAGTTTGGTTTTGGCTGGAATATTGCAATCAGTTCTGGGCTCCGCACTTCAAGAAAGATGTGAAGACATTGGAGACAATTGTAAAAGATTTCCAAAAATAGTTCTATAGATGAGAAACTTCAGTTATGACAATAGATTGAAGAAGTTGAGACTATTTCACTCATAGAAGTGGAGGTAGAGGAGGATTTGATAGAGGTATACAAAATAATAAGTGGTTAGGGCAGAGTAGATAAGGAGAAGTGGGGACAGATTTAAGGTAATTTGCAAAAGAAGCAAAGGGGTTATGAGAAAAAATATTTTCACTCAGGGGGCAGGATTTTGTGGCCTTGCTTGGGCAAGACTAGAAATTCCCACCTAAGGTCAATAGATATTTCCATTATTGGGTCTTTGCCTTTTCTCCGATTCCATGGCAGGCGAGGTGGTAAAGTTCCGGCCAGTGAGTAGTTAAGGTCTGTCAGTGTCTGTGATGGGGATAGATTCAATGGAGGTGTTTGAAAGGGACAGTTATTTGAAAAGGAAGAATGTGCAAGGGTTGTGGTGAGAAAGTGGGAGAATGGCACTAGCTGAATTGCTCATCCAGAGAGCCAGTGCAAATGTCTTGGGTCAAAAAGCCTCCCTCCCTGTAATTATTCTGTGAATGTTACATGAGCCAATATACAGCTTGGTGCAATTCGGGGACAGCAATTCATGACAAAAAATTCAATAGATCAACACTGATTTCACACTGGAAAAACAGGGGGCTGTGAGTTGAATTCTTGTCCTGTGATTTCCAAGGCCAGACAGAATTCAACCAACATGTTCACCCTGAGTGCATACAATCTGAAAACAATGTCTATGAATAGTGGAACAAATGCAAGCAATTTGTTGGCTTTTCATTAATTTTTCACTACTTTATTTTGAAAAAAGTTGATTTTGCAATTTATCAGTGTATAACGGAATTTACATTAAACAAAAAGGTTATCTTCAGAACTTTTATTTAACTGCAAAGTATTACATTACATGTGTTTGTATTTCATTATTTTAAAAAAAAATCCTCATCAAACAATCTCTTTACACTCTACCTTTCAGAGCTATGTTTAATTCATAACGATATGGAGATTGTCGGTTAGACAGATTGCCTAACTATTATAATTATGCCTTATTGCATTCTATTTAAAGACACGGATAATTTATCGACATCTGACTGCAACTCATTCAGTGATAACTTTAGGGATGCCAGTTCATCCTCAGCGCTCTCAGGCTCTCCAGGTTTTGAGAGTAGGTTGTCCACAGTTAACCCTAATGCTTCCAGGTCACTCTTTGCCTCACTAATTAAAGATCTCAGTTCATCCATGGAACTTTCCACTGTTGATAATTTTTCATCAATGCCAGACTGTATCGTCTCTTCCATCGATTGTAAAGCAGCTATAACGTTCTGATTTTCTTTGCCAATTTCACTGACGCTCGTTTCCAACTGCGTTAACCTTTCCTTGTGTTGGGACTGCACTTCCTCAAGATGCTGTTTCTGCTGTGCTTCTCGAGTTTGCATTGCATTCTGCAGCGCACTGAGCCTTTCATCTGTGGTCGGACTTGGCAAATCATTCAGCTTTGCTTTCAATGTTTGGATGTCCTCGCTTAGTGACGCCTGAGACTCTGCCACACTCCTCACTGTTCTCTGCAACGAATCTAGATCGTAGAACTCTAATTTTTCAGATAAGTGTGTCGTAGCTGTATTCAGAGCATTGACGTCTGCCTCTGCGGCAGTTAAGCGGGATTCAAAATTCTCGTTTTGCTTTTCCGCATTTACAGAAGAATCAATTATTTTTGGAAACAGCAACTTTTCCTGCTCGTTCAGGTGGTTCTTTGTTTCCTGTAAATCTTGCCGACAATCCTCAACCTCCTTAGACACAGCACTGAGAGATATTTCAGCTTGAGAGACTGATTGTTTGAGTGCTTCATGTGCAGAAAGCTGTGAATGTAAACTGCTTGTTAGCTGATCGCATTTACCGCCCAGAGTTGTAATTTCTCCATCCTTTGTCTCAACAGTTGTTATCAGTGAATCGACCTTTGACTTCATCTCATCTATATCATTCTGACTTTTCTCCTGTACCTCTGTAAAAGCGACAATGTTGTCGTGGATTGATTTCGTTAATTCTGTTAACTTCTCCTCCACTGTTTTTTCCAGCGACGTGACGTCTCTCTCTCTGGCATCTTTTACATCCTGGATCCCTTCCGAAAGGTCTCGCAGGATTTCATTCTGCAGCTTTTGCAGAGTTTCACCAATTTGATTTGTCTTACTTTCGCCCTTGTTGATCACTTTGTTCGTTTCTTGCAGCTGCTGTTGAGTGTTGAGCAAAGCCGAGTCCAATCTGTTCATTGAGATTTTCGTAGATTCTACCTGCAACAGAGGACAGAGTCTCCATGTCAAACAATAAGTATCATCGTGTGCCAGTTACTGGAAAAGTAACACCAAATGTAACGAGAATGATTACTTTCGTCATTCCAATGTCACAAATGTTTAGCCTCTTGTGTCATTGATAGAATTGGCTTTTTGTTGTATCTGTTGTTAGTAATCAAATTGTAATTCAGAAATATTCATTCATCTAACCAGTCAGTACACTCTAATTAAAAGGTCACCGCAATAAAACTCAGCGCACTCATTCGCCTTCAAGAAAACACATGTAAAGGGAATACCACTCATTTCGTTTGTCAAATTAATATCTAAGAAAATATACAGTAAACAAGAAAACAGCTCAATTTCCATGGTAACAGTCGTATGTAGTAATTTCTTGGTGAACCCCATGGTAATTCTTGCCTAATACTTTCCCTGTCAAAATTTTAGATGGGAAATATAAAATTGCTACAGTTCTTTAACAGAATTTGTTTTGAAATCTTTCTTTATTCTGTCATGGGATGTGGGCGAGCATTTGTTACTTCTCCCTAATTGTCTTTGAATTGAGTGACTTACTAGGCCATTTAAAAGTAAAGTTTATTTACTAGTCACAAGTAAGGCTTATAAGGAAGGCTCAAGGCAATGAAGTTACTGTGAAAATATCGTAGTCGCCACAGTCTGGTGCCTGTTCGGGTCAATGCACCTCACCAGCATGATTTTCAGAATGTGAGAGGAAACAGGAGCATCCAGAGGAAACCATGCAGACATGAGGAGAACATGCCAACTCCACACAGATAGTCACCCAAGCTGGGAATCGAACCTGGATCCTTGGTGCTGCGAGGCAGCATTTCAGAGGGCAGCTGAAGATCAACCACATAGCTATAGGTCTAGAGTCACATGTTGACCAGACCAGGAAAGGATGGCAGGTATCCTGGCCTGAAGCATGTTGAAATACATTCATATTAAAGTTGAGTTAGACAGATTTTGATTGACGAGGGAATCAAAAATTATGGGGACAAGTAGAGAATGAATTTAAGGCACGACAGATCACCTATGATCTTATTGACTGATGGAGCAGGCTTGAGGGGCTGAATGGCCTACTCCTACTATTATTTCTTGTTTGCTTATGTTCTTATCAAACTGAGGGATCAATTAAGTTCAAACAGATACACTGAACAAACATGGGCGACGTGGGGACAAAGAATTCACGAACAATACATTTTCCAGTCATACTTTGGTTTCATAGAATCCCTACAGTGCAGGAGACCATTTGGCCTATTGAGTCTGCACTAAAATTGACCCTCAGGTCTTTTCCTTGTTTTATCCTGCTAATCCCATGACACTCAGGGGCAATTTAGCATGGCCAATCAACATAAACCACACATCTCTGGAGTGTGGAAGGAAACCGGAACACCTGAAGGAAACCCACACAGACATTTTGAGAATGTACAAATTCAACATAGGCAGTGACTCAAGGCCAATAGTGAGGTAATAGTGCTAACCACTGTGCCATTATGCTGCTCCTTTTTCTCAAAAATAGAAGAATTCTTAGTCAGTCAGGTTACAGCATGGGAAAGTTATGCTCATGGACCAACACCACTCCTCTTCTCCCTCATATTTGCTTGGCAAAGACTACTGACTCTACAGTATCAAGGTCAGCAGAGTGACAAATGGAGACTTTGCCACCTGCTCCAAAGACACCAGAAGTTAATGTATATGATTTGATTAACAATGACAAAAGCAGTATGGGGCATGTGCACCTAGCTCCATGCTCCATCCCATATTACCCTCTATCCATGTGCCCCATCCTTCACATCACTCAAGTTCTCAGCCTTTTCTGTCTTATAAAAAACTTGCAATGCTGATTCATGGGGAACATCAGCAGACAGGACCAGCTTCCATGCTGTCACATAATATAGTGCCATGCCACCGCATCAGTCAGTCAACAGGGATCTTGAATGTTTCCTCCACAGATTTGGATTCGTGCCTTACCATTTATTGTGCCAGACATTTTGCCACCCAAATCTTTGTAAAAGTTTGAACTATTAACATTACATTGAATGGCCTTACAATAATCCCACGCAATGAGGGAAATATCAACTTATTTAAAAAATTTAACAGCTTTTGTAAAAAAAACCATTTCTTCCTTATTGTAGATGTTTGTCTTTAATGGCTGTATCCCTTAAACTGAATCAAATTATCAAATTGGTATATGTTTCAAATAACCCTGGTCATCATCGCTCTGACTAATAATGAACACCTCTGCTGGTATAAAAATGAGCTACTTGATAACAATACATAAAAGGACACATATATAAAAAAAAATATTTGGAATAAATTATTTGTGCTTCTCAGTGCTGACTTCCACTGTAGAGTTTGTACCATATGGTATTGGTATGCTGGCAATGAGGGCCACACAATAGCACAGTGGTTAGCACTGCTGCTTCACAGCTCCAGAGATCTGGGTTCGATTCCCAGCTTGGATCACTATCTGTGTGGAGTTTGCAAATTCTTCTCATGTCTGCATGGGTTTCCTCCGGGTGCTCCGGTTTCCTCCCACAGTCCAAAGATGTGTGGGTTAGGTTGATTGGTAATGTTAAAATTGTCACTTAGTGCCCTGAGATGCATAGGTTAGAGGGATTAGTGGATAAATATGTAGGGTATGGGGGTAGGGACTGGCTGGGATTGTGGTCGGTGTGGACTCAGTGGGCTGAATGGCATCTTTCTGTATTGTAGGGTGTCGATGATTCTACACAGTCTAATGTTGCTAGGTTTAGCTTGTATCATAGAAAGTGATAACTGCAAGTATATTGTGCCCTTAACACAGAACAACATCTCAAGGCATCTTGACATCGCTGAGAGGTAAACGTGCACTATTGTCAATTTTCAGCTGTGCCAGCATTGTTTCTTCATTTATTCAAGAAATGTGGATGTCACTGGTTATTGCAAGTGAGAAGGTGGTAATGAGCTGCCTGTTTAAACCACTGCAGTCCATGCAGCGTAGTGTAGGTACTCTCACAGTGCTGTTCGGGATTTTGGAAGGAACAGCAATACACTTCTAAGTCAGGCTGGTGTATGGCTTTTAGGGAAATATCCGGGTGGTGGTGTTCCCATGTAACAGCTGCCCTTGTCCTCCTAAATGATACCAGTCATGGGTTTGGAAGGTGCGGTCTAAGGAATCTTGGTGAGTTCCTGCAGTGAATCTTGTACATTGCATACATTGCTGCTACTGTTTGTTGGTGGTGGAGGAATTGAAAGTTTGTAGATTGGGTGCCAATCAAGAAGACTGCTTTGACCTAGATAGTGTCAAGCTTCTTGAGTGCTGTTGGAACAGTGCTAGCCAGACAAGTGAGGAGTATTTGATTTGATTTGATATGATTTATTATTGTCACATGTATTAACATACAGTGAAAAGCATTGTTTCTTGCACGCTATAGAAACAAAACATCCCGTTCATAGAGAAGGAAACGAGAGATTGTAGAATATAGTGTTACAATCATAGCTAGGGTGCAGAGAAAGATCAACTTAATGCAAGGTAGGTCCATCCAAGAGTCTGAAAGTAGCAGGGAAGAAGCTGTTCTTCAGTTGGTTGGTACATGACCTCAGACTTCTGTATCTTTTTCCCGACAGAAGAGGGTGGAAGAGAGAATGTCTGGGGTGTGTGAAGCCCTTAATTATGCTGGCTGCTTTGCCAAGACAGTGGCAAGTGTAGACAGAGTCAATGGATGGGAGACTGGTTTGCATGATCGATTGGGCTACATTCACGACCTTTTGTAGCTCCTTCCGGTCTTGGGCAGAATATTTCATCAGAATATTTCATCACACTCCTAACTTGTGTTTTGTTGATTGTGCATAGGCTTTGGAGAGTCAGGAAATGAGTTACTTGCTGCAAGATTCCAAGGCTCTGACCTACTCTTATAGCATTTGTATGCCTAATTCTGTTCACTTTCGGGTCAACAGTAAACTTGTGGAACACTACAAGGTCTAGCTTTTAGCCACTTTTCCAAAATCACATAACTTTGTTTTACCATCATTCACAAAGTGCTCAGCACCCCATCAGGTCTTGTTAATTTGATCACAGTTCGAAGCTAAGAAGAAGTGCACAGTCTGCTATATTGACCAATGCAAGCAGATGGTGCAACAATGCTGCTTTCTTGTATCATAAACCATGTGCTAGTCTGTGGAATTCTCTTCCTCTGACAGAATGGAAGCTGGGTCATTGAATTTATTCAAGGCTGAATTAGATACATTTTTGATCAACCAAAGAGTCAAGGGTTTAAAAAATGTTTTACTCCATCATTAAAAGAATGGACCAAACAAATCTGATCCATTCTTGCTTGCTCCAAGACACCAAATTCAAAATCCAACTGAATCCAATTCATCCTCTTCAGAAGAAAGACAAACAAGATCTAAGCTGACAAGATAAGGCATGGCACCCCATCTTGGAGTTGATCTGATGCTTGATTTTAGCCAAAAGGCCATGGAGAGGCAGGCAGGAAAGTGGAACTAAGACCATATTCAGATCAATAATGATTGTACTGAATGGTGAAGGCAACATGAGTACAGTAATGTCTGTCAATAACACCATCCTGATGCAACATCAGGTGAATAAGTTAAAGTAATCAATAACTTAATACGTAGTTTGGATCGGATGGTGTTGGGTCATTATGTGCAGATAGTGGAGCAGACTCGAAGCACCTAATGGCCTTTGCCTCAACTTAATTCTTCTGTACTGTTCATATTTCATTGGTGCATGTAATGTAATAATGGCTTAGTATTTTTTGTGAAAGCTAATTATTCCAAATCCTGAGAAATGAATGAAATATTGAGATTTTTGGTGCTTAATGTACATTTCATCTTACCATTTTTGTCTGACTTTCCAACTTGTTTTGATTCTAAGGACTACAGATAATGACCCAGCACCATCAGACCCAAACTGCCCATTTTATTATTGATTACTTTAACTTATTCACTTGATACTGCATTAGAATTGTGTTATTGATAGACATTGCTGTACTCATCTTGTCTCTGGCTTTCCATAAATTGAGTTAGCTATTTATAATTGTACAAAGATATTATGTGTTCATTACAAAACATGCAAATGTGTTTTAATACTTTGAATTTCTTTTAAACCAAAAGGATTTTTTCCAAGATTATGTATCAAAAACCTGTTAGAGTACAGACGTATTTTAATAAATAATATCTTTAATCTTTCAAGGATATGATGATATAACATGTCCAAATAAATTAATTAACTGTAGTATTACAAGTGCAGAAGTAAATGTTTGATTACTTAAAGATTCAATCTTGAGAAAAAATGTCTGTCATCTTTGGAAGAATTACTCTTTGAAGTTGCATCAAAAGATGGTAATCTTATTCCAATTGTGGTTAAATACCATTGTTTTTATTTCAACATTTCCTCTGATGTGAAGCGTCAGTTAACAGGAGCACATAATGAGAATTAGGTATGAGGCACAGTGCAGTTGATTCACTGCACCCACTGTTTTCAGGTAATTGACTCAGTCACTGTGAAGTGGAAGCGCTGATACCCATATCCAATTCTCCAATTTACACTTTGATCCAGCAACTTGAAGCAGGTTTGAAGCTTTATTAATTTAATCTCTGGAGTCCATAACACAGGAATGAATAGGTAAAAACTTGGAAAGACATAAATTAATCAGGCATATTCAACAAAGGAGGCCTGACTAATTTAATTGAATTTTCCAAGTGTCAGGAATTTGTAAGTTAATGGGGTTAACAATGAACTTGAAATGAAAACAAAATAACAAACGAGTAACAAGATTAGCAGATGTCAAGAGGAATACAGACATGTGATGTGATTAACAGCCATCAAGAGAAATTCAAGTGTGGATTGCCATATCAGAAACATTATTTATCAGAGATCAGAAAGGCTGTACAAATGATAACTGCTAAAGGCAGGGAATTTCAGAGACAGGCAGCCAAATCCAAAGGATAAGATATCACACCAGCTGAAAAGTTTAACTGCTTGCACCCTCAGTGGGGAAAAAGGCTTGTTTTCTACTCAACAGCTACTCAGGCCAAAATCTTTAAAGACGCCTGTTCCATTTTTGATCACAGCCATGGATGGCTGTCCATCTATCATTTAGAGCAGTGGCAGATTGCTGATACTCACCTCTAAAATTCATCATATTGTACCTTTGCTGAAGCAAGTTCCCCAGACTCGGTCATCAGAACATCATTGTGTGGTAACTATGAGTTTGATTTGACTTATTTCTGATCAAGTGTTATATTCAAGATGTGGATTCAGTGATGATAATACCACTGAATATTAAGCAGACACAGTGACCATCTCTCGTCAAAGGTGGTCATTGTCAGGTGCTTGTTTGGCACACATGTTACTTGCTACTTAATACTTAAACTTGAATATCGTTCATGTCTTGCTGCATGCAGAAATGGACAGTTTCGTTATCTGAGGAGTTGCGAATAATACAGAACATTGTGCAATCATCAGCAAAAACCCACTTCTGACGTTCTGATAGTAGATGGGGGGGAAAGGGCAGTCATTGATGAATCAATTCAATATAGGTAGGCTTAGGCCATTACCTCGATTAGGTAATATTGCAATATTCTATGGCAGAGATGACAGTCTGTAACAACCACAAACATCTTCGTCCTTGATGGATATGATTCCAGCCAGTGGTGAACATTAACTTCAGTTTTTCCGGGGCTTCTTTATGTCACTTCTCAAATGCTGCCTTGATGTGAATGGAGATTACTCTTTCCTCACCTCTACAATTCCACTGTTCGACGTTTGAACAAAAACTGTAATGAGATCAGAAATGGTCCTGGTGGAACCCAAACTGATGGGCAGGTTACTGCAGACTAAATGTATCTTCAGTGCTATTTATGACACCTTCCATCATTTTGCTGATGGTTGAGAGCTGATGGGGTAATAATGCGGATTGAATTTATTTTGCCTTTTGTGAATAAAATATATCTGGGTAATTTCCATTTTGTTGGAGTATTTACTAATGTTGTTGCTGTACTGGAATTGATTGGCTAGGGCATGCCTAGATCTGGAGCACAGTGCAGCCCGATGTTATCAGGGCACATTGTCTTTGTTGTATACACGATGTTCAGTAGCTTCTTGATATCATGTGAATTGAATAGGCTTAAAATTGGTAGCCATGATGCTGAGGACCTCAGGAGGAATCCATGATGGATCATCTGCTCGACACTTCTGCCTAAAAATGGTTGCAAATGCTTTGGCTTTGCCTTTTCCACTGATGTTTTGGGCTGTGCTATTAGTCAGGATGGAGATCTTAATGGAGTCTCTTCCTCCCATTAGTTTTTTAATTGTCTACCAATTACAGCATGGTGGCACAATGGTTAGCACTTCCGCCAGGGACGCAGATTTGATTCCAGCTTTGGGTGACAGTGTGAATTTTGCACATTCTCTCCATGTCTACATGGGTTTCCTCCTATAGTCCAAAGGTGTGCAGGTTGAGGGACTGATCATGTTAAATTGCCCCAAAGATGTGAAGGTTAGAAGGATTACCAAGGTAAATGAAGAGCGGCGATAGGGCGGGTGTTGGGCCTGGGTAAGATGCTTTGTTAGAGAAAGAGTACAGACTCAATGGGCCAAATGGCCTCCTTCTGCACTGTAGGGATTCTATAATCATTCAGGATGGGATGTGGCAGCATTACAGATCTTTGATCTGATCCATTGATTGTGGGATTGTTTCACTCTATAAGATGCACTATATAGAATGTGAAGCATGCTCTTTAGCATGCAGGTAGTCCCATGTTTTAGCTTTACCAAGTTGGAATCTCATTTTAAGTTTGCAAGATGCTGCTCTTGGCATGCTGTTCTACTCTCCTCTGAACCAGGATTGGTTCCTTGCTTAGTGGTAATAATGATGTGAGGGCCATTAGTTCACAGATTGTAATTGACACCAATTCTGCTGCTGTCGATGGCCATATGGGTGCTCACTTTTAAGCTGCTAGAATGGTTTTGAATCTATTTAAATTAGCACATTACTGCCCAACATGACAGGGAATGTCCTCAGTGTGAATATGGGGTCACTCATCCTAATACTGTTGTGGATATTTACGAGTGCCAGAATGAGGAGGACAAGATCAAGATTGAGTAATCCTTTGTCCAAGTTCCTGGATTATTAGTCATATAAGTGTCTTGTTAAAAATGGAAGGTATGAAAGGGGAACGTAACTACAAGAAAAAGGTGACCACAGATCAGCAGAGAATAAGTAGATACTTGTTTCTGTATTAGTGAGTTGTAGTCACCCCTTTACTTCCCATTTTTATGCATGAGTGCAGCTCCCAAAACAGAGTGGGCCGGCTATCCCTGGAGAGCGAGCATGCAGAGTCCAAGCTCATCATTAAGGCCTTCCATGCCCACAGGGATTGAAGTGCATTATCGATCCCTTAATCACAGCTTGATTTTGTGATACACCCATGATCTGCGTGAGGAATCACTAATTGATATCTCAGTTGGGCTTGCTGAATACAAGATTGGTGGTGCTTGTACCCTGAATCCTGTATAAAGCAAGAACCTGAGAGGGCCCATTAACCTTTTAGTCCCAGCAGTTGGGATCCATTGTGTTCACCACAGGCATCAGGTTATTTTTTGTGTTCTTTTTGTACAATAAAAGCACTGTTCCTTCATAGCCCACACCTGGAATTAATATAGATTTAATGTTTTAAGTTTCCTTACTGCTTTGTTTTATATTTCGGACAGTTCTCTTCTTTGTTTAATTTAGTTCATTTGATTTACCCAAAATAACGTTAGCAGGACATGGATGAAATTGAAAAGACCAGATTGAGGACAAGCGAGAAAAAATCGAGAAAGGAGTTTCAGTGGAGGTTTAATGCAGGGCAATGTGAAATAGTAGATTTTGGAGGAAAAAAACGGCGAATATAGCCTTTCTTTAAAAGTTTAGATCACGAATGAATAGCCCGAGGGGAATGTGTAGTTAGGTGATGCATTTAGATACAGCTTTAGAAGCGAGAGAGCAAATAAGGTTCTCGATGGTATAACTCATTTGTAAATGGCCACGTGTGTACAAATCCCCCCCCCACCCCCAATTTCATCCTGAAATCCATTACTCAAAAGTGAGAAGCCGCCTGCCTCCGGCACCGCACAGCCGGGACTTGGGAGCGGAATATCCAACACGGTTACAGTTTGAACCACAGCGGAGCCACGATCTTACCTGTTGAAAAACTGTCTCCAACTTGGCCGCCAGCTCGCTGCTCCGAAGGGAGGTTTCCTCGCTCCTCCTGTGGAAGTGGCTGAGCTGCTGGGAGAGGCTGTGGATGTACCAGGCCAGGAGAGCAGCCGCCCCGGCCAGGACGACGAAGAGGAGGAATTTCAGCAGCATTTCTTTGCCAGTGGCCGAGCCGGAACCGTTACCGGCTCTGCTGCTGCTGCTGCCCTTCGCGTTCCTCTTGGCCACATCCTCCTGGCCAGAATGGTTTTTATTCCTTTGTTTCAGAGAAGACATATTTTATCCTGAAATTGTGGTGGATCTCCAACTCAAATTAAAAAAAAGGAGAGTGTGTGTGTGTGTGTGTCTGGGGTGCTTGCTGGTTGCTACCAGTGTCGTTTGTCTCACTCTGTTTTGGGAGCTGCTCTCACAACAGGATCACCAGTGGATCGCTGCCTTTGACGAGAAGTTACTTCTTAAAGTTAGATTTTCTGTTTCTTCCCCACCCCCCACCCCCTGCCCTCGGGCTCTCTGCAATGCAATGAACAGGGACCGGCTTCTGCCACGTCCTCTCTGGGAGGGGAACACACGCTCATTTGGGATGTGCCGCTGATTTCAGTTACATCACCGCTCCGCAACTTTCCACTCTCACAAAGGATGGAGTTTGTACAAATCCTTCATTCCTTCCCTCGGGGTTCCTGTGCCGCAGTCTCCAGCCTCCCCATATAATTGTTATGACAGATTGCTTGTACCTCTTGTTTGGATTCATTCATTCAGACACAATTTGATTTGATTATTAAAACAACGAGTTGCGACATATTTCCCTATTTGTCGAGATGTAGCGCCCATTTAACTGGACATTACAAAGAAACGATGCAATTACTGTAACCGAGGCAATACAACTCTTGATTACTGTAACAGAGGTGATATAACTCTAACTACTGTAACAGAGGTGATATAACGCTAACTACTGTAACTGGGGTGATACAACCTAACTACTGTAACTAGGATGATATAACCTAACTAGTGTAACTGGGGTGATACAACCTAACTACTGGAACTAGGGCGATGTAACCTGACTATTGTAAGTGGGGTGATACAACCTAACTACTATAACTGAGAATGTTGTAACCGGGGTGATACAACTCCAATTACTGTAACTAGGGGGTGATATAGCTCTAACTGTTGTAACAGAGGTGATATCCTTTGTACTTTGTTTCTGTTCGAGTGATTCACCCTCCTTTTGGGGAGCTGCCCTTTTTCCTTTGTCCCTAAGTTCCTTTGAGTTGGTTTATTTGGTTTACTCTAAAAGGTTAAGGGGGGAATGATACAACTCTAATCACTGTAACTGGGGTAAAATACTGTGTACAGCTTCGGGGATATAGAGAAACAGACGAACACAACGTAAATAAAGTCGCAGTGCTTTCAATATGAAAAATAATCCAGTAGTTTCTCTTTGCTTTCTTACTCCCCTCGGCTAGCCCGATTCAATCACTCGCATGAGGATTAATTCAGAGAGTTTTTTGTTGTTGTTGTTGCTATCCTGGCCCTGCCCACACACAACGTGGCAGTCTGGCTTCACAACTCCGAGAGAATGGAGGCGGACTGATCCTGAGAGAGTGAGTGAAACCACTCCAGATAAGTTGGCGAATATGTGAAATCTATCACATCTGTCGGCATTTCTGATCACCGATTAGTGAAGGACATTGCTTTATTGCTAGACAATAAAATTACACCGAAAATAAGCAGTTGAGGTGGAGGAATATGTCAAGAATTGCAGGAGGATTATAGGGGGAGGAGGAACATATTCACACTTGAATGTTGCACTTTCAGATTCCAGCACCCGCAGTATTTTGACTTTCATTCCGATTTGAAATCGCGTTTGGGACTCAGGAAATAATTATTTTACTGAAATTACATTTTTACTTTTTAAACTCTTTAAAAGCGCAGATTTAAGATATGCCGCCTTTTGCACATGTTTGTGGCAGGGTTACTGTATAATTATTTTACATAAAGCCTGATGGATTTGTGACAAAAATGTACTCTCTCTTCTGGCTTCTAAATGACCATTATTTCTTTCAGTTGCTGTGCAAACCCCAGCACACGATCTCCTACAGAAAAAAGGAAAACAATCTTGTTTCACTCTTATCTATATCTATGTGGTCCAGATCTAACGAGAAATCCTTTCGACATCATTTCATCCCGGGATTTTTATAGATTTTGTAAGGTGTCTTCATTTTCCTCGGAATATCATCATGCAGCGGAAACAGTAACAGGTTAAAATCTCCACAAGAATTATTTGTAAAGATCCCACAAAGTCATGTTGGAAAATATCCATCTGATCTTTCAATAGAAGTAGCCATTTTTCGAGATTAACAGTTCTTGAGCAAGTATAGGCAGGAAATGAAATCCTAGGCTTCTAATAGGTTTCTTGTAGCTGTTTCACCCTCCATGTCAGAGCTATCTCTCCTTTCCTCACCCAAGATGATTGGGAGGCTTTCCCATTGTGTAGAATCCATTATTTACAATTCCACCCTCAGCTTTTTCTCACCCTCCTAGATCCATCTCCCCATTTTCAACTCCATCTGCTTTCAGATTCAAACGACTATCTTTTACTATTTAAAAAAAAACTTTTTAAAAAATGTTTATTTATTAATCACAAGCAAGGCTAACGTTAATACTGCAATGAAGTTACTGTGGAAGTACCCTGGTCACCATACTCTGCCACTCGTTCAGGTCAATGCACCTAACCAGCATGTCTTTCAGACTGTGGGAGGAAACCAGAGCAGCCGGAGGAAACCCACTCAGACATGGGGACAATGTGCAAACTCCAACAGGCAATGACGCAAGCCAGGAATCAAACCTGGGTTCCTGGCACTGTGAGGCAGCAGTGCTAACCACTATGCCACCATGCCACCCTTCCTCCTTCTTTCCACCTCCTTCTGTACAATGTCTCCACCAAACTATCTTCCTCTCCCCTTCCTGTTCAGCACTGTGAAGGCATCATTCCCTCCACAATACCCTTGGTTGATGCTCCCCTAACCCCAGTACTTCCACATATAAAATGCAAGAGACACAACACTTGCCTATACACCTCATTCTTTCATACAGTGTCTCAAACACTCATTCCTGCTGTCACAGTCATTTATTTGTGAGCTGTATCCACTGTTCAAAGTGCAATCTACTTGACAATGGAAAGACCAAATGTAGATTGGAGGATAGTTTAGCTAAAAGCCTCCATTCAGTCAGCTGGTGTGCCGCTAAAATTCTGGGCACTTGCTACTATAATTCTTCATATGCAATCTCACTCTGACCTTTCTGTCTTTTGCCTCCAACACTTTTCTGACACTCAGTGCTCCATTGCTCAACCTTTGCTCACTGAACAGTAACTCTTAAACAGGACATAGTATAACTCTGAACAGCTAGCTATCTCTGCTGTTCCAAGTTAAATATCATGCCCCCCACCCCCCCCACAGACAAACATGCTTCTTCAGATTTAGCACAAAAAGCAAGTATGCTCACATGATGCTGGATCTTCAGCTTTGCAATACCAATGAACAGAAATCCAGGCCACCTATTGACAGTGAAGGATGTCCTCAAAACAGTTAAACGTAAAGGAGGTAAACTTAATCTTGGGCAGCTTCCAAAAACATTCACACAGAGAACAGAAATGGTGGTATGGTGGCACAGTGATTAGCACTGCTACCTCACAGCTCCAGGGACCTGGGTTTGATTCCAGCTTGGGTCACTATCTGTCAGCATGTTCTCCGCATGTCTGCATGGGTTTCCGCCATATGCTCCAGTTTCATCCCACAGGCACCAGAGTGTGGTGACTAGGGAATTTTCACAGTCATTTCACTGCAGTGTTAATGTAAGCTTTAAAATACATTTCTTCAAAGTACCTTGGGACAAATTGCATATGACACTGCGCTTGCTCTGTGGGTCTCTGTGGAGACTTTTTGGGTGACTATTAGGCTTTATCTTGAGTTTCACTTGAACTGCTTTCATTGAGCCAAATGTCTCTTTGAAAACGCTTTTGTATTTATCCAGAAGGTGCTGTGGGCCTGTTTTGGATCAACCAATCTGTTGGCAGTAGTCCAGTTAAACTTTATCTTCTCCCAGCAGACCCAAAGCCACAAGTGCTTGAAAAGGTATTTCACGGGATGTGAATTCCAAAAATGAGATTAGCAGTTGTAGATAGCCCAAAATAAAGACATCAGCCAGCTAATAGCAAATACTTTGGGGTAGATGATAGTACCATTCAGGGAAGACATAAAAATATTAGTCATAGAATTCTGCTGTATAGAAGGAGGCCAGTCAGCCCATCTCACCGAGGTCCTATCCCCATAACCACATGCATTTACCGTAACTAGTCCCCCTGACACTTAAGGGCAATTTAGGATGCCCAATGAACCTAACTCACACATCTTTGGACTGTGGGAGGAAACTGGAGGATGCAGAGAAAAGCCACGCAGACCTGCAGAGAATGTGTAAACTCCACCACAGACTGTGACCAGAACCAGGAGTCGCATTCAAGTCCCTGGCGCTCTGAGGCAGCAGTGCTAACCACTGTGTCAACATGCTACCCCTCATGTTAGAACTAACAGAAGCCAAGGGGACAGACAACCAAATTTACAGAGAGTATGTTCAAATGGAAACAATTATATAATTGGCAACATTTTTATGGAAGCAGGAGGCTGTATCCATCTAGCAGCCTGAGGAATAGAGTCCAGCTAGCAGTCTGTAAGTTGGTGCTGGTTAGCAGAGCAGAGACAAGATTGCAGAAACCTTTGTGGAGGCTGTTAAAATGCATTTCTTCGTTGAACCAAGAAATGACATTCCCTATTCTGTGTGGTAATATAAGCTGATCTGTACTTATCAATCAATTGAATTGGATGTTGTTTGGAAATACCTGAAAAAGCTCAGATCTTGTGAACATACTTTGGATCAGAAGGGCAATTTCTACTTAAACTAGGTAGGTGTGTTTAATAGTTCTTAGATTATTATATATTTCTGTTCATATATATGTTTCTTTTCTTTATTGCTCCAGCATTCACTCACTGAATGACCCGTTTTTGCACATTTGTGATATGCTTCTTGCTGTTTTGGGTTCTTAAGACAGTTCTCAACTTATGGATCTTCATTCCCACATTGAATTATGATTAAATTAAATTACCAGCCAATTCCATTGATACTGCAATTTCTACTGCTCTCATAGAATCATGAACTTGTTGGACTTTAACTTGGTGTGGTGAGACTTCTTCCTGTGCTTATCCCAGTCCAACACCAGCATCTCCACATTATGGCTATCATCGACACCACAAACCGTCGGCTCCAAGTGAAGAGCATTTCCAAGAAAATCGTGCATATTGACGCAGACGTTGAACCTGTTGGACTTTAACCTGGTGTCATAAGACTTCTTTCATGGAATCATAAAATCATATTATCATGCAGCGCAGAAGACGCCCTTTGGCCCATCAGGTCTGCACTGACACATTAGAAACACCTCAACTCCTACCTAATCCCACCTGCCTGCATTTGGCCCACAGCCTTGAATGTTATGATGTGCCAAATGCTCATCCAAATGTGTTTTAAAGGATGTGAGGCAACCCACTTCCATCACTCATCCAGGCAGCACATTCCAAACTATTACCACCCTCTAGATAAAAAAGCTTTTCCTCACATCTTCTGTAAATCTTCTATCCCTCGCCTTGAACTTATGTCCCCTTGTGATTGACCCTTTAACTAAGGGGAATAGTTGCTGCTTACTAACTCTGTCTATGCCTCTTATAATCTTGTACACATCAATCAGGTTGCTCTTCAATCTCTCTGCTCCAACAAAAACAACCCAAGTCTATCCAACCTCACTTCATAAATATTCCATCCTGAATAGCATCCTGGTAAATCTCCTCTGCACCCCCTCCAGTGCAAGCACATCCTTCCGATAATGTGGCGACCAAAACTCAGGCGCTCAGCACTCTGGGTCTGGCCTCACCAAAGCTCTACACAACTCCAACATGACTTCCCTACTTTCGTAATGTATGCCTCGATTGATAAAGATAAGTGTCTCATATGTCTTTTTCACCACCCTACTAACGTATTTTTCCACTTTCAGAGATCTGTGGACAAACACACCAAGGTCCCTTTGTTCCACAAAACTTCCTAGTGTCCTACCATTTATTGAATACTTTCTTGTCAAATTACTCCTTCCAAAGTGTATCACCTCACACTTTTCAGGGTTAAATTTTCTCTGCCACTTAATTGCCCATTTGACCATTCCATCCATATCTTCTTGTAGCCCAAGACATTCTGTCTCACTGTTAACCACCCATCCACTCTTTGTGTTATCCCCAAACTTACTAATCCTAGCCCCACATTGTCATCAATGTCATTTTCTGTGACAAATAATGAGGGAGCCCAACACAAATCCCTGTAGTACACCATTGGATGCTGGCTTCCTGTCACTCAAGCAGCCTTCTGCCATCACCCTCTCTCTCCTACAACTGAGCCAACTGTATCCACTTTATCATATTATGCTGAATCCCTTGTGAATTTACCTTCTTTACAAGTCTGCCATATAAGACCTTGTCAAAGGCTTTGCTGAAATCCATTAGGCTACATTGTCTGCACTTCCGTCATCTAATCAACTGTCTTTAAAGTCAAAACATGTCCAGTAAGCAACCTTGTTAGGATAGCCTCATTTTGAAGTCCACAAACTGGATTGTCTCAAAGAGTATTTTCTAACGATTCACCAAGCTCACAATGTTGTGTCAATCTTCTTAAGGTTGACACAAACTGAACAATGTTTTTGCTGTCCACTTGATTCCTTTAGCGGAACCTGAACTGTTCTGCAATGATCAAGGCTTTGGAGAATAATGCTGTTCAAGGATCTTTGTCAAGTCATCTTAAATTTTGGTTTCTAGCAATGCTGGATGAACCAAGCTCCTGAACAAATTGAGATTTTACTTTCTACTGTGCTGAGAAAAGCTGGTATGAGCAACTTGTTTGCAATTTTATTCACTTGGACAAAGTATTGAAAATGCTCAGTATTGGAACTCCATGATACATTTTCTTCATTGAAAGGACCTATGGCGCCTAATTGATCCGCCATTTCTTTTATAGGCATTAGCAAGTTGAGATTGCTTAGTATTTTTTTAAATTGTCTTCTCAGTACTTCCCTTTTTATCTGGAAACCATTGACTTGATGTATTTCTTTTTTCAAATGGCCCCTGTTGTACAACAGGGCATCCTTCTTTTCAAATATTCCAGATACAGTCTGGAATCTCACCCTTCTCTAATCGGAAAAACAAATACTTCTACATGGAGAGCTTCCACCTTTTTCAACTGCATACTGCGTCTCCCATCTTGCTGCTACACACAGCCACCCTTACACAAACTCTGCAGCTTAGAGGAGTCTACCCAAACTTCCCTTTTCTGATGAAAAACACCATTTTCTTTCTTCACTGGGACTTCAGTTATTAATGCTGTTGTTGATTTTCCTCAGCCTTCTAATATTAGAAGTTTGAGGACTCAGGATGTTTTTTGTTTCAACTTTGGATATTTTCACAAAATCCCGACTCATTGCCAATTTTCTTTTTACAATCCCCTAACTGTGTTAGGTGTTTTGGGTTTTAAAGGAAAAAAGACCTGGTTTGCACATTGAAAAGGTTCAAAATCAGATGCATGCTGCGAGAATATGAGGCAACTAAGATTGCATATAAAGTAAAATAATGGACAAAGACAGTCACTTTGGTAGCCATAAGTAAGTCTTAAGCCATTGCTGCCTGTAACAGTTAGAGACCATCAAGGACTTTAGATAAATGCTTCATCATGTACTCATGTCTTATTGGAACTTGGATATTGTAATTAGGCAAAGGTGTTGATGCTGTAACTTGTTAGCTGAAATCCTATATGTCAAGTGTCATAAAAGGGAATATTTGATTGTAATAGGTTATGGATAAATATAAATGTAAAGATTTGTTTATGATTGGCATATGTAAATTAGCCTAAAGATATAATTGCCACTGTAATCCTTTGTTTAAGGAACCTGCAAACCACATGGTGGTAAACTGGTTCCCTTGCTATACTCAAATAAAGATCTGGAATTTGAACTCTTGAGTGTCACTTGATCAGTTACAAGAAGTGAGGTACACTATCATCAAATAGCTATGAAACTCCTGTAGATTCAAATAATAACAACATGCTTATTGTATAGGAGCTGTTGGCTGTACAGAATAAAAAATGAAACCAAGGCAGGAGCCTGGGAAGCATCCCAATGATATCACCATCAAATCATGTGACCACCTCTTAAAACAATCATGCAACCACTTAAATATATAACAGGTTTCAAACTGACAGTGGGCCAAATTGAATAGATTAACATCTGAAAGGTAAGTCTCAGAAACTGTTTCTTGGTGATAGCACTTTTGAAATCGCTTCTTACTAACAACTGTAATATGTACTGATTGTAACTCAAGGAAGGAGTTAATGTATCAAATACTGAAAGTAACTGTCAATTTTCCATACAAAGATGTTAAAATGTATAGACTTTCTTAAAAGTCTGAATAGAAATTTCATCACAGTTATGACAACAATGTGATTAGCTCTTAACTGCTTCTGAAATGGCCTAGCAAGCCGCTAAGAAAGATTAAAGGTAGAAAGAATCTGTGCATGAATAAATACAAATAATACCAGCGATACACCATTTAATATTTTATCAAGGGACTGTACACAATCTTTAAATATAGTCGTAACAAGTGTTGAGAGAGTAAACAAACTGAATCTATTGAAACCATATCGAAATTCAACAAAATGGTTTTTATTCAACATGCATGAGAGACAGCAGAACTTGGAGCTGTAATTCTAACTTATTTCTGGGCTACTCTGCTCCACAAAGGTTCATACACATTCTTTTTCTTTGCATTACATAATGTTACATTTACCTTTGGTGAGCATATTGTTACTTTGAATTTGTTACAGTTGTTTTGATTGTATTATGCAGATCCATTGTCCTGTGTGCTTTAACTTTAATCATTTTCTGGATATGTTATAATATCAAAGCATTGTGTTTGTCAAGCTAATTTTGCTGGTATGTTAATTGTCCCCATTTTCCTGATACTTGATTAGTTTTCAGAGGCACAATGGTTTCTCTAGACATTGTGGAGTCTCATTAACTGCTATCGATTTTCTTACTGTTGCTGTAATCTCAGAAAGATCTTGCCTGGTGTGCAACTGTGTTAGTGCTGTCTGGGATGTGGTAATTTGTCATGTCTGTCCACAGTGAGTGTGAATACTAAAGTCAGGCTGTCTGTCTAAACCTCTCCATTCTTTCCTCTCCTGCTGCAGCCCATACTCTCTGGTTTTGCCTGACTATGACATAGTTCAAGTTAGACAAGATGAATGTAAATCTTGACATAATTATTTAGCATTGCCCGAATGATTACAGAAATAAGGAAGAACTCAATTAATGTAGAACTTTTCATGGACACAAGATTTCCCAAAGCACCTCACAATCAATGAAGCAATAATGAAGATTGACAAGCGGCTTTGTAACAGTGGCCACATTTTGCTTCATTCAATAGAAGTACAAACCTGAACATTTTCTAGATGGATGATGGTCATTGACTGTCAACATTTTGAAAAGGTACAAATTTACAATGTATTAAAATTAACTTTGAATTATTTATCTGCATTGTCTTTTTCCATATAAAAATGACCTGCAATTATTCCAGACTCCCATAATTTGCAGCTATTCTTTTTATGTGTTTGTTAGCAAAATTTGTTTTTGCAATGCTCATTAAATTCTCAAATCATGCCCTGGGATCTTGGAGCTGGGAATGCCTTAACCTTAATCCAAATCATCATTTTATTTTTTTTCATTGAGATTTGTTGAATCTGTAGCTGGAATTTTACTGTCCTGCTCCACCATAGGAATCAGAGTGGGAGAGGAGCGGACCATGGAAAGGTGCATTGACTTCAGGCGGGATTTTATTGTTTCAGGACGAGCGAGACAGTAAAATCTCACTCTGTATCTTGATCTTCTGTATTTACAATTGTATTTTAGAGATTATTCATATGAGCTAACATAGTAGGTTCTCTGTGGGTTTATAAATTAGTTCAGACTTTTCTTTATGTTTGCAAATTTGCTCATACAACATTCATTTTTCAGGCCTACTATTTAAGATATTTTCTGTGATGCAAGGATGCTCTTAAAGGAAAAACCATTATGAACAACAAAATAGCTGACTCATTGGAATAAAAGCACCACAGTGCATAAAGAGGCCATTCAGCCCATTGAGTCTACACTGACTCTCTGAAGGAGCAACCTGAGGCTTCTCCTCCCCCCTATTCCATAACCTCCCATATTTAATGTGCGAATCCCATCTAATATGCACATCTTTGGACTTTGGGAGAAAAACGGAACATCTGGAGGAAATCCATACAGATACGTGGAGAATGTACAAATTTCACGGAGACTGACACCCAAGTCTGTAATCAAACCCAGGTGCCTGGCGCTATGAGGCAGCTGGCGCTGTGAGGCAGCAATGTTAACTACTGTGCCAATAATTGAATTTAATTTCCCCCAGCTGCTGCAGTGGAATTCGAACCAGTGTCCCCACAGCATTTTCCTAGTCCTTTCCACTTTTAGTCTAATGACTTTACCACTAATGACTATAATGATGTCTCCCTTGTTTTTCTTTTATACACATTCTTGGGTTTCTGGCAGGTTCCTTCTATTCCACATGCAAGTTACCCACTGCTCTTATTTCCCTACCAGGTGTGGATCTGATATCTCACTCTGAAATGATCACCAGTTTTTATTCAGCATTAATCTGTTTGTCTCCATAGATGTTGCCAGCTTTGCATATTATCACTGTCTTCTGTACTTATTTCAGATTTCCAGCATCTGTATTGGGCTTTCCCACTCCCTCAGAAAATCTTGGAAAATGGATGATGTAAGTAGTTTCTTGATTGATAAGGGAATCAAAGGTTATGGGGAAAGGGTGGGGTTGAGAAACATATTTGCCAAGATCGAATGGGGAACAGGTGAACAAGCTGTATGGCCTAAGTATTCTCCTACATCTTACAGTCTAAGTTTGAGGGATATATTATGTTAAGAAGAATGAAAAAAGGTAATCTAAATGAATTCTGAAAGAGGGTGCAGGAACAGAGAGACTTGGGAGTACAAGTTCAAATAGTTAAAGGTGGCAGGATGGGTTGAGCACATAATTTTGAAGCATACAAGATTGTGGGTTTCAGAGACATAGTGTACAAGTATAAAGAAATTATGATGAACCTAATACTTTATTTTTTTTTAAGCAACACAGCACGGGAAACAGGCCCTTCGGCCCAACGAGCCCGCGCCGCCGTCATACTATATAGTAGCAAATACATTATCCTATTTAATATTCCTATATAATAATATATATATTATTCCTAATATGGAAAATTTTCACCATAGGGACAATTTGTTTCCCAATCAGCCTAAGAGCGAATTTTTGGGTTGTGGGAGGAAACCAGAGTGCCCGGAGAAAACCCACGCAACCACGGGGAGAACGCGCAAACTCCCGCAGACACCGGCCCAATTCTAAGTGTCTGCACAGCCACATCGATAGTCTCTGAGCTGTCATGGTGCCCTTCAGATGGTCCACATAAAGCACTCATTTACGACATGAGGTGCCAGGCAACCCATGAATCAACATCCAAGAGCTGTACCCGCACCACCTGCCAAATGCATGCTCAAATTATGGACCGAATTACCTGTGGAAAAAAGCCGTAGTTAAACAGTCCTAATATATCCCTCTATCTGCATACCGCTCATGTGGCTGTCCAAGAGACCCTTAAACAGCCCCAAGCGTGCCTGCTCCCACCACCTTACTCGGCAGTGCATTCCACACCCCCACTACCCTTTGTGTGAAAAACTGCCCTCTAATATTCGTCCTATACATAGCCCCCCTCACCCTATGGCCATGACCCCCCGTCCTATCCATTTCTAAAGGTGGAAAAAGTTTACCTCCATTTACTCTATCTATACCCATTATAATCTTATACACCTCTATGAGATCCCCTCTAAGCCGACGTCTTTCAAGGGAAAACAACCCCAGTCTATCTAATCGTTCCTCATAGGACAGTCCTTCCATACCAGGCAGCATCCTGGTAAACCTCCTCTGCACTCTCTCCAAGGACTCCACATCCTTCCGATAGTACGGAGACCAAAACTGGGCGCAGTATTCCAAGTGAGGCCTAACCAAAGTTGTATACAACTGCAACATCAAACTCCTACTCTTATATTCTATACTCTTTTCTATGAAAGCTAACATACTATACGCCTTCTTTATCACCTTCTCCACCTGTGAGGACACCTTCAGAGACTTGTGAACCTGCCCCCCCAAGTCTCTCTGCATCTCTATGCTCCGTATAGTTTTACCTTTTATCCTATAACTCTCTTCTACATTTTTCCGGCCAAAATGCATCACCTCGCATTTTTCCGGATTAAATTCCATTTGCCATCTATCTGCCCAGTCTACCAACCTGTCTATGTTCTGTTGTATTGCCTGACACTGCTCTTCTGTACCCGCCAATCCAAGCATCTTGGTGTCATCAGCAAATTTGCTGATCTCGCCACCTACCCCTACTTCCAAGTCGTTTATGTAGACCACAAATAGAAGAGGACCTAGTACTGAGCCTTGTGGCACTCCACTAGTGACGGGCTTCCAGCCGGAAAAAGAGCCTTCCACTACTACCCTCTGTCTCCTCCTCCCGAGCCAGTTCTCGACCCATCTACATACCCGACCCTGTATCCCATGCGCCTTCACCTTCTCTATCAGTCTACCATGAGGGACCTTGTCAAACGCCTTACTGAAATCCATGTAGACGACATCAACAGCCTGTCCTTCATCAACTGTTTTTGTCACTTCTTCAAAAAATTCCACCAGATTCGTAAGACAAGACTTCCCCTTGACGAAGCCATGCTGCGTATCCCTGATCAGATCGCAGCGCTCCAGATGCTCATACATCCTGTCCCTGAGGATCCTCTCCATTAGCTTACCTATAACTGAAGTCAAGCTCACCGGCCTATAGTTTCCTGGGTGATCCCTCTGACCTTTTTTAAACAACGGTACTACGTTTGCTATCCTCCAGTCCTCTGGGACCTCACCTGTGTCCAAGGAAGAGACAAAGATTTGCGTCAGAGGCCCAGCCAAGTCTTCCCTCAACTCCCTTAGCAGCCTGGGTAAATGCCATCAGGCCCCGGAGCTTTATATGTCTTTAAGCTGCCTAACAGCCCCAACATCTCTTTCCTCGTAATCCTTATTTCCCTCAACCGATCCTCAACTTTGTCAACATCAGGCACAGACATCTGTCCAGTCTCCTGCGTGAATACCGACCCAAAGTATTCATTCAGGATCTCCCCCATTCCCTCAGGCTCTAAGCATAGATCCCCTCCTCTGTCCCTACGAGGTCCAATCTTGCCTCTAACCATCCTTTTGCTCCTTACATAGGTGTAAAATGCCTTTGGATTTTCCTTTATCCTACCTGCCAGAGCCACCTCGTGGCCCCTTTTTGCCTTTCTAATACCCCTTTTAAGATCCCGTCTACAATCTCTATAAGCTTCCAGCGCTGTATCAGTCCCTAGTTGCCTAGATCTAATGTAAGCCTCTCGCTTTTTCTTGATCAAGTCCTCAATCTCCCTGGTAAGCCAAGGTTCTCTAATCCTACCTTTCCCATCCTTCCCCCTTGCCGGCACGTATCTTTCCTGCAGAGAGTTTAGTTTTCCCTTGAAAGACTCCCACATGTACATCGTCGACCTGCCCTCAAAAAGCTTATCCCAGTCGGTATCTTTAAGATCTTGCCTAATCTGGCCGTATCTAGCCCTCCCCCAGTTAAATACCCTCCTTTTTGGGCCAGTCTCGTCCTTTTCCATTAATATCCTAAAGCAGACAGAGTTGTGATCACTATTTGACACCTGCTCTCCTACCTCGACGTCAACCACCTGGCCTGGCTCATTCCCCAGAACCAAATCCAGTATAGCCCCCTCTCTAGTCGGGCCATCCACCTACTGCTCCAAGGACCCTTCCAAAACACACTGTACAAATTCCTCCCCATCCACTCCTACAGCCCTGGGCACACTCCAATCTACTCCAGGAAAATTGAAATCTCCCACTACTACCACCCTATTTTTCCTACACTTATCTAAAATGTCCCTGCATATCCTTTCTTCCACGGCCCGCGGGCTGTTGGGCGGTCTGTAGTAAACACCCAACAGAGTAACCACTCCCTTCCTATTCCTCAACTCCACACATAGAGACTCAATTCCTAAATCATCCATACCTCCCTCCCTCTGCACTGCTATGACGTTGTCCTTAACTAATAAAGCCACTCCCCCACCTCTCCTCACACCAACTCTGTCACACCTAAAACACTTATACCCTGGAATATTCAATTGCCATTCTTGCCCCTCCTTCAACCACGTCTCAGTCACCGCCACCACTTCTAAACTCCTCGTGAACATTATTGCCTTCAGTTCATCTGTTTTGCCAGTCACACTCCTCGCATTAAAACACATGCACTGAAGACCCTCAGCTCTCGGATATTCCTTTCTACCTACTGGTGTTACCCTATCATCCCTCTGTCTCCCACTCCCAGTTCCCGCCTGTCTCCCCACCCTCCCTCCCTATTAGTTTAAACACTTCTGAAACACTCCAGCTAACCTCCCAGCTAAAATATGTGTTCCCCTCCCAGTCAACTGCTCCCTATCCCTCGTGAATAGGTGACCCTCCCTCCTGAAGACTTCCCAATGATCAATAAATATGAAGCCTTCTGCCTTACACCAATCCCTCATCCATGCATTTAGTTGGAGTGTCTCATTTATTACCCAATCGGTCCCGGGCACAGGCAGCAGCCCAGAGAACGCCACCCTGGAGGCCCTACCTTTCAGTTGAGCCCCCAACTCCCTGAACTGTCTATGTAAGTCCCCCCTGCGCTTTCTTCCTACATCTTTTTGTCCTATGTGAACTATTACATTTGCCTTAGACCCTTCTCCCTTCAAAATTCCCTCTACCCTCTCTGATACTAACTTTTTACAAAGTTAAGGTAATTGGCAAAAGAACTGAAGGTGACACGGAGAAACTAATTTGGAAATTTGAAATACAAACAGGAAAAGGTTAAAATACCCAGCAAGTCTTAATGTTTAATGTTTTAAATCTGTTGAACTTTCATCATAACTAAGAAAGGTTAGAAATGTAATAGATTTTTTTTGAGAAGGGGTGTGGAGAAGAACAAAAGGGAAGGTTTGTGATTTGGGTGGAATGTGGGAGAGATTAATTTATGAAATGTTTTATGGTGCAAAGGACTTGGCAATGGGAAAAGCAAAGAAACATAAAGAAAGGATTAGGATCTAGAATGCGCTACCCGAGAAGTGGAAGCAGATTCGATGGAAGTTTTCAAATGGAAAAAAAGGCAAGTACACGAAAATAAATTTAGGGCTCTGGGGAAATGATAAGGAGTGGGATTGGCTAGATTGTACTTGTAGAGAGACTACACAAATTATTTTGGGTTACATTGCAATTTACCCCCTTTGTCTTATTCTGGGGTAGAGCTGAGTTTTCTCCTTCCATCCTCACTCTGCCTGAGCTTTGCCCTTCTTGATTTATCTGAGGTGACCATTGCCCCCCCTAGCTTCAATGTAGTTGATCATTGCCCTCTACCTTCAGATGACCATTGCCCCTGTAGCTTCACTGTAAATAACCGTTGTTCCCCCAGTTTCAGTGTAGATGCCCATTGCCCCTTTAGTCTCACTCTTGATGACCATTGTCCCCCTAGCTTCAATGTAGTTGATCATTGCTCTCTAGCTTCACAGTAGATGACCATTGTTCCCTTAGCTTCAGTATAAATGATCATTGCTCCTTTAGTCTCACCCTTGATGACCATTGTCCCCCTAGCTTCAATGTAGATGACAATTGCCCCTCTAGCTTCAATCTAATTGAATTTTATCCCTTTACTTATTCTAGATGGTCCTTGCCCCTCTAGCTTTACTGAGTAACCCTTTTGCCCCTCTAGCTTCGCTGACCCTTTGCCCCTCTAGCCTCATTCTGAGTGAACCTTTGCCGTTTTAGCTTCGCTCTGGGTGACCAATTGCCCCTCCAGTCTCACTCTGAGTAACACTTTGCCCCTCTAGCCTCATTCTGAATAAACTTTGCCCCTCTAGCCTCATTCTGGGTGACACTTTGCCCCTCTAGCCTCACTGTGGTGACACTTTGCCCCTCTAACCTCGCTCTGGTGACACTTTGCCCCTCTAGCCTCGCTCTGGTGACACTTTGCCCCTCTAGCCTCGCTCTGGTGACACTTTGCCCCTCTAGCCTCGCTCTAGGTGACACTTTGCCCCTCCAGCCTCATTCTGGGTGACCCTTTGCCCCTCGAGCCTCGTTGTGGTAGCGGATTGCCGGGTAACAGTAATGGCGGCCGCGGGCTGAGGCGGTGAAGGTGTTGCGGGGGAGGGAACCGGAGAGACCGGGAGAGGGAGAGGGAGAGGGAGTCGGCGGACGACAGCATCCCCACCACCGTAACCCTGACCATGAAAGCGGGTCTTTAATTTCAGCTTCTCGGCGGGGAGGACGGTGAGTGAGTGATGGCGGGACTCATCAAGAAGCAGATCCTCAAGCACTTATCTAGGTGAGCGGTTAGTGCGGCCGGTGGTGAGCGAGGTGATGGCGGTGGGGCCGAGGAGACTGGAGAGGGGGCCCGAGACCTCCGCTTGTTTCGCCCCTTTCCTCATCTGGAAGAATGGGGAGCAAAGAGGGAGGCTGCTCATCACTATTGACCCATACTCCGGTCAGATTTAAACACAGATTTATCTACAAAGTGAATGCTGCAGCTGGAAAGGAGAATTGGTTTTATTTTTAAAACTAATTTGATTTAAAATGGGTGGAATGCTGGCGAACAAGGGGATCAGTTTAAATTTATAGCAGAGGGAAGGGGAAGCTTTCCTCTCAATGGGGAGTAGGTGAAAACTTTCCCCAGAGCTGATGGAGATTGATAGCGGTTTGGGTGATTTGATATTTTTTCCGGGTTATATTCAAGTGTTCATTGTCCCAGATCACAAATGGAGCCAGTATTTTTTTGGGGCTGTATCCGTGACACGTCGAGATAGGGTGGAGACTGTCCGTTGGCTTCACATTTTCCAGTTGTGTGCGCGCGTGTGGGGAATGAGCTTTGTCATTCTCTGCAGTGTCCGGAAAAGTGAAAACAGGCAAATAAGTTACCTTACACCGAGATCAGGCATTCACATGGAGGCTTTCCATTGAGTTGTGACTGGGGACTGAAGTTGTGGCAAAGCTTAATTTATTTTGTGTGCTCATGGTGCAGAAAAATGTACCCTTGTAGGTGATTCTGATCAGATTGCCATGTTTTGCAGATACACCTGTCGTTAGTTTGTACAATGGCAGGACAGATACATTACACATTTTGTTGGGGTTGTTCATTCCTAACATCACCTGTAAATTTTTCCACCTACTGTCAGGTGTTTGACATCACGTCAGCTTTTTAAATGTAAACTGAAAGTGCAGCATTTCATGTCATCCTGTCATTTAATGCAGTTTATGGGTGAGTTCAGGATGTGTGTGCCCTCCTTTCTTACTTATTTATGTACTATAGGTGTTGAAAGACTCCCAACCCACATTGTGGGGCATTCATTTGTCTCAGCATCGAAGATCATTATCACTTGCATTAAAAGCCACAAACCTTTGCTATGATTCATCAAGCTATGCTGCTGAATAAATCAGGGTCACAAAGCTGGTATCAGTCGTGCTGAACTTGTAACGATCAGATTGTCATAAAAATATCTAGTTCACATGTTTTGAAGGGGAGGAAATTTGTTGTTGTTGCCTGGCCTGGCATAGATGTGACTCCTGACCCGTGTGACTGGCTTTAACTGTGCCCTGAAATGGCCTAACAAGTCGCTCAATTGTACCAAACCGGTACAATAAAATGTGTAATTAGTATGGGAGTACTTTCACCTCATGGGCTACAGTGGATTGAGAACGTGGCTCAGCACTAATTTTGGCCCATGTGTCTTCAGCTGCTGTTTCAATGACCCTCCCTCCATCAGAAGGTCAGAAATTGGATGTTCACTGATGATTGCATGGTGTTCAGTACCATGTGCAGCTTTACAGATAATGAAGAAGAAGCTTGCATTTCACAAAATCTGGATGACATCCAGATCTGAGCTTTTAAATGGGAAATAATATTCATGCTGCACAAATGCTGGACAGTGACCATCTCCAGCTTGCTAAATTCTAATCATCTCTCCTTAACATTCAATGGGATTAGCATTAGTGAACCCACTCCTTTCCCCACTAACAAATCTGAGAATCACTATTGACCGTAAGTGTAATCGTATCAACCACATAAATACTGTGAAGACAAGTACATCAGAGGCTGAGCGTTCTGTGGTGAATGACTCACCTTCTTGCCTTACATAAGCTTTCCCACCACATACAAGCACAAGTCAGGACTGTGATGGAGTACTGCCCACCTCTGTCTGGATGAATGAAGCTCCAGTAACATTCAAGGAACTTGACGCCATATGGGACAAAGCAGCCCACGTAATTGGTATCCCACCCACTATTTTAAACATTAATTCCCTCCATCATAACTGTTTCATGGCTTCAATGCGTACCATCTGCAAGATATATTACAGCAACTCGCTCAGACTTATTCCAAACCCAGAACATCTATCACCTGGAAAGACGAGGACAATGGATAGACACCACTTGCAAGTTCCTCTCCAATTCTCAAGTCATGTCACTTGGAAAGGTATTGCTATTCCTTCACTGTTGCTTGTTCAACAAGTTGGAATTCCGAACTGGACAACCCAGGGAGTACTTTACCATCACAAACTGCAGAGGCTCAAGAATGCAGTTCATCACCACTTTTGTTTCTTTCACAGGATGGGCATCACCAACTAGGCCAGCACTTCTTACCTATCTTTAATTTCCCTTGAAAAGCTGATGATGAGCTGCCTTCTTGAACAACTGCCATCCATCTGGTGTAGGAATGTACTGAACTGTTTAAAGTAGAGGAAGGGTGGTGTCAATCTGGCTGGGATACTTCATCCTGGATGGTATTGAGCTTGTGTTAGCATGTAGAAAGTATTTCATCACACTCCTGACTTGTAGATTTTGGACAGAATTTGGGGAATCGGAGGATGAATTTTTTTTTTGGTAGAATTCCCAGCCTCTGACTTGCTTTTGTAGACACAGTATTTGTAGACACGATTCAGTCGCAATCCCCTCTTGAGAGCTATCTGATGTGGGTAATAAAGACTGGCTCGTGTCCTATGAATGGATAAGAAAAAGTACACAAAATACTTGCAATGGATAAAAAAAATTCTAAAGAGAAAATTTATATTGTCTGTACACTTCAAACAAAATTAGAATTAATTCCTATCTTCAGGTTTTTAGATCGCTTTGTTATATCCTAGTCCTGCTTTTCTGCCTTAAATGGTTTAAGCTGGCCCACAGAGAAGCTCCTCAGTTCCCAAGGCTGAGAAGGTAATATTTGAATTTATTGTTGGAATTCTGTCCCTTTGACTTGAATAAGTTGGTGTTCCATAAAATTGTTGCCCAAATAACTCTGATTGTAGCACTGGGAGCATAAAACTTGGTAGGGTAGTATCTAACCATTGAAGGTGGCAAGAAAGCAACTGCCACAAATAATGGCACAATGGAACCATGTGGACAAAGCTGCTTATGTTCGTGCACAACATTTGGAGATGATCTTGCAAGGAGGCCCCTATTCAAGGCTGTAAACCATCCTGCAGTGAAAGCGCAGATGCAAACTGTATGGAGGGAATTCACTGACTGAAGCAATACAGTCAACAGTTCCTCGTGACTGGCTGCAAATGAGGAAGAAGTTTGCTGACATCAGCTGAGAATTAAAGGTCAGTATTCTCATGTTTATTTACATCGTGAGACCCACACGAACATGATTCAAGTTGAAGCAGGGATCTCATGCCCTTTGGGAGGTGTGTTTTAAGGCTTCATACTCAACCCTTTTCCACACAGCTGTGCTTTATGCTAGATTTGATGGGTACAATTTTCAGATCAATAGCAGTGGTGTCCAAGGCATTGCAAATCTGCACTTTTCTCGTGAGCCTGAGGCATTCCTATTTTTCTGGGATTTATTGAGGAAACATTGATGGATGCAGAAGTTAGTTCTGGCCACATGAGAACTCACCTGTCGCCACCCTCTGCTGCTGGTACAGACATACACAGTTCTGTTTGCAAAAATGTAGGTGCTATGACCACATTATGACTCTGCATCTAAAAACAACCCTCATTGATGTACAAAAAGATGTTTCTGTGTTCAGATACTCACTGAACATCAATTTAATACAAATCATTTTGTATTGATGTTCAGGCTGCGATTGAAATGGGAAACTCTGCTCAGCTTTGTATCATGTGCCATTTTTGAGCTCAAAAGAACCTTGTCATCTGTCAAAGTTGTGTTTTCCGTCTCGCTGATGCCCCCTGGGATTTCTGACTTTGGTGCCTGTGTACTGCACACTGCATGGTGTGGCAGATTTCCCTGTGGAAATCTTAGAAAGATCCAATCCTGCTGAAACTTCTTGGTTTCATTGGATGAGCTGTTTTTGTTCCAACTGTCGCCCATAGTCCATCTACGGTAGGTGGTACAATTGTGTTGGTCTACTGTGAAGAAGATGGATAATCTCTTCCACCTCCAGACAGATATCCTTGGAGTCAAAAGGACGTAGATCCAAATGCTATTCGAGGCTTGAGCGTGTAATCTGAATTGATAAATCAGATAACGTATGGCTGAAGGTGCTGTCTTTCAAATGAAACATTAGAGAGGCTCTGTTTTTAGATTGAACACCTGAAAGAAGACCCTGCTGCATTACTTGAAGAATTATAAGGAGGTCTAGGCAACATTTAGCTCTAGCCTAACATATTAAAATTAATTGATTAATTAGCCGTTTGACATATTGCTGTGGGAAATTGTGTAGAAGCTAGTATTTTTGACTATAGAAAACAGTGACTATACTTCAAAAGTATTTCATTGAACCATTTTTGGGACCAATCTGGGGGCACTGAAGGATGCTATGTAAATGCAAGTAGATTAGCGAAAGCCTGTCTAAACATAAGTCCTCAAATACCCCAGTGCTTAGCCCTGCCTCACAGCGCCAGGGACCAGGGTTCGATTTCCAACATAGGTCACTGTCTGTGAAGTTTGTATGTTCTTCCCTATGTCTGCGTGTGTTTCCTCTGGGTACTCCAGTTTCCTCCCAAAGTCTGAAAGACATGCTGGTTAGGTGCATTGACCCGAATAGGCACTGGAGTGTGGCAACTAGGGGAATTTCACATTAACTCTATTGCAGTATTAATGTAAGCCTTACTTGTGACGAGTAAATAAAATGTTTTTAAAACACTGTATTGGGTGTGACCAGAAGGCTTCAATGCACTTGCATTTGTTAGCTCTCATGCACTTCTCTTCCTCATCTAAACAATGCAGCATAATTAGAACCCAAAACAGAATACCCACCCTCACTACATTGCATGATGTGATCTAAATGAGAGCAACAATGAAGGCTTGTACAATTGGTGAGATGAAAAATGAATATGTAAATACTATCCACGAAGTCAGCTGATGCTTTGAGAAGAATGGGTAAACCTAACTTTAAAATTGAAAGAAAAATGATTCCACTTTAAACTGATTTCTCTTTAAACTGATTTCTCTTTAAGTGGTCTGCTACAGCTGATTAATTACCATACCACTTTTCAGAGGTGAATTGAACATTTGGATCGAGTACAATAGATGTCAGGAGTGGGTCTGATTTGCATAATTATACTGTTCTAATGAGGTTTGTGGATGCCTGTAGTGAAGCTTCATTTTCTTCCTGCCATACATACCAACAAAGAACAACACAGCACGGGAAACAGGCCCTTCGGCCCAACGAGCCCGCGCCGCCGTCCTAATGTCTTAATGACATATAGAGACCAATATAGGGACAATTTGTTACCCAATCAGCCTAAGAGCACGTTTTTGGGATGTGGGAGGAAACCGGAGCACCTGGAGAAAACCCACGCAACCACGGGGAGAACGCGCAAACTCCCGCAGACCTTGTGCCTTACAGAATGATTTGTGGTTATTTTATGCTTTACATTTTTGCTGGCAGCCATTTACTGCTGACTGCCCTGCTTGGAAAATATTTCTTTTATAAATGAAACGGGTCTCATTCACGACTTTGTTAGAACTGATTGCTACTGATATTTGATTGAAGTTGGAAACAGGCATTTTGCACAATATAAAGCTTCACCAACAGCCTAGAACCTCTCAAAACTAGTTCCCTTTTAAGGACATTGTATGTTCTTGGCAGTATATGATAGACTCCAGCATATGATACAATGACTCCAGGTTTATCAGCGATAGTTTGAAAAACACTGGGAAATGGTAGTGTTTATTGTATTGAATGAAAAGTAATTGATTAGTCATTAGATGTAACAAATGATGGTCTGTGTACAACACATCAATTATTGCTTTGGCTCTCTATTAGTCATTACATGAATTACTTGGTTTCCTGGTTCAGAGACTGTAGTATTGTGTAACGATGAGCTTTTTTCACCATTCAGTCACCTCAAAATTATCCAGACTGAATTTCTGATCCTTATCACAACATTTTTGTTGGATTCTCCAAGTAACTCCAGTTACAATAAATAGAATTTCTCAATTGTTAGAATTGAATTACTATCTACAAGTAACTAACTACAAGACAGTCTTGTCTGATGACTTAAATTTCCTCAGAACAACTGGGTTTGTTTTCGTAATCCCACTGTCATATCAGTCGTCTTGGTGGTTATTTTATGATTTACATTTTTGCTGGCAACCATTTTACTGCTGACTGTCCTGCTTGGAAAATATTTCCTTTATAAATGAAACTGTTCTCATTAGAACTGATTGCCACTGATATTTGATTGAAGTTGGAAATGGGCATTTTGCACCAGATGCATCCATTGGAAATATTTTCTTTTCTACCATATGGTGACTTTGTATTTTCACATCTGATAACCAGGATCGGCCATTTCCAGATCTTCAAAAAAGCAACTATGTCTGCGTCTGATGTTCTGAAACCAAAACAGCAATCACTGCATTTTAAGTTTTTTAAATCTTCTCTGTGATAACTTGTTTAGAATTGAGAATTTGTATTTTCCCAGCTGCCCAATATTATCTTGGGCTCTTGGAATATCACATAATCAATTGTAGATTTCATCTGATATGTTAGTGTAGCTCTTGGGCAGTGCTGTGTTGTCAGGGATAAGTTGTCCAGGGTGCCATGATTCAGACGGGACATTAAACCACAGGGTCTTCTTTCTGTAAGTGAGTCAATGTAAAAGGTCTACTGGTCTGGTTCAGTGAATAGAATGATATTCTGTGTTCTGGCCAACGTCCTGTCTTGCCCAGCGGATTATATGGCCATTCATTTGTTTATTCATTTATGGTTTGTGGAATATTGTTGTGTGGGAATTTCCTGTTGCATTTACTGATTTACGAAAATGAATTATTAACAAAAATATCCATTGATTGTGAACAACTTTGGGATATCATGAGGACATTGGCACCTATCTAAATAAAAATTTCTTCTTGTAGAAAGATGCCTAAAATAACATTTGCAAAACTGCTTTGGTTTTATCATGCCAATTTCTTTGGTCACTTGTTATCATTCTTGATTTGGCTGAAACAAAACTGCCACAATGTAGATTTTCATTTGCCAACTGAGTTTCAGTCTACCCAATGTTTTATCTCTGCTACCAACTAATAATTTTCATAACCTGAAAGTGTTTTCTCTCTTTTACCCAATTTTAATCTTGTTTCTGTTTCCATATTATGATGGGCTGATAGAATGCTTTATGTTGATATTAAATCTTTAATCTGTTTGATGCTTGAGCAGTGTGTTAACTTTATTTCCATTATTCATGCAGTAACTGGCTTTTGCAAATTTTTAAGAAGCAAGATTTCTTTTAGATATGCTGTTCTCTTAACTCTGCATACACCTGTGAGGACGTACTAATGGAATTAAAGTTACACAATTGAGAAGGAAGAGGCAGACGAATCTGTTTTTACAGACACAAGGTGAAAGATTGTAAATGACACGTAGTTTTCCGGAAAAATATGAAAAGTGAAAGGACTATCATTCCTATTCTGAATTCTGAACTTTGGCTAGCATTGAATGGTGCAATGGAAAGCCACCAGCTGCAACAAGGAGTTTTATTTCAGTTGATGTTGTCGTCAGCTTTTAACATAATGAGTGCCAGTGACCTGATATCCACTTGAATCTTTGAACAGTGCATTTCTTAAGCATATATCATCACTTCTGAAAGCCACATAAACCTGCTTCTTTGTTACTAAAGTATTGTATTACTGTTTGTATCGAAAGTTAATTGTAACAGACTTTTTTGGAATAGCAAGCAGAGACTTCAAATAAGAAATTATCCAAAACAAAATGAGCTCAGAGGCTCAAGGAAAGGCAGCATGATGGCATGGTGCACTTTTGCAATAGCATTATCACAGATCTGGGTTCAGATTCTAGCTGTAATGATGTTGTCATAATTCAGTTTTCAGGCATGCTAGTAAAACCTTGTAAGATATATAGTGAACAAAAAGGTTGCATTTCAACTTTTAGGCTGTGGCAAAGATAATTGGAAATTTCCATGGTTGCTTTCATGCTCTGAAATGTGGGCAATTACATGTGGTTGAGAAAAAAGAATATGGAACAGAACCAAAATGAGCTATAATTAAATAACTTTGAAAGACCTCAAGGTGCTAATTGAAGTCATACATTATAATATAGTTCTAAGTTTTGACTAAGCAGCTGGGGTAAATTACTTATATCTGTTATTGAAATATCATAGCAATGTGAAAAAATTGTAGGAAATGTAAAAATCAAAGTACAAAATGAAAAACTGCAGACAAAAAGCGTTTCTGGAGAAGAATGGAGTTAACATTTCAGTTCAGTACCCTTTTGTTAGAACTCAGGTGTTTGAACAGCTTATAAGAAGGAACAGAACAAAACTATTACTATTTCTTTATCAGTTACATATGATAGAAAATACAGGGAATTTTTACGTGGTTGCTAAATGGTCAATATGCAAAGTGTACTTGGTAATAAGACATAAGCGCCTCCACCCTAGTTCTAGCACTCAACACATTGGCTTTTGTGCTTCTGTAAACCAGAAGTTCTCATACTTTCTCTCCATGTTCCATTCGCTCATACCTGATGACAAGACAGATCTTGTTACTCTACTCTCATTAGAATAGAGGAGATTATGAAATTTAATTTAAGGGATGGCAGAGAGTAGATGAGAAACACACTGTTAATGATTAAGGAGCCTTAAATTAGACCTAAGATTAAAAATAAAGGATTTCTGAGAAGGAGCAGATGAAACATATTTATATAGCGCACTGTGGAATGAGTTAGTGACTGAAACAGAGACCATGTTCATACAGTGTTGAAAAATAGGCTAAGTGTTTGAGGAAAGGGAAATTATAGAAACTATAAACACATGGAATTAGAATTATGGCTCACTTGAAGGTTTATACTAAAATGGGATGTTTGGGCCAAGAGGCCCAAATCTGTATTTAATTTCAATGTAATTCCATGTATAAAAGCATAAGAAAAAATACAGTACTGCAATTTCCAGGCACAAATGATTTGTAATAATATGCAGATTGTGACCACAGTATTAACTTTGAAGCAAAATCACACTATATTTGGAGTTATGCAAATATGGCTGTAGTGCAGGCATCAAAATTACAAAGCGTGTAATTTTGACAGACTTTTCGTTATCAATGTTGGGATGTCCATGCGATTCCTTTCTCAGTTGGCAATTTGCTAAAATTGCCAACTAAAATCTTAATTTTTAGGTTAGATACCTTCAAATATTTAATTTGTTTAAAAATTAGATTCTCTCAGTCTTATGCTGAATTAGCTGATTGATAGGATGGTAATATGCTGTCAATATTAGGGAGCAGAAAAGGCAGAGCTAAATTTCTAACATAAAAATAGATGCTGGATTGTCCCCAGACTCTTGAAGCATGCACTCGTTAGCTTAATTGTCAGCCTGAATTAAAATGTCAGCGTACAGACCAATTAATGGGTTTATTAGTTCTTTGCTTCAACTTCATTTGGTAGTTGGTGGGGGGAAAAGAAAGAGAATGCTTATATGGCTGAAAAATTCGACATTGCTGCAGGTGGGCTAAATATCGCTCTCCTTGCCCAAGATTGAACAATACCAATTTCTGAGGTGATTCCACCAATTGGAAAGCTACTTTGCAACTCAGGCAATTAAATTTGAACAGTGATGTTCTGCAATGAATTTCCGTACTGCAGATATGATTTCCTGTGGGTTTGAGCAGAATTCATTTTTTTTTTTGGTTTGCCACAGCAGATTACTTAGCAAAGTTAGGGCTTCATCCTTTGTGTTTGAGATTGAAGTGGGCAATGTCTTTGAATGTTATCGTACCTAAATACAGTGTAATCGATACAAAGTTTTATAGTGTGTATGTTATTTGAAGGTTATATGCTGACTTTTATTGAAGCATTTTCATTGTTAATGGCTAATTTTTGCTTGCAGAAAATATCACTTCGGCTATGTGTGCAATAAAATGAGATTGATATAGTGGCATATAGTACAGCCCATTTCCTTTAACCTTCCAAACAACAAGAATAAGTAATGTAAAAATCAAAATGCTGTTGCATTAGATGCAAATCTTAGAAGCAGGATACAAAATCTAGCTTCAGAACACACATCAAATTATTAAATCAAACAAAAGATGCAGATTCCTGTTCTATCATTATTTCATTCAAATTTTTAAGATTTATGATCATGTTGGTACAAGTACCATTTTTTTCTTGTTATAGATAAATAACCTGGAGTTGGGTGTAAGAAGGACAATTGTATGGGTGATACAAAATTTGACCATGTGATAAATAATGAACAGAATATTAGCAAATCTCAAGAAAGCATAAGTAGACTGGTAAACAGATAAACAAATACAGATTCAATTAAATATGGATGTGCGCATGTGTTGCAAGAGTCAAGAGACTGAATGACCATCACAGTTTTTTTTGAAGCTGGCTGGCCCACTTTGAAAAATGAAGTGAAGAGGACATGTGGCTTTATAAATAAGGGCATTGAATGAAAGATAAGGAGGTTGTGCTGAACTTCTACAAATCACTTGTCCGGTCCCCAATTTAGTGCACAATACTTCAGGAAAGATGTCAAGGTGCTGAAAAAATGCAGTGATGTTTCCCAGGATGATGTGAGGGATGACTGTCTTTAGTTATGCTGAGTGATTGCAAAAACTGGAATCGTTCTCCTTTTGAGCAAACCAAGTTAAAGGGAGTTCTAAGAGAGGTATTCAAAATTCTAAAGAATTGTGATGGAGCAAGGAGAGAGAACCTGTTTCCCTTATCAAATTGGCCAGTAACCAAAGATTATAGATTTTATATAATTGGCAAAATAACTAGAGGGAAAATGAGAATATTTTCACACAAAGGTCTGTTAAAGTCTGGAATGCATTACCTGACAGGGTGGTGGAAAGAGAATCTGTAGGGATCTTCAGATTTGAAGATGACTAATTTGGAGGATGAATGGAAAATAGCTGAGGTGTGGGACTAAATTAGATTGCTGTTTTAGAGTTACCACGGGCACAAAAAGCCAGGTGACTTCCTCCTGTGCTTTTAGATTAAATTATTTTATGTCTTTTTCATTTAGCCGAGTGGGTTGAGTCATCTGGTTTGTTGGTGTTTCTTCCTGTGACTGTATAAATGACTGTCACTGCTCAAGCTGATGTTTAACACATTGGGCAAGTTACCAGAGTGCTCCTGCTGCATTTGGAATCGTATTTGAGCATAAAGCATAACCTTGAAGAAGAGGAGGGAAATTGGAGGAGGTGGCAGTAAAATGTATTAGTCTGTGTTGCATCAATCTGAAGTCTCTTCTCAAGTTCCTCCTGTGCACATTTATCAATAATTTGCTGACTCAGTGGTGATCATTTTTCATTTACGTATATGTGGTATAATATGCCAACTGTATTGTATTCATAATTGCTGCCTCAGTCTAAGATGTTTCGGCTGTCCTGTGTGGCCTTACACATCATTATATTAATACAGATTTCTTTTTTATTGCATGAAAACATTGGATACAGAGCTTCCACTATCATAGTATGTTATTTGATGGGCAATAATGTCAAAAATGACTTTGCTGGCTGACTGAATTGTCATAGGCATATACTAAATGAAAGGCATTTAATAATTCAAATACTGTATTTCTCCCTCTAAGTTGAATGAAATCTAGCTTAGACAAGGATGGAATCATTCTTGCTTTTCTGTCACTTGCATCAAGCCAACCAGCACAGTTCTGTCTTGGAAGCTCCAAGTCATAAACTTCATTTAGCTTGACAGTAACTCAGTTGATTATATCTTACATTGTGTGGATTAGAAGGAGCAGTTCTCTTTGTCTTCATGCAGCACCTGATCTGAGATTGCTTGATAACAAATCTCTAAAATCCTGGAGGACCATAGGCAGCTCTTCTCTTTTGAGAGATAGAAAGACTGGTGGAGATTAACATTAATGTTACCTCAGGTGAGGGACGAGATGGAGAAGGCAGGGCCTTCATGGATAACCTCAGCCCATACAGAAATTGAACCCATGCTGTTGATGTCTGCATCGTGAATCAGCCATATAGCCAACTGAGCGAACCAGCCCCTTGTTTGATAATAGTACAGGAGTGAAAAGTGTTTTATTCCTCAGAATTAATAATCCTCAATTTGAGCAAAGAAGCTTACTAAATGATTGAAAATAAATAATTGCATTTCTTGGCACAGCATTTGTAAGAGTGAAAAAACAGATTACCTTTTTTACTTTTATAAAATGCAGTTTTCGTATTACAGTATAAACAACAATGAAGCTTGCCGGCTTCCGTGAACAGGGAATAATTTAGTTGCTCAAAGACTTACGTGGAGCAAGTATGCACATAAAGTAGCTGAACTGCATCCTCCTCCAGTTTTGTTTGTTTTTCCTCCATGAATAAAATTGAGAACTTGCATAGCAAATTGCAGATGTGAAGCTGTCACATTGCTTTATCATGTAGTTGGCTACAAACCTGCTGTGCTCTGCCACTGCACTGTTTAATCTAGTGTTATGAAAATTGCAAAGCTCAAAAGACTCCATGTTAGTGGAGGCAGGAATTTTATCGACCAAATTATTATATTGAAGGGAAGTTTAACAATAGCATTGCTTCCTTTAACAGGAGAAGCAAGTTGTGCACTAGTTGAATTTATCACTATTACATTTTTTCATGAAGTAGCATACATTTTCTCACCACCAGAGTTAATCTGAACAATGTTAATCAGTTAATTCATTAAGCTGTAGTTCAGCCAGTTTCTTAGATTGATGGCTTTGTAAAAACCACACTGGGTGAAAGATTTTACATACTTGTACCTGAACAAGAAGTGCCGAGATTAAAAAGTGCCAATTTTGTCAAAATCTGGGGACAAACATTAACTTGCTTGAATGAGTGCAGCTGTAATGATACCCAAGAAACAATACCATCCAGTACAAAGCAACTCATCTGAATGACACCCCATTCACTACTTTAAACATTCAACTCCTCCAACACTGGTACGTGGTAACACCAGTGCGTACCATTTATAAGATTAACTGCAGCGACTCACCAGCCTCCTTCAATAGCAGTTTTGAGATATGAACCTCTGCCACCTAGAAGCACAAATGCAACGGAAAACCTCTGAGATGCATCATTTTGGTTTGAAATATGTTGCAATTCCTTCACTGTCACTAGGTGAAAATTATGCAGCTCCTACCAGCACGGAGTGTATCTGCACCATATCGACTTGCAGCGGTTCTAGAGGGCAACTCACCATCCTCTCCTGCAGAAGAATTGGGGATGGACAATAATGCTGCTTGTGCTGGTGATGCACACGAACATTTTTTAAAATATAAGAAGTAAGCATGATCCATAAAATTGTCTGTCTTTTATCATTTTTAACTATTGGTATTTTCCTACTTGTGTTTAAGACTGTTCCTAATGTTAGGAGGGAATATTTGATACGTTTATAATGTCTGCTATGAGCAGAACAAGTTCTCTGGCTGCAGAGAATTCCTCTGTGCAATAAAAGTTCATTGCTGGAGTGTTGTGCAAGAGAGGAAGAGAAAGTTTTGACATCAGACACAAAACTAACATTAGATTGCAGAGAGAGAGAATAAAACTGACCAGTGTGGAATTGGTAAGGGGCACACTAGAATACATGTTTGAAATTACCCAGAATTGAAGTTTAATGAACAAAGGAGCAAAACTTATAATAGGGGGCCTTGTTCAGAACTGTTCCAGGGGAACTTGGAGTCAAAAAAGGTAACTGAGGAGAGAATCTCTCCAAGGGTAATGGTTTTGTCAGTATCATCAAATACATTTGAGAAGAAATTTACCCATTCATTGCCTGATGTTTAAAAACCAAACAAAATGAAATTCATTCTGTTTAAAAAAAAATTAAGTTTATTTGCCTTTTTTTGCAAGAAAAAATAAATTAGAAAAACTAGACTATTATACACAGACTAACAGAATTCTGTCTAAAGCTATCAGGATTGGGAACTTTGCTTAATTAGTTAGTTCAGGTAGCTTCGTGCTACCTGAAGCCGAGGAATAAAATATCCAAGTTTTGGACTTTAATTTGATACTTGCTAAGATCATGCAGCACAGATTTTAGACCTCAAATCTGGAACCATCAAGAAGTCATTGTGCATTGACCACAGAAGTTAGGAACAGTGAGCAATTAGGAAGGCAAATGATATAACAGCCTTTATTTAAGGGGATTAGAGTGTGAAGATAAGTCTTATTGTAAATGCTGCAGATAACACCTAGAGTACAGTAGATAATTTGAACCTCTTTACCCAAGGAAGAATATATCTGCCTAATTGAGAGGCACAACAGATGTTCACAGGATTGTTCCTAGGATGAGAGAGTTGACCTAATGAGGAGAGACTGAGTGAAATGGGTCTATCTTTTCTGGAATGAAAAGTGATTTCATAGAAACATGAAAAGCTTAGGGCTTGAAAGATAGAAAGAGATTGTCTGTCTGTCTGTCTGTCTGTCTGTCCACCCGTCCGACAATAGGAGGTCATAATCCCAGCTAAAGCATTGGCCATTTTGGATTGAGATGAGAAATTCCTTCACTTGAATGTTTGTGAATCTTTGAAATTATTTGCATAGAGGACTGTGACTGCTCAGGCATTGTGCTTATTCAAGGGTGAAATCAATAAATGCTCGATCTTGTAATCAAGGAATATGGAAATTGGACTGGAAAGTGTAGTTGATTTCGAACATCATTATAATTGAATGTTGGAACAAGTCTGATGGGCTGAATGGAGCCTACTTTTCCTCATTTTTTTGGCTGCCTTATGCATCAGTTGTTCTGTTACTAGTCCGTTTCTGTGAAAGCATATATATATTAAACATTTTGATTGGTTAAGATGATAGGAAAATGATTTGTTTTACAGACAATGAGCTCAATCAAACATAATATATGAATAGAACATGAATTATGAGCAAGGTATGCCAATCAGTCCCTTGAGCCTGCTCTACAATTTGATAAGATTATGGCTTCTCTGAATTGGTCTCAGCTCTACTTTCCTGTCTACCCACTATAACCTTTTGACTCCCTTGTCAATCGAGAATCTATCTAACTCTACCATAAAATTAGTCAATGTCTCTGCCACTGCTTGCTGCAGGAAGAGAACTCCACAGACCAAACAGCCACTCAATTTTGTTTTGTATTCAGTTTGATGGTTGTGGAAAAAGCAGTATATTGAAGCTATTTTGTTCTTCAGTCATCTTCAGAGAAAAAGCACATGATAGTGAATATTGTGCAGCCAAGTGGTCTTTACTTAGGCTCTCTGCTCAGTACTATGTAAATGATGTTCCCCCAGCAGTTATGGAACCAAGCTTTTTCAGTAAAGGTTGATTTCTGAAGATTTTGCCTTTTGCAGGCCAATAACAGTTTTTGAGAATGAACACTTATTGTACCTTTACTGTCAGTGCTGGTGTTCAGCTGGTAGTAGTCCTTTGAATAAATGGATATCTGATCATGTCTGGAAGTGTGCATTTCCAAAATGACACTTATGCTGCACGTACAATACATTAACAAGAAATGAGTTTCCATAGCCTAATTGTAGTTGACTGCTTATGTAACTTGAGCGATAAGAAGCCCTTCGTTTAAACTAAATGTTCCCATTCCTTGTAAAGTATAAGAAAACATTTTCAGTTTGACTTTAAATTTAAGTTTTCAAGATTCAAATTCTAGCTACATATAATATGGAGCTGCAAACTTAATTTGGCTTTTCATTTTTTGATATTTTAGGTACTGAAAGTATATGTGCATTTTATCTTTGAGGAAATAATGCCAATTTTAGGTGACCACATCACTGACAATGTAGTTTTGCTTCTTCACTCTGTTTTTATTCTTTCTGCTGCTAAAATTCCTTATTTGTCTGGGATGGTGATTTCATAGCGTTAAATTCCAGATTTTCAATGGCATCAAGCAAAGTGAAGAGTGAGGATGGGAAAACTGGAATCATGGGTTAATTATGTGGATCTCGTTCTGACCATTATCTTGGTAATTAAGTTTCAGAAATTAGAACTAAACTATTGCTTCCCCACTGATTTCAGGGGAATTACTGCTTTTCGTAAGATCTAAGCAGCCAAGAAAAAGTACAGTTGAGTCAATGAAATGTAATTACTCCTCAGTAATCATCAACTGTTCCTGTAAAAACAGTAGCTTAAAAATTATGAGAAAATGTTTCATATTCAAGGATGTGAAAAGTATTCACAGAAAATAGGAAGGAAAAAGGGGGAGGAGTGGCAGCAGTACTAATTTAAGGAAGACATAGTGGTGTTCAAAAGAGGGAATTTTCTTACAGGGTCAGGTCAGAAGGCATTTGAACATAGAACATAGAACATTACAGCACAGAACAGGCCCTTCGGCCTTCGATGTTGCGCCGACCAATATAAAAAGCAATGCCCCTCCAAACTAAACCATTCCCTTCTCTTCAATATACTTATCAACTAACCTCTGAAATGCCACCAAACTTGGCGCATCTACAACTGCTGCAGGCAGGGCATTCCACTCCCGAACCACCCTTTGGGTAAAGAACCTACCTCTGATATCCGGCCTATAACTATCACCCCTTAATTTAAAGCTGTGTCCCCTCGTGCTAGCTTTCTCCATCCTAGGAAAAAGGCTATCACTGTCCACCCTATCTAAACCTCTAATCATCTTATATGTTTCGATTAGGTCCCCTCTTAGCCGCCTCCTTTCTAACGAAAACAACCTCAAATCCCTCAGCCTATCTTCATAAGACCTGCCCTCCATACCAGGCAACATCCTGGTAAACCTCCTCTGTACCCTCTCCAATGCCTCCACATCTTTCTTATAATGTGGGGACCAGAACTGCACACAATAATCCAAGTGCGGCCGCACTAGAGTTTTGTACAGTTGCAACATGACGTTGCGGCTCCGAAATTCAATCCCCCTAACAATAAAAGCTAAGACTCTGTATGCCTTCTTAACAACCTTCTCGACTTGACTGCCTACTTTCAGGGATCTATGCACATACACACCAAGATCCCTCTGTTCATCAAGACTACTAAGAATCCTACCATTAGACCTATACTCTACACATTTATTATTTCTGCCATAGTGCATTACCTCACACTTTTCCACATTAAACTCCATTTGCCACCTCTCGGCCCAGCTCTGCAACTTGTCCAAGATTGGTTAGAATCAAGAAGTAAAAAGGATATGATCATGCAGCTGAGCCTCCAAATTGTGTGTGTATGCGTGCGCAAGAGAGGTAGAGAAACAATGTCAGATAAATCAAAGAAATAGGCAATTCCAGATTTAATTTATTTTCAGAGAGGAACAATGTGTAGAGCTATGGGGAGAGGCCAGGAACTGGCATTTTGTCACTTGCCCCTTCGGAGAGCCAGTATAGACATTTACAAGCCAAATGACCACATTCTGTACTGTAACCGTTCTGAGAGTGGTGATGTTGAGGGATTGTATCCCAAACAATATTTGAGAGGAGGAATTTCTGAAATGTGTTCAGAATCTTAATCAGCATGTTCTAAACCCAACTAGAATGAGGCATTGCTGGATCTGGTGCTGGAAAATGAGGTGGATAAAGCAGACAGTATCTCTTGGGGGGACCGTTTGGGCAACAGTGACCATCATATCATAAGGTTTATCGTAGCAATGGAGAAAAATAAGGAATAGTGTAAAGTAGAAGTCTGGCTTGGAAGATGACTAATGTCAATTAAATGAGAAGGAATCTAGCCAAGTTATTATAGGTTTGGATAAGGTAGGCAAGAAAAAAATCATTCCCATTTAACTGATGGTGCAAAGACTGGGGGACACATTTTTAAGGTTTTGGGCAGGAGATGTGAAAAGGAACCTTTTTACACAGTGAGTGTTAATGCTGCTCAGGATGGTGGTGAAAGCGGAAATAATCTATGATTTGCAAAAGAAATTGAATGGAAATGGAAGAAAAATATTCAAGGTCATGAGGATGGAGGAAGGGAGTGAGAGTGGGTACGTTGTTCTGCGAAGAACTGGCAAAGACTTGATGGGCTGAATAGCCTCCTGTTGTGCTGTAGATGACTCTGATTCTAAGTGAAGTGGATTTTAAGATTTCAAAGGTTATTTGATTACGAGATAGTGGTACTCCATAATTAGAGCAATTGCTTCACCAGAATACATATTATGAGGCAATATAATTCTTTTATCTAAAAGATGTAGATTAAAACAAGCTGACCTGCTTAAAATGTTAACTATTCTTTTCAAGAGAAAGGATAATATGCATTTTAAAACTCTGGCATGACTGGTTAAGTGCAATGCGTAGTGTGTTACTGAGTATGTAGATGGCGAGATGTCAAGCAAGGCAGCAGTGGACTGTTTGAAACAATGTGTCGCTGAATTACAGGGAGGTAAATCAGTTTTTGCTTTTAATTACAGTGCAGCAATATATAAATTCTGCATGTGAACATGTGCTGAGAAGAAAATTCTGGCTTGACTGTGATGTCAAATATTCTGCTTTGTTTAAGCATTAACTGAAATAATTACAGGTGGGAGTGATTGGCAGGGATGGGGGTGGATTTACCAGATGGCTGTTGATATCTATGGAGCTATTTGTAAAAGTCAAGGTGGTGGTACAGAATAGAAATGTTTAGTTCAGGTTTTAACGATATAACTTACCCCACCTTGTAGAATCATAAAAGTTCAGAGCATCAAGCCCATGCTATCCAAAGGTCTCACCCCATGTCTTACAATTTTTCAAGTATTTACCCAATTTCCCTCTGAAAACTGGAATTAAATTTCTATCCACCAAACATCAGACAATGCATTCCAATTTCTAGCAACTTGTCACATTGGAAAATAAATCCTCGAATCAGTCATCTTAAATTTATGTCCTCCCGTTGTTTGCCATTCTGCCTTTGAAAATGTTCTTATTTACTCACTAAACCCATTATGATTCAAATCTGCTCTCAAGTTTCGGTGTGCTAAGGAGAATATCCTCAAATTCCTTACTCTATCCACAAAACTGGAATCCGTTCTGCCCATATATAACAAATGTGCCAGTGTTCACTGGGTCTAACGAAGCAAAATTTAGCACATCAGGAAACGGTAGTGCAAATAACCAATATCTTGGTCAGAGGCATGCTTAAACAAAAAAAAAAGTAGAGGCACAAATATTTTGAGAGAATTCCAGTGCAAAGGATTTTAGCAATTGAAGGCTCAACCACCAGTGGCAGAGTGATTAAAATCGGGGATGCTCAATTGGCCAGAATTGGAAGAATTTGTTATCTTGGTGTTGGACTAAAGGAAGTTGCAGAAATGGGGAAGGGGCAGAGCCTAGGAAATCAGGCCAAGAATGTTAAAATCGAGATATTGCTTAATTGGGAGCTAATGTGTAGCTTAGCTAGAGCAGGGATAATATAGAAATGAGCTTGGTACGAGTTGAAGTAATTGCATCAGTTTTGAATGAGCTTAAAATTGTGGAAGGTGGGAAGGGTACAAGATGGGAAACTGGTCAGGGTATGTTGGAAGTGTCAAAAGATAACAAAGGTATATGGATGAGCAACACGAACTGAGACAGGGTTGGAATTTGGCAATTCTATTTAACGAAGAAGTGAGAACTCAAATGGGCTATAATAAACCTTGTGTGATATACCTAGACTTTTCATTCTGTACAAGAAAGGACACACTAATTCAAAACGGTGACCACTTTCTAATTTAGAAATGTGACCTGGAATTGGATACTCTAATTAGCACCGGATGTTAAAATAGGAGGGTCATTGGAATTGAATGAGACCAGCTCAGAAATTGCAGAATCAATTGAAAAAATATTCAAGTTGGCAAAACGAAGAGAGATTAAAGTTGTAATGCAGGCAAGTGCAGAGTACTGCATATAGGAAAGAAAAATAGGCAAGGCACTTCATGAACTGTGTTGAAATACCAAAGAATTAAGCTGAAAGAAACAAGAGATTTAAATCATCAAAAATCAATAGAATTGAACGAACTAGCTAAACCAGTAGACTATTAGAGGACGTAGTAATCAAACTTTATAATATTCTACATCTGGTTCTTGATTTCAACTGGGCATTTGGAGCAAGTAGCTGAATGGGGTCTTTTTCCAAACAGCGGAAGTTAGAGAAAGTCAGGCAATGACTCAACTGAATCAACTCTAGCATACGTCAGCTACTGATTTCAAGAGCATACAATTATTTGCTGTTTCAAACCAATGATTTGTTTGTATTCCTTTTCAATCAAAATTTAGGTGGTATTTTGCAATAATGAAGTCATAAAGATGTTTAATCTAAGCTTCAAAACTTTGTGATCACTGGCAAGTGATTTCACTTTGTTAATGCTTACATTTTTTTAATGGCTTTTGTTGCAATGAGAGAATGATAGTTATAGCTCCCTAACTAATATTCACTTGTCTACTGGGATGCTTTTTTTTAATCGTCATTGTGATTTATCACTTCAGTTGAGTGACTTGTTATTTGCTGATAAAATTGGGTAGTGATGCTTTGGAGTGGGAGGAGGACTTGATTGAAAAGAATAGTGTGGTGTTGTACATTGATCTATTTTGAGTTTATAAGACATCTTAAAAGATTGAATTTGTGTGAAATCCATACCATATGAACACTGACAAGTTGGTGAAAAAGCTGGAATATATATTTGTCTGTTTGTAACCATTTCTTTGAATGTGATATTTTTATTTGCATTGTAAACAGCAAATTTAGGTAAACTTCAGCTTCTAGTAGATAAACTGTCTGCAAATAAAAAGTCGAAAGGTTAGGTTGAAATTTTATCAATGCTGTTTGCTTTAACAACCTTTGATTCTCATTAGGTCAATCATAAAAAAAAGCAGCGCAAATATCTGTGCATATCAATTACAATTACATGATTGAGGAATTGGGGCAGAAATTAGTTTAAAAACCTAAATACCAGATTTCTGGGTCAGTTTTTGCTGAATTATGCCAGCAATCTGTTAGAACTTGTGATGTAATTTCTTAAAAAAGGTACATTAAGCAATTTTCTTTATGGAAATCCCTTTGGGGACGAAATATGAAAAGTGAATCTCGTTTCTTTACAGAATAAAGTAGAAAAATGGGGAAAAATTTTGCATATGATTTCAAGCAAAGATGCCACCATTCTTATAACTTACTCAGGCAAACTGTCTTCAGTTTAATTTTAATTGTGCCAGCAGTGTGCTGCATCACTACCCACTCAACCTATTGAAAAAAATACTGTTTTCTCTTGAGCTTGAAACACACACTCTAATCTTGCACAAATTGACTCATCTGTTTTCTAGAAGTTAAGATTCAATTTTTAATACAAGAACAAATGTGTATTTGCATAGTATCTTGCATGCTCACCAAACACCCCAAAGCACTTCATAGCCACTAAATTGCTTTAGTGACTGTTGTTTTGTTGGCAGACATGGCAATCAGTTGGTGTTCTGCATGGTCCCACAAATGGTATGGAGATGAAACTCATATTGTCTGAAGGATGAGTGAAGATGCCCCAAAAACCACGTACGGATGGGTGCACTTACTATAAAGTGAATGGATGGCATTTTGAAATACTGTTTCCAATTCAAACTTGTAACACCACTTTCCATGATTAATAGAAAATTCTTGAGGACATTTAGCAGCTCCAAGCATTCATTTGTATGTTGTAGTTATGGCATCAGTGAATGAATCTCAAGCTAATTATTGCCAGTTCATGTATTGAATGTTATTGTTTTCTTTCATTTTAATTCCTAAGAATGTCTTGCACTTATAAGACATGTCTTGAGGTCTTCAGAACTACTTTAAAGCATGCAATTTCTTTTTCAAATTGTTAGCTTTAAATTTACTCACCAGTTGGGTTGAAATATTACATGTTTGAAGACTAGATTTACTTGAGTATTTTTTACTGCCTTATAGTACTATGGCATTTGTAAATATGGGTAAACATTAAGCAGCGATAAATGTGTGTTTTGTTTCAGTTGATTAGGACACTAAGAGCTCTTGTTTTTCAATTAATGGAATGTGAACGTCTGTCTGAACCATCAGAGTAACCAGCCAACTTCAGTTTTTTTTTCTATTTTTCATGGAATATGAGCATTGCTGAAAAGTCCAGCATTTGTTTGTCTATACACAATTACATATGCAAAAATGATAGTGAGTTGCTTTCATGAACCACTGCAGTCCATGTATTGTAGGTACGCCCACAATGTAAGTATTGTAGGTATATCCACTGTGTTGCTAGGTAGGGAGTTTAGGATTTTGATCCAATGACATTGGAGAAACAGTGATATAATTCCAAGTCAGGATGGGATATGGCCTGGAGGGAAACATGCAGGTGGTGTTATTTCAATACATCTGTTACCCTTGTACATCCAGGTGGTAGAAGTTGCTGGCTTGGAAGAGGCTTAGCAAGTTGCTGTAGGGCATCTTTGGATGGTACACGCTGCTTCCACCCATGGTGATGAAGGGAATAAATGTTTGAGGTAGTGGATAGGGTACTAATCAAGTGGGCTGCTTTGTCCTAGATGGAGTCAGGCTTCTTGAGTGTTATTGGAGCTGCAGTCATCTTGGCAAATGGGGTATATTCCACCACAGTCCTGACTTCTGTGTTGCAAATGGACTTTGGGAGGGTCATGAGGTGAGTTATTCACTTCTGAATTTCAGACTTTTGATTGCTGTTGTAGTCACATGGTATTTATGTGGCTGGTCCAGTTCAGTTTCTGGTCATTGGTAATGAGGTTATCAGTGATAAGTCATGCCTTTGAATCTTGAGGGAAATGATTAGATTTTCTCTTGTCAGAGATATTATTGGTCCTAATGTCAGTTGTCACTTGTCAGCCCAAGCTGCGCACAAGCCTGGGCAGCTTCAGTATCTGGGTGAGATGCTCTGTCAGAAAGTCAGTGTTGAATTAATGGGCTGAATAGCCTCCTTCTACACGGTAGGGATTCTGTGATTCAAGACCACTTGTGGGGCCTACTGTGCTGTCATTGAAGGAAATGATTCTATTAAAAATTGCCTAAGCAGTTGATTGATGGCACATTGGAACTGAAAATAGGATTAAAATTGAAATGAGGAAAGGAAAAAGTGCAGCATATTGATGTCGCTTCAAAACACCACCCATGGGAAAAGCATGCCCTCTAAAGTAGGAATGCGACTATTTCAGAACTAGAGTATTGATGAAACAAATCCAGTGGTCCAGTTTCTGATAGGTGAGCCATGCAAATGCAGTAGCTATCAGCAGGACTGGAAGATCCCACCAGTGGTTAATGGTGAGCCACCTCCATCGCTGGAAAACATGTCAAGGAGAGAATTCCACTCTAGATTTGTGATGCTTCTCTAATTCTGGCCTTTTGTACATCATTGTAATATAGGCCCAAATTTTGCAATGGAAATTACAACATAGATTTTGATGCCATCTCTCAATATTGTCATCCTCTGTTATTTTACTTTCTGTACATGATTTAATATTACTTTAACTATTCTGACCAGTCCTAATTGTAATTGCTGACTGATGCTATACACATACATATTTATCTAAGAGTTATACGTTAAAAGCATACACGTGCCATCAATAGGTTCAGACAGCGGGCGATCGACAGGGCTGTCCATCTTGACTGCCTGCCCTTCTACTGTGGCTATGTTCGCGGCCAGGTGTCCCTGGAGAGGGAGCATGCGGTATCCACAGGTGCGGTTGATGCCTTCCGTGCCCGCTGGGCACTGCAGGGGCTGAGGTGTTACAGACCCTGATAATCACATTTTGATTTAATGTTTTAAATTTCCTTTGGACTTTGGTTTCTGTTTGCCCCCCCCCCCTTCCTTTTTGGGGGGCTGCCCTTCTTAATTTGTCCCTAAATTAATTTGAGTTTGTTTACTTGTTGGGTACGTAAAAGAACTACATTAAAAGCATACACTTCATAACCCCACCACCGCAGTTTGTGTGTGTCTATTTATATATATTTAAATGAGTCACCAATTAATACCCACCACCTGCATGCAATTAAAAATTAATTTGCAATTAATACCAGCTGCCTTTTTAATGCCACATGCTGTTATGTGAGCTCCTCTTGTGCTTGTTCAGTTGCCTACGCGTAATACTTTGAGTTAGCAATCATAATTTATCCTCCTAATCTAAATCTATGTTTTCCTTGTCATTTTTTGAATCATATTGGGACAATCTTCTACATCATTAGGGCTATATGTAAGTTATTATTCTGCTGTGATGATGTTTTTCGGTTGTGGTGTCTCAGCCCACATAGATCCTTTTTTCTTCAAGCATCTACAGTAAGTTAATAATTTGGAGTGGAAATTTCTGCTTTTGCTTGACCCTCTTAACCTTTTGTAGCACTATGTGTGGAATAGATTGCAGCACCCTACATACTATAACCACGTTAAGACAGGTGATAGTACTGTTGGAAATCCACATCTCACATTCCTTGTTCATGTGACCATAGATTCTGTTTCTTTTGGATCACAAGCCTTAGTGACACACACTGTCCTGTCACAGTGCAGTGTCTTGATTATATCTAATTTCCTCTGTTTCCTTTGGGCCGTTGAAAATCCTGTTTCAGTTGTTAGGATGGGGTTGAATGGCTCCCCTCTTTTTCCCTCTATTTGTTTGGCCACAACAGTTTTTAATGGTATAATTGTTTAATATAGAAGACACAACCACACAGGTATGAAGGGTTGGGGACATTGAAGGTTGGTGACCTCTTGAACTACCAGCTTCAATGCACGGTAATCTTCCTCGCTTCCTTCTATTTTAATTGTAACCTTATGATCAGTGCTCCTTTTCTCACTTGTATCTTCTCTGTACCAAATAAACTTTGATGTATAAGTTCTTACTGGTCTCCAAACCTTCACTGTATTAAAAGAAAATCCATTGCAGTGTCCCATTGTAATGCATTCTTTTTTGGAACTTCGAAAGTTAGAAAAGTGCAATGATTTGAAAGCTAAAATTTTTGAGACTTTTAAAATTTGTTTATTACTTCTTGACTTAAATGTTGCTCTTTACAATTTTTAATGCTGTATTATGAACTTTGGCTTTATATGATAGTTTCTCAAATAATAAAATCACAACCTGACTCAGCTGAAATGCTAACAATGCAACAGCTATTTACAGAAGAAGTTTTAGTAGCGTTAAGATTGTCGATACTTTCTGCACAAAACTGGGCGTTCTACGCTGATGTGTGTGAAATTGTGGTTAGGTTTTGATGGTCATGTTTAATTGTACATCTTTGTAAAATTAAAGTTTATAAATTGTATGAAGATTAAGATCTAATTCCATCTTTCTCCACCTGCTTTTCTGGAATAGAGTGTGGAAAGCTCGCTTTTTTACTATGAAATAAATCGGTTGGATTATAAATTGGTGTTGCTAAATTCTTACTGAGTTCTTACCACCCCAATCCAACGCCGGCATCTGTATATCATGACTACTATCGACACCGCATACTGCCGGATCCAAGTGGAGAGGATCTCCAAGAGGATTGCACATATCGACACAGACATCAAGTTTCTACAGAGATGCAAGAAGGCAGACAGGATACCAAAGGGACTACAGATCACGAACTCACTCAGGTCAACCTATAACACAGACTACGCTGAGAGGCTTTGCCGTCGCACCTCTCTCACACTCCTCAATCACCTCATACACCAGCTCTATAGCAAACGCCACACCCTGGAAAGTAAAATGGAATACGTATTCTCAACTTGCGCTCAGGACGCAGATCAGTTGCGAAACTTTGCCAAGCAGATGAGACAAAGAAACTACACCATTTACATGCACACCAAGAACAGGAAACTTGAAAAACTCGGCATCGCCACCAGCAACAACCAAGCCTCCCTTGGCACCACAGTAGAAAACAACACTACCGCAGGGAGGTCCATTGTTAACCTGTCGGACTACACACTTCAATCAGAGGAAATCGAAGTTCTCAGCCGAGGGCTCAATTTCTGTCCCACCACCAAAACGGACCCCATCAGTCTCGCAGCAGATACAGAGGAATTCATCAGGCGAATGAGGCTGCGTGAGTTCTTCCACAAACCCCAAGAGGCCAATAGTGGACTCAATGAGACAGCTAATGAACCAGAACAGCCGACAGAGGGATCCACAGTGCAGCAACCGAAGAGGAATGAATCCAATCGGACTCCTCCGGAAGGCCGCTGCCCCCGACTGGACATGTATGCCCAAGCCATCAGGAGGTGCGTGAACACCAGATTTATCAACCGCACTTGCAAGACAGTCCCGAACGTCACCCAAGTACAAAGCAAGGCCATCCGTGCTCTCAAGACCAACCGCAACATTGTCATCAAACCAGCAGACAAAGGAGGCGCCACTGTCATACTGAACAGAACGGACTACTGTGAAGAAGTGTACCAACAACTAAACAATGAGAAACACTACAGACAGTTACCAGCAGATCCGACCAAAGAACACACTCGTCAACTCAACACTCTGATCAAAACCTTTGATCCGGACCTTCAGAACACCCTCCGGGCTTTCATTCCACGTACTCCCCGCATTGGAGATCTCTACTGCCTCCCAAAGATACACAAGGCAAACATACCCGGCTGTCCCATCATATCGGGCAATGAGACCCTGTGTGAGAACCTCTCCGGCTATGTCAAGGGCATCCTGAAACCCATCGTATAAAGAACCCCAGCTTTTGTTGCGAAACTACGGACTTCCTACAGAAACTCAGCACACATGGAGCAGTTGAACCAGGGACACTCCTTGTCACAATGGATGTCTCGGCGCTCTACACCAACATCCCCCACGACGATGGTATTGCTGCAACTGCCTCAGTACTCAGTGCCAACAACTGCCAGTTTCTGGATGTAATTTTACAACTCATCCGCTTCATCTTGGACCACAATGTCTTCACCTTCAACAATCAGCTTTTCATCCAGACACATGGAACAGCCATGGGGACCAAATTCGCACCTCAGTATGCCAACATCTTCATGCACAGGTTTGAACAAGACTTCTTCACCACACAAGATCTTCAACCAAGGTTATATACTAGATACATTGATGACATCTTTTTCCTTTGGACTCATGGTGAACAATCATTGAAACCACTGTATGATGATATCAACAAGTTCCATCCCACCATCAGACTCACCATGGACTATTCTCCAGAACCAGTTGCATTCTTGGACACACGAATCTCCATCAAGGACGGTCACCTCAGCACCTCACTGTACCGCAAACCGACAGACAACCTCACAATGCTCCACTTCTCCAGCTTCCACCCTAGACACGTTAAAGAAGCCATTCCCTATGAACAAGCCCTCCGTATACACAGAATTTGCTCAGATGAGGAGGATCGTGACAGACACCTCCAGACACTGAAGGATGCCCTCGTGAGAACAGGATATGGCGCTCGACTCATCAATCGACAGTTCTGACGTGCCACAACAATAAACCGCACTGACCTCCTCAGAAGACGAACACGGGACACGGTGGACAGAGTACCCTTCGTTGTCCAGTACTTCCCCGGAGCGGAGAAGCTACGACATCTTCTCCGGAATCTTCAACATATCATTGATGACGATGAACATCTCACTAGGGCCATCCCCACCCCCCACTTCTTGCTTTCAGACAACCGCACAACCTCAAACAGATCATTGTTCGCAGCAAACTACCCAATCTTCAGGAGAACAGTGACCACAATACCACACAACCCTGCCACAGAAACCTCTGCAAGACATGCCAGATCATAGACATGGACGACATCATCAAACGTGAGGATACCATTCACCAGGTACACGGTACATACTCTTGCAACTCGGCCAACGTTGTCTACCTAATACATTGCAAGAAAGGATGTCCCGAAGCATGGTACATTGGGGGGACCATGCAGACACTACGACAGCGGATGAATGAGCATCGCTCAACAATCACCAGGCAAAACAGTTCCCTTCCTGTGGGCGAACACTTCAGCAGTCATGGGCATTCAGCCTCAGACCTGCGGGTAAATGTTCTTCAAGGGGGTCTTCGTGACACACGACAGCGCAGAGTTGCTGAGCAGAGACTGATAGCCAAGTTCCGCACACATGAGGACAGTCTTAATAGGGATCTTGGCTTCATGACACACTATCTGTAACCCCCGTAACTTGCCTGGGTTAGCAAAAAACCTCACTTACTGTGCTGTCTGGAGAAAACACACAATTCTCCAACAACGCTCAGGATTCCCTTCACACACATTGTTCGCCACTTTAACACTTCAATAGCAGGTTAGATGCAAGGATTCGCATTCTAATCAGCAATCTCTGACTGTCTGTGCTGATGTGTTGTATTGCAGACCAGAACACTGCATTTGCCTGAGGAAGACACAGAGTGTTGAAAGCTCGCTTTTTTACTATCAAATAAATTGGTGTTGCTAAATTCTTACTGAGTTCTTTCTGGAATAGAACATGTGAGAACAGGCTCATGTTTAAGTCACACAGTCAATGCTAAGAAAGTGAATGGTGTGGATTGTTTTTCAGTCAATTCCTGTTGTGCATAATTCATGCTTTTGTTGTTGGCATCTTTGCTTTCCTTTCAATTCTCAAATTTGGATAATATTTTATCTGTTTGTAAACAAATCAACAGATTTCATCAAAACTTTGCACGTAGAAAATCAAGGAAAAATAAGCAAAGATGTGGATCCATATTCTGGAATTTTTAAAATAAATCTGTTAATAGCTGGAGATGGGGCAAATTGACTTTAAATGAAATAACCCTTAGCATTCTAGTGTTGTTTACTGTTTCATGTTGTGAATTGTCTCAGCTGTTTTGGTTGCAGTCTGTCATGGCTGCAGCAACGTAAGCAAGGTTTTCAGAGCAGCTTGTTGGATGTGGATTGATTTGAAGCTCAGTGAGATGGGAGCCTTTAATAAAAATATTTATTAATTCAACTTTCACAAGTTTTCCCCACCTCCAGGTAGGGATAAAGCTTAAGGAAGAGCTGTGAAATTTAATAACATTATTTAACCACAGCATGCACTCCAGTGTGCGTTCTTCACTTGCCACTAATGGTATTCCTCCTATAACTTTGGTCATGAGTGTGTATCATAATGACAGAATCTGTTACAGTATCTGATCCAAATTTAAACAAAAAGACTTCATTCACTTAGAAGGAGCTTGAAGTCATCAGACATCCAATATGATGAAGTTGAACTACAAACCACACAAATTTTCTGCCAACTTTGACTCCTCTTTGGCTTTAATAAAAGCATGTAATTTAAAAAAAAATCAAAGTTAAAATCAAACTATCTTTGTTATTTGTTTTTTAGATTCACCAAGAATCTGTCACCAGATAAGATTAATTTGAGTACTCTCAAAGGTGAAGGTCAGCTAACCAACTTGGAGCTCGATGAAGAGGTACTGCAAAACATGCTGGATTTGCCCACTTGGTTAGCAATCACCAGAGTGTTCTGCAACAAAGCTGCAATTCGGGTAAGAATCTGGAGTAAAAAAGATGACAAAACAGGCCTGCAAAATAGACATGCCTGTCTTTTACAGATTCTGTTTCAAATGAAAGTAATGATAAACACCAAATCATAACTGAAACTTTTGAGAAAGGAGGGTTCCTCCCTTCATGTTTCCAGAATGCAAAAGATTATTTATGCTCGCAATCACTTGAAAGACAGAAAGGCATGTACAATGTGTGTATATCACATCAAACACATTACTATTGTTGACTCTCATAGTTCCTCAAAATATTCAATCATGTTTATCAGAAATGACCTTCAGCACTTGTGATGCTTCAGGCTTCCAATTTTTCACAATTAGTCAAGTAAAATATGATTAATAAAGCCAAAATTTCAAAGGTTTAAAGTCTGAAGCAGAAAAGCTGTTAGGAAAGATTGTTTTCCCAACTTTTGTGCCATTGATTGGTTTTGATTCATTTATCATTTTAGACATGCTGCGGTCATTTCCCAGATCATCTTAATGAAAGTTTTGTTTGCAGTTTCACAAGTGTCCATCCTATTTTTTTTTCCATCTACAAAATATGAAATATCAAAGAAGTAATTGGGTAGGGAAGCACACTATCTCCAGCACCCAGAGTGAAGCACACTGCTATCTATAGGTCCCATACAGACAGACAAGCTGATACTGAGGAAAGATAATTATGCAGAATTATTAGCTCTGATGTAATGTGCTTATTTTCTAAAATGCATGCAAATGTTTTTCCTCTTAAGACAGTGGAGATTTTAGCAAAACTTAGAAATGCATAGCAAACGTACCCAAGTCAGATTAGATATTACTTCTTTTTCTTTAAGAGAAATGTAACTCAGTATATAATGAATAAACAGATGAATTATGTGATACAAGCAAGAAATTACAAATGTTGTATAAGACTTTACTTCACCCTGTTAAATATTTGAGTGCTGTAGGCTGAAGAACTATTAAATTGTATGATAGAATGGAAACAGCGATTTAATTTGGGTTTTAATAGTCATGTAGTACGAAGATATCTTATAATTTTGATTAGTTTTTTTCAATTTAATTGTTTTATAATCTCCTGATAGGTATTGCATTGAACATTGTTGTGAAATCCATTGATTTATGTATCATTATGTTATATTAAATTAGTAGCCTATAAAGATTGTAACATTTAATATACAGGATGTTCCTGTGCTTATGTTGGTTTCTGCCACATAACAAGGATGGGAGCTTCTGGGAGTATAGTTATAGATTATCAGATCAGTCCAAGAGTCAGTGAGCTGCTCATGAGACAGTCAGTTTGAGGTAGTTTGTTAGCTGCCAAGGGCCACAAACATAAAAAGGTTCAGAAACCAGTTGCAGTTAAGAAAGAGCAGATTTTTAGGACTGTCATTGGAGCAAAGGTACCTCTGAAGCAGCGGTGTTCTGCTTAGCATGGCCATCAGTCTGAAAGTATACTTGTAGGCTGGTATTCCATGTATGTAGGAATTTAGTCAGAAGCAACCTCAAGGCAATTTTGAAAACCCTGAAATAGCCCACTGTTTAAGCTATTTAAATGGAAGGGCTTTTTGGAGGGAATTCCAGGGATAGATCTCTGAAGGTGAAGCTTAAAATTCCTTGTGCAATAGTGTTTCAATAAGATTGTTCGACTTTGTGTTTACTGACACCTAGTTAAATTCTCGTAAAATCCGTGGACTCTATTTTGGTCACATCTGTTAGTTATTCTGTAGTGTAGTGTGTTTGAACACAACTCATTTGTCAATTCGTATGTACCTCACACTCTGAATGTTGGAGTATAAGACACATTGAAAATTGTTTTTACCTTATTGAATTTGTAGAGTTTTTGTTTATTCAAAACCTATGGAATTTTGTGGCTTTATTTCAAAGGCATGGATTTTAAATCTCAAGTTTTAACTACTTTAAAGAAAACATTATTGATCCTTGAGCAGATCTAATCCACCACTCCGTAACCTAAGATCATAACTTTTTATAAAAATTATTTTGTATTGACAGGTTGAAGAAAACATTTAGAGCATGGTTTCAGGATTTGAGACTTCCATTATGAGGGTAGATTGATGAAGCTGGTGCTGTTTTTGAGGAGAAAATTGAGAGTTTAGATAGAGCTGCTCAAAATCATGAGGGATCTGAACAGAATGGATGGAGGTGGAAGGGACATTGATTTAAAATGAAGGCAGCATGGTGGCACAGTGGTTAGCACTGCTGCTCACAGTGCCATGGATCTGGGTTTGATTTCTGGCTTGGGTTACTGTCTGTGCAGAGTCTGCACATTCTCCCTGTGTCTGTGGGTTTCCTCCCACAATCTGAAAGATGTGCTAGTTAGGTGCATTGGCCATGCTAAATTCTCCCTCAGTGCATCTGTGCAAGCACCCTCAGTGTGGTGACTAAGGAATTTTCACAGTAACTTCATTGCAATGTTACCGTAAGCCTACTTGTGACACTAATAAATAAACTTTCAAGAACCAGATGCGATGTGAGGAAAATCTTTTACGCTGTGAGGGTTAGGGTATGGAATCATTGAGTGCATGGCGGAGGTAAATTTAATAGAGGTCTTCAAAAGATTCAGATTTCCTGAGAATAGAACAAAGCTTTTGGAGGTGCTTGACACTTAATTTAGTCAGTGCCAATTGACATCCAGTGTTGATTTTGCCCGCCATGATATATTGACGCATTAATATAACAATTGTCCAAGTTTCTAATGTAATTTCACGATTGTGGGATCCTAGTTATGAGCCAACTGTTGGCAGAATTAGAACATAGGACATTGAATTAGGGGCAAATTCAGCCCTTTAAGCCTGCTCCACCATTCAGTCAGATCATGGCTGATCTTTTCCTGGTCTCAAATCCATCTCTCCTCCTCTGTTCCCCATCCTCTTAATCTTTTTTTAAAATTAGAAATATATATATCTCCTTGTTTAAACTATTCAACAATTCAGACTTCACCAGGAATAAGACTGGAACTACGATGCTCTGCCCTGATAGTGATCTGTTTTTCCTTTTGGATATGCATTCCCACTATGTCAAGTCACAAGAATTGATTAATTGTGCCTATTGTTAATAGTGATGGGGGGAATGAAAATACTGTTGACTTTTTTATGCTATTTGGCGGAAAGATCATTTTTGTTTATGACAATGAAAGTTGGTTTTTGATTTGATTTCTGCAGTTTTCATACAATCTACAAATACTGATTTGAAAAAAAAGTTGAAAAACTTGTCTAATATCCAAATGTAGATGTCAAACCAAATCTGACCTTTTGTAGTTAAATCACAGTAAAGTAATATACTTCATGGAAGTGATAGAATAAGACTGATGTTTTAAAAAATTGTGTTGGCTTGGGATGTGGGAGATGCTTGGGGTCTGGTAGTGACATTGTGCCTACTATTTGTTGCTGTTGAATGGTACTTATGCTTTTGTTTGAAAGCTTGATGTGGCACTAGGAGGAGCAAATGTGTTCCACCCTGTCCTAGCAACATCCCTGAGGGCTGCTGCTGACGCATCATGACCAGCCCTCTTCCATTCTCCACCTCCTGCAGTTGCCAGCCAGAATATTGTTTGAATTTGATGCTCGGTGAGATAGTCGCATCTCCTGTTTGAGGCATGATGGTCTGTGCACTGTGCATCCAAACAGAGCTGTAATCAATTTCGATGGCACTTTGTCTGATGTAGCATGGTGTTAATTTTTGCTTTAACAATGCTTTTGTGAAGTGCCTTTATTCTTACATTTCATATTGTTGAAAGTGGGGTATGTGTACATATGCACACATTTTTTTGTGCTCTGTCTTGGTTGCATTATGGTATCTGGCCTTTTCCACACAAGAAGATAATTGAATGCTGTTGATTTTTTTGAACCACTGCCAGGCGGAACCTCTTTGTTTGTTGTGAAATGCTAATTGATTTCTTACGCAGTATGATATATATTTGAGATTTTACTTAGGTACAGGACAAATCAAATAACTTGGTTCTTGTCAATGGGAGGTGTGGACTGACTTTTATTCACTAAATATACAAGTTAAGTTAGCTGTTCTAATATTACAGTTAAATAAGTTGGTAAAATTTGATTGGAAAGGTCATACTTTGGGTGGAGGCATTAAGCACAACAGGGAGATTATATTCTCAGTCTGCAAGTTATTACTTCCTGTTCTGTATTAATATAGCACAGGAACAGGCCCTTTGGCCTTCCAAATATTTGCCATCCTATTACTTTCACTCAACTGAAATGCAGTATCCCGCCACCCACTTGCAATGACCTTTATTAGACAGATGATGAGCCTTGAAGATGATCTTTGGTAAGCAGTACAGTTGCAGGGAAGGCATCAAAATAGAGCTCAGTCTTGACCTCACCAGTGTCCACCTTGGATCATCACTTCTGTTGTGCCTAAATGCTTTCTGATAAACGAAGCAAAGGATTCTATGCAACATGCAAACAAGACAAAGCGAGAGGGGACAGCCTAGATGTTGACTTCCCATGAGTGACTAAAGCCATACTTCCTAGCTGTAGTAACAATGCCCTTGTGGGCAGTGGCTTTATATCTGTTTCTGGTCTAGGTCTTTTGACATACAAGGTGCACTTCTTGAATTGGGTCATCTGATTGGGATTTAGTACCTTATCAGTCCCATCGAGGATGTGCAAGAGCACGTGGATGTGGTCATTCTCTGCTCTCAGCAGGTGATCTCTCCAGACATATCCCAGCAATCAATATAATACCTGAATCGTGATAGACAGGAAGAAAGCCATTCACACAAAGAGAGGTTATTGTCTTGAGTAGCTTTCCTAGACACCATATCTGCTGGTGAATAATGCCTTAGTGATATGGTTTGTGCACTTGTGGGTCTGTACTTGCGCACGTCTGTGTGCATGTGCAAGTAAAAATTCCTTTTCAAACATTTTGTACCATGAAATACACAATATATATCACGCATCCAAATTAGTAAAGAAATTTTCTTGGAGAAAGAGCTCCAGTACGCTGAGTTATCTTCCTCTGATGTGCTGTTGGAAGTTGATCATAATGAAAAGAATTGGGATTCCTCACAAAAAAGGTAATTAAAATCTGTAAGCTAATATCCTGTAGCTTTGAGAATAGATCTTATTTTCACAAACTCTAATCAAGAAATTCCTCGCATTTGTATATCCCTATTCACAACTTCAGTGTCCCAAAGTAATTTTCAAACATTGGAGTACTATTGTAGTACAAGAAAATCAGGATCCAATTTATCTACAAATTCCCACAAACAGCAATGAGGAGAATGACAAAATCATCAGTTGTTATTTATTGCTGGCTAAATTTGGCTAGCATACAAGGTGAACTCTCCTGTTCTTTTACAAATAGTAATGTTTGTCTGAGAAGCTGGTGTCCCATTTGAAAGTTGGCATACCCCAACAACACAACACCATTCCAATCTTAAACTGATTTTGTTTGTTTCTGGAATGCAGCTTAAATCCATGAACCTCTGACATTCAAGTAAGAATGCTGCTATTGAATCAAGGCAGTGATCAATGGCAGAGACATGTATTTTCTAATCAAGTATGAAATTTGACCTTTAAGAATAAAACACATAGCTAATAGACTCTTGTGTTGATTAGCTTTGCAGTACCATTTTCCAAAAATATACTTTATTCATAAGATTTGTTAAAATACATTGCAAAAGATTTTGAATTGGAAATTGCACTAGAATTTAACTTTTCTCCACACAGCATTTTCCACTCAAGTGTTTCAGTACAATTTCAGTGCTTTTGATATTCACAATGTCCATTCCATGTGAGACATACAGCTCGAGAAATTGTACCTGTTTGAGTGTACTTTGGCTGAAAGGACTTGGACTTATGTCCTGAATATGCTGATTCTAAAAAGTTTGTAATGAGATTCCAACTTGATAACTTTCAGCTTTTTCACTTTTGAAATAAAACTAATAAAGCTGTTGAGAAAAGCATTGATGTTAGGGAACTTGGGGAAATAGATAATGTCTTGAGGAGTGTATGTATTACAAAGAAGGAGGTGCTTAAAGTGCATCAAGGTACATAAATCCCCAGGACCTGATGAAGTATATCCCTGGACATTGTGGGAGGCTAGGGAAGCAATTGCAAATCCCCTGGCCAAGATATTTGAGTAAGAGTCTGGCAACATCAAGATATTTGAATCATTGATAAGCAGGGTGAGGTGCCTGAAGATTGGAGAGTGACAAATGTTGTGCTTTTGTTTAAAAAGGGCTGCAGGGAAAAGAGTAGGAACTACAGGCCAGTGAGCCTCACATCTGTGCTGGATAAATTGTTGGAAGGTATTTTGAGAGACAGCATTACAGGCATTCAGAAACGCAAGTACTGCTTAGGGATGTTCAGTATGGCTTTGTGAGTGGAAAATCATGTCTCACAAATTTGATTGAGTTTTTTGAAGAGGTAACTAAAAATGTAGATGAGAGTGTAATTGATGTTGTCTATGTAGACTTTAGCAAGGTCTTTGACAAGATACTGCATGGTAGGTTGTTAAGATTAAATCTCACGGGATGCAGGATGAGATATCTAAATGGATATAAAATTGGTTTCTTGACAGAAGCCAGAGGGTGGTTGTAGTGAGTTGTTTTTCAAACTGTATACCTATGCCTCAAGGATCAGTGCTAAATCCACTGTTACTTTTCATTTATATTAATGGTTTGGATAAGAATGTAGATGGCATGGTTAGTTAGTTTGTAGATGACACCAAGATTGAAGGCATAGTGGACAATGAAGAAAGATATCTCCAATTGCCACAGGATCTTGACCAATTGGGCCAATGGGGTCATGAATAGCAGATGGAGTTTAATTTAGAGAAATGCGAGGTGATGCATTTTGGTAGATTGAACCAGGGCAGGACTTACTCTGTTAATGGTAGGCCACTGGAGAGAGTTACAGAACAGAGATCTAGGGGTACATGCTCATAGCTTCTTGAAAGTGGAGTCACAGATGGACAGAGTGGTGAAGAAGGCATTCAGTATGCTTGGTTTCATCAGTCAGAACGTTGAATATAGGAGTCTTGTTGAAGTTGAACAAAACATTGGTAAGGCCACACTTGGAATATTGTGTGCAATTCTGGTCACCCTATGATAGAAAGGATATTATTAAATGAGAAAGAGTGCAGAACAGATTTACTAGGATGCTATCCGAATTTGATGGATTGAGTTACAAGGAATGGCTGGATAGACTGGACTTTTTTCTCTGGAAAGCGGAGGGATGATCTTGTAAAGCTGTATAAAATAATGAGAGGCATAGGTCAACTAGATGGTCAATATCTTTTCCCAAAGGTAGGGGAGTCTAAAACTAGAGGGCATAGGTTTAAGGTGAGAGGGGAAGGATACAAAAGTGTCCAGAGGGGCAATTTCTTCACAGAGGGTGATGAGAATCAGGAACAAACTGCCAGAGGTAGTAGTAGAGGCAGGTACAGTTTTTCTTTTAAAAAGTATTTAGATAGTTATATGGGTATGATTGGTATAGAGGAAAATGGGACCAATGCGGGCAATTGGGATTAGCTTAGGGGTTTAAAAAAAAGGGCAGCGTAGACAAGTTGGGCCGAAGGGCTTGTTTCCATGCTGTAAACCTCTATGATCCTATAAAGCTATTTCAAGATTCAAATAAAGCAATATGTTAAATGAAAAGGTACAAAAATATATCTATTCTGTTTTTATATTTTTCTTTCAATTTTACAATTTTCTAATTGATTAAATTTAATGTTGTATTCAACTGAAAAGCTAACTTTGATTAACTAACAAGCTTAAAGGCCGTTTTATCTGAAAAAACCTTATCAGCCAGAGCAGTGGTAATTGATACTATTATTGTACCAAAGGAAGAAACTGATAATGCACATGATATCCTGCATGATCAGTAGTTCTGTGTTTACTAAAGTGTGCCTGCATCCTATTTTTTTCATTGACTTTTGTGTTCCTAACATTGTAATCTCAATTGCTGAACAACAGTGTCGGGTATCTTAAATTAAAAACAAAAACATGTTGGAAAAACTCAACAACATCTGTGGAGAGAAACTCAAGCTAACAATAGAATAGAATTCCTACAGTGCAGAAGGATGCCATTTGGCCCATTGAATCTGCACCGATCACAATACCACCCAGGCCCTATTCCCGTAACCCCACGCATTTATTCAGCTAATCCTCTGACACTAGGGTCAATTTAACATGGCCAATCAACCTAACCTGCATGTCTTTGGACTGTGGGAGGAAACTGGAACACCACGCAAACGTGGGGAGAATGTGCAAATTCCCTATGGTCATCTGAGGCCAGAATTGAACTTGGTTCGCTTGTGCTGTGATGCAGTAGTGTTAACTACTGTGCCACAGTGTCATCCCAAGATGGATTTTAGGTCTGTGGTTTCCAGTCTATGGTTAACCATTTTCTGTTTTGATAACAATAATTACAATGATGAGTATAATTTTGTCTTTTTAAAAGTGTTTAGACAGTTAAATGGGTAAGATGAGTATAGAGAGGTTTGGGCAATTGGGACTAGCTTGGGGGCTTTTTAAAAAAAAAGGGCAACATGGACAATTTGGGCTGAAAGGCCTTTTCTCTCTATGTCTCTGACTCTATTTCAAATTTTAAGTGTCCACAGTATTCTGCTTTTCTATTAGTGTGTCACTTCTAGGATGGAATGGCCTGTCATTGCTGGTTTCAATTTAAAATGGCTAAATTTGTAGAGATGATGTGTGAACAAGGTCATATAGAGAATGTTGTCAAACTATTTCATTTGAAGTTCGAAAGGTTGTACAATTGCAGAAACTGAAAGCTTTATTGAAAGATATTTTCTGTCTCTTGCAGATACACTGGACTAAATTAAAGACGCACCCAATCTGCCTGGTAAATTTTCATTTTATAATCATTATTAACTGTAAACAAAGCTAATTGTGTCTGGTAATCTAATTTCTGGCGAGATAGAAGAATTCAAGAAATTGGAATAGGCATGGGAATTTGAATCAACTTCAACATTTAATAAGGTTGTGGCTGATTTCTATCTTCTATTCTTGTCCTGTCTCCAAGTCCCTTGATTCTCTTGGTGTTTAAGAGCCTATTGTTTTCTGACTAGCTCTCTAATTTGAGACTGTGATCCTTTGCCCTAGAATTCCCAGCCAGAGGAAGCATGCTCTCAGCAGCAACTTTGTTAGTCTCATTGACACTTTTACATGTTTCAAACACCTTAAACTCCAAACTGATTTATTTCAATCTGTCCTCATTGGTAATCCCTTCATTCTGAGAGTCATTGTGGTGACACTATCTACACTTCCTACTGCCTCGGAAAAGCAATCAGCGTGATTAAGGACCCCACACACTCAGTACGTACTTTCTCCCACCTCCTTCCTTTGAGAAAAAGATACGAAAGTCTGAGGACATGTACTAACTAACTCAAGGACAGTTTCTTCTCTGCTGCTGTCAAACTTTTGAATGGTTGTACCTCTCATTAAGTTAATCTTTCTTCACGCTCTGGCTATGACTGTAACACACTCTTTTGCACTGTTTCCTTTTCTATGTACAGCGCTTAAGAAACAATACATTTCAATGTATACCAACACGTAATAATTATAAATCAAGTCAAATCAAACGAATCTCTTTGCTAATCTCTTCGCTTTCCCATATCTATAGAAGCTTTTGCAATCAGTTATGTTCTGTTTTTTCATTCTTTATCAATTTCTTGGCTATCTTTTGCTAAATCTTACTCAGACTTACTAGTGTTTTTAGCAACATTTATAAACCACTTGCTCTTTATGTACGTGGGAACATTGGAATTATGAGTAGAAGTAGGCAAATTCAGCCCTTTGACCTGCTCTGCCATTCAATCAAATCATGGCTAATCTCTCCATTGTCTCAAATCCACCTTCCCACCTATTCCCCATATCATCTTATACCTTTTTTTTATTAGAAACATATCCATCTCCTTCTTGAAACCATTCAATGATTCAGACTCCACCGTGCTATGGGGCAACAAGTTCCACAAATTCATCACCCTCTGTGAGAAGTACTTCCGCCTCATTTCAGCTTAAATCCATTGCCTCTAAACCTATTGTTGTGACCACTTGTTCTAAATTGCTCCATAAGGGGAAACGTTTGGTCTATCTTTACTTTATCGACTCCTTAATGACAAATTAATCCACACTCATTGTACACCATTCTCACTGCACAATACGAGATCTAAAATAGCCTAGCCTGAGTTGGTTATCTAACATATCTAGTGAACTATCTTGGATGCTTTCCATGAACTCATTCTCCATACTGTTCCTGTAAATTTGGTTGGCTCAGTCAGATTAAAGTCCCCTTTGATTACCGTATCTTCCATATTCTAACCACCTCTAATTATCTGGTTTATCCTATTCCCAGCACAGCTATTATTAGGAAGAATTTAAACTACTCCAAACCTTGTTTAATGCCTTACTATTGCTATTTCTTAGCTCCATCCAAATTGATTTTACATTTTGATTTTTTTAAGCCAAGATCCTTACTCTCTCATTCTTTACTCCATTCTTTATTATAAAGGTACTCCATACTTCTTTACTATTTTTCTATTCTAAAAGTTAAATGTCCTGGGATATTCAATTCCAAACTTCAACCCTAGCTCTTCAAGCTCTTAGTAGAGCCTCATTCCTTGTTTTACTGTAATTAGTGATTTCTACATAGACCTTAAATAAAACTTCAACTTCCCCTTTCCACCTTCCAGTTCTTCTTTAGCATTAATCCTGACACTGGCCAACAAAACTAGTGGAGTTCCCATGCAAGATTATGTTCCTCTGACTGGCCTTATCATTACCATATTTGTTTATACTTTCTCCCACCTGAATGACTTCTTAAACCGTGTGCGATGAACTGTTTGTGTAACCACCTGCAGATCTTGCGTAATCCACACCAGCAGTAGCAACCTCACATCTGTTTTCTCAGGGGAATAGCCAAGACAGTTCCAGCACTGCATGTGAGGTCCTTTTACCTACCTGACTCAAAGTCACATTTTCCTGTCCCTCACTATTAGCCAGACCTGCACCACGATATAACCGGAGATATGTGACTGCCTCCTGAATCAAAGTATCCAATAATTCAATAATCCTTCACTAATTCCCTGCAATATCAGCACTTAAAATAATAAAAATAATGAACTGAATTTCATCAGGATATAAACAGTAATGATAAATGTGTTATGAAGGATTGAAAGGCTGTGCACAAACTCCCATAAATGCAATGTGGTCCACCTGCTGCATTACCACCTCTATCCTATCTTGTTTTACTTATTTAATTAATTCACATGTATGTATTTAATCACCTTGGCTTATTTGTTACCATTTAAATTGAATGTACGCTGTCATAAATGTCTACTTAAAAACTTAACCCCATTGCCCTTGTCCTATGATGTCACTTGGCAATCTGTTTTTTTTTCCTGCTGTGTAATTCATCTCTCTGATGTTGAATCGAGATGTTTCTGTTTAAATTCTTGCACTGTTTTGGTGCCTGTCATTCTTGTGATAGCTAACGCTACAGGGGTTAATATAAAAAGCCACATTAATACGTTCATTATTTAGGACAGCAATGACATCCTTATGACAAGGAATAATTAGTGTGATTGCCATTCTCAAACTACATGCTTGCAGTTTCCTTTACTGCTTTTTGTTGAATAATTTGTTTGCAAGACTATATCCACAGTCCAGCCTGCTCTCTAGGCAATAGACTGAACAAATATGTGAATATTTGAGTTTTCTTCATGCAGTCAGTGTCGGCATGTAGCAAGACCTGCACAATACACAGGCTTGGGCTGATTAATGGCAAGAAGTTTTTGCACTATGTAAGTCCCAGAAAATTATCATTACATCCAACAATATCCAGGACAAAACAGCCTGCTTGACTAATATCTCATTCACCACCTCTGGAGCGGCACAGTGGTTAGTACTGCTACCTCACAGTGCCAGGGACCCGGCTTCAATTCCTGGTTTGCATTACTGTGCAGAGTCTGCACCTTCTCCCGGTGTCTGCGTGAGTTTCCTCCCACAGTCCGAAAGCTATGCTGATTAGGTGCATTGGCCATGCTAAATTCTCCCTCCGTGTATCTGAAAAGCACTGGAGTATGGTGACTGGCGGATTTTTACAGCAGTTTTACAGCACAAGAAGAGGCCTTTTTGGCACATCATATCTGCATCAGCCATCAAGCACCTATCTACTCAAATCCAATTTTCCAGTGGGTTTTCACAGTAACTTCATTGCAGTGTTAAGGTAAACCTACCTGTGACACTAATAAATAAACTTACAACTTAAGCATTTATTCCCTCCACACTGGTGCAAAATGGCTTCAGTGCAAGCAACTAGGTGTTGCAACTGCAGCAAATCAACAAGGCTTCTGAAACAGTACCTCAAACTCTTGAGTCTCAAGAAGGACAAAGATAGCACACCCATGAGAACATTACTCTCCCCAAGCTCTCCTTCAAATTGCACACCAATCCTGATTTGAAAATATATTGTTGAAGGGCATTCAAGACTGAGGCTCACCATTCAACATTTTACTGGTGAATAGGAATGAGTAATAAATACTGGTCTTGCTATTGACAGCCAAGACCCAGGAATGAATAAAAGGATAAAAGAAAATGCCATTGGTTGCTGTTTAGAAGCGAAACAAAATGTTAAAGTTCAAGATATTATAAGCTCACCTTTCAATTCTTTTGCTATTTGTTCTTCTCCCATACTTACAATTGATGATTCTTTATATGAATTCTCAAAGTCTGGATGTTTACATATCATTGGAAACGTTTCATGACACCTTTAGAAAATTTGAATCGGATTATTTATGCAGTAGAGACTGAAAATTCTTAAGACATTTTTGTGTGAAATGATATTTTTAGTAAATTGGAAAAGAGTTGCCTGAGATAATCACTAAACCATAGAATTTGTAATCTGCAAAGATGTTGCTGCTGCTGATTGTCATTCTGTGCTCTCTACGTATTTGCCTTGTGCAGAGTGATTTCTTATAACTATTGTCTCTGTTGCTGACTTTGAAACCATTCAGAATGCACTCACAACAATAGAATCTGTTATCTTTGAGTAATGTGATGTAGGTTGGCAGAGCATGCCAGTGTCATCTCATGCTTCCAGACTATTCACTCTACCTCCTTTCTGTTTTCACATGTGACCTTTTCTTAAATAAACCCTGAAACACCCTTTTTTTTTGGTGACTTATTGCAGCTAATGATCATTATTTAAATGAGCACTTGAAGTGTCAAAGCATTTCAAGGCTTTGGACTAACTGCTGGAAAATGGGATTTGATTAGATAGGTGTTTGATAGCTGGTGCAGATATGATGTGCCAAAAAGGCCTCTCTTTGTGCTGTAAAACTCAATGTTTAAAAAAAATTGTCTATTCTAAATTTGTCCTTTTACTATAGCCCTGAGATATCCAAGTATTGTTTCAAATTTAACTTCTCTATTTTATTAAATTTCTTATATTTCTATGAACTTCCCATGAGTTCTGGACTAATCATTCAGCGAATGTGAATTTCACATTCTACTGAGACGCTAGAGAATTGGAATTCAGTTTATTCAAGCAAAATCTTAAAATAAAATGTGGTTTTAGGAACTGACCATGAAAGAATCAGATTGACATAAAAACGCAACCAGTCCACCAATATCATTTAGGGAAAGAAATGTTCTGTCCTTTTTCATTTTGATGTACATGTGACTGGAGTCCTACAGGGGTTGACATTAAACTGCTGTCCAAAGTGACTAGCAAAGCTTCTTTGTGAGCTTCCTGCAGTGATTTGGGTTTGCTATGCTTACTTTGAAAGTTGATTCTGTGCTCTTCCTATAAGAAAACCCTTTTAAAATACAAAAGGTATCAATGGAGGATTCAGTCACCATAAGTGAAATAGGAATTACGGAATAAAAGTAGGTGAACATCGACATTCAAGTTTATTTTTTTGTCCATATGGAAATTCATTTTGGGTATATTGCCCCCATGTTAAATTACAAGTAAATAAATTAAAACAGTAAAAAAAAAATCTAACTATGATTAAAATATGTATCAGAACTATTCCAACAGATTAAAGTAATCAGTTAGTGATTCCCACCACGAATGCATGTCCTTGTCCATATATCAAATTCCTGTTAAGGGCACAGATAAGGTTCGGAACCGATTTGTCCTGAATCTAAGCTATTGCTGCCTTGTCCTGGCATGATTAGAGATCAATCTGAGTAAATATCAGACGGAGAAATAGAAATCTAAGTTGTGAAGCCATAACCCATGACATTGGATACATGCTTGAAAAGGGAAAAAGGTTTGGTGGAGTGAGGCAGATTGATGTAGCTCTTTCAAGTAACTAACATGGGCATGATGGAGCCTGTATTTTGTTGGCTTCTATGATTCTTCAATTTTCCCATTCTTGGATTATGTGTATGCCAGTGTTATAGTTTGGATTTTTTTCTTCATTGTTCTCTATTCAATCATTTCATTATTTTTTGGTTCAATAATAAGTACATCCAAGTAGAAATGGACTTTAAGGTGTTACGGTGTATCAACATAATTGACATATTAAATATTTCTTCCCCTGCCTAAAAACACAATGAATGTATAGATTAGAAGTTCACTCAATTTCATTTTGTGCTGAAGGGACAAATATTTTTGACCTCAGTATCCCTGAGCTTTGAGAAGAGGAAAAAATTCATTTGGAATTTCCTGCTTGCAATTGCTATTCACTGATCATTGTTCAAGGTATATATATTTAATGATAGAGAAGACATTTCAATGAAGAGGCGTCAGATTCAGAGCCTCCTGATGCTTGCATTAAGCAACACCCAGGAAGAATGGCCACTGAATGAAGAATAGTGAGGTTCCAGATTGGTACAGTTCACTGGAAAACTGTAATCTATTATGAATGATCATCTCCAAAGCAGGGGTGCAAGAGGAGAAAACACTTGTAAAACAGATTCATTTCGAAATTGACTTTGATAGCATGAGATGTCAGAACAACTAATCTGCATACCCAATGACTTTAAGAACAAAGAACAAAACAGCACGGGAAACAGGTCCTTCGGCCCAACGAGCCCGCGCCGCCACCCCGATGTTCCCACCTCTACCCGTGATCCCTGTCAATGTTTATAGATCTATGGATTAAAAACCAAATTTGAGACAATTTAGCGAGAATTTGTTTTGCCAATTAGCCTAAGAGCACATCTTTGGGATGTGAGAGGAAACCGGAGCACCCGGAGAAAATCCACGCAAGCACGGGGAGAATGCGCAAACTCCCACAGACACAGGCCCAAGTCCATGTATCTGCACAGCACAGTGATAGTCACTGAGCTGTTGTGTTGCCCATCAAATGGTCCAGGTCAAGCATACACTAACGACGCGATGCACTCGGATACTCTCAAAAAAAATCCAAGAGCAGCCCTCTCGTGATCCATCATGTGTATGCTCCTCGTTAGACAACAGGGTGGACCAAAGCACCTGTAGGATAAAAACAAGTACATCAATATCATCATCTATTTACAAGTCTGGAGCTTGTGATTTTTCTTTCTGTTCTCTTCATCTAGTATTTGGATAAAGTAGAAATGGAGATGAGAACTTGTGAGGAACCTCGGCCTCCTAATGGACCATCCCCTATTGCAACAGCTTCGGGTCAAAGGTAAGTCAAGAGGACAAAACCCTATATTGCTTGGGAAAATTGCTGTAGAAATGCAGCAATAATGAAATATATTTATTTTTGTTTTATTTGGAAATTTTTGCTGTATCAAATTTGTATTTAAAATTAACATTTGGTGCAAAACAATATGGCTAATAATTTCATTTTTGTTAAATTGATGATGTGTTTTAATACTTTCAAAAACTGATACAGGGTTGTTTATTTACAATTGAAGTGTTCCAAATGCTGTGAGTGTATTTATTCAATTAATGACTTGTTAATCTTGCTCTTCTCATAGTGAGTATGGCTTTGCTGAAAAAGTTGTAGAAGGAATCTCTCTTTCTGTGAATTCCATCATTATCAAAATCAAAGCAAAAGCTTTCAATGCATCTTTTGAATTGTCCCAGCTACAAATACACAGTGTAAATACAAGCTGGAAGCAAAGTGATTTGCGATTTACTCGAATACAAGATCCTCAACGTGGGGAGGTAAATATCTTTTGGATTATCGCCCTTTGCTACTTTATTCCATACTTCATTACGTATCTGAAATTTGCTTTTACTTGGCCACAGTGTTTTATCCATGATTAACATAACTTTCTTGCTTTTGTAGTATATGCCCATTTTTAAAGCACAGAATGCCATATGCTTTATTAACTATTCACTGAATTGGTCCTAGAACCTTCAGTGATTTGTACACGCACACACCCAGGTTACACCTAACATTATCAACAGCATTGCCCTCATCCAAAAACTCAAATTTGGCAGAGTTCCCTCACATTTAAATCACTGACCCATAACTTAAAAGGCTAATTTAAACGTCGTTTTGATGTCTGCATGATTCATACTGAAGTACATCATATGGATGTTAAAAATGACTATTCTTCATGTGTAATTGTATTTTTCACAAAAGGAGACCAAAACTTGGAATACTGTGTACAGTTTGGCCTCCTTGTTTGTAAAAAGATAGAGTTGGGTCAAAAGCTGTACAAAGGTTCATGCAACTCATTCCTGGGATAAAGGGCTACTCTTGTGAAGAAAGGTTAAACAGATCTTGTCTGTACCCATTGGAGTTCAGAAGAATCAATGGTGACCTTACTGAAGCATAGAAAACCCTGAGGGACTTAGTAGGGTGGATACTGGGAGCGTGTTTCTTCTTGTGGGTGAGATTAGAACTAGAGAATATGCTGCAAAAATGAAAGGTTCCCTTTTAAGACAGAGATGAGGAGAAATGAAGGAGTGTTATTTACCTGGAAATCTCTTCCCCAGAAAGCAGTGTAGGCTGGGTCAATGAATTTATTTTTAGCTCATTTAGAATTTTGATAAACAAGGAAGTAAAGAGTATGAATATCAACCTGATTAAAATTTCAGCCTTTCTATTGGTTTTCATTTTAGTTCCTTAAAAAAGCAGGAAAAAAAGTGCCTGTGTGAGCAGTGAGTGATGTAAGGATTGATCCACAGAAAGGTTATGCTGTAGAAAGAGGCCATTTAGCTGTACTGGCCAACAAGGAGAAAATAAACTATCTGCTTAGTCCTTCTTTCCAGTACCTAGTTCATAGCCTTGCAGGTTTCAGCACTACATGAGCAGATCCAGTTCTTTTAAAATGAGTTGTGTTTCAGCCTCAACTCATCAATTTAGGCAGTGAATTCCAGACACCATCGATCTCTGGTGATTAGGTTTTTCCCTTATGTCCCCTCTAACCCTTCTGCAAATCACTTTAAATCTATACCCCATGGTAACTGTCTCTTCAGCTAGAGGTGGACAGATCTCCCTTGTCTACCCTGACAATGTCCTTCACAATTTTGTATACTCATTTAGGCTACCCTTCAGCCTCCTCCACTAAAGGGAAAACAATCCAGCCAGTCCAGTCTTTTCTTTTTAGCTGCAATTTTCAAGTCCTGTCATTCTTGTAAATCTCTCCTCCACTCTTTCCAGAGCAATTTTTGCAATCCTGCAATGTGTGACCAGAACACTCTACATGATTTCAGCTGTGACCTAACCAGCATTTTGTACAGCTCCAGCATTACATCCCTGTGTTTGTAGGCAATACTTCATCCAGTAAAGGAAAGTATGCTGTATGCTTTTTTAACATCTTATCCATCTGTCCTACCACTTCAGGGACCCGTGGAAATGTACTTCAGATTTCTCTTTTCCTCCACCCCTCTCAATATCACCCATGTATTGAATAAATGCTTTGTGTGCCCGCCCCATCAATGTCTAGTGATCAAATTATATGCAAGAACTCATTGCTGGATCTACACGTAGGAATATCGAAACGGGACTAAGCCAATTGGTCCTTTGAGCCTTCTCTGCCAAGGGCAAAGAGGAAGATGGAGTTGAGACTTCAGTTAGATTAACTATGATTTTATGAATGGCGGTGCACAACAATTCACTGCAAGTAGAGGTGCCAGGGAGCACTGGGCTTGTTTTCTGTTTTTTCTGCTCTTTCCCAAGAGACAAATAGAACATAGAACATTACAGCACAGAACAGGCCCTTCGGCCTTCGATGTTGCGCCGACCAATATAAAAAGCAATGCCCCTCCAAACTAAACCATTCCCTCTCTTCCATATACTTATCAACTAACCTCTTAAACGCCACCAAACTTGGCGCATCTACAACTGCTGCAGGCAGGGCATTCCACTCCCGAACCACCCTTTGGGTAACGAACCTACCTCTGATATCCGTCCTATAACTATCACCCCTTAATTTAAAGCTGTGTCCCCTGTGCTAGCTTTTTCCATCCTAGGAAAAAGGCTATCACTGTCCACCCTATCTAAACCTCTAATCATCTTATATGTTTCGATAAGGTCCCCTCTTAGCTGCCTCCTTTCTAACGAAAACAACTTCAAATCCTTCAGCCTCTCTTCATAAGACCTGCCCTCCATACCAGGCAACATCCTGGTAAACCTCCTCTTTACCCTCTCCACTGCCTCCACATCTTTCTTATAATGTGGGGACCAGAACTGCACACAATACTCCAAGTGCGGCCGCACTAGAGTTTTTTACAGTTGCAACATGACGTTGCGGCTCCGAAATTCAATCCCTCTACCAATAAAAGCCAAGACTCCATATGCCTTCCTAACAACTTCTCGACCTGACTGCCTACTTTCAGGGATCTATGCACATACACACCAAGATCCCTCTGTTCATCTAGACTACTAAGAATCCTACCATTTGCCCTAGACTCTACACATTTATTATTTCTGCCATAGTGCATTACCTCACACTTTTCCACATTAAACTCCATTTGCCACCTCTCGGCCCAGCTCTGCAACTTGTCCAAGTCCCTCTGCAAACTATAACACCCCCCTTCACTATCTACCACTCCACCGACTTTAGTGTCATCTGCAAATTTACTAATCCATCCTTCAATACCCTCATCCAGATCATTTATAAAAATTACAAACAGCAGGGGCCCCAAAACAGACCCCTGAGGTACAACACTTGTCACCGAACTCCAAGATGAATATCTCCCATCAACCACCACCCTCTGTCTTCTATCTGCTAGCCAATTCCTAACCCAATTAGCTAAATAACCCTCTATCCCATACATCTGCATTTTCTGCAGAAGTCTTCCATGGGCCACCTTATCAAACGCCTTACTAAAGTCCATATGTACCACATCAACCGCCTTACCCCCATCCACCTCTTTAGTCACTTTTTCAAAAAACTCAATGAGGTTAGTAAGGCACGACCTACCCTTCACAAAACCATGCTGACTATCCCCAATCAATTCATTTCTCTCTAAATAAGTATAAATCCGATCCCTAATTATTCTCTCCAATACTTTGCCCACAACAGAAGTAAGACTCACTGGCCTATAATTCCCTGGAAGGTCTCTCTTCCCCTTCTTGAACAATGGGACCACATTCGCTATCCTCCAGTCCTCCGGAACCACACCGTAACCAACGACGACCTGAAGATCAGAGCCAGAGGCTCTGCAATCGCCTCTCTTGCCTCCCAGAGAATCCTAGGGTAAATCCCGTCCGGCCCAGGGACTTATCTAACTTCAAACCCTCAAGAATATCTAGCACATCCTCCCTATCTACTTCAATACTTTCCAGTTTGCAACCCTTTACCTCAGTGTTCTCCATAACTACATTTACATCTCCCTGCGTGAATACCGAAGAGAAATATTTGTTCAGTGCCTCTCCAATCTCTTCAGGCTCCACGCACAACTTCCCACTGCTGTCTCTGACTGGCCTAATCTTGCCCTAACCAATCTTCTATTCTTAACATATCTAAAGAAAGCTTTGGGATTCTCCCTAATCCTATCAGCCAAAGTCTTCTCATGTCCTCTCTTTGCTCTCCTCAATTCCCCCTTTAGCTCCCTCCTGGCTAATCTATAGCTATCCATTGCACTAACCGAGCGTTCAATCCTCATCCTGACATAAGCCTCCTTTTTCCTTTTAACCAGCAAATCAACTTTTTTCGTACACCAAGGTTCTCTTACTCGACCTTTTCCTCCTTGCCTGACAGGGACATACGTATCAAGGACTCGCAGCAGCTGCTCCCTGAATAAGCTCCACATTCCAGATGTTCCCAGTCCCTGTAGTTTCCTAGTCCAATCTATGCACCCTAATTCTCTCCTGATGGCCTCATAATTACCCTTCCCCCAGCTCTAACTACTGCCCCCAGCTTCATGCCTATCCCTGTCCATCACTAAGGTGAACGTAACCGAATTGTGGTCACTATCACCAAAATGTTCACCAACCTCCAAGCCTAACACCTGGTCTGTCTCATTGCCCAGCACCAAATCCAATGTAGCCTCACCTCTAGTTGGCCTATCTACATACTGAGTCAAAAAACCTTCCTGCACACTTTGTATAAAAACTGACCCTCTAACGAGCTAGAGCTATAGCTATTCCAATCAATATTAGTAAAGTTAAAGTCCCCCATAACAATTACCCTATTACTTTCACTCCTGTCCAGGATCGACTTTGCAATCCTTTCCTCTACCTCTCTAGAACTTTTAGGAGGTCTATAAATGACTCCCAACAGGGTGACCTCTCCTCTCTTGTTTCTAATCTCAGCCCATACTACCTCAACAGACAAGTCCTCATCAAACTTCTTCTCTGTCACTGTGATACAGTCTTTGACTAATAATGCCACTCCTCCCCCTCTTCTACCTCCTTCTCTACTCCGACTAAAGCATTTGAACCCTGGAACCTGCAACATCCATTCTTGTCCCTGCTCTAACCAAGTCTCTGAAATGGCCACAACATCGAAGTTCCAGGTACTGGTCCAAGCTGCAAGTTCCTCCCCCTTATTGCGAATACTCCTTGCATTAAAGTATACGCATTTCAAACCATGCCCTACCCCACCCGTATGCTGCTGTGTTTGACGGCTTTCCTCCAGGACCCCCTTACTCTCATCCCTCTTAGCACCCCAACTACACCCCAAATAACCTACAATCTTGACCTCTGTGGCACTTCTAGAATTGTCAGAAAACTATTTGTACCAAAATACTTATTAATGCTTATGCGCCATTCCGAGTTTCTTAGACCAGATACAAGGTCTGATGTACTGTAATTTAAAAAAAAGCCATGTGGCATTTTAGTTTAACACTGTAATTCCCAGTTGTATTCCTTGGTTTGAGTCAGTTGATGTTTGCGGTTGCTGATTGGCCATGCATTTGTTTCTTGTGTGCCTAGGTCTTGACATTTAAGGAGATCACCTGGCAGATGATTCGAATAGAAGCAGATGCTATCCAAAGTGAGGAACATGATATCCTGAGTGCACCAGTGCGGCTCATCACAAACCAGTCCAGAATGAAAGTCAGCTTGAAGCGAAGGGTACAACATTGAATTTTCTTTTTGAGGGGGAAAAATAAAATCATGTCATGATAATGCAATGTTATGGATGAAAAGCTAGAGTGGCTGAAGTGCAAAGTTATTGATTAAGAGCAACAGGCAAAGTGAATAAAATTGCCTCAATTTTTCTTGATATATTGGTAGTCTTTTGCTGTATTTGAGAAGATCATAATATGTAAAAAGATCATTAAAAAAATGTTGTTTGGTTTACCAAAATGATGACATTTGACTTGCAGCCAGAAAACATACAGTATTAATCAACATGAGACTTTTATCGTTAGATTTTTAATTCCAGATTTTTATTGCATTTAGATTTCACTCTCTGCCATGGTGGGTTTTGAACCTGGTGCCCAGAGCATTACCCTGGGTCTCTAGATTACTAGACTGACAATATCACTGTGCTTCCACCTTTGGTGATACTACTGTAGTGTGAAGGTTTGATTGGAAAATTCCAAAAAGCAATTAGGCTAGTTAACCTTTTTAATGTCATACTGGATGTTTCATCACCATGACTGGTGCTTTATTGTGATATTTTTCTTCCTTTAGTATCCTTTAAGTATATAAACCAATGTTGAAGTTGTACCCATTGTCATGCTTGCCATTATTGTGTTTTTAATGCAAAAGTATCCAACGAATGCTTGGTAGACTTTACAGCAGAATACGTTTGGCAAGTATTGAGTCTCAGGATTAAAAATAGTTTTTTTTTCTTATTTTCTCTTATTTGGACAGCTAAAGGATTGTAACGTGGTGGCATCAAAGTTGGTGCTTATATTGGATGATTTGTTGTGGGTTTTGACTGATTCCCAGTTGAAGGCAATGGCACAGTATTCTAAATCTTTGAGTGAGGCCATAGAAAAATCTGCACAGCAAAGGAAGAGTATGGCTTCTGAACCCACCCAGGTCTGTATTTACAATTCTTCTATTTTTGAGTTTTATTTTGTGAATGACAAATGCAAATCAGAATAATCCATTATAATTTTAAATTGAATTTATATATATTTCTATGTTTAAAAAAAGATAAAAAGGATTTCAGTTTCATTTAAGTTTTGTTTATGCACTTTTGTGCCTGGGAGTCTGGATAACAGTTTCAGGTCTTATGGCAATGTTTGTATATATACCTTTTTAATGAGATCTTACAATTGCTGAAATTAGAAATAGGTTAAAATGGGTGGAAAGTTCAGTAATTGTGGGGGAAAAAGGTAGATAAGCTTCACTATTGCTTATTGACAGCGAATTGATAGGAATACGGACATCAAAGTTGGGTATTGAGAGATGGAGTGTTCAGCGTGTGTCTCAGAAAGGAGATAGGGACTTTAAGCTCTCAGAAATTGCAAAGCTAGTGGAACAGTGGTTAACTAAATAATCAGTTACAGGACTCAGTAAAAATGATAAATTTAACAGAGGTGATACTGGAAAACTGAGTTTAGGATACTCCTTTGTTTGCTCTGCAGTTGAAGAAACATCGAGTTTTAAGTGTCTCAAGGAGAGATACAAGTGAGTGAGAAGCTGTGACAATACTGCAACTTCAGAAATGTATTTATATTATGGCTCTTTTAATCAAAGTTTAAAGCCAACTCTGTTTAAATGATGCTGATCTGTCTCCTACATACTGAGGTACTGAGTCCACATGCTGAGAATGATTGATCCTACATACTGAGGTGTTTGTTGAGGAGAATTGATATAACATTTATACATTCTCCATTACAGAGTGCAACTCCGGTTCCCTTTTCACAGCAGGTTAGAACACCACAAGCTTCAGCTGCAGCTGATCAGAATGATGCCCTTGCCAAACTCTTCAATGCTTTTGATGTAAAGGAAACGTCTCACCATTTAATAATTTCTCATTTGGATCTGCACATTTGTGACGACATTCATGTGAAGGAGAGAGGTACAGAGTGAACTGCCTTTATGAACCCAAGAACTGTAATGATTAGAATGAAACCTGGAAGTTTGTCCAATGTTTATGTGCAATTCTCAGACCTTTTTGCACATGATGTTAGGATACTAAGTCAGAAACCAAAGCAGATATAATATAAAATCAGATTAGACCCCAACAATTTGCTATTTTGGCATTGTGAGGATATGATGTTTCACTCCAGGCTTGATTCTGACAAACTAAAGTATTTTTATTAAAACAGCTTTTATTTAACAGCACAATTTAACTAAAACAAACTAACTAGTTTAACATTTGAACAATGCTTAAACATGACAAAATACAATTCTTAATTCGTAATCTATCATTGAGTTCCAATTCAAATAATAATCCTTTTATAGAGTTAAACACCCTCTTTAAAATTAGTTAAAAAAACTTTTACTTGCTTACTTGCATACTTGCTTGATTTAGATTAACAGTCCAAGAGCTTTCAGACCACCTCTGGAGAGACCAGCACCTGTTTCTTCTGGTAGTGCAGGCAGTAGCTGCTTGCCTTTTAAAAGGAAACTGAAAACTTCCTTTTTTGTGAGTTTAGCTCCTCCCATTAAACACATGACTCTGTTCCTGTCCATCAACCTAATCAAAACTCTATTCTGAAACCTCAAGGGGAATTAAATAAACAAAAGGTACACTAACTGCAAAGTTACATGCTCTTTAACTAAAACTAATTATTAGCCTGCATTCTTAGCATTTGCTGCAAGTTTACCAGACAAACCATCTTTTGTAACAAAAAGCAACACCATCTTAAATATGAAATATATATCAAAATAGTCTCACCATAAAAGTTTGCAAGATTTATTATTTGAAATTTGTAAAACTTTAATTTTGCAATGTCATAGAGTGCAAATAAGAGTTATGAAACTCGAACATAGTTTGGTGAAGTTAATACAAATTTTGCCTTTGTGCACTTTACTAAAAGCTACATTCACTTATTGGTCTTGGTTTGCCTGAATACATTGAGTTGTTCAAAAAAGGACAGATTGGCTACAAAGTAACAAGTAATCAATGAGATATTAATAAACACATATATAAAAAACATATATGAGAGAATATGGAATGATGTACTTGATCCTTGCAGTCAGAGAACACATTTTGTTTTGCAAATTGTGTATCTTCCAAGTTGCAGATTGTAAGATAAATACAAATGAGGATAATGGTAGATATATAACTTTGGCTTTTTGACTTGTGCATTTTCAGTGTAAATGTAAATAAAAATAAAATTTATATCAACTCAGCAATTATTAAATGACAAATTAAATGTTGAATTTCACAACCTGTCTAATTACTTAATGAATACTTGCTAGGCATTCACAGATGGGTTTGTATTGGAGGATGCCTCTTGCTCACAAATCTGCAGTATTTATCACAGCTATTTTGCATGCTTTAATGAGGGTGGTATCTTGTCAATTACATTAATGAATATTGATGCATCATTGAGCATTTGTAGCTCATCTGTGCACATCCTCCTCTTCTTTTAGGTACCATGCTTTTAGAGATTAATGATGACCATGGACTTCCAATGGATTTATCCATGATTATGCTTGGCAAAGAACCGCAGCAGTAGTTTGCATGTTGCCTTCTGCAAAATGACAGATCAAAAAATTTCACCTTTTTTGACCAGGCATTTCAGAAGTATTTACAAGCTAATAATCAATCTGTTTGGTCATGTTATGCATGGCCATCAAGCCCTGAAGTTTCTGGGTCAGAGGTAGGGGCACTGATCCATCTGCAAAAGACCATAAATAGGATTATCTGTGCAACCCACCAAGTGTTTCAAGATAGCATAATCTTATTGCTATTGTCAGTGAGGTTTCCCATTGAATACTCCTCTTATTGCTGGGAAACCTATAGCAGGGATGCGCTGTCAGCGGACTGATCTCACCAGTGTGAATAGCCAGAATGTTCCAGCCCATATATTTCCTCACTGTCCCAAGCACCCATCTGCCCTTGAATTAACTTGGTGCGAAAATGTAATTGTGCAAGGTTTTGACTTCAGTAATTTGATCCAAGTTGCATCAATTGAAGAACTCCCACCTGACATTTAAACTGTGAAATTTGTTTTTGATCAATTCCACTAGCAAGGTTTATTTTGAGATAATATTATGGACATTTATCTTCACTATACTTAATACCATTGTGTTTTTTGTGATTCATTCTTGAATATTTGCTTTCAAGAATGCAAGATTCTGTCAATCCATGTTACGACAGCAGAAATGAGCTTGATAGTTTAACGGTTGTGCCTGAAACTAGGCATGGTATTTAACAGATGTTTCATCATTCTTTTTATTCGCTGCTTTTTATCAACTAAATGAAGAGTCTGCTAACACCTCAGAATTCTTGTGCAATTTCATCTGATCTAGTTTGATTCATAGATCGAACACTACAGCACAAACAGGCCCTTCGGCCCACAAGTTGTGCCGAACACATCAAAACCTACCCAGCCATAGACCTATCTATAACCCCCAATCCCATTGGATCCCATATACTCATCCAGAAGTCTTTTAAAAAGACCCCAGCGAGTTCGCCTCGACCACCACCGACGGCAGCCGATTCCATTCACTCACCACCCTCTGAGTGAAAAACTTTCCCCTAGCGTCCCCTCTGTACTTGCTTCCCTGCACCTTAAATCTGTGCCCTCTCGTCGCGACCATTTCAGCCCTGGGAAATAGTCTCTGAGAGTCAACCCTATCTATTCCTCTCAACATCTTGTAAACCTCTATCAGGTCGCCTCTCAACCTTCGTCTCTCCAGGGAGAACAGTCCCAGCTCCCTCAACCTGTCTTCATAAGGCATGCCTCCCAATCCAGGCAACATCCTTGTAAATCTCCTCTGCACCCTTTCGATAGCTTCCACGTCCTTCCTATAGTGAGGCGACCAGAACTGCGCACAGTACTCCAAGTGTGGTCTGACAAGGGTCCTATAAAGCTGCAGCATTACCTCCTGACTCCTGAACTCAATCCCTCGATGAATGAAGGCCAGTACACCGTAAGCTTTCTTAACCACATCCTCCACCTGGGAGGCCGATTTGAGAGTCTTATGGACCCGGACCCCAAGATCCCTCTGCTCTTCCACACAGCTAAGACTCCTACCTTTGATAGTGTACTCATTCATCCCGTTGGATCTGCCAAAATGGACCACAACACATTTATCCGCGTTGAAGTCCATCTGCCACTTCTCCGCCCAGTCTTGCATCCTGTCGATGTCATGCTGCAACTTCTGACATCCCTCCAGACCATCCACAACACCACCGACCTTCGTGTCATCGGCGAACTTACTCACCCATCCCTCCACTTCCTCATCCAGGTCATTTATGAAAATGACAAACAGCAAGGGTCCTAGAACAGATCCCTGGGGCACTCCACTGGTGACCGACCTCCATGCAGAAAAAGAGCCATCCACAACCACCCTCTGCCTTCTGCAGGCAAGCCAGTTCTGGATCCACAAGGCCAAAGCCCCTTGGATCCCATGGCCTCTCACCTTCTCAAGAAGTCTTGCATGTGGGACCTTGTCAAAGCCTTGCTGAAGTCCATGTACACCACGTCCACTGCTCTTCCTTCGTCAATGTGTTCAGTCACATTTTCGAAGAACTCAATTAAGCTCGTAAGGCACGACCTGCCTTTTACAAAACCATGTTGACTGTTTCTAATCAACCTAAACTTCTCCAAATGCTCGTAAATCTTGTCCCTCAGAAGCCTCTCCATCAGCTTACCAACCACTGAGGTCAGACTCACCGGTCGGTAATTTCCAGGACTATCCCTGTTCCCTTTCTTGAAAATAGGGACCACATCCGCAATCCTCCAATCCTCCGGAACCTCTCCCGTCTCCATCGACGACGCAAAGATCATCGCCAGGGGCTCTGCAATGACATCCCTCACCTCCCACAATAACCTGGGGTACATCCCATCTGGTCCCGGAGACTTGTCTATCTTGATAGCATTTAAAAGTTCTAACACATCCGCTTCCTTAATATCTACATACTCAATCTTTTCAGTCTGCCGCAAACTTGTAGTGCATCCTCCCAGATCACTTTCCACCGTGAATACTGAGGCAAAGTACTCATTAAGCACCTCTGCCATTTCTTCCGGTTCCCTACAGACTTTTCCCCCTTCACCTTTTATAGGTCCTATCCCTTCTCTTCTCATCCTTTTACTTTTCACGTATTTGTAGAAGGCCTTGGGATTCTCCTTAATCCTACCAGCCAAGGCCTTCTCATGACCCCTTCTGGCTCTCCTAATTTCCTTTTTAAGCTCTCTTCTATAAGCCTTATACTTCTCTAGATCCCCAACATCTCCTAGCTCTTTGAACCTTTTATACACCTTTCTTTTCTTCCTGACTATGTTCACCACAGCCTTCGTGTACCACGGTTCCCGCGTCCTACCAAAACCTCCTTGTCTCACCGGAATGTTGTCGTGCAAAGCTCCAGACAAGCATTCCTTGAATATCTGCCACCTTCCTTCTGTGCTTTTCCCCAAGAACACCACCTTCCAGTTTATTCGCCCCAACATCTGCCTGATGTCTTCATATTTCCCCTTATTCCAGACAAACACCTTCCTAGCCTGCCTGATCCTATCCTTTTCCAACGCAAGGGTGAAGGAGATAGAATTATGATCTCCATCCCCAAGATGCTCTCCGAGAGATCCATCACCTGTCCTGGTTCATTAGCTAGTACCAGGTCCAGTACAGCCTCTCCCCTCGTAGGTTTGTCCACGTGCTGTGTCAGGAAACCCTCCTGAACACACCTAACAAACTCCTCCCCATCCAAACCCCTTACCCTTGGGATATTCCAGTTGATGTTTGGGAAATTGAAGTCTCCCATCACAACAACTCTGTTATTTCTACATCACAACTCTGTTATTTCTACATCACAACTCTGTTATTTCTACATAATGCTTGTCACCTTTTTTTTCCCCCAATATGTGCAGTATCTAATTGTATTGAATTTCATTTACTGTTCTGTTAATTGTATATTATTTAGCTCATTTGTACACTGTCGTCTCATCTAACTTCACTGTCTCAGTATATTGTCAGGCCTGCAAATCAATGCATTAAAGAATAATGACACCAGAAATTGGATACACCAAACCAAATAAGGTCATGCTAAACTTCAGCATCTTAAATTTCCTCCTTTATCTTCATAATTCTTGATTTCCTTTAATGCCCAAGGATCTATCAATTTCAGTCTTAATATACTCCTCAGCTGTGTATCTGTAGCCTTCTGGGGTAGAAAATTCCATAGATTTACAACACTATGAAGCCTTTTAATTTTATCTCAGTTCTAAATGGCTGATCCAATATCCTGAAATTGACTCCCCAGGTAGTCAAAATAGCCTTTCAGCATCTATCCTGTCAAGCCATTCAAGAATGTTATATGTTTCAATGAGATCACCTCTTGTGCTTTGATATTCTGAAGTATATAGGCTTATTCTACTCTTTGAAGTTTCTAAATCCAAATAAGAATGAAATTGCTGGCCTAGTCAATTTCTTATTTATTTCCAAACTTTACTTCAAATTCTCATCACTTTAAACATGTTTGATATCTTTTTGGGCAGAATGTGATCCAGAATATTTTCAATTATTGAGATTTGGTTGGACAAATTGCAACTCCACAGGTAAAGCTCACACTGTCTTCCAAAGTTTGAACTTGTGTATCAAGTTTTGTGAAAATGGGTAAATTGTTAGCTTGCTAACATTTGATAACATTAATTACTAACATTAATTGATGGTAAGGGTGATGTTTAAGGAAAAAACATGATTCTAGTATTATTATTTTTAACTTGTTATAGTTCCAGTAAACTTTGTTTTCATTTTTTGACAGGGTTTCCAAAACAGATCACAGGTGGAGCCATGCAGTTGTCTTTTACACAGATTACAGTGGATTATTATCCCTATCACAGAGCAGGTATAATATTAAAATGCTATGAAATTCCCAAGCGCACATTACAAATCTCTCCATCACCTTATTTCACCATCTCTCTTCACCCACCTCCAACCGTATGTCTTAGTGTTCTTTAATTTTTGTATTCTACCTGCCTTTGAACTTCATTGTCTGTAAAATTTCAGCTGTCTCTGCCCTGCTTTCTAGAACTCCCTGTCTTAGTCCCCCTTTCTACCACTCTTCACTTTTAAAAGCACATTCAAAATCAAAAAGCTTATCTTTTCAGTTATATTTTGTCATTTTTCCTAATAATTGTTTGTTATCTGATGCATAGAATTGTAGAAACTGTACAGTGTAGAAGGAGGCCATTTGGCCCACTGAGTCTGCACCGACAACAATTTTACCCACGCCCTATTCCTTTCATCCCTCATATTTTCACTCTGCTAATCTCCCAAATTTATTCATCCCACAACACTAAGGGGCAATTTAGCATGACCAATCAACCTGACTCTCTCATCTTTATACTGTGGGAGGAAACAGGAGTACCCAAGGGAAACCCATTGGAAACACAGGGAGAATGTGCAAACTCCACACAGTGACCCAAACCAGGAATCGAACCTAGGTCTCTGGAGCAATGAGGCAGCTGTGCTAACCTCTGTGCGAATGTGTCGGTGTTGTTGTTAATTGTTAAACAACAAATACTTACATTTATATTTTGCTTTTAACATAGTAAAATGTTACATGGTGCTTCACAGAAACATAGTCAGTTAAAAAAGCAATGGGCAATATGACTCAAGGTTTAGTTAAAATGGATTTTAAATATTGCTTTAGAGTTTGGAGGAGTAAAGAGAACTGGAGAGATTAAGTTTATTTGTTAATGTCACAAATAAGCTTACATTAACACTGCAAGCAAATTACTGTGAAAATGCTCTAAGGGAATGAAGATTGGAGCCTAGATGGCTGAAGGTACGCTGGTTAATAATGGGAATAAAGAACGTGGGATATTTGGCGGGCTGGAGTTGGAAGAATGCATGGTTCTCGATTGTAGGGCTGGAGAAAGTTACAGAGATTGGGCAGGCAAAACTATTTGATGATTTGGATGTGACGATGAAAATTTTAAATTGGAAGCATTGGGGAGGCTTGGAGCCGATATCAGTCAGCGAACACAGGTGGTGATGTACAAGCAAGGTTAGGTATGGATTGATTTTGATTTGATTTATTACAGTCACATGTATTAGCATACAGTGAAAAGTATTGTTTCTTGTGCACTATACAGACATAGCATAATGTTCATCAAGAAGAATCAGGCATCTTACCTTTAAATAATATTTATTGGAGTGGAGAAATGGAAAATGGGAAATAAGCCAGATGAGTATTGATATAGTCGAATCTGGAGCTGTCAAAGGCATGTGTGAAGATTTTGGCAGTAGATGAATGTTAAGGCAGGAGCAATAGTATGAAAGTGGAAATGGACAGTTTCGATGATTTATAACACATAGAGTCAGAACCTCAACATAGGATGCTATGGTTGCAAATAATCCTGGTGCAGTGTGAGCTGGATAAAGAGTGGGAGCTGTGTTTGAAGAAGGGAATATTTGCAATAGATGCCAGAAGGAATTTGAGAATAACTCTTGACTCATTTCTCACTCCAACCCGCCAAAGGAACGTGGTGTTTTGTGCTTTTCAAAATACAAGTGTTTGAATATTTAGTATGTCATATAGGAGTGAAATTCCTGACTTGATGAGTTTTGTTTTGTAACATAATGTATAGGAGACAGCTGCCAGCACTGGATGTATTATAATGAATCCACAAAAACTAGGTCAGCATGGGCAAAAGAGTTACTGAAGGAATTCAAGTCCAATGTTGATATGCTAAAACAAGCAGTAAAGGATTATAGTAAATCAAAACCTACATCACCTCCACATGGATCTCCTCCGCATGTATTAATAGGTAGGTATACCTTTTGTTCTTTAAAATAAGTAGCAATTTTTTCTAGTAGTGTGAGGAAAGGAGTCTTATTATAGAACATAGAACACAGAAGAACTACAGCACAAACAGGACCATTGGCCCACAAATTGCACCGAACATATTTCTTTCTACTAGGCTTACCTATAACCCTCAAACTTACTAAGTTCCATGTACTCATCCAGAAGTCTCTTAAAAAACCTATTGAATCCGCCTCCACCACCACCGTTGGCAGCCAATTCCACGCACCCACCACCTTTGAGTGAAAAACTTACCCATGACATCTCCTCTGTACCTACTCCCCAGCACCCTAAACCTTGTCCTCTTGTGGCAGCCATTTCAACCCTGGGAAAAAGCCTCTGAGAACCCACCCAATCAATATCTGATACAGCTCTATCAGGTCACCTCTCATCCTCCTTCTCTCCAAGGAGAAAAGACCAAGCTTTCTCAACCTATCCTCGTAAGGCATGCCACCCAATCCAGGCAACATCCTTGTAAATCTCTTCTGCACCCTTTCAATGGCTTCCACGTCTTTCATAGAACATAGAACAATACAGCACAGAACAGGCTCTTCGGCCTTCGATGTTGTGCCGACCAAAATAAAAAGCAATGCCCCTCCAAACTAAAACATTCCCTTCTCTTCCATATACTTATCAATTAACCTCTTAAACGCCACCAAACTTGGCGCATCTACAACAGCTGCAGGCAGGGCATTCCACTCCATAATCACTCTTTGAGTAAAGAACCTACCTCTGATATCCGTCCTATAACTCATACCCCTTATTTAAAGCTGTGTCCCCTCGTGCTAGCTTTCTCCATCCTAGGAAAAAGGCTATCACTGTCCACCCTATCTAAACCTCTAATCATCTTATATGCTTCAATAAGATCCCCCTTAGCCGCCTCCTTTCTAACGAAAACAACCTCAAATCCTTCAACCTCTCTTCATAGGACCTGCCCTCCATACCAGGCAACATCCTGTAAACCTCCTCTGTACTCTCTCCAATGCCTCCACATCTTTCTTATAATGTGGCGACCAGAACTGCACACAATACTCCAAGTGCGGCCGCACTAGAGTTTTGTACAGCTGCAACATGATGCTGCGGCTCCTCAATTCAATCCCCCTACCAATAAAAGCTAAGACTCCATAAGCCTTCTTAACAACTTTATCCACTTGACTGCCTACTTTCAGGGATCTATTGACACATACACCAAGAGCCTTCTGTTCCTCAACACTATTAAGCGCCCTACCATTAGCCCTATACTCTACACATTTATTGTTCCTGCCAAAGTGCATTACCTCACACTTTTCCACATTAAACTCCATTTGCCACCTCTCGGCCCAGCTCTGCAACTTGTCCAAGTCACTCTGTAAACTAAAACACCCTCTTCACTATCTACCACACCACCAACTTTAGTATCATCTGCAAATTTACTGATCCATCCCTCAATACCCTCATCCAGATCAGTTATAAAAATTACAAACAGCAGGGGCCCCAAAACAGACCCCTGAGGCACACCACTCGTCACCGAACTCCACGATGAATATCTCCCATCAACCACCACCCTCTGTATTCTATCTGCCAGCCAATTTCTAATCCAATTAGCTAAATCACCCTCTATTCCACACATCTGCATTTTCTGTAGAAGTCTTCCATGGGCCACCTTATCAAAAGCCTTACTAAAGTCCATATATACTACATCAACCGCCTTACCCCCATCCACCTCTCTGGTCACTTTCTCAAAAACTCAATGAGGTTAGTAAGGCATGACCTACCCTTCACGAAACCATGCTGACTATCCCCAATCAATTCATTTCTCTCTAAATAACTATAAATCCTAGCCCTAATAATTCTCTCCAATACTTTGCCCACAACAGAAGTAAGACTCACTGGCCTATAATTCCCTGGAAGGTCTCTCTTCCCCTTCTTGAACAACGGGACCACATTCGATATCCTCCAGTCCTCCGGAACCACACCCGTAACCAACGACGACCTGAAGATCAGAGCCAGAGGCTCTGCAATCTCCTCTCTTGCCTCCCAGAGAAGCCTAGGGTAAATCCCATCCGGCCCAGGGGACTTATCCAACTTCAAACCCTCGAGAATTTCTAACACATCCTCCCTATCTACGACAATACTTCCCAATTTGCAACCCTGTACCTCAGTGTTCTCCATAGCTACATTTCCAGCACTCTGCGTGAATACCGAAGAGAAATATTTATTCAGTGCCTCACCAATCTCTTCAGGCCCCACGCACAACTTCCCACTGCTGTCTATGACTGGCCCTAATCTTGCCCTAACCAATCTTCTATTCTTAACATATCGAAAGAAAGGATTAAGGAGAATCCTAAAGCTATCAGCCAACATCTTCTCGTGTCCCCTCTTAGCTCTCCTCAATTCACTTTTTACCTCCTTCCTGTCTAATCTATAGCTATCCATTGCACTAACTGAGCCTTCAAGCCTCATCCTGAGGTAAGCCTCCTTTTTCTTCTTAACCAGCAAATCAACTTTTTTCGTACACCAAGGCTCTCTTACTCGACCATTTCCTCCCTGCCTGACGGGGACATACTTATCAAGGACTCGCAGCAGCTGCTCCTTGAATAAGCACCACATTCCAGATGTTCCCAGTCCCTGTAGTTTCCTAGTCCAATCTATGCACCCTAATTCTCTCCTGATGGCCTCATACTTACCCTTCCCCCAGCTATAACTACTGCCCCCAGCTTCATGCCTATCCCTGTCCATCACTAAGGTGAACGTAACCGAATTGTGGTCACAATTCCTGTAATGAAGAGACCAGAACTGAGCACAGTGCTTTGAATGCTGATACAGATACTTCCAGTTATCTATGAAAAATGTTTACTAAAGTTGAAAGTTGCAATACTGATCATAGCAGACTTGAGATAAAATAGGCATGCACAAATCTTGCTACTAAAGAACAATATGGCATAGGAACTATGGTGGGCTCTTTAGCACACTAACCCTGCATAGACACATGGCACCATTCTAAACTAAAAACCTTTCCCCTCTATATGCTCCATATTCCTCTGTTCTGTGCTATTCGTGTAACAGTCAAGATGCCTACTAAATGTTGCTATTGTATCTTCTTCTTTCACCTCCTCTGGCAGTACAGTCCAGGCACTTAACACCCTCTGTATAAAAGAAACTTGGGCCTCACGTTTCCTTTAAACTTCACCACCTCCCACCAGCACCAGGACCACCACCCCTCCCCTGGCGTGTTAAACTATTTGTTTAAAGGATGCTAGTTTCCCTTTTTGATAAAGCCACAGATATAAGCAGTGACTAATTAAGGGCCATTCTTTTAAATGTATGATTAGATGTATTTATGACACTAAAACTAAATACTTCCCTCGTTTCAAACATAAACCCAGGCTTTGATTTCACAAAAGAAACCAAAATGTTGAAAAACCATTAGTTCTGCTTTATTAAACCAGATGACAGATTCATTGCCCTGCTTTGGCTTAGCTTGCTTCAAAGAGTGCTAGAAAATTGCCACAAGAGGATCATTTAGAACCAAAGCTGGTTTTGGGATTGTCAGGTGTTTCAAGTTGTTTAGATTCCACCTTCAAGAGGAAAAAATACCAAAACAACTGCACTTTCTGATTGCAGCCACTTTGAAACTTCTTCATGTGCACATCTCTATTTAAACAATTGCCTGACAGATTAATTTGCTTGGCGAAGGACTTTTCAGAAATCTTGTTGTGGATAAGATGTACTTGGACTGTTTGCAAAGTATTTGAAACACACACAACTTCATAAAGAAGTAGCCATCATTTCAAGAATTTTTACTCCATATCTTCTATGTACTTATTTTGATTTTATTCAGAAACCACACTCAGACATAAACCTGTAACTACAGGAAAAGAACAGCTATCAAAAGGAACCAGTCCTCCTAATATTTCAGCTGCAGCTAGTCAGCAATCAAAGACAAAATTATTATCCAGTTGTTTTGTATTCAGAGTGGAGGATTTAAATATTTATCAGGTGAGGATATTTTGGAGCTGGAATTTATATAACCTGTATAATTTTTGAAATGTTTTTCTAATCTGACATTAAATTCTAATGTAATACTAGTGTAATTCCACTTAAGGGAGAAACTATGTTTGATATTACAGAATAAATTCCTTAGATTTCCCTTAGAATACATCTCAAGGAAATCTAAATTTTATGCATATTAATTTGTTAAAAAATCAAAAGCTCTTAGCTACTTTTTTTCTGCTGCTCCAGTTAAGTGGAATTTTGATCATAAGGAGCAATCGTGTGGCTTTGAATCTTGTGTCATGCTGTACAAACATCCTGGAATTTTTTGAAATGATAACTAAGCTTGAGGGAAAATATATCAGTAAATATATTGTAACTTATTAGAATTTCAAAAGACATTTGACAAGCTTCTTCTGCAGTGAGGAAGAAAGCTTATTATCCAGTAATTACAAATTATGTAACAGGTTTGATAATTAGCTTGACCACAAATGATAGAGGGTGTCGATAAAGGAAGGCATTTGGCTTTAGTAATTAGTGTGGTTTTTGCATGGATCTGTTCTGGTGCCACTGCAATTTTTTATCTTTGATTTGAACAGTTGTCTATAATAGTATTAAATCTGCCCAAGCTTCATGGCTGGATAGTGACTCAAAAAGCTATTTACTGTGTTTAACTCAACATGAGGAAAATGTAGGTGAGGTGAAATATGGCTGGTGAATTTTATTATGAATTAATGCATGTAGCTACAAGTAACAGTAAATGTGAGAAGGCAGAACGGCATATAATGGCACTGGATTATAAATTATAGTGATATATTTAGAACGGTGAGGCCATTTGTCTGCATTGAGTCTGCACAATCTCACCCAGGCCCTATTGTATTTACCCCACTAATTCCTGTGACAATTTAGCATGGCCAATTAACCTGACCCACACATCTTTGGACTGTGGGAGGAAACCAGAGCAGCCAGAAGAAACCCACGCAGACACTGGGAGAACGTGCAAACTCCACTGACTATCCGTGTCTCAATTCTGTTTACTAGCCATTGCTCCATGTTCCTGAATGCACTTATCTCAGAAAAATCCATTGACTCCAGTCTTGAAATTTTTAATTGATACCACTTTTGGTGGAGAGACTTCCAAATTTTCATAAGCAATAAAGTGGAAAAAGATATTTGTGATTTCACTCCTAAATGGGCTAACTGTGCTTTTAAGATAATGCCATCTTGTGCTTTATACTCCCAACTGGTACTGAAGTACAAAATTCATATGTCTTACATAAGTTTAGAGTTGAAAGCATTTTTTTCCTCTCGCAGGTTAATTGATATATGCAACAGATTGTGAGATAAATAAATTAACTTGGGGTTAACCAACACAATGATAAAAATTAGAACCACGGTCATTATCTGTTGGCTAGGCAAATTGATAGTTGCAGGGAAGCAATGGCATTGTTTGTTTTTTAGAAATGGTGCGGGAAGGAATTTTAACTTTAATGGTGAGATAGAAGGTTTCTCCGCCGTAGAAGAACCAGATAAAAGCAAAATATGGTTGCTGGTGGGCTTATGAAATAAAACACAATACTGGAAATAGCAAATCAGATGAGACTGTACCAGTGGAGAGAGAAGCAAGTTTCAAGTTGATGACCCTTTATCAGAAACCCCTACAGTAGTTCATTGAATAAGCAATAGGCTCTGTTTACTTAATAATTATGTCTTGTGGCTTTTAAAAGACCCAGCTGCACATTAGCAGCAGGCCTTGTATTATACATTCAATGCATAACACTTGTTCTTTCAGAACATGGCATATATGCTGATTTACTCTGAGTGTCTGTCACATTTCAGGCATCAATCCAGATTTTAAAGAAAATGATAAAAATATAATAAACAGTAAGTAGCAAGCAAGAATGAAACCACTGAAGTGTTAGATTCTATATGAATTTAAGAATTTGTGATTTACATTAAGATTTGCAACATCATTGAAGCATAAATTGCAAAAAGTGATAATTTTAATTCGACAATAAACTTCTGTATGTTTGAGAGACTCTAAATAATGTTTCCAGGCAGAGTAGGGATTTTCTGTCATCGAGCTATCACTGAACATGAAGAAATTCATGAGTTGTCGATCATAACTTCCAAAATACATTTACATCTTAGACTCTGTTTTTGTGATTTATAAGACTGACTATTTATAGAATATGCTGACTTGCTCTCTGTAAGCACTGTTTGGCCTCAATATAAGAACTTAAATATTTTTGTTGTCTTCAAATGCGGGTGACATTGGCAAGTAATATTTATTGGCTATTACTAAGTTCCCCAAGGGTATACTGAGTCAATCACGTAGCATGAACTGGAATCACATGTCACCCAGAGTAGGTAAGACTGTAGCTCCCTTCTCTGAATGACGTTTATAACCATATAGAGCTTTTCCTATGACAGGAAACTGTCATGATGATTTTCTGGTGTTAGTGCACAAACTATTTGTTCAGATTTGCAGGATCTGTTATGGGACTTTGAAATCATATTTTTGGTACTCTGATGTTTTATGGTACTGTTGATATCACTCTTTGGCTAACTTCATAAAATTCCTCACTTTATTCTTCCTGCAGGTTTCTACAGCAGATCAGCGTCGAGATTCCCCAAAAGCAATGATCTGCTGCAACAAGAAATCATTATATCTTCCAACAGAGATGTCAGCTATTCATATTGAATTCACTGAATATTATTTTCCGGATGGAAAAGATTTCCCTAGTAAGAGTTTATATTAAACTAATATATATTGTATTAACTTTTTTTAGCTTATCTTCCCATACACATTTGTTTTCCCTTTGGGGAATAGTGGGAAAGTGGTGGAAGGATCTTGAGCTGATTATCACCCATCATGAACGCTCCTACCATGGCCAATTCCAAGCCTTTTATGTTGAATGAAAATAATTTGCACTCTAAAGTGCTTGCACAGTTTAGTTTTAGATTGGAGAGGGGAAGATAGATGAGGCATCTTTGAAGTTGAAATAACTAAGATGATACCAGCTGACAAGTTATTTCTACAGATGTCAAATATTGCCAGTTCACACCATTGTCTGATGGTTGAGGCGTTCAATAAGATTTCCATCTACCTTTGTGCGGTCTTTGGAGCTGGGATTTTTGTCTTGGATAAACCAGCACACTGCTAGCATACTAGCACACCTTCAAGCTTTCTTATAAAAAGTATGAGACCTTAGATTAAAAAGGGTGTTTTTTTTTTAAAATTTCATGTGGATGCATTCTTGCTATGGTCTGCTAATTCAGTTGCTGACTGCATTATAATGCTTTTTCAATTTTGAGGATGCCTTTCAGGACTTATTTAGGAGAACCCATCAGCCACTACTAGCATGACCTATTATTTCATAACAGTGGAAAAAATAGCTTAAAAGAATTTTTACGCAAGTTCGCACTCTCGAACATTAATGTAACTCCTTTCATCTCACTTCTGACTGTCCAAGTCAATGCACTATAATTGATTTTGCAGTACCTCTCAGTTGCTCCGAAGACGTGTGCAGTTTATGTCCGTGCGTCCTTCAAACATTTCCTGTTTTCGTAAAGAAAATTGAGTTGTAATGTTGTATAATACAATCTAATTTTAGTTGTTATAAAGTGTTTGTCCTACTTAACTAGGGGATACTGGATAATTTAGCTGTTCTGCTATGTTGTCGCTAAATTCTGCCAATTAATGTAACACTCTTGCTAATGACTTAAACTGTTGGTACCCAGAAATATAAGAGCAATTTCATCATGCTGTCAGTGGTTGTATTCTGTCGTGTTGAATTATTTTGTATGCTGCCAACACTTGAGATGTGAATGATCCACTTCATTTTAAATGTTAAAAACTGTGAAAATATTTGAGTGTGGAAACCTGAAAATATGTACTTAAACTCTAAATATTTTCCAGTTTACAGTGTATGAATGTCAATATTGTACCATCAATGTGTTCAGCAGGTTTTATGTCAGCAATTGGACTATTTAAATAAAAATATTCTCTTCTGGGCGGTGAAAATTGAATTAATATGGGATAAATTGGAGCTATACTCATTAGAACTCTGGCGTTATACTCATTGGAAAGCAGAAGAATGAGGGGAGATCTTATAGAAACATGTAAGATTGTGAAAAGAATAGATAACATAGAAGCAGAGAAGTTGTTTCCACTGGTGGGTGAAACTAGAACTAAAGGGCATATCCTCAACATAAAGGGAAGCAGATTTAGGATGGAGTTGAGGAGGAACTTCTTCACACAGAGTTGTGAATCTGTGGAATTCCCTGCCTGTGAAGCGATTGAGGCAAGGATAGATAAATTTTTGAACAGTAAAGGAATTAAGGGTTATGATGAGCGGGCAGATGAGTGGAGCTGAATCCACGAAAAGATCAGCCATGATCTTATTGAATGGCGGAGTAGGCTTGAGGGGCCAGAGAGATGAAGAGAACTTAAGACCTTAAAAGATTCATAGCTGTCAAATTTCATAAATATCCTGTAACATAGATTAAGATAAAAATGTATATGCAAAATAGTGCAACAATAGATGACATTCATTGGGAAATGTAAATTACCACTGTAATGTTGTTTAGCATTTCCGACGTTTAATAGCTGTCTAGTATCTTTTCATTAAAATTCCTCATTAACTTTACTTCAAAAAGTATTCATAAAAATGGATTGTTTGCTTTTATTGAAATTCATTCTTGTGGTCTTGCATTGTAGCCTTATGGAATGTGTTGGACAGGTTGGACAAGAACCAACAACAGAGTTCTGTACTTGGTCTTCTTTCCTACACAGGTTACAATATTATCATTATCTCTAAAGTCGTTGGCTTTTGGTGGGGGTGATTGTCAAAATCACACAACCTTGTCATTCACCGACTTTGCATGACATTCCTTGAATCACATCTGGAAGAATAAATAAAAATGCTTAATTGAAATTTTTATGGGTTTTCACCAGTAGTATTTTTGCTGACTGCTTGCAAACATTAAAGGCTTAAGACTTGGATATCACACTTATACCAAGGTGCTACGTCCAGATAGAGAATACTCAATTTATTGTGTAGGTAACATTGAATACCTGTTTTTAGAACTGGAAGTTAACTTTTTATAAGTAGACTGTAAAGAAGAAAAACAAGTTTTATATTTTAGTCAATGTATCTTGATCTTGAAAGTAATGTGGCACAATGACTTAGTCTAAATCATCATCGTAGAAACCCTATACTACAGAAAGAGGCCATTCAGCCCATCAAGTCTACACCAACCACAATCCCACCCAGGCCCTACCTCCCAATTCATACATATTTTACCCACTAATCCTCTCTAACCTAAACATCTATGGTCAATTTAACATGGCTAATCAACCTAACCCACACATCTTTGGACTGTGGGAGGAAACCGGAGCACCCAGAGGAAACCCATGCAGACACGAGGAGAATGTGCAAACTCCACACAGACAGCGACCCAAGCCGTGAATCGACCCTAGTCCCTGGAGCTGTGAAGCGGCAGTGCTAACCACTGTGCTACCAGATATATATCTGAAAAGTTGTTGTTAATTGTTAAATATTTTGACATTATATTCAGATCATATGTTTCAGCAAAGATTAAATCAAGCCCAACAAATTGATATATTATTTTGTGTAATTGAAAGATCATTTAAAGTGAGAAATGTTTAAGATTTAAAGAAAAATTGAACTTCAGGCATTACTGATTGCTAACAGGATCTTTCAATCCAAAATATTCCGCTCAAATAAAATTTACAATTCCTGGTCTCAGTCAGAGTAAATTGCAGAATTTTTTTACATTTTATCTTCAGTTTCATTAGATGGAGATAAAATGCTGCTTTTTCTATAAAACTAAATGGAATATGGGACAGATTTAAAAACCTTAAATTCTACGTTCTGTTCAAATAATGGAAAAAATAATATTTTCAAACATTTATTATACCTAAATGTAAAAAAGACTCACATAATCTCAACTTTTTTACTATTTTATATCTAATTGCCACTATCTCTAAAATTGACATTTAAAACTTCATTAAAACTTCATAAATCTTACAAGTTTTAGTTGAATTTGAATACATGCTTTTGATTAACCGAAATGCTATAATTTAATACTATTGAAAAGGTAGACATAAATGTGCAAAACAGTACATTTGATTACAATATTAGATTTGGCAAATCATGACATCATGGCAAATCACTGGTGAAAACCCTGACTCTCTCCATTTAATTGATTTTCTCAGCTTGATAAATTGCTTTGCTATTAAATCTAGCACAGAACTGGAATAAATATGTTCTGCCTCAAATTTGTTATGGTAAAACTCATTTTACTTGAAGTTTTCTTCTTTACCCTGTTGAGTTAGTCTTCATAGATTATTCATTTGAACTACTTACCAACTTTCGTAATCATCAATAGTCTCTTGATATTTATATGACTCCAGAATTATCCTTCAATGTGTAGGAAATCAGTACAATGGGTAGTGCCTTTGAAATTGATAATATTACTTGACTGTTCATTTTTTTAAATAAAGTATGTATATATTCCTGTTTGCAGTTCCTTGCCCTAATCTTTACGTGCAGATGAATGCACTACAATTCACTCTTGATACCAGGAGCATTTTGTGGTTGAATCAGTTTATATTAGATCTGCAGCAGAGTTTGAAACAGTTCACAGCTATCTACAAACTTGATAGTGGGAAAGAGGATGAACACGTCGACGTACGAATCGATGGACTGATGCTCAAGGTATAACATTGCAGCTGAAGGCCAGTGACCTTAAAATTAAACTGTGGGACATTATTTCTTTAATGCATTGACCTGCAATTTCTTACTCCCCGTGGAGTCTTTTTAATGCTCGTACACCATGGCTTAATTTCAAGATCAGTGACGTCCAGTTTATTATGTGTATATATATGGTTTTCACCAGAATACTGTTAAAATTTGAAAACAATCCAAAAAAATTGTATCAGTATGAACTTAAATTGGAGAATAACCTCTTGCGTTTGGTTGGAAAACAGGTATCTACCAAGTTCTATGGATGTCTAGGCAGTGTTAGCAAAAACTACTGTGCATAATTGATGTAGAAATAATATCCAAAACTAGAAAGGTCAACAAGATAATACTAAGTATAGATGCTCTTGTGATAACTGCATTGACCATAAACTATTTAAAAATTATTGTATGTAAGTTGTTGCACTCTCCTAATCAAGAAATCACAGAATGGCTTCCTATCGTGCAGAAGGAGACCATTCAGCCCATCAAGTCTTCACCAATCATAATCGCACCCAGGCTCTTTCCCTGTAACCTCTCATATTTACTCTGCCAATACCCCTGATACATGGGTCAATTTACCATGGCCATTTTTGGACTGTAGAAAGAAACTGGGGCACCAAGAGGAAACCCATGCAACATGGGGAGAATGTGCAAACTCTACACAAACTCCATGGCCAGAATTGAACCTGAGTCACTGACGTTGTGAGGCAGCAGTGCTAACTACTGTGCCACCATGCTGATCATGAAGAAACAATGGATGCCATTTGTACAGGATAATTGTTATGGTGCTCTTATTGCCCACTTCATTACTGATGTGTTGCAAATACAAAATTGAGAATAAGAAAATTCCTAGAATTTTTTTGGTAGTCATACTATTTCTGGCATTAGTCAGGCAATCAAAATGTTAATACTTATAAGTATGCTAGGTAGGACATATAAGGTAAATGGTCGGACACTGAAGAGTGCAGTAGAACAGAGGGATCTGGGAATACAGATACATAATTTAAAAGTGTCACAGGTAGGTAGCGTTGTAAAGAGTGCTTTTGGTACATTGGCCTTTATAAATCAAAGAGTTGAAATGTTATGGTGAGGTTATATAAAACATTGGTGCGGCCAAATTTAGAGTATTGTGTGCAGTTTTGGTCACCTAATTACAGGAAGGATATTAATAAGGTTGAAAGAGTACAGAGAAGATTTACAAGGGACTTGAGAAACTGAGTTAGAGAAGGTTGAATAGATTAGGATTTTATTCTCCTGGAGTGTAGAAGAATGAGGGGAGATTTGATAGAGGTGTGTAAAATTGTGATGGGTATAGATAGTGAATGCAAGCAAGCTTTTTCCAAAGAGGCTAGGGGAGAAAAAACCAGCGGATATGGGTTAAGAGTGAAGGGGGAAAGTTTACAGGGAATATTTGGGGGAACTTGTTCACACAGAGTGGTGGGAGTGTGGAATGAGTGTAAATGAAGTGGTGAATGCAGGCTCACTTTTAACATTTAAGAAAAACTTGGACAAGTACATGGATGAGAGGGGTGTGGAGGAATATGGTCCAGGTGCAGGTCAGTGGGACGAGGTAGAAAAATGATTTGGCACAGCCAAGAAAGGCCAAAAGGCCTCTTTCTGTGCTGTAATGTTCTATAGTTATGCAAATTATAAATTGTAGGCTGGCTATTCAGCTCAGCCAATCTGTAACACCATGTGTCATCGCTGTGCAGTCAAAGTCCTAATCAAATTTATGCACCTCATAACACTGCATGCAAAGTAATGGAAGCTTGACTTTATAAAATATTTCTAGAAGTACTCTTTAAATGCAGTTTGTTAAAACATTAAATTGTTATTAGCTGCTTTTATTTGTTTTTTTAATTTTGACAATATCTTTGTCTTATTATCAGTTTATTGTTCCAACTGACAAAAGACCTGATGATCATCAAGACCGTCCACAATCAATTTCTATTCAGACAGCAGAGGTAATAGCTACAAATACAAGACACTCATCAAATTGTACGCGAAGCGACTTGGAAGCCTTGCTACAGGAATTCAAAGATGAAAACTTTTTTAACAAGACATTCACAACCTTTCCCAAAACAACAAAAAATTTCAATGTGTTGCATCCTGTATTTCAAAGGCATGCCCATGAACAGGACACTAAATTGCATGATGTTTATAAAGGATTAGTTACTCCAAAGTTGAGTACAAATGCGTTGAAAACTTTTGCTGCAACAGACGTGTGGGCCATACATTTTTCTCAGTTTTGGATTGACTATGAAGGAATGAAGAGTGGAAAAGGAAGACCTGTGGGATGTGTTGATTCTTTCCCTCTTTCTATCTGGGTTTGTCAACCCAATAGATTTGCAAAATCACAAGAATCTTCCCTGACACCCAAACAGACTGCCCCTCAAATATCTAAAAGTGAATCCAGTGACTTGAGCCTCCGTTTGCAACGGAAAAAGCTTTTAAGGGAGTATTATAGTACAGAATCTGAGCCACTTACCAATGGATTAGGACGATCAAATTCTTTAGATGGTGCTACTGGATCTTTGAAATCTTTGCAGTCTTCAGATGCAGACATACAAATTCTTGTACATATTCAAAAGCATGTGAGCTTGCAGGTTAATCATCATCAGTACTGCTTCCTACTCCGCCTTCAACAGTCAATAAAAAGGCTTCAGGAACAATTTCAGAAGAACATAGAGAAGGTGACTGGAGAGCCAGTGGAGCAGGCAAAAATTTGCATTGGGTTGGTAATTAAAAGTGCTGAAGTAGCTTTAATGCTTCATCCATTGCCTCAATCTGGGTCAAATAGCAAGGCTGCAGCAGAAAACAAGAGTCCTACAGAATCTGACCTTTCACCTTCTGAAAGTAGAGAAACTCTGGCAGCTGAGAATGAAGTACCGAGTGATGATTCACGAACTGACCATATCAGCAGAAAAACACTTAATGAATCACAAAATACTGAAACTGAAAATATAGACAAAAACACTGTTGAGCCTACGGACCCTTTGCTTTCTAAATCATACAGTGATTCAGCTTTGATAAAAGGAATAACATCAGGATCCTCTTTCGATGGCATTGTTACTCAATTTCCAGTATCATCGGGTATCTCTGGAAATATTGATGGAACTCATTTGGAAGATAAAAAACAGCCTGATGAAATCACAAAGATTTCAGATCTTAAGGATCTCGATGTTTCTCAAAGCATGGATCCACTGAATGTTTACACAATAAGCAGAAATGAATGCAGTATTCCTCCTTTGTGTAAGGAAAATTATCAAGAAGAAATATCGAGTACTTTTCAAAACAAAAAAAACGGAACCATAGATTCATTAAATGATTTAAAATGTGACCAAGACAATCCCTTGCAAAACTTTGATTACAGTAAAGAAACACCACCTTCAACAAAGTTGGTGTTACCTCAGTCGGTATCAAGGTATGCAGCTATTTGAAGTCAACATTTATCATTGTTTGAAGGCAATTTAGGATAATGCATGACCATACCGCAGTTCTATTATGGGTTAGTATTAATTTCATTTTTGGCACAGTCTCTTGGTACTTTTTTTCTTGCTCCTTGTTATGTTCTCCTGTTTTATGGAGTAAAACTATTGCTTAATATTAGACAATTCTTTAGCATCCAGAGAGCAAGGGATTATTCAAATTCTACTTCTGGACTGACAGAAGTGCATTAATGTTATATTTGAAAAAACACTGTTTTCAAGTCCTTAATGATTATAGTGTTCACAAAATCTAAAGCTAAAATCAAACCTAATTCATAATTGCTGCAATATTGAGTGTGCTTTTCCTTATAACTGCAGTTTTATTCTGGTCTGTATCTTTATGCCAATTCCAGGTCTGTCTGTTTTGTTTGTAGTTTAACTTATTTGAAAAGTATTAGTTTCAAAGTTTATACATTAAATGTGGAGCTCTCTCTAGTGGACACTTTGTGCAGAGCATTTAACTTTACTATATTGATAAATAACATTGTTTTTGCTGATGGGTTAAATGAAGTAAACAATAAGTGTCAGACTTGAAAAGGCCGGAATTGGTGAGAATATATAAGTTATACAAAAACGTTAGCGAAGGCAATGATAGTAAATAGTGGGAAATTTTGAAATATGCAAGTGATTAATGCAGAACAGTTGTACAGGGGAAGAAGCGAGTACAGGGATCATATACGTCTGTGGATAAATAGACCAACGTTAAACTTAAATTTAAGGGATCACAAAAAATAGAAGCAGGAGGAAGTAATTTGGCCCACCGAGCCTGCTTTGTCACAGAATAAATCATGCCTGACCTGTTTGTGCCCTGTACTTCACTTTCCTGCTTGTCCGCGTAACCCTTGACTCCCTTGATGGCCAAAAATCTATCCAACTCAACCTTGAATGTAATCAACGATACAGCCACAACTGCTTTGTGTGCAAGAGAATTCTAAAAATTAATGACTGAGGAAAAAAACAAGCCTTCCTCATTTCTGCCTTCAATGGGAGACCTTTTATTCTTAAACTGCTCCCACGTTCTAGATTGCCTAACAAAGGGAAGCATCCTGTCAGCATACAGCCTGTCAAGTAACTCAGAATCTTGTATGTTTCAACAACAGCAACTCTCAATCTTCTAAACTCACGTGAGTATAGGCCCAATTAGCTCCACTTTTCCTCAAAAGACAATCCCTGCATTCCACAGGAATCAGCTGAGTGAATCTTTTCTTAACTATTTCCAATGCACATATTTCCCTTAAGTAAAGAAACCAAAACCGTACCCAATACTTCAGATTGAGTTTTGCTCGGTTCAACTGCAGCAAAACCAACTTAATTTCATATTACATCTCCCATTCAATCAAAGCCAGCATTCCATATGCCTTCCAATTTGGTGTACCTGGATGCCAACATTTTGAGAGTCATGGACAGGAGCATCCAGATCCATCTGGATCATCTGCTAATTATTTATTCTATCTGTAGCTTTTTGCAGACCTTTTGTATCCTACTCAGCTTGCTTTCCTACCTGTTTTTGGATAGTCAGCGGATTTGGCTGCAAAACTCTGTACATTCATTCAAGTCATTATTGTAGATCGCATAGTTGAAGCTCCAGGAGTCATAGCTGTGGCAATCAACTAGTTACAGCTTACCAACTTGAAAATGATCCATTTCTGTTTCCTATTAGTTAGCCAATCTTCTCTCCTTGCTAATATATCACACTCACCATCATGACTTTTTATCTCATGCAGTAACCTTTTCTGTGGCACCTCACTGACTTTTGGAAGTCCAAATACATTTCATCCTCTGCTACCCATTTATTCATCCTATTTTAGAAATTCAGTAATGAAAATATAAAAAATGTAGCAAGAAAATAAGAGATGAGTAAAATGACCCAAAAGAAATATAAAAAGCTAATATAAAAGAGGATTTTATTAAATTAAAGTGTGGACGTTTATGGTATGGGAGGCATAATGATAACCTATTAATCATATCTGTGTACTCTTCCTGTTGGCATTTTATTGTAACCTCACCTTGAATTTGATACATCCTCTACTCCATTGTAGGAGAACAACTTTTATATCTTTATTAAATAAATATTCTGTTATTGATAGTTGTGGAAGTGAGAATGTAGGTATTCTAGAAGATGATCTGATGGAGTTGTTATTGAAAATGAGAGAAATGTTGTTTTCTGAAATGATTAGCAAGCTCATGGTGGATGAGTCAGTGACTTAAACAAATGTAAGTGTACTAGGGTGAGTCTTCCACAAGCCTGTCTGCATCGTTTCATGTCACTCCACATCCAAGGCACAGCAACATTGCGACAAACAAGATGGGTACGATGTCATTTGTGTGTCTGTTCACTGAAGGAAGAATCGGGCCAGCAATCTGCAGTTCTGTGGATTTTGCAATTTCCAGATGGGAATAGTAATATGGGCCCTCATTTTCACCAGTATTTAATATTGGAAAGAAAGATGTACCTATGTCATTCAGGCGTATGTTCTTCTGGGGTAAGGGCAAAGGAATTGGCAATATTTCTGATGGGTGACTTCTCAATTCACTTGCCTTGATAATGGCATCTTTACATTGTTGAGACCAGAAGCCCCATATCTTAATTATTTTCGATGAATTCTGGATGGGTAGATACTACATTACGATTGTAAAGGGCAAAGAACCAACATACGATTCACTTGCTTTTGATTTTTTTTATCTGTCACTTTGAGCATTTTATGTTAATTTGAATATCCAATACTTCAAACTTTAAATCTATTTTATTTGCTCCCTGGTACAGTATGCTGCAACCTGTATTTTTCTCAGGGTAAAGTATGATCAGTGGACTTGTACGCAACCTGAGCTCTTGTCTCCTTTAATCAGGTAGATGAAGATCACAAGAGTAGCCTTCATTGACTTGCTCTTTACGAGTAATTAACTTTGACTACACTTGCTACTTCGGCCAGGCTCATTGTGATTTATGTTTTTTCTTTTTTTTGAGTTGAACTGCTTTGTGACAAGGTAAAGTATTTTAGACAGTGATGTACCAATTTTTCTGATGTGCTTCAAGTGATGAGTATATTAATGGCTGAACCAAGTTGGATTAATTTGTGGCTAAATAAAAAAAACAAAGGTTAGAAGGTACATTTTAGGAACAGTTTAGTACTTGTAATTGCCATCACTTAATTATTCCTACTATGTTTGTGATGCTCAGGTTATGTAATGAGGTCTTTGTAAACAGTGTGTATTTGGAAATCTTAGTGGAATAGGTGTATGTTATAGATTTCCACATACATTTTGATTTGAGCAGTTCATCACACATCCAGTTTGGGCTTGACAGGTATAAAAGTTGTATACAACATGATGAAGGCTTTCTGTAAGGTTTCATTTCGGGGAAATGAGTATTACTGCATGATTCACGTTCCTAATCTAGGTCTTGCCCTTATGAATCTTTATCCTGTTTTTGACTTGACAAAAGTTAACCTTGTTGACTAGAAGTTGAATAATAGTAACAGCTTCAGAACTTGCCAATAATTCTATCATGGGGTTTTCTGTCTGGTCCTTTAACCAAGGAACAGTACATGGCCTGGGAACCTCAAAAGAAGGGGATAAAATAACAAACATTTATTTTTAAACATTCAGAAGTTTTTGGTTCTGTTACAGCTATTTTTTAACAGTCTGTGGCAAGTTATTTTTTTGAAAAGAATGTAATGTTCATATGTTTTTACAAAAGGGACATCTGTAAACCAGCATCTAAATTCTTTACCTTTATTTTCACACCTACATTAGTGGAAAACTGAAGGATCGTGCACAACCCCACTTGACTACCTATCCTGTAGTGTATAAAAACGTGAGGAGAAGTCCATCTCAGATCTCGCTGGATACTATATCAGTTGACAGCAGTCTGCTGGAGGAACAGTTCTTAGAAAGTGACGGGAATGAAAGCCTCCTTTTGCTGGAAAAGGGTAAGCCACATTTTATAATTCAGATCTTCCTGTTTCAATTTTTTTAAAATTGTAGATAAACACTTCACAAATTAAAATAGAGCCAACGTTTACACAATATGATCAAATTGCTGAAAGCTTAGTTAATTGCTATAATTTTTGAATGTATTGTACATATACATGATATTTAAATAAAAGGTGCGCAATAATTTTTGTATGCAAACAAAGTTTACCAGTTTAATTATATTTTTATATTTTGTTACAGCAACTTTCTCTTCTAAATTTGATTTGTAGATCAATTTAACAGGTACCTGTTCATGGTTTATACTATTTCTCAAAGAAGAAGCATTGCATATCAGGATTACTTTAATAATACTACAACAAGATAGAAATCTCTTTTTGACCAACCACAAATAAAACATCATTTTATGTGGCCAGTTGCTTTGTGAATTCATAGCAGATTACTTACATGATTTAAAAAAAAATAACAAAAATGTCCTGAAAATTTTAACTCAAGTCAAAAGGCGAGAGAATAATTTAACGTTTTCCTGTTGCTCAAGTTAATTAGTATAGTCGTTGTCTGAATGTGGTTCCATTTAAATCATCTCGATCCAAACTTAGTGTGATGCGTTCAGGGTTTACTTATATATGGTAAACACTTGTGTTTTATAGTATTGGGAAAATATAGAAGTTTATTTCACGATTGCAGCTGTTTTTAGTTCGGTTTGCATCACATTAAATGTTTTTCTCATTTCATCAGAATGGAAGGCTGTGAGAAACAGTTTGATGGTTGTGACATTGAAAGTCATCAGTTATTCCATTTATACATTAAGATTTACATTAAATTTGTAAATTATGATGTGTTTCATTCATGGTGGTGAGCTGTGAAAAAGCTCACCGATTCATTGTTTAATATTTATTCGACCATCTGAAATTGTTAACACCAGGAGTAGGGATAGAATTGCATGTTGATATTTAAAGTCCTTCCAGCAATTAATTCTTATTTTATGTATTACTTTAATGTACTCACCCCAGTCTTAGAAATGAAAACATTATTTTGATGTTGCATTAAGGTGCTTATTCCTGTATTATGTAAAGCCCAAGAGTATACATCATCCTGCCAGTTCATTTCCCTTCCCGGCTGTGATTTTTTTCACATTATACCTTTCGATTACACATTTGCAAAAAAAGGTCTGTAACTTCACGACAAGAATGCAGCGGAATACGAAACATTGTTCATTAAGCTAGCCTTTTTTTTAAGGTTTCCCAGAGGCCTGTATTCTCTGTGCTAGGCAATGAATGTCATGAAAACATATGAGTTATCCTTCTCAGGGGAAGCATATAAGAAAAGTTTTAAAAAAGGTCTCTTGTGTTGAGCGTTTAAGAGGATGGGGACACTCAATAATGTTATGATTCTAAACTACTCTGTTAAGTATTTGACAGGATCCAGTTATGGGCCAATAACATTTTGTTTAAAATAGACAAAGCTTACAATTCAAGATATTTGTCTCATGAGCAGAGACACAGGATCTAATAAGCTTTGAACAAACAAAAATAACCTTTTATTATACAATTCCAAAAAGATAAAACAATGTGGAGTAACTATCTTATACTCTAACATTCAGAGTTAATAGGAAGTACAACATGAATTAACAGGCAATCTGCTTGAATGCACCACAATGCATAGCAAATGCGACCAAGACAGATTCCATCCTGAAACCCACCCAGAAAACAGCAAACACAAGTCAACCAATCTCATTGAAACTCTCAAAGACTCCAAACTTTATACTTAAAGGAATTCAAAAGCTTGACCTTAAAAATTGCTCCACCTCTGACTGCCTTAATGATTGCATACCTCCCTGAATTTCACTGCCAAGACTCTATTCCCCTTTTCTAAGTATTCGCTCTAGCCTCTATTTACTGGCCCAATTTCAGTTGCTTAATAGCTGGCTAGCTTCATTCGGCTGGCATTGCCCAAGGATTTTGCCAAACTCCCAAGTTAAATTAAACTTATCAATCACGCTGGAGCTGCTTCTGAGCCCTAACCCTTTCCAGCAAGGAGCTAATGACCTGCTGCCACCTTTTTAGCTCCCTTAGGACTTCCCTAATGCCACATAGCCAGCTAACAACAATACTTTGGCTGTTTGGAACCTGCTGACAGCAACAGTCTTTTGATGTGGCCTTTTCTCCTGCTACAGAACAGTCACAGATAAATTAAAATGCTAGAACTTTTTACTCTTTGCCCATCTACAGGACAATATAGCTTTCCAGGGCTTACTGAATACTCTTAATCAACTGCAACATAATATTTATTACTGACACCTAATCAATTTATGATGCAATTCTGCAAGTAGATGAGAAAGATTTCTTGACCAAAGCATTTCTCAGTTACTTTTTCCATCTTAGTTGCTATTGCTGATTGAAGTTGTCAAAGCAGCCTCCACCATGGACTCACTATATAGATGCAGGCATTCCTTCATCTATCTACGTTCATACAAATTTACAGCTTTGTGGTGAAATATCATTATGGCCAACACTGATTTTTTTCAAAGTATTTTCTTAATTCTGTGAGTATTCTTGAAAGATGAATTTTAAATTTTCAGCTCTAGCTTGGTGATGTTCCAGGGTAAGATATTGCTAATTACTCCCATAACAGGTCCAGTATATTTTGGAATGTTTCCACTTGGTTCAATATTTAATTATACAACGATTTTCAGTAGCAAGTGCCAAGTGGATAATCTATCTCTGCCTCCATGCAAGTTCTCCAGCAACACCAATGTCAGTCTTCAACCAATTCAGGTCACTCCACTTGATAACAAGAAACGGCTGAAGATAGTGGATGCTGCAAAGTTTCTATAGGTCTAAACAAAAATCTGGCAATACAGTACAGCTCCAACACCAGCATTGACCTCGTTTTATGGAAAAATGCCCAGGTCGTGCACAGAAGAAATAGAGCAAATTCAACACAATATTATTGCCCATAGTCTATTCTTGATGATTAGTAAAGTGATGGAAGGGATCATTGACAGCGCTTTCAGGCAGCACTTAGCCAGCAATAATCTGCTGACTAACATTCACCAGGGTCATAGCTCCTGACCTCATTACAGCCTTGGTTCAAATGTTAACAAAAGAGCTGAATGCCAGAGGTGAGACTGACTGCCCTTCACATGAAGGCGGCATTTGACCATGTGTAACATCAAGGAGCCCGAGCAAACCTGGAATCAGTGGTTTCAGTGCAAAACCCCTCTGCTGGTTGGAGTCATATCTAGCACAAAAGAAGATGGTTGTGATGGGTCGGAGGTCAATTATCTCTGCTCCAGGACATCACTGAAGGAATTCCTCAGGGTTGGGTTCTGGACCCAATTATCGTCAGCTGCATTATCAATGACTTCCTTCCATCATAAAGTCAGAAGTGGGGATGTGCAGTCATTTGCAAACAATGTTCAGTACATTCATGATGACTCAAACACTAGAAGTTCGCGTTTAAATACAGCAAGACCTCAATCTAAATCCAAGCTTGGGTTGACAAGTGGCAAGTAATATTTATGTCACAAGTGCCAGGTAGTGATCATCCCCAACGAGAGGATTTAACTATCAACCCTTGACACCCAATAGTATTAGTATCACTGAATTCCCCACGATCAACATCTGGGGGATTACCATTGACTAGAAACTTAGTGTCGGGGGATTAGCAGGCTAAATATATGGGGTTATGCGGATAAGGCCTGGGTGGGATTGCAGGTCCATTGGGCTGAATGATTTCCTTTGCTTAAGGGATTTTATGATTCATGTTTCTGTTCGAACACAGAGGCTGTGTATTGGATGTTGTTTTCTTTTCCTGCATGTAATTCTCTACTTGATCCTAAGAATAGATGAAAAAGCATGAGTTTATAGGTCAAAATGCCCTTACTGGCCTGATACTCTTATTCTCTAACATTCTGGTAAAAAGCATTGGCAGAATCCATTGCATGCCAAGAGTGATCAACTTGCATTGAAGAAGAAGCTACATATGGCATCCAAATCACGATGGTCTGGTTGACGACCAGTTTATTCAAAGGAAAAGATAGTCAGATCAGAAGCTCCCAAGTGATTGAAGTGATATTTAATGCCCACAGTATCCAAAAAAGGGAAAATGTTTATATAGCAGTGTTGCATTAAATGGTCTAGTACTATCTTACCAAATTTGCATATCACTAGCAACTGTAGGAACTTGACGCTTTAACACTGATAATTTCAGGTTACTTTGCTATTTTGGGCCTTGACCCATTTGCATTTAGCTAATTAACAAATTCTCCCTTGGTGTTCGATTTTATCAAAGCTGGGCAAATTATGCCCAGTTGGGCTGTCATTAGTTCCCAATTGGGACATTAATGTGGTATTTCATAAAGTAACGTATCCATTATCCAAAAAGAAATTGGAAAAAAAACTCCACTGTTCGATTACTCAGAAATGTATTATAGGACAGTAGTGCACTGAATTAGAGGTAGGATTTTGATTTGGTTACAAAATGTTTTGGAAGTGAGAGGCAGAGAGTGGAGATAAAGTTAGGTACTCTAAGTGATGAGATGTGACAATGGTGAGAATCTGGACTGGAGCCTCTGCTTTTTTACATATTAATGGCTTGGATGAAGGAATGGTGAGTTATTTTTAAGTTTATAGGTGATGTTATGTTAGGAGGGACAATGGGTGACATAGTGGCCAGCACTGCTGCCAGGAACCCAGATTTGATTCCCGCTTAGGTTATTATTTGTGCAGAGCCTGCACAGTAAGCCTATGTCTACGTGGGTTTCCTGAGGGTGCTCCAGTTTCCACCACAGTCCTAGGATGTGTTAGTTAGATGGATTGGCTATGCTACATTCTCCCCCGGTGTACCTGAACAGACACCGGAGTATGTTGACTGAGGGATTTTCACAGTAATTTCATTATCATGTAAATATAAGCCTACTTGTGACACTTAAATAAATAAACTTAAACTTAAAATTTAGTAAGTTATGCAGTAGCAGGGAGATGCAGAGGAACAATATTAAGTAAAATTTAAAGAAAGTTGCAAAGTGCTTCACAGGTACATTATAAAACAAAATATTAAACTGAGTCACATAAGATATTTGCCCATATAACTAAAAGCTTGGCCAAAGAAGTAGGTTATAAGTTTCTTAAGCAACTACAATTATGCCAAAAAGCAGATAGGTATAGGAAGGGTAGTCCAGAGTTTGGCCCAAGCAACTGAAGGACCAATGATGGAGTGCTTAAAATTGCAGATGCTCAATTCTTGTCCCAACTCTCTTGGCTTATCTACCTCTCTTTCTTTAAGATGCTCCATAAAACTTACCCTTTGACCAAGCTTTTGGTCATATATCCTAATGGAACCATGTAAGACTTGTTAAGTGTTGATTCAAATTGCTCCTGAGAAGTGTCTTGTGAAATTTAATTTGCTAAAGGTATTATATTAATAAAAGTGGCTGTTGTTCAATTGATGTTTATGGAGCATATGGGTGGATGTCCAGGAGAACATTTGAACAGTTAAATTAACCTCCAACTCCACATTAGAGATTGCTAAATCTTAACATTTGTCTCCTCCCACCTATTACCAGGCCTAGTCTTGATGAAACCGTCATTTGTGCCTTCTTCACTTAACTGTTCAAATGTTCTCCTGGACATTCTCCCATATGCTTCATAAATATCAATTCAACAGCAGTCACTTTTATTAATACAATGCCTTTGACAAAATAAAATTTTACAAATTTTCAGGAGTGATCTGAATCAGAATTTGACACAGAGCCATGTAAACTGTTAGGGTAAATGACCAAAAGGTTAAAGAGTAAAAGGAAGAAAGAGGGGTAGAGATTCAAAGAGTTGGGTCAAGAATTCTGGAGCTTTGGACCTTGCCACTGAATCATCACTGATAGAATGATTAAACTCTGATGCTTGAGATCAGAATTTGAGGCATGCAGATATCTTGGAGTGTTGTGGGGCTGGGTGAGATCGGAGATGGAGACAGCCATAGCAGGAGTTGAAATAAAGATAAGAATTGTAAATTAAGGCATTGCTTAACCAGGAGCCAACATGGACCAGTCAGTGAACACAGTGAAGGTGGATGTTCAGGACTTGGCGTGTCTCAGAGACAGAGATTTGGACAATTGAAGTTTGTGGAGAGTAGATTATAGGTCAGTTAGAAGTGCATTGGAATAGTCAAAATGAGAAACAACAAAAGCATGGATGAGGGTTTTGGCATCGGATAGGCTGAGGCATGGGTGATATGGAGGTGAAGGTAAGTGGTCTCAGTCTATGATTCGTCTAACCTTGGGTCATGAATCCAGTGGGGGTCGGGAGGATGAGATTTTTGAGGTCGCAAGCTTGTAGGCGATAATGGCAGCTGGAAAGTGAGGATTCTGTCAGGAAAGTCCTGGAACAGATGCTGAGGCCTCATGTTACCCAATTTTATTTTTTATTAACCTTCCAGTTCACAGTTCTTGGTAGAAGAAGAAATGAATGAACTTCATGCGTGCAGCGCCAGTGTCTGCCTTGAGCAACCTGGTTTTCTTTTTCTGATTGTCCTCCCATTCTAATGAACATTGAATGTTCAAAGTGACATCTCACATAGGTTGGAACATTGGATTGAGGAGGTGGGTCCCAGACTATTCCTGAACCCCTCAGTAGTATGGTGCTTCTGTTAACTGGAACTGAAGAAATTGAATCATTTTGATAATTACCAGCAATGATATTTTCACCAGAACATTTTTTTATGCATACTATGCCCATGTGTCTCATTTGGCCATGTAAGAAAGATAATATTTTCACTAAATAGTTTAAGTTTGAAAACATGGTTTCTTGTATGTTTAAAACTAAATGAGTGAACATTAATAATGAAATATCAAAAGTTACTATCCTGCTGTTACCTTTTATTTGAGCACCACCCTCATCCCCTTCAACAACCCTTACACTGACAAAATTCACATGGGTTAACATCAGGAAAAAGTTTGGAAAGCACTGATTTAAGCTATATGGCTGTGCAGCAACTGAGAAAATATTGTGCAGGCCGAACATGAGTTGTCTCCTTAGTTTACTACACAAAATGAACGGTGAAAATGACTATGAATCTGAATATAAGTAGGCCAGGCAGGCAGAAAAAATAGATGGAACGTTGGTCTCAGTGGTTGGAATCTCGATCTCGGGATCAGACATGCCACCAAGGTTGCAAACAGTCTGGTTTCTGAAGGATGGAGTTGGTTTGTACGTAAGCAGAGTTTGGAGAGAGGAATCAAAGACAATGGCTTTCATTTCCAATATTTAATTGGAGGCAATTTCTCCTCATTTAGTATTGGATGTTGGATAAGCAATTTTATCACCGTACCTGTGGACAAGTTCTGACAGCTGGTAATGAAAACCTGTTAGTGTACATGTGCAGACTGATACTGTATATTTTTAGTTGATGTGGCAGAAGACGGCATGGATGAAAAATAGTGGGGGATAAGGATAGATTTACAGGGGAAATCAGAGGAACGGTGTTGGAATGGTGATAGAAGCCATTGCAACTGATTCTCTGGCTATGATGAGACAGATAAGAATGGAATCATGCAAGTGAGCTTCCATCAAACTAGATAATGGTTGAGAGATGTTGGAGGATGGAGTGGTCAACCATGTCAAAGCCTGCAGGTTGAGAAGATGGACAAGGATAGTTCAGTCAGTTACATAGGATATCATTTGTGACGTTGCTGAGAGTTATTGCTGCTATGGCTGAGATGGAAATCTGAACTTTGCCTATATCGCGCCCTCTTAATCTATCACCCTGTGCTCACAGACCTTTATTGGCTTCCAGTTCTTGTGATCTCAGATTTTAAAATCCTCATTCTTGCATTTTAAATTTCTTTTTGGCCTGGTTCCACATTATCAATATAATTTCCTCCCCATCTGTCACTTGGATTTTGGTCTATTGTGCATCTTCCTGTCTTTTAGCCCACTATTTCAAATGTGCATTCATTGACTCTGGAGGTCCCTCTTTAAACCATTCCACTTCTGCCTTGTTTATTGCCTCCTTATAAACCACTTTTTTTTTGTGTGGTTATTTTTGTTTCTTTATGGAAATCTGTGTTTATTAAAAACATGTAATTTTCTTCATGGCAGGAGAATATCAGAAGACTTCCAATATGTGATTTTTCATCTATTGGATTTAAGAAACAAACTTTTCTTCTGATGCTTTAAAATAAATTTACAGATAAGAACAAGTAGGTATTGATTGCTGAACAGAGTTGGTAACTGAAAATGCAGATGGACTGGTAATCATAGATAATAGAACCTTACAGTGCAGAAAGAGGCCCTTTGGCCCATTGTGTCTGCACCGAACACAATCCCACCCAGGCCTCACCCCCATATCCCTACATATTTTACCCATTAATCCAAGCATCTCAGGACAATAAGGGACAATTTTAATGTGGCCTATCAACCTAACCTGCACGTCTTTGGGCTGTGAAAGGAAACTAGAGTACCTGGAGAAAACCCACAGGAGAATGTGCAAACTCCACACAGACAGTGACCTGAGCCAGGAACGATTCGATAGTAATTCAGTAATGAAGGGAACATTGTTGTGGGGTGTAAATGGAGGCCAGTTTGGGTTCCCTTCTCTTGGACAAAGGCCCTCTTTCCCAACAAGGCAACATTAGCCAACTCACCTGTGTTGCAACCATATCCCTGCAACTCGCATGGCAAGGCAACAGCCCCAACCCCAATCCTTGCACATACTGCAAACCCTGTTTCTAAGCCGAGCTGATTCCCATCCTTGTAACAAATCCCGAAATTGCACTCCAGGGTTTGCTGTTCCACCATTATACCTGCATGTTGTGACTTTCTTTGTCAATAATTGCAAAATTTTTCTTCTAAATAATACTGAATCCCAGGATCTGCTGTTCGAACTCAGTCGACCATTCCTGTCAGATCTGCTAAACGCTGAACTCTTGTTCTGCTGTTTTCAGGCCACAGGCTCTCTTGCCATTATGCTTCGGCCATGCAACAACTAATAAGTTTGAATTTCTGATACGCTTGGCATAACACCCTATTATTTTAAAACTTCAGATACACTATGAACAATGCCATATCTATGCCAATGAAAAATGTCAAAACTGATTTTGATGTTTGAATAAACTAACATTTTAGGCCTTCATTCTCACATTTTTCTGTTGCTTAAATTTATTGTTTGTTCCTTTAACTACCTTCATTAGAATACAACAGTTTTGAAGAATTAAGGTGAATTAACTTGTGTAAGTGTGTTAATTGTAAACATGCATCATTTAAAAAACAATTGAATCTTATAACTTTGCATAAAGTTCATTGCCCTTCTTAATGTTAAGTAGTGATAAATGAATGTTTACATACACTTAAGAACTCTAAGCCTTGCCAGTTAAAACTTTATTTTTGTACATCAAAACTTTAGCGATTTGCGTGCTTGTTTGGAGGCATTTGTTCAGTCTCATTGAAACAAGGACTGTTTGTCTTCTCAGATGCTTACGTTGATGATGCCTCAGTCATTAGTCTTAAAGAAGCATCGATTGATCAAAGTCCAGCAGAAAGTGCTAATGGAGCATTTGGGACTGAGAACTGTGGGAGAGTGTCACCAGATGTCTGCAGCGCTGGATCTCAAAGTGTGGAAGAGTCCCCTGGAGATTTAGTAAACATGGGCAATCTTCTGATTTTATCATATTTTTGTTGTAGAGTATTTTGTTAGCAATTAAGTGTTAAGATGTCAGGTACAGATTTCGGAAAATCTGAAATCAGATACAGATTTCAGAAAATCTAATTTTCAGAAAAATTAAGGAAAGCCATGCTCTATCAGTCTCCTGGATGTTTATTTTTCTCTGAGACAGAACATAATTGCAAGTATTTTTAACTGGTCTGTCATGTCACCTTACATTTCTATCTGAACCATGGCTTCCGTTTCATTGTGACTTTCTATTTTGTAACTCATCTCTCCTCTTTCTTTCCTTTCCAATGTTTGTCTTTTTAGCTAGCCTCACCAATCCATCTGTTCTAAATATATGCTAAATTAATTGGATATAAACTTGAAGTAGCCTGTTCATACAGTGTTTTGGATGTACTTCTTCTGTAGTCATATTTATCTCTGCTTAAGCAAATTTGTCCTGTACTTGCCCCAACGCACATTTCCTAGTCAGGAATTTATTCAGGCAGCCTATTTTTGGTTATTACATACACAGTACTTTAACTAAGCTGTGGAAAGATGCAAGTCAGTATGGACAAATTTTCTACAGCTTGTGACACCTATGGACTTACCATCAACGTTAAAAAGACCAAAGTCATGCGCCAGCCTGCTCCTTGTGCACTGTACACAGAGCCCATAATCACAATCGAAGGGCAGAAACTACAGGCAGTGGACCAGTTCACTTATCTTGGCAGCACCCTCTCCCAAGCAGTGACTATTGATACAGAAGTTAACTGCAGAATAGCAAAGGCAAATTCTGCTTTCGGTAGACTGCGCTCCACTGTATGGAACATTGAGGAATCAGCCCAGCCACAAAACTGAAGGTCTACAGCACCATGGTACCCACTATCCTCCTGTATGCCTGTGAAACACGAACTGTGTATCGAAGGCATGCAAGACAGCTCAATCATTTCCACATGATTTGATTTCGCAGAATATTACGCATCTGTTGGCAAGACAAAGTACCAGACACTGAAGTTCTCTCTAAAGCAAGTCTACCATCAGTCCACACACTGCTGATGAGAGAGCAGACATGGTGGGCAATTTATGTCATCCATATGTCAGATGAGCGCATACCCAAGCAGCTCCTTTTTGGGGAACTCTCTGCTGGAAGACGCTCGCATGGAGGGCAGAAAAAATATTTCAAAGACGCACTGAAGGCCTCCCTGAAGTTGCTTGACATTGGCACAACCACCCAGGAAACACTGGCACAAAATCACCCTACCTGGCGCTTGCGTCATCCTCAAAGGCTGTCAAGCTCATGAAGCAAGATGTATTGCTGAAGCACAACTTAAGCGCGAGCCACCAGCATAACAACTACAGTGTCTGTAGTCTGTCCAATATGTGCCAGGCCATTCCGTGCCCAAATTGGCCTGATCAGTCATCTTCGGACACAGAAAATTAGAAAATGACCAATGATGTTGAGATCCTCATTGATGACGATGGACGAACAACAGCAACAACTTTAACTAAACACAAGCGCATTTATAAGAGCGTACTGGATCATTCTGTCTTTGTTTTATTTTTAATGCAATACTATTTTCAATTCTAAAGATCTGAAGTTCAAATCATAGATTAATTAAAATATCCTGAAGGTATCACAGTCATTACCATGTAACATCAGCAAGTTCCAGATAACAATTTGAATGTGTCAAGATGTTTATTTGCCATTCAAACTTGATTTTAGCAGAACTTTTCTCTGAATAATGTCAACTGATAATTTTTGATTGAATGATTTTCATTATCATTTGCAATATAACTAGAATCATATAATTACAGTGGTGGGTGATTAAAAAAAGTCAAGATTAATTTTAACTCAATTAAATAGGAACAGTTTAGCAGAATCCCCCTCCCATACATGGAGTGCATCAATTTCCTTCTATAAGACTCACTAAACTGAAACAGCACTATTAACCATACATCCAGTTGCTTCAAAAGCCTTGGGCATTCTTTGTCAAAAAATTTAATGGATGTTAGATGCCAGTAGGAGGATTTATAACAGAACACTTTTCTTTTGACAGGTGTCGGTGATGATTTTCAATGCATTCTGTATCAATTGCGCCATTGATGTAAAGGGCGAGGATACAGCAGTGTGTCTCCAAATAAATCAAGTTATACCAAAACAGCTCGGAAATGTCAGTGTTCGGCAGTACCTGAGCAACCATAGCATGGGTTTGTACCTAGATTTCTTTCTGATTTCCAATTTTTAATTTATCTTGTGTTCCTATTTCAAGAAACATTAAATTAAAATATCTAAGATTTTAAAATGCTCAAAATAGTTCATAATAACATACACAAAGTGTACAATCAACAGTGAATTTGAAAGAAGCACTTGAATATTTCACATCCTGAATGCTGTAATAATTCAACGTTGGGAATTGCTTGGGCATGCCTTTTTTTATTTTGGGTACTGGAACAAAGCATTGCAATCAGATTTCTGTCCCATTCCTGCCTTATGTTCATGTCTGCCAGAATTAGTTCTGCTAAGATTTGTCATTTCTCTGTCTGCACCATCAGCTGGAGCTTCACACAAATAAACAACAAACAGGAGGAGAAGGCTTCATGATTATCCCTATCCTCAATGATGGGGGAAAAGATTACTACAAGGCTACTTACTCCCACAGTTATCTTGATTACGTTTCCGCACACCCCAGTTTCTGTGAGGAGTCTATTGCATTCTCCCAGTTTTTTCATTAAAAAAAAATCAATTTTTGGGATATACGTATCACTGACAAGGCTAGAATTTATTGCCCATTTCTAAATACCCTTGAAATCATGGTGGTGATGGGGCGCTGCTTTAAACTATTGCAATCCGCATGGCACAGTTATCCTCACACTGCAGTTAGGCAGTTCCAGGATTTTGACCCAGTGGCGACATGGAAGTGGTGATGTGTATTTCCATAACAGGGTAGATCATCTTCAGCTCAAGATGATTGTGAAATGGACTATGTGAATGAAGGAATGGAAATTCGAAGTAAAGCTAATGACATTTTCTAGTTTGAAGCAAGAGCAGGAAACAGCACAGATATGGTCGTTAATGTATCAGAAAAAGAGATGAGTGAGATTTGGTTAGGATTGAAATATGGATTGATCCACGTATCTCAGTCAAAGGCAAGGCAAACCAGAACCCATGTAGCTACCAGAGCAGCACCATACATGGAAGAGGTGAGTGAAGTCAAAAAAAAAGGTTGATCAATATGAGAACAAATTCAACCAATTGGAGGAATATGGTAGCTGGGCTATAGATTCATCTACTATTTATTAAAATAGAGTTTTCCCCCTCTTCTGGCATTTAATTTAGTCAATAAGAACAGTAAGTGTTGAAAATTCTTGGCTCTGAAAGCATCTGTGGAGAGAGGAAAAGAGTTAACATGTTAAATTAAATATCACTCCTGTTCAGAACTGAAGACATTAAAATATCTATCTTTTGATCCAGTGTTTGTCTAAGGCATCATTTTGTGACAGATGAGATCTGAACTAATAGTCAGTAAACTGAATTTAAAATAATTTATATTGTCCTGCTGTTTTTCAAGTATGCATCATTAAAGTTAAAGTAATAGAACAAATCTTTTTTGGCAATGTTCAGTCTACCCAATGAATAAGTATTACCGTGATTGAATTAAATTATATCTCTGCTCTCAGTCCTGTCAGTTGAAAATCAAATAGCAGAATAACTGCACTTTTGTTTTTCATTGTTATGGTGATGTCGGTGATCTATATTTCTGTAATTCTATTCTATTTTGCATATCTCACTTCTCCTTTATATGATCCCTATTTTTAAGTGCTTTTTTTGTCACTGTGCCATTAATAATGTTATAGATCATAAAACTGGGGAAGCAACCTGATTACAGGCATTAGCTCTCCCAGTCAAGTAAGTAATAGGTAGACAGGGTAACCTAGTAGGTGAGTCCTCATTTAAAGTTGTGTTGCTTCCTGAAAATTACAAGTCTAAGTGAAACACTGATTCTCATTGGAATGAATGTTAAAATTGTAGTTCAGTTCGGTAGGATCTTCTCAGAAAAAATATTAAACATTATAATCTTCTAAGATGAAATATTTTATATCATACATTCCTACATTAGTACTTTTAAAATAAGTACTAATTTTAAAATAAATGCAGTACCTCCTACTTGCCACAGATCGTGCTTCTTGAACTTTCTCCTCCCTGTAGATCCTCCCTCTCCCCAATTAAGATTGTGGTCTCTCCTCTTCCTTCTGAGTCCCTGATTCTCCTCCCTGTGCCTCACTTGCCTTCTTTCTCTTGGATCTTCATTCCGGCCGAAGATCCGATCTGAAGCCAAGACTATGATGTTATAGAAGTGCAAGTCCTGATGGTGAAGTGCTGAACTGGGGCTGCTATGACCCAGGTTTAAATGGTATTGCTACCACTTTCCTGAGCCCTCACAATAAGTAACGGCTCAGGACAAGAGCAGCAGATAGGAGCATTACAATTAAGATGCTCTGTTGGAACTTGCACTTCCACAACATTGGAACTCCAGCTTACGTAGAGCTTTAACAGGATGCGGACCCAGGAGGAAGAAATGGAAAGAATGTTCCAGGGAGTGGGAGGTTTGATGAGATGGTGGATTGGGGAGAGGTGAGGCTGCAACTCTTGCAGTTGAGAAACAGGGAGAGGCCACATTTTGGAGATCAGGGAATATCAAAACAAAAAAAATAGGAGCTGGAGAGCACCACATAGCCAATGAAACCTTTTCTGCCAATCAATAAAAACATGGCTGATCTTAGGCTTCAACTCCATCTTGCCTGCTTCCCATCTCCCATAATTCCTTCAGCGACCAAAGATCTGAACAAGGATCAGCCAAAATTGAGGTGAGGCCGAACAAGATGGTGCCAATTGGATCACACAGAAAATATTATAACAAATTTAGCAATGCTTTATAAGATTACAGGTGCCATTATTTTACCAACATTAAAATAAAACAGCATTACAATGAGCAACATTAAATGAGAATTTATCATTTTTTATCATCTTGTTAAATTGTTTTAACATCCTTATGAAAAACCTGGTATCAGGTTACCATGGCTATAGTCAGAAATTTAGTTCATGTGAAATTGTGGGCTGCAATAAAGCACATAAGAAAACATTAAGGTGGATCACCAAAAATTTGTTAAAGGTGTAGGTTTTAATCACTGTCTTAAGGAAAGTGTAGTAAAAAGATAGAGGTTTAAGTAATTTTATGCCTCAGCAGTTGAAGACACAGCTGCCAACTATGAAATTATAAAGATGGATAAGAGGGCAGAATTAGAGGACTTCTGATATCTTGGATAGATATAGAGCAGGAGGAGATGACAGAGATATTTAGGGTTGAGGACTATTGAAGAATTTGAAAACAAGAATTTTAAAATCAAGGCATTGCTCAACCAGAAACCAGTGTAGGTTGGTGAGCACTGATTGGACTGATGGGTGAATGGGACTTTGGTGTGAGTTAGGATACAGGCAACAGATGAACTTATATTTACAATGGTAAAGCAAAATATAAATTCATAATTTACATATTCTGATTTATTTTTCGTTTTTATATCTTTTCCAGATTAACTTGAAATGTTACATATTCTGATTGTAGGACAATTTTATCCTTCAGACATTTCCTAGGCAGCCTTTGATATTAAAAGTTTCTGTCTCACTGTCTTTTCCTTTTTTGCAATTAAATCTCCTAAAATGGTAGGTAGAATTAAATAAAAGAAGGGGTAATGGGAAAATAAAATAAAAGATAAAACCATATCTCAACAAAGACAAAAATAAAGATATGCAACAGGAGTGGTTGAAATATAAATTCAGAATAAATAAGATAAAGATGAAAGGAGCAACAAATACATCAAAGTTTGAGAAAAGAAGCAACCAGTATGAACATCAATACTGAAGCAAAATGAACTTGATAGCGTGATGGAAAGGTGAAAGTAAATTTTGAAACATTTTGATGTCAATTTTCTTTTGGAATGTATTACCAAAGGTGTTGGACCCAACAGCCACAACACATGTCTTCAGCTACAAATAGTTCACTGCTCTCTGATTAGCTGTGACCTTTTGAAAGTGTTGTATCATTTTGTGAGATATATATAGAGGAATTTAAAAAAACATTGTTGTAGACAGAGAGAGTTGATTTTGATGAGCACACAGCTGGCTGTTACCTTGTCTGCCTATTTTTGACAAAAGAATATAATTGTGTTAGAAGCAGTTCAGAATAGTTTACTTGATAGATATCTGGGGTGGTAGCGTGGACAGTTAGCTAATAAAGAAAAGTTGAATAGCTCGTAACTTGTTACAACGTTTGCCAAATGTGGACAAAAGAGCCGAACTTGAGAGGTGAGAATGATTTGATTTGTCATTAAGGCAGCATTTGACAGTGTGGTATCAAGGAGCCCAAGGAAAACTCGAGTCAATTGTAATCAGGAGGGGAAACTCTCCACTGGTTGGAGTCATACCTAGTACAAAGATAGTTGTGATTGTTGGAGGTCAGTCGGCTGCTTCATCAATTACTTTCCCTTCATCATAAAGTCAAATGGGAATGTTCATCATATGTGACTCCTCAGATATTGAAGCAGTCAGTGCCCATATGCAACGTTCCTGAGCAGCATTCCATCTTTGGTGGATAAGTGGTAAGTAACATTTGTGTCTCAAGTGTCAGGTAATGACACACAGATTTTTCAACAAGAAAGAATCCAGCCATCTCCCTTTTACATTCAGTGGTATTATCATTGCTGAATCCCCCAGCATCAACATCCTGGGAGTCATTATTGACCAGAAACTGGAGTGGACTAGCTGTGTAAATACTGTGCTACAAGAGCAGGTCAGAGACTGGGAGTTCTGTGCAGAGTAACTCACTTCGTGACTCCCCAAAGCCTGTCCACCATTTACAAGGCACAAATTAGAATTGTGATGGAATACTCTCCACTTAGCTGGATGAGTGCAGCTCCAACAATACTCGAAGTTCAACAAGAAGTTCAACTGGAGAAGTTCTGTACACAAAAAGCAGAGCAAATCCAACCTAGTGAATTATTGCCCAGTCAGTCTACTCTCAATTATCAGTAAAGTGATGGAAGGTGTCATTAACAGTGCTATCAAGCAACACCTGCTCACTGACACCCAGTTTGGGTTTTGCCAGGATCACTGAGCTCATTATGGCCTTGGTTCAAACATGGACAAGAGAGTTGAATTCCAGTAGTGAGTGACAGTCCTTGACATTAAGGCTGCATTCAACCGAGTATGGCATCAAGGAATCTTAGTGAAACTGGAATCAATGGGTATCATGGGGCAAACTCTCCGCTGCTTGGAGTCATACTGATACGTAGGAAGATGGTTGTGGTTGTGGAGAGTCTGTCATCGCAGTTCCAGGGTATCTCTGCAGGAATCCCTTAGGGTAGTTCCTAAGCCCAGCCATCTTCAGCTGCTTCATCAATGACTGGCGCTCCATCATATGATCAGAAGTGGGAATGTTTGCCCATGATTGCACAATGTTCAGCGTTATTCTTCTCAGATACTGAAGCAGTACGTGTTCAAATATAACAAGATCTGGACAATATCCAGACCTGGGCTGATGAATGATGAGTAACATTCACACCAACAAATGCCAGGCATTGACTATCACCAATAAGAGACATTTTGACCAGCATCCCTTGACATTCAATGGTGCAACCATCACTGTCAACATCCTTGGGATTACCATTGACCAGAAATCAACAGGGTTCCCCACATAAACAGAGTGGCTACAAGTGCAGGTCAGAGACTAGGAATACTGCAGCAAGTAACTCAATACCTGACTCCCCAAAACCTATCCACCATCTACAAAGGCACAAGTCAGGAGTGTGATAGAATACTCCCTACTTGCCTGGATGTGTGCAGCTCCAACAGCACTTAAGAAGCTTGACACCATCCAGGACAAAACAGTCTGCTTGTTTGGGACCACATCTACAAATATCCACTCCCTTCACTACCGACACTCAGTAGCAGCATGTGTACTGTCTACATGATGAACTGCAGCAATTCACCAAAGATCCTTAGGCAACATCTTCCAAAGCCACAACCACTTCCATCTGGAAGGACAAGGGCAGCAGATACATGGGAACACCACCAGCTACAAGTTCCCCTGCAAGCCATTCACCATCCTGACTTGGAAATATATCGCTGTTCCTTCACAGTTGCTGGATCAAAATCCTGGAATTCCCTTCCTGGGTCAACCCACAGAACATGGACTACTACATTTCAAGAAAGCAGCTCACCATCATCTGCTCAAGGGCAATTATCAATGGGCAATAAATGCTAGCCAATAGGGACATCCACGAATGAATTTAAAAAAAATCTAAGAGAAAGTAGCAGCCTTGGTTTACACTCCATCCACTACCACCAACACCTACTCCCTTAACCCCCATAGCACCGTGGCAGCAAAGTGTACCATCTACAATAGGCTTGTCCAAACTTTTTGCTCAGGGATCCATATTTGCATATTTTTTTCACTCAAGGGGCTGATGAGCAAATTTCAGAAAGATAAGGTTTGGTACAAGCAATAAACTGAATTTTTTTTAAAAGTTGAGCTTTTAAGGGAAGAAACAATTGCTGAATAAATTTAAAGCAATATCATAGCAATAAACTTTAGTTATAAAAAGAGTAATTAATAAAACTGACCCAGAATGCTGTTTAGTGTTTGTGTGGGTGTGTGGATCCATGCATGTGTAGGTGAGGGCAAGTGAGAATACTGAGACTGAGTATAAAGAAACTCTCAAAAATTCCACTTGCTCGTTACTCAGTCACACACTGCCACGTATGTACCTTATCACTCCAAAACTTATGCGCGCGCGCACACAGTTTACTGACACACTAACAGTCATTTCTTAAAATTCATTTGTGGGATATGGGTGTTACTGGCTGTCCAGCATTTATTGCCCATCACTTAATTGCCCTTGGAGAGCAGTTGAGAGTCAACCACTTTGCTGTGGCTCTGGAGTCAAAAGTAGGCCTCAACAGTTAAGAACAGATTTCCTTCCTAAAGGACATCAGTGAACCAGATGCATTTTTCCAACAATTGAAAATGGTTTCATGGTTATCAGTAGATCCTTAATTCCAGATATTTTATTTTTATTAAATTCAAATTCCACCATCTGCCTTGGCAGGATTCGAACGTGGGTATCCAAAACATTGGCTGAGTTTCTGGGTTAAGAGTCCAGCAGTATTACCATTAGGCCATTAACTCCCCATTATCATTCACACACACACTCAGGCACTCCCTCAGTCACTGTCTCCTTCTGGTCCTGACATAACTTCCCTGAGCGGACTTTAACTTCCTTGCTCTGCTGCACCCCTAGGGCTCCAGCCCTGCTGTAATTTGACCCCTCCAGGGTCCAGCCCCAACATATCTTCATTTCTATTGCACATCAGCCTTCACACACTTTCTCTCGCTCATTTGCTACTGATATGCTCATTAGTTAACCTATCAAAAACAAACGCAGGAGAAACCAAACAGAACCTTGCATTTAAAGTTGCTTGGTTGACAGGAAGTTTGAAAGTTGCCTCTGGGCCCATGTGGAGCAGCCTTGTGTTCCACAGGCCATACCTTAGATAAGCCTGATCTACAAGGTGTACTGCAGCAAGTCAGAGACTTCTTCGACAGCACCTTGCAAACCAGTGACCAGTACCACCTAAGAAGACAAGAGCAACAGATATGTGGGACCACCTCCAACTGCATCCTGACTTGGAACATCATTCCTTCACTGTTGCTGGATCAAAACTGAGATTCCCTTTGTAACTGCGTTGTCGGTATACAAATGCATCAAGATTGCATTTGATGTAAAAGTTGTGCAGAAATTGGGCATTGTAAGTTTATGCCAAATTTTCCAAATCTGGAAAACTTACAGTGCCCAATTTCTGCACAACTTTTACATCAAATGCAATCTTCCAGGCAGGACGTTTTCTGATCTGAAGTGCCCACTTCAAATAAGTAAGAGCTTAATTTAAATTAAATATCATAGTAATATGTCTGCTTAGGACGAGATCACACTTGATGGTACTTTTGCAATTTCAGAGTGGATTTAAAGGCAATTCCATGTCTAATAGAGTACTTAAAAATAAATCAAATGTCCCCTCTAAATATTTTCATTTTGTTTACCACTTTTTCATTTCAGTGTAAAGTCTCTGTGCATGCAAGTTGCCTTAAAGGGGCTGACTTGCAAATGGCCTCTATTGCAACTTGAGATGTACAGCCATAGCTTGGAGGAATCACACACCCAGCAACTTTCTAGCCTATTTTAACAATTCATTGTTTTACAATGATCCTGACTTTACTAAAGCAGAGCATCTCATGGCATGAACTGTTATTTAGATTTGATAAGGCATGTCTAATTTTTCAAATTTTCATGAGCTGAACACTGCACAGCAAGGGGAACAGGGTATCCAGGACCTTGTGACCAACAAAATAACAAAATACATTTCTTTAATTAATAACATTTAAGGGTTGAGAAATTAGTGAAGGATTGAATTAGAATGGGTAATTTAAATATCAGGTACATCAAGGAAATCAAACATTAAACCAAGGGAATGAAAGATAAAGGGGCGAAGGAAAGAAAAAATTTCAAAAGCTTGTGGTAGATTCAAAAAACTCTCCAAAATCTGAGGAAAACACTTGCAAAAGGTTACCTTAAGTTACTATTTGGCAAAACATCATAAGATAGAGGGCTATAGGTATGCGTAGTGGGTAGGAACATGTTCGGTGCAACTTGTGGGCTGAAGGGCCTGTTTGTGCTGTAGTTTTTCTATGTTTCTATGTTTTCTATATTTTATGTTAAAATAATGATACAGAAACCCACTTAAAACTGGGTGCAATTGCTAATAAGATTGTAATTTCAAACTTCAATGGTATAGGCCCCACCTTATGGGATGTTATCTCGGCCAGCAGTTGTTGCCCATTTCTAATTGCCCTTGAGAAGTCGATGGCAGCCACTTGAACTGCTGCAGTCCAGTTGGAGTTGGTACACCGACAACGCAGTTACAAAGGGAGTCTCAGAGTTTTGATCCAGCAACAGCGAAGGAATGATGTTCCAAGTCAGGATGCAGTTGGAGGTGGTCCCACATATCTGTTGCTCTTGTCTTATTAGGTGGTACTGGTCACTGGTTTGCAAGGTGCTGTCGAAGAAGTCTCTGACTTGCTGCAGTACACCTTGTAGATCAGGCTTATCTAAGGTATGGCCTGTGGAACACAAGGCTGCTCCACATGGGCCCAGAGGCAACTTTCAAACTTCCTGTCAACCAAGCAACTTTAAATGCAAGGTTCTGCTTGGTTTCTCCTGCGTTTGTTTTTGATAGGTTAACTAATGAGCATATCAGCAGCAAATGAGCGAGAGAAAGTGTGTGAGGGCTGATGTGCAATAGGAATGAAGATATGTTGGGGCTGGAGCCCTGGAGGGGTCAAATTACAGCAGGGCTGGAGCCCTAGGGGTGCAGCAGAGCAAGGAAGTTAAAGTCCGCTCAGGGAAGTTATGTCAGGACCAGAAGGAGACAGTGACTGAGGGAGTGCCTGAGTGTGTGTGTGAATGATAATGGGGAGTTTGGTTGCTGTCCCAGCAACATTACAAATGGAAGATGTTGCCATTTCTTACCACAAGGGATGCAACGTCTAATGCAAAACAATTCAGATTTGCAAACGCCTTGCATAACAAGAGTGCTATGAGCATTAATTGCTTTTCTTGAGGTTGTATTTATGTGCTAAACTTTTAAAAATGCAGATTCCTGCGTATGGAACTGTGATGTGCAGGGGAATATGTTGTTAAGGATAATATGATACTTATTGTGCATAAATACCTTGTGAAAGGTATTATTGATTCCACTGTGATACCTTTGAATCTGCAGAGAAACATGATCAATCAGTACTAGGCGAGATGGTTCGGTTTCAAGATATCGGATAATATTTCAGGAAACTTTGTAAGGAGGATTTTTTTTTGAGTTTTGTTATTAGTTTTATTTAGCTCTCTTTCAGCCTGGATATACGTCATGTGCCTTTCATTGGCTCAGACGGTTGATGTATATGACCTGTTCCGAAAGCTCTGCCACTGCTGCTTTTAAGCTATCTGCCAGAAATTACCCATCAGTAAACAGGATGGCTTGTTATCCTTGTAGAATAGGGGCTTGCACCTTCTCTCTGTCTCCAGTGGCAAAATAGCTTAGATCAGAAATTGAGCTATTTGGAAAAGTATCTGCAGTGACCATATCCCTACCAATATGCCTTCATCATAATTTTTTACAAACTAAGGAATTACACAACTTGTTTTCCTTGTACGTGCAGCAGGGGGCACCAACTGCACACAATGTAAAGTTCTGACTTTGTACTGAATGACAGAGTTAACCTGTCCAGAGTTAACCTGTCTTTCCATGTCATGTGAAATACTTCGGATTATTGGTAAGGGAACATGCATATGCTTCAAACGTTTCACCATTTTTAAACAGCGAGCAAAGGTTAAAACAAAAATATTGATTGCTTGTGAACAGTGAATAGAATGTAATACTTTTGGCAGTATCACAAATTATTTAACTTGTGTTCTGGTTTTATTAATGGCAAGGTTTGTTACTGGGGAGTTACATTGATATGAAGAATTTTTAGAAAGGAGTTGACAAGTTTCAATAATTACTCAGTTCTCTATACTGATAAATTCAGATGAAAAAGCACTTCTTGTATTTTTCACTGTTGTGCAACTTCTGTGGACATTGGATTTGTTTGGAGACCAGCAGTTGTAATGGAATAGTGCCAACTTCCTGGTATCCTCTAGTCCTATTGTACTGTTTGTTCACTAAGTCCTGGCATCAATTCTGCACAGTGAAAATGGAGATGATAATCATAGTTGCTCAAAACAAATTATTTTAGGTTGTTTCAAGTCTAATTTCGGACAACCTATAAAGATGGGTATTTCAAATACCATAGCGTACAAGGCTACAGAGCCAGTACTGGAAAGTAGGATCAGAATAGATTGATATTTGGTGGCTTGCACAGACATGATTGGCAGAAGGGAATCTTTGTGTTGTAAAACGCTATAGTTTAATATGCTGTTTTGTACTCTCTTCATTGTTTGCCATTACGCAAGGGAAAAATATAACTGAAATTAAACTAGTGCAAAATGCAGCCTGTAAGTTATATAACAAGTTGGTTAATAATTGTTCAATAATAAACATAATCTCAAACCTAACATTTAAGAAGCAAAAAGTTCAAAGAATAACTATTTTGTTAATGCTTTGTTTAGCAATAATGCTACATTTTTTTTTAATTGCCCAATTTTCCTTTGTGTGATCAGATCGACACCAATCCTCATTGACACAGGAGCATAGGAAAGAATTGCCTGAAGTGAGTCTACGGCTGGAAAGTGGGCCGAGTGCTGCTGTCCATTCATCTCTTGCAGCCAAGAATGGTTTCTTGCAATGCATGATTAAGAACTTCACTTCAGAATTTCTGATGTCTTCCCTCACAAATCTAGGAACATTTCTAGAAGATGAAGTACCTGCTGATGTAATCCCTATGAAGATTGAAATAACAGATACAAGGATTAACTTGAAGGTATGAAGGCCACTTATTTCTGTTGAACAATTTTCCCATAACAGTGGCATGTATGACTGTCACTAAGAATCTTCCTTTTTTTTCTGAATACTAGCAAAGATGTAATGTCCACCCTCATCTCTTGGCAATCTGTCAATTACAGACCAGTATTTTGACACATTCATGAACAAGTAGCAACTCTGTACTGGGATAAAGTCTCTAAGTTTAGCAAAGGGTGATTTATGTTCTGTGAAGCTAGCAGGTGGAACGGGAATGTCCTCGTGCATTGCCCAGGTAGACTGACTGAAATCAAACATAGGAGTAATAGTGTGGCTAACTATTATTTACATGAAATTTAAACAGCAACTTCTGATGGCTCTGCAAGCAGTTAAATGTGGTAATCTAAAAGTTGCTTTTTGAGATGCCACAGTCCTCCAGAAGCTATGCAGCAACAATTACCATGTCTCATCATCTGTTCATTATTAAAATACATTTAATGAAAATGCTGTACTTCACTCAGAGATAGGAATTAAACACACCAGGAAAAGTTATGGCTTGTCCATTTCAATATTAATACACTTTGAACAGGGTGCTACGCCTTTAGTTACTGCCTAGTATCTCTTTGGCACTGAAAAATAACTTTTAAAGTGTGAAGTTTCATTCCTTAAGATTTAAATTATCTTATTTTTAAACAAAAAACTCTTCCTATCTCTTGTATTTCCAACAACCCCATCTTTCTTTTTCTTACGGCATTTTCTGTTTCTGAATTGGCATTGTGTTAAATATTTAAACTAATCTGCTGAGTATATCCAGAGTTTTCAATATTCATTTCACATTTCCATTATCGATAATATTTCGCTTTTGTGTTAATATATGGTTATTGCTCCGTAGTATCTCAGTCAATGGCTTTTATTCATGACATACTAGATAGAGAAAATTGGTGGGTTCATCCTCTCTCGAGCACTTTAGACTTTTAAAAGACCAATTCATAGTCATCTAAATGCCTAATCCTGCCTTATTGCTGTTTATCCAGGCCAAGTGAGTAGCCTAATAACTTTTAATGAGTGAGCTATTAACAGGCTGCAAGGGGGGCTGCAGAGGCAATGATCCTCTTTTGGGGGACCTCTGTGTCCATTGAAGTCAATCGTCAACAAAGTGATACCCCAGTTTAACCCTCTTCTCAGCCTCTCAAGCCCAGTCATCCACAACCCCTCAACCCTCGCCACCGACTGGGGCTGGTTAGCTGCATCCCACTAACATCCAAAGTCCAGCCTCTGTTAATAACTCTCCTTTGGGCATGCTTGTAAGACCAACAGTGGTCACTGTTTGAACCTAGTGCTGCTGGTATTATAGAGCTACTAACAGCTGTCAGCTTTCTAAAGTGTAACTTCCTCCCAAGTGAAGCACACATATCTTGACATCTACCAGTTAAAACTCTGTGGAGCATTATCAGCAAGGATGAATTCCCTGCTGGCTCTTTGGATGAAAAATCCTGCCCATGCCATACCATGACTAAAATTACAGCAGATTTGTATATTGTATTTTTGTTTTTCAACATGCAGCTTTTTAAAGAATTTAAAGAATAGCAAGAGTGAATTTAATTGCGTACATGATTTATTTCCATGTACTATACTACTATTTTAGGGATGATCGTCTTTCCATGTAACAGAAAATTTATTATAATTTCAAATTGATTAAAATTTGGCTCGGGTCTGATTACAGTAGATAGTAGAGGTATGTACCTAATCTTATGATAAACAAAAATGACTGGGATTAGAGCTAACAGTTTGCAGTTATTTGCAGAGAAATTTTGTGTAAGCACTCCATAGTCATTATTGAAATGTTTGCACAAATGTGCAAAAGCAATGCTTGCACTAAATGCTGCACTTATGGTAAATACATATGAAAATAACTTGGTACAATTTGATTCGAAGGATGACAATCCACGCCGCGATCAGTCAGCCTATGAGCCACCACCAATGGAACTGATTATTGATGATCTGATTGTGCGCAGAAATGATGATGGGACATTTTGCATTGGAGGTGAGAAATTGTGGGTTTATTGCTGCATGGAAGCAGACATGGAAAGATAGTTTTGTGACTTGATATCATCATTATCCTCCATCCTTGTGAATGAGGCCCCACAGTAGACCTTTGGAAAATTAACTTAGTGCAATGACCTTATCAAATCCTTTTAACAGGCAATACCATGAGAAACTTTTCACTTCTTTTCTAGTTTCTGCCTACCTGCCTGGGAAGTTTGAGCTGGACCCACTTGGTTCTCTACAGCTGTTAGCACTTAGGCATTTGATACAAGTAGCCATCTTTGTGTGTGAGCATAAACAGGATCAGACAGCGTTGGGCAAGAAATAACAGCCAGAGGATATGCACCCTGAAACATTTCAAAAACCTACCTAGCTAATTGAAAGTGACTGGCTACAGATCTGACAGCCCTACCACATCAAAGGTCCAGTGTCTTTGGGTGGTCTGTCCGGTTACTGAGGTGGGAAACATCACTCCTTTACATAGCTGGAGGGCAGAGGTTTAAAGTGAGAGGGGAAAGATTTAAAAATGATCTGAGGGACAACTTTTCACACACAGGGTGGTGCAGATATGGAATGAGCCCCCAGAGGAGATAGTAGAGGCAGGTACAATTACAACATTTAAAGACAGTCATACTACACGTATGTGGATGGGAAAGGTTTAGAGGGATATGGGCCAAATGCAGGCAGATTAGACTAGTTCAGTTTAGGAAACCTGATCGGCATGGACAAGTTGGGCCAAAGGGCCTGTTTCTATGCTGTTTATCTCTATGACTTGTGTAAATATACTTCAATTCTTAGTGATGAAACCTGCTGATAGTTTAAATCCTCAGTTTGGATAAACCATGAAACTTGTGAAAGGATATAGTCAAATTTAAATGTTACTTGATATGATTAATTTTTGGTGCACTAATTATAAAGTTTGGTACCTTTTTAAAGTATATAATCATCCATCCTTATCCCTGTAAAACATACTAGGATTAGCAAACTGTATAATATGCAAATTTCGAAGAGCATGCCAAATACTGTTTACAAAGTGTGTAACTGTGTTCAAGGTTTCACCCCAATTATATTTTCACAGAGGTATGATTTTTAAGGATAACACGTTAACAGAATATGTGACGTTTAATTAATGACCTCCAGGTAAAGGCATCTCTAGGTAGTAGCAACCACACTGAATTTTACATCCAGTGTGAAAGAGAGAAGAGTGAATTTGAGACACCAACCAATAAAGCACCACTTCTTATTTGAAAGGAATTAGATTGCTATATTATTTAATCTTAGGAAGGTGGGAGAGAGAATGGCAAGGATGAAGCAGTCAGCATGCAAATCCACTGGCAGCAAAGCTCCCAGCAAGCAGCTGGCCACCAAGGCAGCTGGTAAGACCACTTTGGCCGCCGACGGTGTGAAGAAGCCACACCGTTGTCGCTCAGGCACTGTGGTGCTGTGGGAGATCCACCACTACCAGAAGTCCACCGAGTTGCTGATCCACAAGCTGCCCTTCCAGCGCCTAGTGCAGGCGATGGCCCAGGACTTCAAGACCAACTTGGGCTTTCAGAGTTCGGTCATTGTGGCCGTGCAGGAGTCCAGCGAGGCTTACCTGGTGGGGTTCTTTGATGATGCTAACTTGTGCACCATTCACACCAAGCGGGTCACCATCATGCCCAAGGACATCCGCCTGGCGCATCTGGGGGGAGCGTGCATGAGCTAAACCCCCAAATAAAATCCATACAAGTGGAAATTATTTTCATTCCCCTCTGCATGCAAGAAAGAATTACTTAGTCTCCAAGACAAACTTGTAGCAGATAAAACAGCTTTTAAGTTCAAAGGCTTAAAATTAGCTCCTCTTTTCTCTTTCTATTTTCACATTATGACATTCTCAAAAGGAAGTATTTCTTTAGCTAATCTATGGAAAGGTACTGGCTTCCAGTACTTTAAGCTTCCCTCAAGCTTCTGAATTTTCAAGTTTTTGCTATCATTAATCTGAAACCATTATTCCTACAATTTCATTTTTTGTTAGATTAAATCAGAGCTCAAATTCCATTTCTCTTAGACATTGAGTTCTTCCATTTATATGCAGTATCTCAAGTCCAAGAAGAATTCCATTGTCACCTCTTTTGCAGTGAAGACATCGATCTCAAAACACCGCAATGAATTCCGTGTCAGACTGGACATTAGAAGTCAGTCTGCAAATATAGTGGTCTGGCCATTAGTTGATTGCAGTCTAACCATATTCGAGATTCTGATAAATATATTGTCTTGAATATTCTCAACCAGGTTTTTTGTGGAAACAGGGAAGAGTGGAATATGATCCAGTCACAATGACTTTGTACATCACATCTGGATCAAGAGTAGAATTCACAAAATAAATGGTCATGGATGTTGTCCTTTCTACTTGGAGTTATGGGTTGGTAAAGTGAAGACAGGAGAGTCTTAAAGCTCTAAGGTCCTTATGTGAAATGAGTTTGAGCTTCAATTCAATTTTTAACAAGTGCATAAATTTCACATTCATACTGAAGAAAGCTCTACAAATAATTGGTGTGGAAAATTAAATAATTCATACTGTGCAGTTCAGAGTACACTTCTGACATTAGCATTAAGGTACCTAATGACAGGATAAATGGAGTGTTATACTAGAGCTGCTGTTAATATGTCTAATCTTGAAGCCAAGAGTTGTACTGGGTTGTAGAGATTAAAGAGGGACTTCAACCATGTTCTCAGAACAGGTCCCATGTATTTGATTGAAAAAAATAACTACTTTGCAAACATGCAGGCAAAGATGTTCTTGTGATAACTCTGTATGACATAGATAAAACAATGCAAGTATTTGCCTATGTTGTCATGGATTGTTTTAAATTTAAATGAAATGTGGAGTTTCTCCTGATGTTGTTTTAGTTAAGATCTATCTCTGCAGATTTATGAAAGGTGAGTTCTATTACAGAGGTCAGTGTCACCCAGATCAGCTGTTATAATGTTATGATCCCAGCTGATGTTACTACTGGACAGTCAGATCCCAGAGTGGATCTCAATGAGTTCCATAGGCTGTAATTAATTTTGTTCAGAGATATGGATGAATAGAGTCACAGGACTGCCAATTAACATAATAGATTAAAACATTTATTAAACATGAAAAGATTGTCTATAGTACCAGACGTATGCCAATTTTTAAGGATGACGGTTAACAAAATATATGACAAGTAACTAGTGACCTCCAGGTAAAGGCACATCTAGGTAACAGCAACCACACTGATCAGATTTTACATCCAAAGAGAAGAGTGAATTTGAGATTAGTATTTTAAACTGAAGTAATGGCAACTATGTGAAAGCTGAGCCAGACAAAGTAAACTGGAATACTAGTTTAGGGGATTGATCAATAGAGAAGGAGTTGCAGACATTTAAGGGGGTATTTCACAATACTGAGAATAAGTATATTCCTGCTGTAAAGAAAAGTTCTGAAGAAAGGAGCTACCATCTATGGTTAACTAAAGAAATTTAAGGAAAGCATCTGCAATTGTGCAGATGAGTGACAGTCAGATGATTTGTCAGAATAGCAGAGAATGAATCAGAGAATCGTAGAGTCCCCGCAGTGCCAAAGAAGCCCATTGAATCTGCACCAATCACCATCCCATCTAAGCCCTACTCCCGTAACCTCATATTTACCCTGTCACAATGGGCAATTTACCATGACCAATCAACCTAACCTGCACATCTTTGAAATGTGGGAGGAAACCAGAACACCCAGAGGAAACCCATGCAGGCATGGGGAGAATGTGCAAACTCCATATAGACTGTGTCCTAAAGTCAGAATTGAACCTGGGTCCCTGGTGCTGTGAGGCAGCAGTGCTTGCCACTGTGCTGTGCACCATTTCCCTCCCCCATGATTAACCAGGAAAAAGAAATTAGAGTGCCAGAGGAAACTAGCTGCAAATATCAAAACAGATAGGAGTTTTTAACAGGTATTTAACAGGAAAAAAGTAGTGAGTATTGAGTGAGAATGAGAAGTTAATAGTAGATAAAAAGGAAATGACACATGAAATTAATGAATATTACTTCTGTATTATTTTAGAAGATGCAAGAAACATTCACGAATAGCTGTAAATTGGGAGATTGGGGGATGGGGGAGAGAAACTTGAAATTAAAATCACTAGAGAAGCAATACTGAGTAAACTGATAGAGCTGCAGATTGACAACTCCACGTAATAATGGACTTGATCCCAGGGTCCTCAATTGTGAAAATAGATCTGTTATTAGATTCTGGAAAGGTTCTATTAGACTAGGAAATAACAAACCTCTACTCAAGAAGGGAGGGAGGCACAAATGGGAAATTATAGGCCAGATAGCTTGACGTGTAATGGAGAAGTTGTTAGAATTGGTTATTAAAGAGGCTATAACAGACAAGCTCAAGGTAATTGGGAAGAGTCAGCATTGTTTTATAAAAGGGAAATCATATTTAACTAATTTATTAGAGTCTTATGAAGGAGTAACACGCGCTTTGATAGTGAGGACCCTAAAGATGTACTTAGTACACATGAATTTCCAGGAAGCATTTGATAATATGCCACATCAAAGCTGTTTGCAAAAAAAAAAAGCTCACGATGTAGAAGGCAATAGATTAGCCTGGATTGAAGATTGGCTGACTGGCAGAAAACAGAGTATGCATAAATGAGTCTTCGTCTGATTGGGAAGTTGTGATAACTTGAGGCCCACAGGAGTCTGTGCTGTAGCATCAATTCTTTACAAATTTACATCAATAACTTTGATGAGGGAGTGAAGACATGGTAGCTAAATTTTCAGATGACGCAAAGGTGGTTAGAAAAATATGTTGTAAAGACAACAAATGAAGTTTGCAGATAGCTAGATAGAGATAGATTGAGTGTATGGGCAAAAACAAAATTGGACAGACGAAGTATAATGTAAGAAAAGGTGAAGTTATTCACGTTGGCAGGTAGTATTAAAAAATTACGGAAATGGAGAACGGCTGCCGAATGCTGAGGTGCAGATGGATTTAGGTGTTGATGTGCATGAATCACATAGTATGCAGATGCAGCATGCAAGAAGCTTAATGGATTGCTATCCTTCATTACAAGAAGAATTGGAACATAAAAATAAGCATGTTGTTACAAAAGTAAGTTGTTTTCAGTATTGGTGAGATCACATCTCTAGTAGTGTGCAGTTTTGGTCTCCTTATTGAAGGAAGGATGTAAATGCATTGGAGGTAGTTCATAGAAAGTTTACCAGATTGATACCAGCAATGAGTGGGTATGAGGATAGGTTGGAAAGGCTGTGCTTGTTTTCACTAGAGCTCAGAAGAGTGAGAGGTGACTTGATTGAAGTAAATATTATCCTGAATAGTATTGACAAGATGGACATTGGAAGGAAGTTTCCTCTTACGGTGAGCCCAGAACTAGGGAGACTGTTTTAAAATTAGGGAGTTGTCTTTATTGAAGAGAAATGTTTTGAGGATTGTGTGACTTTGGAACTCTGCCTCAAAGATAGTGGAAACAAGATCACTGAATATTTTTAAGAGATTTTTATTAGGCAAGAGAATCAAAAGTTATTGGGGATAAATGGAGAATGTGGAACTTAACACAAACTGATCAGCCATGATCTTAGTAAATTTCAGAGCAGTTTCAAGGTGCTGAATGGCCTACTTCTGCTCCTATTTCATATGTTCATATGGCTGATCCATGCCAAAGATAAAGCACTGTTCATCAACCTACTGTTCATGTTCATATTCAGGGATACATTATTACCTTGTTTTCAAATCAGGAATAAAACATTTGCAATGCATTTTTTAAATTCTATTTACTAACCTTAATCACATTTTGTAATTGATTTTCTTTTACTATTAATCCATGATTAACTAAGTTTTTAGTCTATTTACTTCAAACAAATAGATCTCACCTGAACAGTAAACATTAGCACTGCAACGCAAGTAAATTTAACATTGACCCTGGTCTTAACAGTTTTCTCATTTTATCAAGTTGACCTCCAAACATGTCTCTGCTTTACACAAACTGTGAAAGCATCTGGCACAAAATGACTGAAAATTAATTTGCCATTTGCAGTAAAATCCAAGTGACAAAATTCATTTTGGGATCTCTGAAATTGTCATGAGATTTTTTGAGTTGAACTCTTTAATGTCCAGTTGGTCTGTGGTACTTCGTCCAATTTGTTTTATGGCTGGAACATTATTGTTGATGCAGTATAATCTGAACTTTAAATTTGGGTCAATGGATATTACTTGTCATGTTGAAGATGGTCCATATTTCATTCACTGAAAGGTTACACAAAATAGAGAGCAAAATCTATGTTTTCTATTTTTGTTCTAATGTGCAACTTGTACATTATGAAATAGATTATTGGAATTTAGTTTTTGTAATTTGGTAACTTCAATGCTTTCTAATAGATTAACACTTGTTTACATTGAGTCTGGCTGATAACTTGTTTATCTGTGTTTCTGCCATCTAGGTGCCCAGCTATTGAGTCAGAACCCAGCAAACAGTAAATCCACTAAACAAACAGTATTATCCTGCTTAAAATGTGATGAATCAAAGAAGGTTAGATATGTGTCACAGTCCACACAAACAATTCCAAAAAACCCACAGGCACCTGGGCAGTCAGATCTTGGAGTTGAGTCAGCTGCTGGATTCTCAGTTGAGCAGGAACAGGTAAGGAATAATAAGAAGTACAAAAAAACAAATTCCTTTGTTCCAGAACAATGTTTTGACTTAATTAATTTGTCTGTCAATCCTGCTGGAAGAGAATAGGATATTAAAACAATGACAGTAACGTGTATTAATACAGTGCCTTTAATATAGTGGACCCCATTCCTCACCACCCTCCACTGAAGGGGTATCAAATAAAAATTGATATCAAGCCATATGAAATATTAGGACATGTGACAAAGACTTGGCCAAAGAACTGCTAAGGAACATATTTTAGAGAGAGAGAGAGACAGAAAAGCGGAAGGAATTCCAATGGTGCAACAGTGCAAATTTGGCAAGTGCAAGAGAACTAAATTAGAGGGTTTTACACTGAATTTGGGAACACAGGATTCATGTGCACAAGAACATATTGTCAACATGCTGCATTACATATGTTTGTATTTTATGTAACACAAGGCCACAATCTAATAGACTAAAAATAAAGATATTAGAACCCACAATTAAATCAAATTTTATGAGGCCTTTCAGCCTGCCATGGTTCTTTAAAAGAGCTCTTGATATACTTCCAGTTTTTTCCTTATAACCCTGCTGGTTCTCGTCAGGCTTGTGTCCAATTAGCTTCTGAAAATTGCTGCTTCCACCACACTTTCAGGTAGTCATTCACAATCCAAACAACCCTCTGTATGAAAAAGTTCTCCTACTTTCCCCTTCTGTTCTTTGGCCAGTTATTTAAATCTTTGACCTCTGGTTACTGATCCACTTAGAGCTTTTCCTGACTTATTCCATTTAAATCCCTCAGAATTTGGAATGCCTGTCTAGATTTCCTCTCAACTTTCTTTGCTGAAGGCAATTTCCTTAATCCCACGTCATAATTTCATATCCCTGCTATCATTCTGTTAAACCTCCTTTGTATTCTCATCAAGGCAGTTATACTTTTTGTAAAAATTTCATGCCATGAATTGTACACTATAGTCCAGCTGAGGTCTAACCTTTAATTTGTAAAGGTTCACCATGACCTGGTAGCATTGGATACAAAAACAACTGTTTACAAAGTCAAGCATCATATGTTTTGTTTAACCACCTTTTCACTTTCCCTGCTACTCTCAAAAGATGTGTGGATATCATCTCTCTGATCTGGCATGTTGTTCTACCAAAAGCGCATAGAATCCTCCAGCGCAGGAGAGTGATTTGGCTCATCGAGTCTGTACCGACCACAATCCGGTCAGACCTTATTTCAATAACCCTGTGCATTTACCCTCGCTAGTCCCCCTGACACTAAGGGGAAATTTAGCATGGCCAATCCACCTAACCCGTACATCTTTGGACTGTGAGAGGAAACCAAGGCACCCCAGAGGAAACCCACACAGACGTGGACAGAGTATGCAAACTCCACACAGACAGTGACCCAAGACAGGAATTGATCCTGGGTCACTGGTGGTGTGATGAGCAATGCCAACCATTGTGCCACCATGCTGCATAAATTCACTAAGTTCCATTAAATTACATCTGCTACATGCCACCAGTCTGTGTCCTCCTGAAGTTGTCTACTATTCTGTTCACTATTTACTGCATTGCCAGGTTTTGAATCATCCACAATCTTTAAAATTATATTCCCTATAGATAGATAATTGGCTTACTGAAAAATCAATCTTTGAAACAAGTGATCTTGATTCCAGATATCTTTCATCGTAGACATTCAAATGCAAAAAATGTACAAAAGAATAAGCACAGCTATGTTCATTTCAACATAAATAATTACAAAACTTTGAAAAATGCAAGTCTAATTTACAGGATAAGTAAAATATCAACTGCACTCTGCATTATGAATCACTTGACAGGTTGAATTCTTTAAACTATTTACATATTAGGAATTTTATAGAGAGTTAGATTAACTCGTAGTCTATTTCTTCTATATCTCGTTTGTGGAATGGTGTCATTTATCAATTGTATTGTGCATTTATGGTGGCTAGTGATAGCAGCAATGGGATTTAAGGATTTACGAGTGGGGTCCAGCCAGACCTTTTTCTGCCTTTCAGCGAGGGAACACATTCAGTTGTTTACGTTAGTTACTTTGGTACTAATTACCCGCCATCCATTTCAGTACTTGATTCTGAACACTTCCAACAGTTCACATGCTCTTTAGTAAGTCAGCATTCAAAACAGGTGCTGTGTATTGAATCATGGGTCTTGCATAACTGTTCAGCATAGTTAAACGGTCAGTGTGAGATACCTTGATGCTTGAAAAGTAGCAGCATGGGAAGTCTTCCATTTGCTTATATAAGTATTTCAAGTACTTGATCATTTTGAATGGCGATCCATCTTTAGCATGCAAACTCCACACAGTGACCCGAGGCTGGCATTCTTTGGTGCTGTGTGGCAACAATGTTAACTACTAATATTAGCTGCATCACTGACTGTACTAAATGAAAGTTGTCACCAGGAAATTTTCTCATGCTTCTGTTACCAACTGCAGGGCAGTATTAATTGGTCATTTGCTCACCCTGATCACTGAAAATACATAAACTGTTCTCCTCTTTCTTAAGCCATGTAAGAGTTGCTTACCATTAAACAAAAATGCAGCTGTGGTGTATTCATTTTTTCTTGTTCTTTGCAGTTACTTTTGAAAGAAAATGAATGTCTTAAACAGGAGTTGGCCAAAGCTAAACTGGCTCTTGCAGAGGCTCAGATGGAAAAAGACCACTTGTTACATCAAATCAAGAGTGTTAATTCTTCATAGCCAAATGCATCTAGCTTTGAAGACTACAGTGAGACAGGTGGAATTTCCTAAATCTGGGACATAGGTATCACCAGCTGCTATTGGTTTAAAAAATGCTAATTACCTTGATAATATGCTGAGCATTGAACAAACTATATGTAGAGAAAGTTAATTTGTCTGTTGCAGATAGATATTTTTGGACGTGGAGAATAAGCATTGGATCTCTGTTTGATCTACTTCAAGCAGTAAATGCAACTAAAATGATTGTTGAACTCATTAGATTATGCTCCATTTATTGATGGTGCTGATTTTCACTTCAATCTCTAATTAATTCTGACAAAAAAGGGACTAAATTAAGGTTTGAAATAAAATACTGTGGGGAAAGCCATTTCTTTCATACAACTGAGCTGTGTTTTGGTATGCCATCAAGAATTTTTTTTAAATATCTATTCCAGAGCAAATCTTTTTTTAAAGGAGTCTGAATTTGCACTGTAATTAACTTGATCATGTATCTAAGTTTTTCTGTCTAAAATCTAAGATATAAAATATGTACAGTGTAACATTTAAAGTGCACATGTGCTTTGTGTAATTATTGCAGACACCATTATTGCTTGACTTCATGTTGAGTGCAAGAGCCATCTGTATAGTTGAATACCAATAAGGATGGACTGAAGATAAAATGATGCATATCTAATGCAATCAACCTTTGCACAGCATTGTAACATTCTTCCATAAATAATTGTATTAAAAAATGTATTCTCAATAAACATCAGAGCACAGAAAAAGGTTTCAGCATGAACTTGTCATTTAAGTGAAGGTGGTTTCTTGTCACTTTTAATTTAATGTTGCTTATATTGTGAGAATAAATGAACAATAAATATTTGTTTGCTCATCCATATTACAGATCACTCTTTCACTGCTTTTAAATTGCTTACTAAGAAATATGGAGGAGTATGATTAATTTACTTGTTTTTTTTTCTTTTTTGGGATGGCGTACCTGTGTTTTGCATCCTTTTTCTTAACATCCTATCCTGTTAATTTAACATTTGAGAAAAATGTATTATTGCATTTTTATCATTGACTTGAGAGAGCTACCATTGATCAGGAACTGAACCCAGCCATGTAAATACTGTGGCTACAAGAATAGATCATAGACTGTGAAATCTGTAGAAACTCGCCTCACGACTCACCAAAGTCTGTCCATCTACCAAGTACAAGTTTGGAGTATGATGGAATATCCCCCACTTGCCTGTTGAATATCCAGGACAAAGCAGTGTGCTTGATGTGGGCACCTAGTCTTTAAACATTTATTCCCTCCACTACAGGTGCACAGTGTATAAGGTGCACAATGTATAAGATGCACCATAGCAACTCCTGGGTTTCTTCAGCACCTTCCAAACTCCACAATCTCTACTACCTAGGAGGACAAGGGCAGCATAAACATCAGAACCTACAAGTTCTCCTCCAAATCCTGAATAGGAACTACAATCACCGTTCCCTCACCCTCACTGGGTCAAATTCTGGAGCTATCTTCCTAACAGCATTACGTGTGAACCACTCTGACTGCAGTGATTCAAGTGTATGTTACCAGCGCAAAGAAAATTATGGATAAGCAGCAAATGCCAGCCTTGCTAGTAAACACACTTATCCCATGAATTAATAAAATAAAAAAATTCTAAGTATGAAGCTAGATGAGAAAAATTGGCAGATTGTACAAAAGGGGAGAGATCACCTCCAATCCCCCCCCCCTCATGTGATGAAATGATACCTAGAATTCATCTCATGGTCAAGAAACCCTGTGGTACAAGAACAAGGAATGCTGGAATAGTTCAGCAGGTTTGCTAGCATCCATTAGGACAGAAACTTCAACCCTTCATTAGAATTGAAGGGAAGGAGATGGTGTTAGAACTATGGAAACTGCAATAAAAAGTAGCAACTTGAAGAACAAAAGACTGATGGCCTGATGTGATGTTTAGTGGAGAGTGTGGGTGGGAGGATTCCATTAAGGCAATACATGTATGGGACATTTCAAGAAAAGGGGTGGAAGTTTAAGGAGGAAGAGAAAAATAAAAATCTGAAGTTGCCAAACTCAACATTGAGGCCCAAGAACTGTAACGTGCCCAACCAGAGATGTTGCTTCTCCAGTTTATGCCAGGCTTCACTGAGCATTGCAACAGGCCAAGGACAGATGAGGGCATAAGAGCAAGGTGCAGAATTAAAATATATCATTCTGTAGTATGTTGCCATTAATGTACATAGCATGAGCTCTGACTAGCCTGTATGTATAATAACAGAGTTATTGTCATATGTTGAATATAGCTAAAACAAGACTGAGTTTGGAATTATGAACATGTGGGAGATTAATCAGATTTCCTAGTTAATGTACTTATTTTCTCTCAAGTATAAACGTAGTTACAGATTGGAGTTACAAATAATAAATGGTACAAAACCCAAACAAATACAAGAAACTATAACTGCCTTATGTACGAATAAGGATTTGATGATTATCAAATTCACTATTGTTGCATAAAGCTGTTCCAGAATGTAGTCTGTAGAAAAATGTGTACGTCAAATCAGAAGATAATTGGAGCCACCATTGAATTATCTGTACATTGTTACCCTTTTTAGGTAACATTCACTTTTTTTTTGTTGCTGTGCTTTTGATTTTTTTTTGGACAGGCTAAATAAAATGATATCATACCATCATATGTGGATTTGGCCAGGTATGAGGAGATGTGCAGGTAGGCGTTCCTTGTACTATGTTTCCCTGAAGCAAAATAACTCTTAATATCAGTTAGCACATATCTGCAGCTTAATAGAATCAAGGGAGAATTAAACCGGCATCACACTGCTTAGTGCCACTGCAGACTGATCTGTCATCACTCCATGGCACCATCAGAATGTTATTTATTTAGTTTTGAAAATTTGATAGTCAACCATAGATGGTGTCAAATTTTGTTTTGTGAGGTGATATCTTATGAAGGATAGGAAGTGGATTGAGTATGAAATTGAACACAGTTAATTTATGCTTTTCAAATAACTTAGATAAAATATTGGAATGTTAAAACTATTTTCCCCATATATCAGCAACCAAACATCTAAAGTTGAAAGGCACTCAATCACATTCATTATGAGATAGTAACCTTGGTCAGTGCTAACATTCAAATTGAAGTGCTGTTTGTGAGACTTGGTTGCATGTTAATTGTCTTCACTGCATTATAACAGTCAAAACACTTCAAAGCTTTAAATTGGTTGTGAAGCACTGAGATGTATTAAGGTAATAATATGCACTATGTAAATGCGACATTGTTCTTTCTATACTTAAATTCACAGCTGCATGTAATAATTTCCTTGCATGTCTGAAATAGGTTCCATCCTGCACTCAATTTCAAAAGGTGAATTTTACTGCCTAATGTACTAGCTGAGAAATCTGCCAGGGGATTTGCTCCACCTTCACTGGTCAATATACACACTGGGATTCTTTTATAGATATATAAAAATATACACACATAGATTGGTTCATTAACAATCTTATAAGTAGGGCCCAAGCCATTTGCTCACTCTGCAAGCTTGATGCTGAATAGAGTACATCAAAGGCCTCCTGCGAGATCATGGCTACCCTAATCAGATTATTTCATGTTGTATGTCCCACAGATTCATGGGTGGGCCAAAGGCCAGCATTTACAGCCCTGAAAGGTGTCCAGTCTGCTCTGGAAGGGCAAGGTATCTCAGAAGTTTGAGCACCAGGTGAAGCTAGCTGGTTTACTCTGCTGCCATAGTAGCACTACAGGTGATATTCACCACTAACACAATGCTGCTGTTAAGCCCGAAAAGATATTCTGTCCATTTTTCACATTGCAGTGCCAACATAATGCTAAGTATGAAGGCTGTATATTCCAAAGACTGTGCATTGCATCAAATAGCTTGTCCTAGCCATTGTTTGCAACTGACAAATTACAGCCCACACCCAACCGGTCCATGAGTGCAAAACTCAAAACAGGGTCTGACTTTAGATATGATTCTGCAATTGGACAACATTTGCTAAATAATCCTGTGTTCAGGATTATTTGACAGCCAAAATATTATCAGTTGGGCTGCAGACTGTGGGATGTGTGTATACTGGAAGCTACATATATTGTTACACAGAGCCCTGTACTTTGCAGAGGAAAAATATCTTTACACAGTTTCAGGTAAACAAAGTAAGTGACAGCCAGTCATTGACTCATTCCTCAGGGCAAAGCCTTCATCAAATCAGGGTTAAACTGCTTGGTTTAAATTTTGAACACCTGACAGTTAGCTGATGCATTCTCCATGGTATTGCCCTTACCAATCAGAATCTACTTGCGTAATAGTCAGCACTTTCTGGTATAGTATAAATTGTTTTCCCCTTGTACTGGTGTTCTTAGTGTCGTGATGAGTAGACCATGAAAAAGCTTTGACTTGTCTTTTTCAGCAGTACTCATTCTTTTCCTATTATAAAAATGTTTTTATTTATACTAACTATACATTACACAGGTAGATTTTATTATAAAAGCAATAGTTAAGCTTAAAAATGTAACTGTAGGAATGTTCTTGTATGATAGACAGAAAAGAAAAATGTGTTTATTTGCTATATAATTATCTTTGAAGAATTTTTGCACATTCCTAAATAGATGATACATGTAACTTATTGTGTCTGTTCAGTTTGATTATTGTACACTGATCAAATCCCTCGCATTTATTGATCTGACCAAGTAATCTCTTCAGAAGATGGTCATTATGTAGAATGGACAATTAAGCAAGTACATTCCCAATTAAGTGGAGATTTTTGTGGCACAGTGGAGAAAGTGTGCCTATCACTGAGCCAGAAGCTCTGTGTTCTGGTGTCACACACGAGTTGATGGGCCATGAAAGGGGCGTTCATAACATGGTCAAACAGGTTGATTGTCAATCTGCAAATACTTGCAACATGCTAGTGGCTTGCAGTAAGAGCAGGAGATACTCCTGGTCAGCCATGCTTGATGTGGAGTGGTGCCCTTCAAACTTTAAGCCCCAGGCAACAGACTGGTGATCTATTCTGAGAATTACTAGCTGTGGAAACAGACAACTGTCTGCCTTAGTGCACCCACTGGGCGCAGGAAAAAAATTGGAAAATTCCCAATTAAGGGACTTACACTTTTAAGGATAAATTACTCTATCTTTCTGTTTTTTTCTTAAACCATACTTATTTGGTCAAAATTTTGATAAGTAGAGGAGGACTTGATTCGGAGAGAATACGAGGAAGAGATATTTATATTTACAAATGCTTCATGAAAGATATTAGTCAAATAATTTTCAAACAGAATATTAAACAGTCTTGAGGTATGCACCATTAACCACATCCTATTAATCTGATCCAATAAATCTTGCTCTACGTTTTCTGTTCGTAAGCCATCATTTAATTCATAAGTTACATCTCCAACACTATTTGCCTTACTGCTCGTTACAAAGTGAAACAACCCTTCAGAGGCCAATGTCTCTTCATCAGATTCCTTTTATTTACAAACTATTCTACTCAAAGAGCTTCAGGTACAAAGCCAGAGTGACAGTGAACTGTTATATTTATACACAGGTGATGCTCCCTGACTGGGCAGGCAATTATGACCTCAACCAGAGAGCTCATACTCCAACCTCATGGGCTTCACTGAAGTCATGACACAAAGTCTTTGATATATATTATCAAATATATCCAGAACTTTTACACATAGAACACATACTTTATTCTCTTAGTTTATACACTGTTGTTCTCAAGATGAGGGGTGATCAATGGAACAGTTGCAGTCGCAGATTAATTGGCTTCAAGCACTTATTTCACAAAAAGATGCCCGGGGATGAGCAGTATAATAGCTAATTCACAACCATTAGTCTAACATATGTGCCAAAAGTTAGAATCATCTTTGGTGTTATGCACTTAAATGGGAACTGCCTAAAAAAAAAGTTCCAAATATTTTGTTTTGTATAGGAAATTGCGGGAAAAAAAAACCCAGATTGGCATCAATAAACTTCACATCACAACCCATTAATTTTAATATCAAGATCATGATTTGTATACAAATTCTAAATCTGATTAAAAGCAAATTACTGCAGATGCTGGAAAATCTCAGCGGGTCTGGCAGCATCTGTAAGGAGAGAAAAGAGCTCACATTCCAAGCCCAGATGACCCTTTGTCAAAACTCTGACAAAGGGTCATCTGGATGTGAAACAGCAGTTCCTTTCTCTAAATCTCTAAAACTCAAGACAGCGTTCTCTTCCAGAGAAATAAAATTCTCTCTCAGATTGAGTAATTCTGAGAAGTGTTTCTGAGACTGACAGATAATCACCTGTAAGTAAGAATTACTGCTGTTCCTACTCAGCACTTTACAGACTTCTAGATGCAACATTGAGTTCAGCAATTTCAGATCATAATCATTACTCCCATTTTTATAGAGAGCAGTTGTTGGCTATAACATAACAAATAACACTTGTCCTATTCCTACGCTAATTGCCTTACACCATCAACCTTTTTGTCATTTCATCTCTTCTCGCTTCCATCCTGACACAAACCAACTCTCTTGCTTCTGCTTTCTTTCTTCTCTACCCCCCCACCCCTGCCTCCGTACTTTCTTAAAGTATGTTAATCCTCTAAATTTTCTAATCGTGATAAAAGTTCATTAATCTGAAATATTAACTTTGCCTCCAGAGTATTTTATAGTGATAGAATTGTTTCTGGAGTTTTACAGCACAAAAGAGGTTCTTTGGCCCATCATCTCTGAGTTGGTCATCAAGCACTTATCCTAATCCCACTTTCCAGCACTTTGTCCATAGCCTATACGATGACATTTCAAGTGCTCATCTAAATACATCCTAAAGTTGTGAGGGTTCCTGCCTTTATGATCCTTTTCAGACAGTGAGCATCACTTTCTGGATGAAATTTTTCCTCAAATCCCCTCTAAATCTCCTGCCCCTTTGTTATTGACCCTCTGCTAAAGGGTAAAATTCCTTCTAATCTACCCGACATATGTCTCTCATGATATTGTACACCTTGATCATGTCCCACCTCAGCCTCCTCTACTCGCAGGAAAATCCCAGCCTAGCTAGCCTCTCTTCATAGCTGAAACTCTCCAGCCAAGGTACCCTGCTGGCGAAATACTGTCTGCACCTCTCGACTGCAATCACATCCTTCCTATAATGTGGCAACTTGAACTGTACATAGTTGTGTGACCTAATGAGTGTTTTAAACAGCTTCATCATAATCTCTCTGCTCTTACAATCACATTCATATTGTGCAGAAGAGACCCTTTGACCCATCAAGTCTGCACCAATATGTGAGAAACATGTGAACTCCTACCTAAAGTTTATTTATGAGTCATGAGTAGGCTTACATTAATGCAATGAAACTATTGTGAAAAATCCCCTAGTTGCCACACTCTGGCGTCTGTGCAGGTACACTGAGGGAGAATTTGGCATGCCAATGCACCTAACCAGCACATCTTTCAGACTGGGAGAAAACTGGAGCACCCAGAGGAAACCCATGCAGACATGTGGAGACTCTGCACAGACACTGGGAACTGAACCAGGTCTCTGTGCTATGAAGCACAGTGCTAAGCACTGTGCCACTATGCTTGCCTGATCCTATCTACCAGTACTAGGCCCAGAGCCTTGAATGCTATGGCATGCCAAATATTCATTCAGGTACCCTCTGGGTAAAGAGGCTTTCCCCCCCCTAAACCTCTCACTCCTCACTTTTAACTTGTGTCCCCTCGTTCAACTAAGGGGAACTGCTGCTCCCTATCCATCCTGTCCATGCCCCTCATACTCTTGATCACCTCAATCAGGTTACCCCTCAGTCTTTACTGCTTCAGAGAAAACAACCCAAGTCTATCCAATCTCTCTCTCTCTTAAGTGTTTCATCCCAGGCAACTTCCTGGTGACTCTCCTCTGCACTCCTTCCTGTGCATTCACATTCTTTCTATAACGTGGCACACAGTATTCCAGCTGTGGCCTCACCAAAGTTCTATACAACTTCATTGTGACCTCTCTGCTTTTGTAATCTATATCCCGATTGATAAAGGCAAGTGTTCCATATCTCTACTACGTACCTTTCAGCTTCAGCGATTTATGGACAAACATGCCAAGGTCCTTTTGTTCTTCAGATTCTCAATGTTAGATCTTTCATAATATACTTCCTTGTCAAATTACTCTTTCTAAAGTGATTCACCTCACACAATTTGTCATCAAAAGATTTTAGACCTGTCTGGAACAAAAGGTATTTATTGATAAAATTGTTGAAACTTGGGTAGAGGAGTATTGAGCTGACCTTGCATGATATTTGCCTAGCAAGTGAAAGCAAAGTATAGTGTTCAGGTCAGCAGGATGTGAGGACAAATGGGGAATTGGATCAAGAAGCTGAGGGAGGGGAAGACAGCAAAGCCGAAAGGTCAGAAACAGAAACTAGAAAGAGGAAACCAAGCAGAAAAAGGGAGAAAGAATTGTGACTGACTTGAGAGGAAAGAAGAGATGAGAAAGAGAAGGAAAGGAAAATGCAAGTTGGAGGAAGAATGAGAAGATAAACAGGAGAAGGTCAACAAAGTTTCTTGCAATCTCCCATTTTTGTACTATGGCTCATGGTCTGCTTTCCGAGGAAGCAAAGATGAATTGCTACAATTTAAGAGCCATCTCAAATTATCAGAATGAATATATCCTTCTGCCCACTTCTTTTACTTGAGATTTTTGAAGGCACGTTAAAAAGGAAGAAGAAATGGATAGAGGGTCAACAGCACTAGATGCATTCTGTCTGCTTCCACCTTTATCCATTGACCCATGGATACTAATCCTAAACAATTATCTGGCACTTTCAATTGTCTATGGAGTTTCCAAAACCGCAGAGAGAGAAAGAGAGTGACAGGATTGTATCAATTGCTAAAAGCTGAACTTTTACCATAGACAGGCAGAAGAAGATCATTACTCTCCAGCATTACACATCTGGCTTTTTCCAGCTGCCAAGATAAACAGCTGTGAGCAGATATACCAAACAGCTCAATGCTGCTTTTTTTGTTTCAATGAATTAAACAGCTTCAATAGTTTCTCCAGTTCTGTGAATTGATACACATTCACGGAATGATGTGTAGACTCTTTCTCACCTTTGTTGAGGAGGGAAATAAGATTGAGTGAAGTAGGTAAAATTTATCCAACTCGATGGAGAAGAATTTCTAGGGGAAATCACCTACTCCCTCACAGTAAATGGCTAATTACACATTTGCAATGTTGATCTTCCATCAAAGTTACTGCCTTGACTATTTCCCATATCAATTCTAGGCACAATTCACTTACAATCTCTGAAACAGCAACAACAATAGCAACTTTATATATAAAATCTTCAATTAATGACACCAACTTCACAAGAGCATGATAAAATAAAGAATGACACCAAGGCCAGTGACCAAAAGCTTGGTCAAAGAAGTAGGTTTTAAACGGAGGAAAGTGAGGTGGAGAGAGGGAGTGAACTCAGAACCTTGTCAGCTGGAGGCATATTTTCATTGTGTGTGTGTGTGTGTGTGTGTGTGTGTTGGTGTGTGTGTGGGGGGGGGGGGGGGGGGGGGGGGGGGTAACTTGAAGCAGTTTCATCCCTTTGATCAAGTCATACAGATTCAGTTACCTTTCAAGACCAAATCTATGCTGGAAGTTTACCCTGAATACTTAAATAGGACATTCTGAGGAAACCAATGTATGTGCTTCTGTCCTGCACATAGCTCACCTTTGCTGCTGCATAAATGCCAGGACTAGACATTTATTCCATACGTGATCATCATGCCAGTGGAAAGAGTCAAAAGAATAAGTTGGAATCTGGGTTTTATATTAATGGAAGCATTTGACGAGACTACAAAGGAGTGATGTTGGATTTGTACATCCACTGTTGGGCTATATGAAAATGATAGACATGTAATTCGTTGTTAATGGAATTCTTAGCACACTCAGGATTATTCTGCAAGTGCTGTACAATCATGGAATCACATTTAACGTTAGACACTATGTTCTGAGTTTTGCAAGCATGGATTGCTTGTGTACGCTCAGTACTCTGCCTATTGCAAACAGTTGAAGAGATGTGCCATTTGTTGGAACATGCTTCCCAAGTAACTGGCATTGCGTTGGCACTGAAATTCATGCACCACATTACTCATTTATATGATAACACACTCTTATTTTGGCTTGATGATGCATTTTGTTAATGACAAACACCACTCATACTGCCAATGCATAATAACAAAATGAGACAGCTTGCTTCACCTAGCACTGAAATATTTGAGATACCTTAGCCTTCCAGGATAATTGGAGATAGACTGGGAACTTTTCAGGCCTTAAGCCTATTTGTGAGTATGTGCAAGTCATAGGAGCAATGGTATAACAAACAACTCAAGATTATCAGTCAGGTTTACAACGTGGCTCACTTATACTTGCTGGAAGCTACATATATTCACATGCAGAGTACTACACTGTAAGGCAAAAGGAATATGTCCAGACATTATGCCTTTTCGGAATTAAAACATAAGCATGGAGGACAATAATACCCTCATGTATTCACCATGGTAATACCTCAAGTAATCAGCATCAACTTGCCCACCAATCAGCACCTTTCTCTTTGCAGTATAAATTGCTGTTCCTTTTAAAATTTGGCATTCTGGCATCTGAGTTTGGGATTGAAAAAAAGCTTTGACAGCATTTCTCATTGTTCAACAATACTTAAGTTCTGTCGATTATTTAAAAAGATCCACTGGTTCGTCCAATCTTTCGCGTTTGGTTATTTGCCCCAAATATCATGAGACAGATCATTGCCCATTTGGATTCAGGGAGATGTAAAACAAGAAGCAAATTTATAAGACAGATCAATTAGGGGAGATAATCTGAAAGAAATCCTCTCCTATCCTCTAGGCAATCAAAACTAGATGAGAAGACCACATTGAATTTGATATATGTTACTGGCAGTCTACCACTTCTTACCTACCTACTTTTGTGCCAACTAGCTGTATAAATATTGCGGCTACAAGAGCAAGTCAGAGGCTAGAAATCCTCTGAGAAGTAATTCAGCTCATAACCCCATCAAAACTTGTTCATCATTTACGAGGCAAAAGTGTGAACAAAGAAAACTACAAGCCCTTCAAGTATGTTCCGATCATGATGCTCTAACTAAAAAAAAGCCTTCTGCCCTTACTCAGTCCATACCCTACTATTCCCTCCCTACTCATGTACCCATCCAGATAATGCTAATGTGCTCATTTGGCAGCTGTTCCAGACACCCACCACTGTGCATAAAAACCTTCCCCTGCGTATTTTTCCTTAAACTTGCCCCCTCTGACATTGAACCTGTGCCCCCTTGTATGTGACACTTCCACTCTGGGAAACAGCCTCTGCCCCTCACAATTTTGGAGACCTCTATCAGGTCTCTCCTCAGTCTCCATCTTTCCAATGAAAACAATCCTAGTTTATTCAACCTCTCCTTATAATCAATATCCTCGAGGGCAGGCAATATCCTGGTGAAGCTTCTTTGCGCTCTCTCCAAAGCTTCCATGTCCTTCTGATAGTTTGGCAACCAGTATTGCACACAATACCCCAAATGTGGCCTAAACAAGGTTTTATATGGCTGCAACATGATTTGCCAATTCATACTCAATTAATGGAATATTTTCCACTTGCCTGAATGAGTGCCTCTAATAACATCAAGAAGCTTAACACCATTCAGGACAAAGTAACTCTATTAATAGGAATTTAAACAACCACCTCAAACATTCATTTTCCTTATTGCCCACGCGCAGTGACAGCAGTGAGCATCATTTACAAGATGCACTGCAGCAACTCACTAAGTCCATCAACAACAACTTCCAAATCCATGACCCCTACCACCTAAAAGGACAAGGACAGTAAACCTATGGAGACACTACCACTTGTAAGTTCCCCTCCAAGCTACACATTCTTAATGAAAGCAAAATACTGCGGATGCTGGAATCTGAAACAATAACAGAAATTGCTGGAAAATCTCAGGAGGTCCGACAGCATCTGTGGAGAGAGAGCTAATATTTTGAGTCTGGATCACTCTTTTGTCAAAACTGATTTGGAAATAACATCGCCGTTCCTTTACAGTAGCTGGGTCAAAAACCTGAAACTTGCTTCCTAGTAACACTTTGGGTGTACATACACCAGACGGACTGCAGTGGTTCAAAAAGGCTAGTTCACCATCACCTCTGACAAACAGTTAGGGATTGTAATAAATGTTGGTCTTGCCAGTGATGTTCACATCCCATGGGAAATATAAAAATATTACATGCAGTTCATTACAGGAAGAATACTTGAATAATGGAACAGCTCAGTAATTCCTCCTGTACTGGAACTTTCACTAGATTGGCACCAGGAATAAAAGGTCATTGTTATTTTTTTCTGAAGTCCTGAATTAAAAAGATGGCAGGTTACAACATTTGAGATTGTCATCACTAATTTTAGTTTGCAAGTGAAGTAAAATCAAACCTTAAACGCAAAAATAAAAAAGTTTAATAACTCCAAAAAGATTTCCAGTGGGAAACAAATCAATTTGTTTCAATGCTGTACTCTTTTTTTATTCCCAGTGCTCAATGAATAAAGGTTGAAGCTTTCTCGCTGCAATCTCATTTTGGTAAATGCAATGCTTATATTGCCTCAACTCCACAGCCAAGCAGAACATAAATGACTAAGTATACTGTATACTTATTTTACAAATAGCTAATATAGGCAAATAAAAAGGGAACTGTCACATAAATACCCATGTCCAAATTTCAGTGAATGGAGTATTTCAAATATAAAACAAGCCAATCATTCCCCAAGAGTCCATCAGTACAGATACGATAAACACTCAAAATTTCTCAATATTTGTGACCATTTTCTGAAATGTTTCCTATTTTGCTAGATATAATTTCTTTTGATTTGGACAAAGAATCAGATTCTGCATGTCAATAGGAGTAAACTGCAATTGATTAAGCAATAAACTAAAGTTTACTAATCTATGGGAGAGGTCATCAAATTCAAAGTGTAACTGTTTGAGAAGCACAATGGGACTAGCTGACTAGCTAATATGATCACATTCCAGAGGGCATTCTGTAATACAGACACAAAGAAAAAACAGGTCGCTCAACAAGACCTCCCACTTCAGCTGCCTCTGAGTAACTGTTCACCAGACAGAAACAAAGGAGCTTATGTCTATGTACAGAAAAGGGCCAAGGACAGTTGATAAGGGGGTCTGGGAAACAGGAAAGAAGGCACCCATCTGTTCATGAACTCATTATGTAAACTCATGATGCCCAGTTATTAATTTTATTGGACCTATATATGAAGTATGTAATTTCTAAGCATTCTGATTGGATTGTGTCTCCAGTTGGGATGGGCTGAGTAACTGCATAAGAATTGATTATTTTCTTTGTTGGGTGGAGTTATACATGCTCAGCTCTTGTGGCTTCTCACTGCCAGCGTAATGGAATAAACCATTGGTCAATTGAATCAGCTTCGAGCGTTGAGTGATTGAGTTCACTCTTTCTTACACTGCCCAGTCAAAATGATTGGACTGAAAATTGTGGATTGTGCAACTGCAAGTTTGGCTCCCCTCTGCTCATGAAACATTGTGGATTTGGCACTTATTTCATTAGCAAAAACAAAGGCAACATGCATAGAAATAACACATTGCCTTAACCTGGAAATCATCATATTTTTCAGCAGCATATAATCTGCCTATCTTTTGACAGAAAATTACTTAACCAAATACAAATTGCACGTGCTTGTTTATCATAGAAATCGTATAGTGCAGAAGAAGGCCACTTGGCCCATCGGGTCTGCATTGACAACAATCCTCTTCGAAACCCCACATATTTACCCTGTTAATTCCTCTGATATATGCATCCCGGGACACTAAGGGGCAATTTAGCATGGCCAATCAACCTAACCTGCACACCTTTGGACTGTGGGAGGCAACCACAGCACCCAGAGGAAACCCACACGGACACAGGGAATGTGCAGACTCCATATAGACAGTGACCCAAGCTGGGAATCGAACCCAGGTCCCTGGAGCTGTGAGGCAGCAACACTAGCCACTGCACCACCATGAAAAAGATAAGGCACTGCACCCATCTTGGGCTTGATCTTATCTAAAAAGGTCGAGAAGTGATCAGGCAGGGTGATCAAACATGAGTGAATACAACTGCACCTTAAAATGGGAGGGTTAGAAGGGTGGAACTGAAGGAGGAACAGTAGAATATAATATAATTTTCCAAAGCTCAGCCCATGATGTGTGGCTTCGCAGGCATAAGGATGAACTTGGAAAATTGGCCCATCACCTCACAGTTTTCCAAAAGGTGTTTTGGATGTGACCAAAGAAATGCTGGAGCTAACAAGCAGATTCTCCATGACCGTATGTTATTTGAACAGAGTGAATTCAATGAGCTCAGGGAAGATACTCACCCTGGTCCACTGCTTATCATTTAAATTAGCACATGAAAGGCCTTTAAGTATAACTTGCTAGTTTAATTGCTTCAAAAACCAAATCAAAATTAAGCCCAATTGATGGTCCCCACAAAAGCGACAAACAAGATCCAAGCTGACATGGTAAGTCAGTGCACCAGATCCTGGGCTTGATCTGACCCTCGATCTTAGCCAACAGGCCGAGAAGAAATCTTTAAAAAATATTTTAGTCCATCCTTAAAGTTACAAAACCGATGCTCAAAATGGACTGCACGAACACAAATCTAATCCTTACTTGCTCGAAAAAACATTCAAAATCCAATTCATAGTCCCCCAAAAGAGAGACAAACAAAATCCAAGGTGACAGGATAAGGCATTGCACCTCATCTTAGCCAAAAAGCCAAGAAGCAATCAGGCAGGGGTGATCAATCCCAGGGTCTGCAACTGCTCCTTAAAAAGGGAAGGGTTAGAAATGTGCAACTAAAGGAAGAACCACACTTTTGTCAGCCTTGGTTCAGTGGTAGCACTCACCTCTTGAGTTGTGCTTCCCACTTCAATGTGAGCAGGTAATCTAGGCTGACACTTGAGCCTGGTCTCGAGGAAGTGCTGCATTGTTGGAGGTGCCATCCTTCAGGTTAAATTTCCTTTGGTCTCTCCAGTATAAATATTTTAAGGCAGGATTCAGAGAGGTGCCGGGGAGTTGTCCCAGTGTACTGATCAATATTTATTCCTCAGTCTACATCACCACATCAGATTACATGGGAATTTATTTCATTGCTGCTTGTTGGAGTTTGCAAATTGGCTGAATTTCAATAGCACTGCATCTCCTTGGCTGTAAAGTGTTGTGAGATGTCTTGAGTCATGAAAGGCATTCTATAAATGCACGTGTTCCTTTCATTTTCTTTCACTTTTGGCTAACAGCCAATATTTTTCGCCGAACCTTTAGCAACAAGTACATTAAAATGTGGGTTCTGATGAATAGCCACAGACCTGAAACGTCAACTATGTTTCTCTCTCCTCTCACAGGCTGCCACAGCTGCTGAGTATTTCCAGCATCTTCTCTTGTTATTCTACATAAAACATTGGAAGCATTTAAAACACTAAAGTCTCAAATGATTGCCATTAAAAGGCATTTCAAATCCATACCCAGCTTCTCCTTAGCAACGCTTCAATGGATAATAAAAATGATTGTCTCCCGACCCGTGCCACCAAAAAGCAGTAGGGATGCCAACCCAGGACAAGGGGAAGTGGGAGGGGGCAGCAGAGAGCGCTAACTTTGACATATTGATGAAACGCGAGCTGCTTTTAGTAGAAACTTTACCCATGTGGATTGAAGTCGATGGAAAAAACGAGTCAATCACTGCTTTAGATTGGGCATGCTATTTTGGGTTCTCTACCTTGCTGATTTTAAAATGCAAGTGAAATAATAACAATGTGAAAATTCTTCAGGGATTTATTTGTTCTAGTCTCTCCAGCACAGCCAAGTCTTCTAGCTGACGATATCAAACAGCCTGTCTATCTTGCCCCTGCTCTTCGAGAGGCAATGGCTGAATGTCAACGTTACAATGCAGAACAAGGCCATTCGACCCATTGAGTTTGCACTAGCTCTCTGAAGGAAAATTCTACCAAATCCCACATGCCTGCCTTATCCCCATAACTTGCATATTCTTTCTGCCAAATATCATCAATTAATATACAGGCAACATTAAGGAATAGCATTGTCCAATTCACTATAGTATTAAGATTCTCTGATCTTTTCAACTTAGCAAAGGGGGCATGTGCCAGGTCTGTAGTTCATTTCTGTGCAAAGAAGGCGACTGCAATTTTACAGGGAAAACACCTTTATCGCTTTCCTCTCGGAAAAGAGAAACTAGCGGGAAAGGGCACTGAATACTTAGTCCTTGTCAAACTTCTTAAGAACACAGGGCACTGTGGATGAGATCCATGTGACCATACACCAATCCCTCTGCACACATTCAAGGAACTATGCCACACAAATTTCGAAGGCACAAATCAAGTTGTTGGAATTGTGAGTTAACATGTCAGGAGCATTTTGAGGCATAACAAAAAAAAACAGCTGCCAACCTGAAGGTATAATCCAGGACTATATGCATTTTAAACAGGGAAAACAGCATGCTATCAATAGCGTATTAGATCTAAGTTCTGCAGTCCTACTTACATCCAGTTATGAATGGTAGTTAACAATTAAAAGCTTTCCAGAACAGGAGACTCTATAAACATCCCCAACCTCAATGGGGTGAAGGGAGGCCCAGCACGGTTGCAGAAAACAAGGCTGAACCATCTACAGCCAGATCTGCTGAGTACATCATCCATCTCACTCTCCACTTAAAGTCCCCAAGATCGCAGATGCACGTCTTTAGCGAATTTGATTCACTCCAGATGATATCTAGAACCGGCTGAAGGTAATGGATATAGGAAAGGCTACAGGCCCTGGCAACGTCGTGGTATTAGTGGAGACTTGTGCTCCAGAATTAGCTGGACTAAGCTGTTCTAGTGCAGTTACAACACTAGATATCTACCTGACAATGCAGAAACTTGCCCAGGTTCTGTCAATATAAAGCAGGACAAATCCAACCTGGCAAGTAACTGTACCATTTGTCTACTCATGATCATTTACAAAGTGTTGGAAAGTATCATTGACTTGCTGGTTTGAGTTATAAGGAGAGGCTGGAACTATTTTCTTTGGAGCGTAAGAGGTTGAGGGATGATCTTATAGAGGTCTATAAAATAATGAGGGGCACAGAACAGCTAATCAGTCAATATCGTTTCCCAAAGGTGGGAGAATTTAAAACTAGAGGGCATAGGTTTAAGGGGAGAGATACAACAAGATCCAGAGGGGCAATTTTTTCACACAGAGGGAGGTGAACAAGCTGCCAGAAATAATAGTAGAGGTGGGTAAAATTTTGTCTTTTAAAAGGCATTTAGATAGTTACATGGATATGATGGGTGTAGAAGGATATAGGCCAAATGTAGGCTACTGGGATTAGCTTAAGATTTTTTTAAAAAAAGCAGCATGGATCTGTAGTGCCGAAGGGTCTGTTTCCATGCTGTAAACCTCAAAGCAGCATGTGACCAAGTGTGGCATAAAACAACCCCAGCAAAACTGAAGTCAATGAGAATCAGGGGGAAAACGCCATTGGTCGGAGCTACACCTAGCCACAAGCATCTTCCTTTGTGCTAGGAGGCCAACCACATTAGGCCAGAACATCGCTGAAGGAGTTCCTCAGAATAGTGTCCGAGATCCAATCATTTTCAGCTGCTTCATCAACAATCTTCCCTCTATCAGCACGTCAGAGATGGGGATGTTTGCTGATGATTGCACAATTTTCCACTAGCAACTCTTCAAATATGCAGCAAGACCTCAGCACCATCCAAGTTTGGGTTGATAAGTGGAAAATAAAATTAATGCAACACAATATCAAACAATGGCCATCTCCAACCAGAGAGAAACAATCCATGGCATTACATCTATATCATGGGGGTTACCATTGACTGGACTACCCATAGAAATACTGTGGCTACAAGAGCAGGTTCAAGGGTAGGAATTCTGCAGATAGTAACTCGCCTCCTGACTCCCCAATGTCTGTCAACTATTTACAAGGTACAAGTTAGGAGTGTGATGGAATACTCCCCCCTTGCCTAGATGAGTGCAACATTCAAAAAGCTTGACACCAGCCTGCTTGATCAGAACCCCACCTACTACATTAAACATTCACTCCCTCTGCCATCAACACATGGTGCATACCACTGCCACTATCTACAAGATGCACTGCAACAACTTGCTACACTTCCTTTGACAACACCTTCCAAATCCACAATCTCTATCACTTATAAAGGAAAGAGCAGCAGATCCATGGAAACACTACTACCTGCAAAGAAATTATACTCATGTTCCTTCACTATCACTGAGCTAAAATCCTGGAACTTCCTTCTTAACATTGTACCTAGACTAGATGGACTGCAGTGGTTTAAGGTAGTGGCACACCGCCATCTTCTTACAGGCAAATAGGTATGGGCAATAAATGATGGCCGAGCCAGTGATCATCACAATCCTTGCATTTTTTTTTTAAGTCCACGAGAGTGTAGGTGATGTCAGATTACAGAAAGATCTTCTGTAGGTTAATGTCCATTGCCTGGAAAGCACCATGATCCATTCATTATACTGCAGACCACATATCTGCAAATGAAGTCTTGGCTGTTGGGAGACAAAGCTCTTAGTTACAGCCATGGTTGATGATCCCAAGTAGATATTCTCACAAAGCAATAAAGTGCAGATATAATGACGCTACTGCAATAGAAATATTCAGGCTATAGTTCCATTGTTAAGATTTGTTTTCTCTCTGCAGTCCTACCAATGTCTCTAATACCCAATAAAGTATTTGCTAATCTAATCTTACTTTAAATTGCATCTCATGTATTTTATATGAAACATTTTCTGGCAAATGTAGGCAGGAAAATGCAACCAATCTATGCCATTTACAGTCAGCATAAAAACAGATCCGTATAAATTTCCTTAGATAAAAATGAAAATGACATATTAATTACATTATGGAAATTTTTTTTAATACAGCTATCAGAAGGCCCATTGATAATGTTAGACTTTAAATGTATTGTTCTTCATTAATTAAAACCTGCAAGTGCCATTTTCAGTACGGTTCTGAGAATGGATATTTTCAATGTTAAATTTTAGATTGAATAGTTTTTCATCTGTTCTAGTTAAATGCCTTCCAAATATTTCAGAGAAAAATTAGTTGGAAAACACATTAGTAGGCTAGCACTGGTACGAAGTAATATTGGGATGTGGATGGAGTTTAGTACAGCAAATGTTCTCATGGTTCACCCAAGCTGTGCATCTGCCGAAGAAATTAGGGTTTTGACATTGTTGGCTTCAAGAATGCATCACTTCATTACAAAGACACCAGGACATATGGACAGAGCTTAAGGCAATGTTAGGCTCCACATGGGCTATATCTGCATCAGACCTTCTCTTTCACATTTACCTTTCCACGGATTGAATCTGTTCCAAAAACAAGCAAATTTTTAGTGTCTCTTGACTTTTCTTCCTTTTCCTGAGGTTATTGTGTTGACTTATGCAGGGGTTAAGGGCATACATGAAGTAACAGTATGTCTTGGAGCTTGTTATCCTACTGTGGCTACCTTCCTTTGAGACACTGCCTTTCATCACCATGGATATTAAGGAACTTGTATGTTCTTTTGGTTTTATTGCTGGTCTTCTAACTCCTGGCATGTTTATTTTGGTGGCTATTTGGAGACACAATTGTAGGTGACAGAAAAGAGTTTTGCTTTGTTCATATTTGATTTTCATCAAAAGACCAATGTTCCAAATTCAGCCAACTATTTGGAAACCTCACCCATTGATAGAACATATTGAATTTCTGACAAAAACTGCCTGGAATTTGTAGATATTTCAATTAATGTGAGAAATTCTCCTCTGTATACCTGAATATTTCATTCATTCCTAGCAAATGACACTTCCATGTTGGAATGTCATTTTTGTAAACCAAACAATAAAAGTGGGCGGGGGGGAATTTGAAGATCAGGCTTGTTTCAATTGGTGTTAAAGCAACTGGCCACAAATACCTGCTGTTACTTGCAGAAATTATATTAAACACTATGAATAAATGACAATAACCAAGACTGATAGATTCAAGTAATATGCATTTTCATAATATAATTCAAAATTGGTCAGTGATGTGAAGCAAGATGATGGGTCAGATTACTCCTCTTAGCTTTGCCTATATCTATTTAGTAAGAAGTCTGACAACACCAGTTTTAAGTCTAACTCTTAAACCTGGGGTTGGACTTAAACCTGATGTTGTCAGACTTCTTACTGTGTTTACCCCAGTCCAACACCAGCATCTCCACATCATGCATCTATTTAGAACAGGTAACATTTTAGAAATTGGAAAAAAGTCTTTTTAACCAATCTCTACCCAACCTACCTATTTCTCACTATTTTTTTCCCTCCAGAATCACATTTAGTTATCTCTTCATTCTGTCGCATTGTTTATTTCAAAGGCTATTTCTGACAACTTACAATATACATCTGTTGTATAAGGTTTGGAAATGTATTCTTTCAATACTCAACACATATCCTCTCTGCAACTTTATAAAACATGAGTTGGCAACTTTCTTATACATGGGACATCTTTTCCTGCAGAAGAAAATATGTAAAAATCCATCTTAGAATCATCAAATCCTATAGTGCAGAATGTTGCCATTCGGCTCATCAAGTCTGTACCAACCACAATCCCATCCAGGCTCCGTACGCTTAACCCAATGCATTATCCTTGCTAGTCCTCTTGACATTAATTGCATCCTGTTTGAGACAGGATTTATTCCCATTTGTAAATAAGCAAATGTATTAGTGAGAGGCAACATGGTTTTGTGAAAGGGAGCTCGTGTCTCACGAACTTGATCAAGTTTTTTGTGGAAGTGACAAAGATGATTGATAAGGGTAGGGCAGTGGATGTTGTCTACATGGACTTCAAACAGGCCTTTAACAGGGTCCCTCATGGCAGACTGGTGCAGAAGGTGAAGTCACATGGGATCAGACGTGAACAGGCAAAGTGGATACAAAACTGGGGCGGTCAAATAAGACAGAGGGTAGCAGTGGAAGGGTGTGTTTCTGAATTGCTGTGACAAATGTTGTCCCTCGGGGATCAGTGCTGGAACCTTTTCTATTTGTAATATATATAAATGATTTGGAGGAAAAACATGACTGGTTTGATTAGTAAGTTTGCTGAAGACAGAAAGGTTGGTGGATTTGCAGATAGCAATGAGGACCATCAGAGGATACAGCAGGATATAGATCAGTTGGAGACTTGGGTGGAGAGATGGCAGATGGAGTTTAATCCTGACAAACGTAAGATAGTGCATTTTTGAAGGTTTAATACAGATAGGAAATATAGAGTAAACAGCAGAACCCTAAGGAGTATTGATAAGCAAAGGGATCTGGGTTTACAGATACACAGGTCACTGAAAGTGGCAATGCAGGTGAAGGTAGTCAAGAAGGCATACGGCATGCTGCCTTCATTGACTGGGCTATTGAGTTTCAAAATTGGAAAGTCATGTTTACAAAACCTTAATTAGGCCACACTTGGAATATAGTGTTCAATTCTGGTCACCACACCACCAGAAGAATTTGGAGGCTTTGGAGAGGATACAGAAAAGATTTACCAGGATGTTGCCTGGTATGGAGGGGATTAGCTATGAGGAGAGGTAGGAGAAACTTGGTTTGTTCTCACTGGAACAAAGGACCTTGAGGGGCGACCTGATAGAAGTCTACAAGATCATGATAGGCATGGACAGAGTGGATAGTCAGAAATTTTTCCCCAGGGTGGAAAAGTCAATTACTAGGGGCACAGGTTTAAGGAATAAGGGGCAAGATTTAAAGGAGATATAAAAGGCAGATTTTTTTTTGCACAGAATAATGGGTGACTGGAACTCATTGCCGGGGAGGTAGTGGAAGCAGATACGGAACTGACTTTTAAGTGGTGTCTTGACAAATGCACAAATAGGATGGAAATAGAGGGATATGGTCCCCAGAAGGGTAGGGGGTTTTAGTTAAGTCAGGCAGCATGTTTGATGCAGGCTTGGAGGGCCAAAGGGCCTGTTCTTGTGCTGTAATTTTTTTTGCTCTTAAGGGACAATTTAGCATGGCCAATCCACCTAACCCACACATCTTGTTCATAAGATTCAACTGAAGTGGTTTAGTAGCTGGACTTGGGGTAATGATAAATGTGTATCACACACAAGTCAACCATTGGAACAGAAAAAAAGACCATTTTTTATGTAACATTTTCAAAGATGTGCCAAAATGCTACACAGTCAATTACTTCTGAAGTGAAGCCAATATCACATAGGTAAATGGAGTAGTCAATTTTATACACTGCAAGATTCTGTAAATCCAAATGTGTTGGTTGAGAATTAAAGGCAAATTATAGCAGATGCTAGAATTTGAAAAAATGCTAGAAACTCACAGCAGGTTTGACAGCATCTGTAGAGAGAGAATAAAGCCAAGGCTGAGTCAACTCATCACCCTGACCCGAAACATTGGCTCTATTCTCTCTCTACTGATGCTGTCAGACCTACTGAGATTTTCCTAACATTCTCTGTTCCCCTTTGGGTTAAGGGTTATATCAGCATACTTGAAGAGGTCATCAATTTTTCTTCAAGTAGTGAAATAGGGTTTTTTTTACATCTCCCTAAATAGCTAGACATCAAAATATTGCACTTTCACAATAGCGCACTGAAACACAAGCCAATGTTATTTTATTCTATTTGATTTTATATGGGATGTGGACATTGCTAGCTAGGCCAGCATTTATTATCCATCCCTAAATCCCCTTGAGAAGGTGTTTGTGAGCTGCCTGCTTGATCAGATGCAGTCCGTGTGGTATAGGTACATTCATCATGCTGTTCGGCAAGAAGGGAGTTCCAGGATTTTGACTCCGTGACAGTAAAGGAATGGCGATGTAGTTCCACGGCAGTTTGGAGAACTTGCAGGTAATGGTGTTTTCATATATCTGCTGTCCTTGTCCTAGATGGTGGAGGTTATGGATTTGGAAGATGTTGTTGAAGGAGCCTTGAAAGTTGCTGAAGTGAATCATTTGCCACTGTGTTCAGGGATAGAGAACACTGGAGGTAGTGGATGATCACACATGTTGCTTTGTGCTAAACCATGTTGAGCTTTTTGAGTGCTGTTGAGACTGCAGTCATCTAAGCGCTTGTAAAGAATTCCAATACACTTTTGACTTGTACTTTGTAGATCACTGACAGACCTTGGAGAATCAGAAGGTGGAGTCTGAATCGTTAAATGGCTTCAAGAACGAGATAGATATATTTCTAATTAAAAAAAGGATAAGGGAATATGTGGGACCGATGGATTTGAGACGAGGGAGAGATCAGCCATGATCTAATTGAATGGCGGAGCAGGCTTGAAGAACTGAGTTTGCCTAGTTGTGTTCCTCATTTCTATGTTCCTATAAATATGCTTATGAATTTCAAACCCATGAAATATTAGCATTTTTTCAGAAAAAATCTAAGGTATAACAATGATGTCACACTATTTTAACCAAAACAAAGGTGGAGATCGCAAGCGTTTGCCACATGTCCCTGTTGTACCCAGACTGCAATATCACTGAGGGTGAAAATGTATTCATTTACTCATCAGCATGGAGAAACATGATTTCCCATCTTGAACAGAACGTGAGTTTGCTAAAATCAATCTATTACCCTCAGTGTAGCACTTTGCCACTGCTGGAGCCGTCAACTGCAATTAGTGCTTCTTATGCAGATGTAATCAGGGTGATCTATATATATAGTGAACAATGATGTGAATTCTTTTGTGATTGAGAATGTTTGGTCCATGGTAGTCTGCTGAGAGAAAGGGGCAGATTCCTCGGTGCACAGCGTGGGAAACAATCACAAGTGCATTTATCAAGGACATGTTTAGGATTTCATTACAACAAAAATACTGGTATCTCAGTGTGATGTTCTAGAGTCTGATGAAAAATAATGAAATTGAATTTTCAGTGGTTGGTACCAAGTGGAGAGTACCAGGATGAAGGGAGAAAGGAAAAGTAAATGATGGCCATTTCATCCTACCTTGCTGTAGTGAGACTGGAAGAAAGTTTGAAACTAGTCTCAGCAGTCTCAGCAGTAGGGGAATAGCCACAAAAAAGAATGTATATTTGCTCTGAACAAGTCTGTATTGGCAAATGATACCGTCTCAGGCACTACTCAACATACAAATGTATTTTCTTAGTTAATGGCTTTGCTACTGTCAGTATTTCTGCCCACATTACACTGGTGACGCACGATAAAATTATACCATTTTCCAAACTTTTGTTTGCATTTAACTGTTCCCTTTGTTTCCAGAAAAGAATTCTATAATTAGAGTATACTTTTAGTAACCATTATTCTCCTTCAACCCTCTATGAGCTGAACTGAAGTTTGAAAATTTGATATCATGAGATTGTGATCCTTTATTACGCACTAGACATATTCTTCATATAAAATCTACCTGTGGGAAGCAACTGCATTCTGTCTATTTTACAGAGTTTCTTTCCTATTACATTTGAGAACAGGATTGTGCCCTTTGAATGAATGCAATGCTGATAATTTTCACTGCCCACAAGGTGGCTTTCTTTTCATGTAGCTAGTTTTCTGAATCAATCAGAACATAGACCATACCAATGAAAAAACTACGCTGTTGCAGAATGTGAACTGCCTCTGCCTATCCCCCAGATGCTACGTATCTATTAAACATCCATTGTTATTGTATTTTAGCTTCAGACTATGATAATGGATAAAGCTGGTGCAAATACTTATCCCATAAAATTAATAGGTTGCAGCCCTAACTTTCATCAAAGGCCATATATTTTAGAATTAATTTGGCTTACTTTGACTGGCATTGTGTTTCTCTTTTACAACCAGGGAGAGCATCAAGCCAAGGTTGTCACTGTCTCCATCACTTTTCATTGAAAGTCTTGATAGGAAAATTTGATTTATTACTGTCACGTGTATTGTTGTACAGCGAAAACTATTGTTTCTTGAGTGCTGTCAGATAAAACATATCATTCATAGAGAAGGAGAGAGTGCAGAATATACTGTTACAGTCATAACTAGGGTGTGGCGACAGATGAACTTATGATAGGTTGATTCAAAAGTCTGATGGCAGCAGAGAGGTGCCAAATCTGCAAGAGATTGAATTGGAACATTATTGGATAGTTTAAGAGTTACAGTAGAGTTTTTCAAACATAAAACAAAAGTAAAAGATAGAATTAGAGGATGTGCTGGGGACAGCTCACAAGAAGTTGTCTCAGTCCAGAGCCATCGCTTGTTTGCAAGAAAAGTAATTCAAACTTTGTATTATAACCAGCTGAGGAATAGATAGATCAGCTTTCTTCTTTTCCTACTCCTCATTTGATTTGACTCTTTAAATAGGATATCGTATTGCCAATTCTGGACTGTGTACTGGGTTGTATACAGTTTACAAGGACAGGACTTCTTGAGTTAAACACAAAAAGAGTTAGAGTGCTTAAATCCAGCAGGTAAACAATATTGCAAATGGAGTTACATCCTATTTATAAAGCACAGAAACAGACAACAAACCCTAAACATACAAGAGAGAAAAAAAACAACTTGACAAAGAATTGGATGTTAAACTTGGTTGAGTGAAAGTGCAGATTAGAAAAGGAAAAGCAATAAACATTGACAGATTATATCCAGTGACCTTGGTTCTTCAGCTGAGGCAGTCAGTTTGAAGTCACGGCTGGAAACATTGTTGTAGAACTCCAATGGCCTTCAGTAAAAAGTCTCTGTCTGTTGTCGGAAAATGGACGCACTTAACTCAATAAAACAGGGTTCAAAGCTTAATTGGAATATTGTGGAGAGAGAAGCATTGTCTCCAGCAGCTAAGTGACAAAAGAAGTTAATCAGCTCATGTCAGCTAACAGCTCCTTTTTGCCAATTTGATAGCTAAGGTGATTAATTTTTGATGTTCCAGCAATTAACATCCTGAATGGTTAATTCTTCTATTTGGATGAGATGGGAATGAAACTTTCCACACCTTCAGGGAAGTCCTTGTCTCTGTTGGAGTCTGCATTGACTCTATGTCTCATGAAATAGCAATGTGGCTGCACAGATGTCCATCGGCTACCACTTTAAGTCAGTATCTTTGTGTTCCATAAATGTCCATTTTAAAATGTTTAATATGTGAAACCAGCTGATATCAAATTAATTCCACAGAGCATACCTTTATGATATCAGATATACCAATATTGGTGTGGCCAAATGGGCCAAAGGTGGTGATTGCAAAGCACCATGGGATAGGATGGCCAAGTTTGTGCAAAGACAGACAAACAGGCTACAGCCCCAAATGAATATTGGACAGAGACAAGCGGATCACAGACTTAGACATCAGGCATATGCAGGAGATAGGTCATTCCAATGACAAAGGACACTCTCTGGTCAATCATACTTGTTTATCCGACAACAGGCACCTTAATCTCTTATTTGGGAGGGAAGTATGTGACCTATGTGCCTCCAGCACCCAAAATCAGTGTGGTTAAAGTAAAGTTTATTTATTAGTTACAAGTAGGCTTACACTCACACTGCAATGAAATTACAGCGAAAATCTCCTAGTCGTCACACTGTTCAGGTAGGCTGAGGGAGAATTTAGCATGGCCAAGCCACCTAACCTGCACATCTTTGGACTGTGGGAGGAAACTGGAGCAGCTAGACAAAACCCACACAGAGACAGGGAAAACATGCAAACTGCATAATTGTCCCATTATTTAAGAAGGGTGACAAGGATAACTTGGGTAATTGTAGACCAGTGAGTTTGGTAATAGTGAAATTGTTGGAAAAGATTCTTAGAGATAGGATCAATACACATTTGGAACTGACTGGTCATATTAGCAACAGATAGCATGGTTTTGTACAAGGGAGCTCATGTCTCACTAATTTAATTGAGTTTTTTGAAGAGGTGACGAAAATGATTGACAAGGGAAGGACTGTGGATGTTGTCTACATGGACTTTAGTAAAGCTTTGATAAGGTCCCTCATGGCAGGCTGGTGCAAAAGATTAAATCACTCAGGATCAGGGGTGAACTAGCTCGATGGATTCAGAACTGGCTTGGCCATAAAGACAGGGTAGCCATAGAAGGGTGTTTTTTCTGAATGGAGGTCTGTAACTAGTGGTGATCCATAGGGATCAATGCTGGGGCCTCTGCTGTTTGTAATATATATAAATGACATGGAAGAAAACATTACTGGTCTGATTAGCAAGTTTGTGGATGATACTAAAATTGCTGGAGTTGCAGATAGTGATGAAGATTGTCAGAGAATACAGCGGAATATAGATAGGCCGGAAAATTGGGTGGAGAAATGGCAGATGGAATTTAATCCAGATAAATGTAAGGTGATGCATTTTGATAGATCCAATTCAGGTGGAAGTTATAAAATAAATGGCAGAACCATCAGGAGCTTAGACACACAGATGTGGGTGTGCAGGTCCACAGATCCTTAAATCTGGCAGCATCATTGGAAAAGGTGATAAAGAAAGAATATGGCATGCTTGCCTTCATAAGATGGGGCATTGAATATAAAAACTGGCAAATTATGTTAGTTATATAAAATGTTGGTGAGGCTGCATTTGGAATACTTTGTCCAATTCTGGTCATCTCAGTAACAGAAGGACATGGAGGCTTTGGGGCGAGTACAGAAAAGATTTACCAGGATATTGCCTAGAATGGAGAGTATCAGCTATGAGGAGAGATTGAATAAATTGGGAATTGTTCTCCCGGGAAAGATGGAGACTGAGGGATGACCTGATAGAAGTTTAAAAAATTATAAGGAGTATGGATGGCTGAACAGTTGGAAGCTTTTTCCCAGGGCAGAAATGACAATTACAAGGGGGCACAAGTTCAAAGTTGGGGGGGGGGGGGGGGAGCAGGGGGGATGTTTTAGTTGAGATGTGTAGGGGAAGATTTTTTTTACACAGAGGGTGGTGATGGCCTGGAACACATTGCCAAGTGAGATTGTTGAGGCAGACACATTAGTGGTATTTAAGACTTATCTGGATGAAGGTGGTATAGAAGGATACAGGCAGTTGGTCTGGATAGTTACAACATAATCAGCGCAAACTTGGAGGGCCAAATGGCCTGTTCCTGAGCTGCACTGTTCTTTGTTCCACTCAGGAGTGATCCAAGCTGGGAATAGAACCCAGATCCCTGGCACTGTGAGGCAGCAGTGTTAACCACTGTGCCACCCCACACCCAACTGGACTCCATTCATTCAAGAAGCCCTCCTGGATGCTCCTTACACATTTTGACCTCTTTCAATGCCCCTAGCACTGAGTTTCAGTCAATATAGGGGAAATTAAAATCACCCACCACATCCTTGTTAATTTACACCTTGCCAAAATTTGCCTACATATCTACATTCCGCTGTTCATACCAACTGAAGAATTGCTGAAAGAGATGCGTGTGCTAAGGATTGGTATATTGGATATTTAACATACTTCTCTCAGAAATAAAATTGGCTTTGGAGATATTATTTCCTGCAGGCTTGGTCTCTGTTACAATACTGGCTGAAAGAAAGAATTACAGCCCTTGTAAATTTCATAAAACCAGTTGAATTGACTTCAGTCCAGTTCACCGCATCTGGAATCCGAACTCATGATGCGTTGTGTTTATTAAGCCTTTACTATTCACATCTACTATAGTTAATCTGGCAATGATTCCTGTATTCACAGCATAAAACTGGCTCACACGTGTCTACTTCCCTTTTTTAATGACTGCTGAACAGAGTGGGTAGATTGTGTGGATTGAGCATTTGCTGATATAAAGGGCAGCACGATGGCTCCAGAGCCCCAGGTTCGATTCTGGCCTCGGATGACTGAAGGGAGTTTGTTCATCCCCACCCACCTGCCTATGCAGGTTTCCTCCAGCTTCCTGCTACAGTCCAAAGATGTGCAGTTTAGATGGATTAGCTATGCTAAAATGCTCCTTCGTGTCCAAAGATGTGCAGGTTAGGTGGAATGGCTGTGCTAAATTGCTTCTTAGTGTGCCAAGATGTGGTGAATCAGCCATGGTAAATGCAAAGGGTTTGAGGAATGGGGGCTCGGTAAGATCTCTTCCAATGAGTTAGTGCAGACTCGACGAGCCAGAAGGATTCTATTCTGTAGAAATTTTATGAATTTAATATAAAATTAGTTATAATGTATACACGGCACCCAAAACACAGCTTTAAGGAATGAGCTCCAATGAAAGATCACATTAAAATAAAACTCTGCGTTGTGCTGATGTAGCTTCTTACTGCTGTTAAATCCTGAAGCTGAGACTTGCTGCTGGGACCATTCAGTGTGTTCCCGTGATATTCTGCTGGCCACTTTTGGGATGGAGGTAATAATCCAATTAAAATAAAGATCGGATCTGATTGGCTGTAAAGATTGGGTGCTGCCCTCCAGCTGATCTAATTGGGTTTGAGGGAAGTCAACCAATGAACAAAGCTTGGTTTTTTTATATATTGCAAATCGCTGACAAGAGGGCGGAGTGTTGATGATGAATTTAAAATATATCTGATGGTTCACACATACACAAGCAGGAGGGGCTTTCATTTGTCCAGAGATCTTATATTTCAATACACCGACAGACACAGGCTGTACAAGTGAAGGGAATCCGTACAGACAGCACAAAAATACACCCGTAAATTACTCCCAACGTAGTTACAATGGGTTATACAAATCTTACCAGGCACAGGGGGAAGAAAGTGTTCGCTGTTTTTTTTTAATCAAGCGCAAACAATAAGTTGAAACTATTTGTAGACAAAGGAATGGTGTCGATTTCATTTTTTATTCAATTATCCAGCAGCTAAAATCACAGAAGATGGCTTAGCGACAATGTGAGGTCGGATTGGATGTTTAATCTATAAATGTGTAGTAATTCCCCAGCAAGTTGGGGACAAGTAGTCCAAAGCCTGCTAACACTGGCGTGCCAAGCTCTTTTGTCTCGTCTCTCCGACTTACACCGGATTCGGTCTAACAATTCACTAATAGACATAGACATTTTACTCGAGTCGCGCATTTAAAAAAAAATGATCTGAACTTAACGTCGCCTAATAATTGCCCGCATACAAAATAGGTTTGGGCTTAAATTGTGCAGCAGGTAAGGGTAAGGTGAAGCGAGGTACAACAGTGGCGTTACCTGCATGATAGCATTAGCCTACTGACCCACACAACTTGGCCTTTTGTTTGCGTGTGTCAGAGAGGAGAAGGTCCCAGACGTTGCTCAGTTGTCACTCATTCACTCTGCTGCCGAACATTGGGCTCAGGTTTGGCGAAACCGCAGTTCACGCCCTGATCTGATTGACAGAGCGCCGGGGCTGGCTCTGTGTGAGGAGGGGGGTGGGACTGCTGGCTGGCTGCCTGCCTGCCTCTGGACCCCCCCTCCCTCCCCTTCCAGAGTGACAGATAGAGGAAGGGGGGGGGGGGTGCAGGAGGATCCGGCTCACACAGGCAGGGAAAGGGAGGGAGCTGTCCCTCCACAGCCGGGGCTTGGTTAGCCCAGCACCGCTCACATCTCTCTGTGTGTTTCTCTGCCTTAAGCGGCTTTCTCTCCCTCTTGGAGTTTCACTGCTATTCCACATAGATGATGCTCGCCTCTTTACGCCTCTGACACGCGTTTGCCGACTGGAATTTGTACTATTAAATTCCCTTCTCTTCCACCCCCCCATCCTCTCCCGTTATCCCTCTCCCCTCTCCCACCCCCCTTCTCTCTTTCCCTCTTTTCTGTATTATGGGGAAAGAGCAGGAACTTCTGGAAGCCGCTCGAATTGGAAATGTAGCGGTGGTGGAAAAATTGCTAAGTGGCAAAAAGGGATTATTGGGAAGTGGTTCGAGCTCCATCCCACTCTCCAGCCTGCTGAGGTGAGTGAGAGAGAGAGAGCCTCTTGTTGTTAACCAGTGTGGGAGAATGTGTATTTTGTTACAGTCTAAACAGAACAAATGGAAACACTTCATTTTTAGCCCAGACTTCAGCATTGCGAGCGGTGGAGTGAGGCGGATTGTGTAGCCTTTATTTGCTCCCAGCGTGGATCTTTATTGGAGAGGAATGTGCAGTGTGTGTGAGGCACCTCTTGTGTTTCAGATGCTGTATTGTGTGCTCTCTGATTGGGGTTGTTACTGTGTGGATTATTATGGGTTGCCTGTTTGTTGTCTCCTTTCATCCACCACCACCCCCCCACCCGCCCACCTCAAGCAAGTTTGGAAATTTGATGTGTCCCGTTGGCAGGGTTAGAGTTTACAAACAAAAATGGTTTAGTGTTAACGTGTCGAAATGTAAACCGCTGTTAGAAAAGTTGGGAGGATCATGTACACCGAGTTTATTTTGTCAGCTCGTTTAAATAGTCTTTACTTTGCAAACTATTGTGTAGAATGAGCCAAAAGGATAAAACTATTTGCACTCCTGATGTTTCTGGAACGGAATATTGATCTCTGGTTTTCTAGGTAAACGCTGGGGAGGAAGGAATTTCCAGTGTTTACTAGGGGATGGGCACTAGGACCAGGCTCTGGAATAGGAACATTTCCTGGGGGAAATGTAAAAGCTGGCGGATACACTCTGTATTGGCGATGATATTGCAATGTTTCCATTTCTGTATAGCTGTATTTTTACCCTCCCCTCCCCTCCCCTGCCCTCCCGGTCCCCCTCCCGGCTCTGCTTTCCTCCAATCCCTTCTCCCACAAAACCCCACACATACCACCCCCCTTGACTCCCCCTCCCCCCTTCCTCCCCCTCCACCCTCATCTCCTCCCTCACAGGCAGCCCCCTCTTCCCGCCAGCCCTCCTTCCTGCCAGCCCTCATCCCCTCCAGCCTTTCCTTCCCCACCACCCCAACTGTGAAATCCAAATCGACAAACAGGATAGGCTCCTTTATTGCCAGAGAAAGTCCTCTTAGTTGCACGACACGGTGTTGGTTCAGCGACATTACTGCTGGATGTTTGGAATAGCTGGGATAGTTGAGTCGGGGTGGTACTGCCTTATGTATGAACATTGATACACAACATTGGAGGGCACATCATCCCAGTACAACTGGAGTCATTTCCCACAGCACCAAGCTACGGCTGACTGACATGGATAATTGCTGAACCTCTACATTTAAATGACATATATACACAAATCAGTTTAGATAGGCTGCATTTATTTGTGTGGCTATGTTCTACCTACAATACTTGATGTTTGTTTCTGGTTTTACATGGATTGAACCAAGTATTCCTTGGACTGCTGAGTAACTATTGGAGAAATATGTAGATCTATGGGTTGACACCTATTCGATGTTTAGAGCTTCTAAAAGGAGAAACAATTCTATTACTAATGTGCTGAATTATTTTGGATTGCATTGCATTAACTCACAAAGACGTTTCGATTTCAAGCGTATGGTTGCTAATCCTATAACTTTTCAGTAACGTGTGTTGATTATCTGGGGTATAAAATCAACTGTTTGCACTTTATAGATCTTCTTTGCAATAATTACACAAGAGAATAAGATTTCCCGAGAAATAGCAGTAAGTCATAACCATAACCTGGACTGCTGGGGTGATATGTTGAGAACTTTGTCGCAAAATGTCTAGACCCAGAATGGCAACGCAGTCTTGACAGCAGCACCAGTTAGTCTCATCATTATTAAAGAAAGTGAATCTTCAGTGACAGGGGACTAACTGAAATGTTATCAGGCTGGACAGAAACTCCTTCAGATTTCCACTGGTTTGAAAATCTGTTGCTGTAGATATGTGCAAATACCCTTGACCATTATGATCAAATGCCAGCACTTTTTTTTGTTTCACACTGATCCCTCTTTCTTTATTTGAGATCCACATTTGAGTCCATCCTGCAAAAATTGAGTTGGTGTGGTACCAGCGTGATAGCTGAATTGACTCAAATGTGGTTTAACACAAAAGAATGAAAATGTGCCCAGATGCCAGAGTGAAGACAAGGAAGAACCAGCAGTAGCAGAATCTACTCCTTTGGCAGTCATGAGAACGAGATATGGAAGGGTTTTGTTTTTTATTCATTCCACTGGATGCAGGTGTCACTGACTAGGCCCTCATTTATTTCCCATCTCTCGCTACTTTTCAGAAGATGGTGGTGAGCTGACCTCTCGACTTCTGCTGTAGTCTGTATGGTGCAGTTGCATCCACTGTGCTGTTAGTGAGATAATTCCAGCATTTTGACTTGGTGACAGTGAAGGAATAAGTATGCGTTTCCAAGTCAGGATGGTGAGCGAGTTGGAGGGAACCCTTCAGGTAGTGGTGTTGCCAGCTATCTGCTGCTCCTGTCCTTCTAGATGATAGTGGTCGTGGGTTTGGAAGATGGTATTTGAGGAATCTTGGCGAGTTCCTGTAGTGTATCTTGTAGATGGTACACGAGGCTGCCACTGTTTGTCAGGGGTGGAGGGATTCAATGTTTGTGGAAGGGATAGTAATCAAGCAGGGTGCTAGATAGTGGATGAGCTTTGGGGAGTCAGGAGATAGATTACCTCACCATAGGATTCCTAGCTTTTGACTTGCTGTGGTCAGTATTTATGACTTTTCCAGTTCAGTTTTTAGTCAATGATAACCAAAAAATATAAATGTTGCCATATTCCCAAAGGATCATAGGCTGCTGTCCCTTTTGAGAGAAAGAGCTGACTGGTGATCATTTAACTTGAGGCTCACCACACCTCAGGGGAGAAGCAAGATTGAGAAGGTGTGGGGCTTTATGAAAAACTTCAACTGGTGTGGGAATTGAACCCGCACTGTTGGTGCTGCTCCATTGACAAATCTGCCATCCAGCCAACTGAGCTCACCAATTCCCAGTTCAGTGGTAAGCTCCCAGGATTTGATAGCGGGGGATTCAGGGATAGTAATGTCATTGAATGTTAAGGGATGATGGTTAGATCCTCTGTTGGAGATGGTTATTGTCTGGCACTTGTGTGCCATTTGTGAGCCCAAGCCTGGATATTGGCCAGGTCTTGCTGCATTTGGACATAGGCTGCTTCAATATCTGAAGAGTTACAAATGGTACTGAACATTGTGCTATCATTACTGAACATCCCCACTTCTGACCTTGAGATGGAAGGAAGGTCATTGATTGAGTACTAAAGGTGATTGGGTCTAGGACACTACCCCAAGGAACTCATGCAATGATGTCCTGGAGCTGAGGTGATTGACCTGCAACCAGCTCAACCAACTTCCTTTGTGAACGGTATGGCTCAAACCACCCTTTGAGGTCTCAGGACCACCTGAACCTTCCAATTCAAGGACTTGAAGAGGGGAGATGAGATAGTGATAAAGTAGTAATAAAATTACAGATGTATGATAACAATGTAAGACATAAGGTAAACAATAATCACTTAAAATATATTGGGTAAATATGTGGGGTAGAGATGATATGATAAAGGGTTAATGTGAGACTGAGTACAGGAATGCTTTCACATTGATGTAAGAGAACACATGAGCTGCACCCAGGGTCAGTCTAGTGTTAGACAGAGATGTGTATACTAGCAAGCATGAATACAGCTCCTGGTTTGTGTCCTTTACAATATAATTGTAAGTAATTTTAAGATTCAATAAAAAAATGTAGTTAACCTATCTATGATTAAAAACATTTCTTAAGATATACAAAAATGACAAGAATGACAGCAGAGATATTTTCATCTTTGAGACATGTGTATTGAACTTTTTGATAGTAGATATTTTGGAAACAATAGAGGCAATCAATGATCTCTAAATCTCTAATTACAAGCTGGAAGGACAAAGTTTTGGAAAGTAAGGTGGTGTGAAGCATGTGCAAGTTACGTCACTGCGTTACTTTGTAATTCTTGGGATATGACTCATTTTTTTGTCAAGTTTGAGTATTAATATGTATTTTGATAATGGTTTGGAAATCAAAGCAATAGCAGAAGTTACTGTAATTCCATCTGTCCTTTATCAAAAGCTGGCTAACCATCAAGTGCTAAATTATAAGTTCTTAACACCTAATGCATTTTGATGCATACTTGTATTATTCAGAAAGGAAGCTTGGTAGCTGATATAGTCATCAGTATAAACTACTGGTGCTCCATATGTTATTAAAACTGCAAAAATCCTATTGTTCCAGGTTATTCTTTATAAAAAACACCACACAATTTGCATTATTTGGCATTGTAATGCATGAATTTGTCCATCACACCATGTCCTTTTGTTAAATATTGTGTTTGTTATTTGCATTTAAGGCTAAAAAAGCTGAAAATTTACTAAGAAATTAAGTAGAGGTTTTAATTAAAAAGGAAAACGAATACTAGGGCCAAAATGAACAAAGGTTCATAATTTATGACTAAGTTTGAACAGGAAAGAAGTGGTGGCAGTAGGGAATAGTGATTGGATGATGCCAAAGTATTGAAATACGTAATTGGAAAAGGCAGACTGGATGTATGTGAATATTATTCTGTGGTATTGAGGTCTTGGAGAGAAACAATGCATCGACTTAGTTGATGCGACAGACAAGAAATGGAGAATAATATATTTGCAGCTTACTGTGAACAGAAGTTTCAAACAACTGAACAAAGAAGTGTTGATAAAATTGTTGCAATAAGGGTTTGGTTGCTCCATAGATGCAACAGAAACTTGTCATCTAGGCATGTTAGAAATGCTTTTAGAGACTTGGACTAAGCATCGAGTCGAGAGGTTGAAGAAAAACACACAAAAGAGGCACTGTAACTTTTTGAGGCAATGTTAGCAATAGAGAAGATGTGGGAGTTACATTTCAGTACAAGAGGAGAACAAAGGTATGACATGCAAACTGTTGTGGGAATGGAGGAAGATATGTCATAGTTTTTAGTTCAATTTAAAAGGATTTGAAGAAACATTTGAAGAAATTAAGGTTGAACATTAGTTTGTCCAGATTGCACAGATATTAGGAGTAATGGATATTGAAGATTGTTCAAAATAGAAAGCAGCAAAACAATGGAGGAAGCCCAATCGAGATAAATGAGCAAATGCAACATACAAAATCAGTGAAGAATATAAGGGGACAAATGAAAGCAAACATTGGAGAGTGGCAACATTAGAAGGATGAAGGTTTGCAGTGTCATCACTATTCAAATGGAATAAAGTACGCCGAAAAGTAGCCTCTAAAAGCTGTAAATCATTGCCAATAAATGTACAGATAGTGGGACAAATGTACATGACTTGATACAAGAAAGAGAATTTGCATTTAAATAGCACTGAAATTTAGGATATTTTTGTTTGACAGCTGATATAATATTTTTGAATTGTAGTCATTGTTTTTATGTTGGAAAACGTTGCAGTCAACCTTGTTGAGTGAAGTCCTGTGAACAGCAAATTAAATCAACAGTCGGTTAAGTCTTTTTTTCATCTTGATCAAGTGCTTGAGAGAAGAATGTTGGCCAGGACAATGGAATTCACATTTGCCCAAAGGGTGTATTGGTTTAACTTTTTAAACAAAACATGATATTTCTGACAATATGGCATTTCCTCAGTATTGTACTAAAATGTGAATATACCTTAGATCCTAAGAGAGATTTGAATCCAGATTTTGACAAATAAATATTTGCTAATTAAGCTAATATCACAGTTACATTACTTGCATTATTAACATGTGTTGTCCACTTTTATTCTGAAGTATATTGTCTTTGCACTTCCTGAAACACACATCTTAACATTTTCCCTATCTCACTTTGTTGATGTAACCTCTTTATGATCACTGAACAGGGACAACTGGCTTCCTTTATTCAACTTCATTGGTTGGTCACAACAAAGATTTGTGTCCTTTTCATAAGCATGTATATAATTTCCAAATCTAAGTATATTTTACTATCTAGATGCATCAGTCAGGCTAAAATGCCCTTTAATGTGTAGGTCAGATGGATTAGGCAGAGTAAATGTGTTAGGTTATGAGGATAGGGCAAAGAGGAAAACCTGGGTAAGATGCTCTTTTGGAGAGTTCTTGCTGACTCAATGGCTCAAAATTGGGGATTCTTTGAAATACTTAAGCAGTGAAAAATAGGGAGCCATCGTTGAATCATAGAATCCCTGCAGTGCAAAAGGAAGCATACGGCCCATCAAGCCAGCCCTGACAATCCCGTCCGAGCCCTATCCCCACCGTCCCACATATTTATCTTGCTAATCCCTTGAAGAGGCAATTCAGCAAGGTCAATTAACCTAATCAGCACATCTTTGGACTGTGGGAGGAAACTGGAACACCTGGGGGAAAACCCACCCAGATATGAGGAGTGATTTAAAACTGCACACAGATAGTGAATCGAGTTACATCTGTAACTATAGCAAACTGATAGCTATAAGTGCTTTAATTATATAAAATAATTGTCTTGATTGGTGCAAAGTGTGGAAAGACCCATGGTGCAGTTGGAGCTTATGTAGGCAAGAATGATACTTTGAGGTTTGGGAAATTATCAGGAGCTTTTGTCTGCACCCAGACTGTCTCATCTGAGTGTGCTGTGCTGATAGCAAAAAATGTGGAAAAGGTGTTATCTTTCATTGCTGAATTTCATCAGGATGATGAGCACTAGTGTTTGCCCCAACCTTGCAAATAAAATTGTTTATCTTAACCAAGCTTGCTATTTAGTTGGAGCAACAGAAGGAGGAGATTCACAATAGAAATCTCCTCCTTCCAATCTGAGCCAGTGTTATCTGAGAAAATACTATGGTGCCTGCTGAAGATGCATTGTCTTAGGCTTAAAACCTTACTTGGTCCTAAATCTGTCCTCGGGATAACTGCACCTAATCTGATCTTGACATTTTGAGTGTGAAATCATTGAAATGAAATGACAAATTCAATCAACAGTGCCTAATTTCATTTTGGCACAACTTCCTGCAAATAAAAGGGAATGTTTTAAATATCTTTTTCATAAATAGCAGCAGAAGGATGATTTTGCTCAGACTTTTAAAACTCAAATTTTATTTTTTGATATGTTTGTTGATTTTCATATGTTACGTAGCAAACAAACACGGATACAGATCCACATAGTGCTCACGTGTACATTTCAACGTGACTAGATTCGGGACTGCCCATGGCCAGGAGACAAGCCCCTGATAACCGGCTCCCCGCCCCGGCATCCATGCTACCTGGAAATTTTAGGAGGCTTAGTGGGCATATGGAAAATACAATGAGGCAGGCAGAAGGCTTCAAAGCAGGAGCCACAACCCTCTTTGCCCAGCCACCAGCCTGCCATGTTTCACAGGTGGGATACTTGGCACTCCCTGCTCCATCCCCCGTGACCACCTTGTATGAAGTTCTAGCAATAATGGAAAGTGGCTCTTGCATTGCATTGCACTTTGGTCTTCATAACATCTTAGCCTCTCAAATGGATGGGATAGTGCGTCCTATGGAATTCTAAGTAAGGAGCAGTTCCGATTAATCTTGAGAAATCTTTGAAGAGAAATACTGAATGATTTTTAGTCAAACATTGCTTATACCTCAAAGCAGAATACAAAACAATTTTAATATCTGGCATAGTTTGAAATTTAAAAGCAATAATAGGGTTAGAATTATAAGTTGTTATGGGCTTTAAGTTTAATAAGTTAGATGAGTGTAGGTGTTCTTTTGAAGTATGTGGTCTTTTGCATACAGTGCACTTCCTGAAACACGCACTCCAACATTTTCCCTGTCTCACTTTGATAATGTAACACTTGTATGATCAGTGAACAGGAATCAATTGGCTGCCCTTTATTCAACCTCATTGGTTACAGCAAAGATTTAAATTTATTGAAAGAGCATATTTTATTATTTAGGTGCACGTATCAGCCAGACTAAAATGCACTTTAATATCCAAAGAGCTGTAGGTCTTGTGGATTAGCCAGAGTAAATGTGTTGGGTTATGAAGATAGGGCAAAGAGGAAGGCCTGGGTAAGATGCTCTTTTGGGAAGTTCATGCAGCCTCAATGGGCCAAAACTGTAGGGATTCTTTGAAATATTTAAGCTGTGAATAATTGGGAGCCATCACAGAATAGAATCATATAATCCCTGCAGCACAGAAGGAGGCCATTTGGCTCATCGAGCCTTTTCTGACAATCCCATCCAGGACCTACCCTGTAACTTCACATATTTACCCTGTGAATCCCCCTGAAGGGGCAATTTAGCACCACCAATTAACCTAATCCACACACCTTTGGACTGAGACAGGAAACTGGGACATCTGGGGAAAACTCACACTGACACACGGAGAATGTGCAAACTGCACAGTGATCCGAGGCTGGAATTAAAACCCGGATCCTTGGTGCTGTGAAGCAGCAGTGCTAACCACTGAACTACCATGCTGTCCCTTGGGAATCAAAGAGCAAATTTATCGATCTCTAAACTTGGGAAAAAAAAATCAATGTGATGTAAATATGATGTCAAGTAGTTGTCCATCATGCAGCCAATTGCACCCCGCAAGCAGGCCCTGTAAGGACACGTGGGAAGTTAGAGTCCAAATTAAAAAAAAAGTAAAAGCATTTATGGTTAAGCTTCTATTTGAGCCCTTGAAACATAGTTTTTAAATATTACAGCTGATTAGGGTTAGCTAGTTACTTCGATGCAGTCAAATGTAGATGCTATTGCAATTGTTAGAGGATCTCAGTTAATTGATTAGATTTCTGGTGAAGCTGGCTTTTCAAATCGGGTGACATAACCCCTCCAAAAAGGTAGGGGGAGAGAGAACCCTCAGCTTCTTTTCTTTTCTGGCCTTTTTCATTTGCAATCTCTCCCTAGTGGCTGGTAGCCTTGCTTTGAAATATTGTGTATTTCAGTTTTCCAGTGGGGTTGGCCTATGATGGACATTGAAACAATGGCTAATACATTGCATTGTTAATGTCTCTTCCTCAGATGGTTATGAGTTCCAATGTGTGTCTGAAATATAGGAAATGTCTCTGTCTTCACATTCCCCTGAGGGTGAATTGTTGGTGTCTTACCTTGAAACAAGCCCTTGCATCTTTAAGCAGTTTGCTTCATCTTGGTTCAATTTGGAAAATGTTCCAGTCAGTTGAAAATTATGTTCTCAAAGTTAAGGGGGCATAACCTCTTAACATGCCACTATTCAGAAACAGCATATACACTAACTCACAATGTTACTAGATAAAAGCAAATTATGTGGATGCTGGAATCTGAAACCAAAAGAGAAAATGCTAGAAAATCTCAGCAGTTCAGGCAGCATCTGTAATATCTCTGCCAGTTGGCCATTTACACTTCTATTCTCTCAATGGACTATCTTTTCCTTTCCCCTTGCCTTTGTGGCTCTGACTCATCCTTCATTTCCTCACCCTGCAGTATAAATATCTTCCACTTTCTGCGCCTTTTAGCTTTGACAAAGGGTCATCTGGACTCAACGTCAGCTCTTTTCTTTCCTTACAGATGCTGCCAAACTGGTTAAGATTTTCCAGCATTTTCTCTTTTGGTTTGGTCACAGTGATACTTAAATCCATGATGTACTAAACTTCAGCCTGAAATTTCCTTTGTAATTGTGCCCAGAGATATGTAGAATGCAGAGTAAAACAAATAGGCATTGTGAAATTTAGGGATTGAGTTACATATGCAATGTAGTATATCCAAATTGGCCTGATTTTTTTCTGATCTGGCAGTAGGGTTTACAGATGAAGGGGACATCACCCTTAAGAATGACCCCAACCCTAATTTAGCAAGTCTTGTATGTGAATTTTCTATAATTATATTTGCTCAAACTCTCTTCAGTTTATGGTCATGATTTTTTGGACACAGCAGGGAGGAGTTATTTTTCTGGCATGTTATCGAGTTTAAAAAAAATAGATCCCCCTGAGACCTGCACTATACTTTTTTAGCATGTATTTTGTGCACGTAGCATTAAAAATTGAAATGCTTCCTCGATTTGCAGTTTCTTAAGCATGCTGCAGTTAATGTGCGTGAATAATGGCTGAGTGGGTTGGAGCTTTAACTTGAACATAAGAATATATGACGTGAGAGAGAAAACATCGTGGATGCTGAAACTACAAACAGCATGTTGGAGATACTCAGCAGATCATACAGTATTTGTGCAAAGGGAAACTCAGGCAATGTTTCAGGTCAGCGAACTTTCATCACAACCAAAAACTATTACAGAGAATAGTTTTTAAGCAAGTACAGTAGCAGGGGAAAGAGGGATGGTTGAATCAGGAAAAGAATAAAAGGAAAGATCTCTTACAGGATGGAAAGTTGGAATGATGGTAATCGTGTAAGATAAAGGTGCTTAGTAATAAAATCTAATTAAAAAAATGGGTTTAGGGGAGGCGATGGCCTAGTGGTATTATTGCTAGGCTATTAATCCAGTAACTCAGACTATCATTCCAGCAGGCCTGGATTCGAAACCCACCAAGGCAGATTGCGGAACTTGAATTCAACAAAAAATATCTGGAATTATGAATCTGCTAATGGTTTCATCGTCATTGTCAGAAAGACCCATCTGATTCACTAATATCCTTTTAGGGAAGGAAATCTGCCATCATGACCTGCTCTGGCCCACGTGTGACTTTAGAGCCACACCAATGAGGTTGACTCTCAACTTCTCTCTAGCAACTGAAGATGGGCAATAAATGCTGACCAGCCAGCGATGCCCATGTCCTACAAATGAATTTTAAAAAATGTAAATGGCAACGATGTCAAGAACTGTCCACGTGGAACAGTTTTTATTATCCGAGATTGTTAAATTCAAGATGGAGTCCATAAGACTAAAGTACAAATTGGAGAGTTTCTTTTGGAACAGTGTAGAACATAGAACATAGAACAATACAGCACAGAACAGGCCCTTCGGCCTTCGATGTTGTGCCGACCAAAATAAAAAGCAATGCCCCTCCAAACTAAACCATTCCCTTCTCTTCCATATACTTATCAATTAACCTCTTAAACGCCACCAAACTTGGCGCATCTACAACAGCTGCAGGCAGGGCATTCCACTCCCTAATCACTCTTTGAGTAAAGAACCTACCTCTGATATCCGTCCTATAACTCATACCCCTTAATTTAAAGCTGTGTCCCCCTCGTGCTAGCTTTCTCCATCCTAGGAAAAAGGCTATCACTGTCCACCCTATCTAAACCTCTAATCATCTTATGTGCTTCAATAAGATCCCCTCTTAGCCGCCAGATCCCCTCTTAGCCGCCAGTTGTAGTTGGTTGAACATGGAGGTCAAAAGGAGAATGGGGAAACAAATTAATGCCTGAGTGATCCTGAATTTAGGCTTGTGAGCTGAACAGAGGTATCCTACGGCTTAGGAATCAAAGAAAATAAAAAAGGTGGTTTAAAGTATTTTAGCCACAGAAACACTTCTCTGAGAAACAATAGGTATGGAGTTTTATATGTCAATTATTTTATGAATTCGTTAACTGTTTTATGAATGATTAACGTTCATGTTAATGGGATGTTAATGTTATTATTAAGGTGAAGTATATCCAGGGGGAGGGCATTGACTAAGTGTCTGAGCACATATCAGAGAGACTTCTGGGACGCTGGGTGTCAGTTGAGAATGGGGCAACCATTCCTAATGTTGCATCATGCAATAAATCCAGTATTAAGTTCAAAAATTGGCACCTGGCTTCCTATTTGAACTGCTTTCAAAACTGAATTAACCTGATAGCAGCGAATGGTTGCTGGAAAATAAAGATTGGAAACTAAGATTTTTTTTCAGACAGAAGATTGTAATCAAAATTACTTCTGTGAAAAATAGTGGGAGAAAGCGTGAGAAGAGTAAGATTACCCACCACTGTTATCTTATTACCAGTAGAAAAATAGTGAATGTGTGGACAGATGTTACACTGTTACTGAAGAGAAAAAAACCATGGCATTATCACTTGCTGACAAAAGTGGGATCAGCAGCAATGTATTTTGTGGGGTGGATGTCCATCGATTTGATTGTATTAAAGGTTTGGATGTTCTATTAAGTTTTATCAATAAGATATACAAGAAAAATGACTTGTTGGATGCCAAATGGCACAGTCATACTTTGACAGATTTCAAAAGATGGATATCATGAGCTTCAACAGACTGCACAGAAGATTGCCAAGATTCAATTTGGAAATTCCTTTTCAATACTTGCTTTCAAATAACTGAATTGTGCTAAGGTGCTGCATATGGATAGACTCCCGGTTTTAGAATTCTCAAAAAGAGACATCGTCCTTTTACATCCAATTGCCTGATGCTTTATATAAAAAAGAAATTCTGGAGTGGCTGCGCAAATTAGACAAGTGTACTTTACATTGAGGGTAGGTATTTTTCAGATCTGTCTTACGGAAAATAGGTTGTACTCAACTGGAAGTAAGGGAAATGCTCAAGTATTTTTATGATGCATCTTGGCTTTCTATGGGGAAGTTCTGTAGAATTTGAGTTATATGTAAGATTAAAGAGGAATTTAAGAATAGATGCTAGGCTTTGGAAGCAGAATAGGTCTGAGGGTACTTCGAATCTTCTCATGGGAGTGTTATTTTGTACCCCAATAAATCAAGGTCATCACAGATTATGTTATACCGAAAGAAGCTAAGGAGCCCAATTGAGCAGATGAATTGGTTATGCGCACACACAGGACTACAGACCAGACCAGAAGTTAGTTTTGATATATTGGAACTAAGGACTGTGATGAAATGCTACAGTTAAGGATGTATTAAGGGCAAATAAAAAATACATGAAATACAGAGAAATGTACAATCATAGCTCCAGCCCTGGTGAATCCACAGGGCATGAGATTGATATTTTGCATCCTAATCTTCCAGATGAAGGGTGCTTGAATATCATTGGGTTTAAAAATATTCTTGGTGGGTAAAAATGGAGAATGTTGCCCTTTGGCTTGGGAAGCTAAGGATATAAAAGAGTGGTTTAAAGTATTTTAGCTGCAGAAACTCTGCTCTGTGAGAAGCAATCGATATGGAGTTTTATTTGTCAAGTATTTTATGGAAAATTCTACGCAACGGTATTCTGAGAATAGTTTGCACGTTGAATGTTACATGTTCATTTCACTATCGAATAATGAAAAGTGTGACTAAGAAGAACTAATGATTGACATTGCTACTGTAAAACAGATGTAATAAATAAATAAATTCACACTGTTAAGTGGGCTGATGCAAGTTGTTGGGTTGCTTTACAAGAAAGTGTGCTTGCATAAAAAACCAATTGGAAGAGGCATGCCTTGCATTGCATTGTGTGTACAGAGTATGGAAAAACCTTTTTTATCTCTTCATCAATTTGTGTTGAAATATTGTTTGTGTTTAAAATAAAGTTGTGATTTAAATGAAAAGTATTTGTATTGAGGTTAAGGATATACAGATGGAGGCTATTGATTGATACCTAGAATATATATATATAAAGAGAGACTACTGAGACACTGGATGCTGGTTAGGAAGGAGGCAGCATTTAATATGTTGCATTCAGTAATAGAGGGCTCCTGTAGAAGGTTTACATCAATCCAAGCCTGCTACTACACAAGAGCCTTACTTGCTGCTCGCTTCCTGTCACTCCAGTCTATCTGGCTAGGATCAGCAGGAATAGAACCAACACACAACCATTAAAAACTATTTCCTCATTCCATAGCCCACCCACATGCTTTCAACCTGCTAGACCAACATTGGGCACTCCTCAACTGGTCCTGCACTGTTCGAGGGCCTTTGGCACAAGTGGGACCTTGTAGACAACACAGACTGCAACCCCCAGCCTTCTCCCACTCCCGTGGACAGCTCAGTGAGCACATTTTAATGACTGCGGAAGCTATCGTCTAACTTAATTACCGCAAATGCTTAGGACCAAAAAAAAGGAAAATCTGTAATAAATCTAGTATTAAGTAAAAGATTAGTGTCTGATTTTCAATTTCATCAACTGATCCCAGAATGAATTGGCAATCAGTCTCCACCATACAGGAAACTTCATCGTGAGCTTTGAGTGCAAGAAAATGAAATGAAATGGTAAAATATTGGGCCCCGGTAGTTTATCCCAATTTTTATTTTACCTTTTAGCCATATATTGGTGAATCTCTCAAGAAACCTGGGTGTAATTTTGGGTGCCCATTTCAGATTATGCCAGAGCAAGAATTTCCAGATCTTTTATGTCTGCTTGCGCTACTTGTCTACAGGGCCTTAATTCCTGTTGTCAGTCATGTCATTATGAATCCCTGCACTCACATTTTCAGAATCAAGATTGCCCATGTAAACTCGAGCTATATTTACAGCCCCCCTATCTGCAGTGTCTTTACAGGCACGAGGGTGTAGGTTAGTTTCTGATCAGGAGTTTTTCTTGTTGAAAAATAAATACTTTCACCTGATAAGAGCTTGAAGTAAAATCTCACATGCAAACCTTTCTCAAAGCACCAACTGGTGCAATGGACCTTGGAGGGACTCCAAGCACTTGGAAAAGGAATGATAGGGAAGCATAATGGCACCTCAGTCAAAAATATTTCAAGTGATATGCCGATCTCACAGAAAATCGAACTGAACAGGTGCTTAATGCACAAGATAAATTTATTTCCCTTTTTTTTTCGTTTGCAGCAAAAATATCTGTTCTGACATTTTCTGGCCTTGATGAAACCCAGTAAGAAGTCTCTCAATACCAGCTTAAGATCCAATAAATTTATTTGGGAACACAAGCTTTCGGAGTGCTGACCCTTCATCAGGTGAGTGGGAGCTCTGTTCACAAATAGGGCATAGAAAGACACAAACTCACTTTACAAATTAATGATTAGAATAGAAGTCTTTATAGATAATCAAGCCTTAAAGATACAGACAATGTGCGTGGAGAGAACATAGAACATTGTAGTGCAGAACAGACCCTCCGGCCTTCGATGTTGCGCCGACCAATTAAGAAAAAGCAATGACCCTCTAATCTAAACCATTCCCTTTTCGTCCATAAACTTATCTACTAACCTCTTAAACACCACCAAACTTGGTGCATCTACAACTGCAGCAGGCAGGGCATTCCATACCCTTACCACCCTCTGGGTAAAGAACCTACCTCTGACATCCATCCTATAACTACAATCCCTTAATTTAAAGCTATGTCCCCTCGTGCTAGCTTTCTCCATCCTAGGAAAAAGGCTATCACTGTCCACCCTATCTAAACCTCTAATCATCTTTTATGTTTCAATAAGATCTCCTCTTAGCTGCCGCCTTTCTAACGAAAACAACCTCAAATCCCTCAGCCTCTCTTCATAAGACCTGCCCTCCATACCAGGCAACATCCTGGTAAACCTCCTCTGTACCCTCTCCAATGCCTCCACATCTTTCTTATAATGTGGGGACCAGAACTGCACACAATACTCCAAGTGCGGCCGCACTAGAGTTTTGTACAGTTGCAACATGACGTTGCGGCTCCGAAATTCAATCCCCCTACCAATAAAAGCTAAGACTCCATATGCCTTCTTAACAACCTTATCGACTTGATTGCCAACTTTCAGGGATCTATGCACACATACACCAAGATCCCTCTGTTCATCAACACTATTAAGAGTCCTACCATTAGCCCTATACTCTACACACTTGTTATTCCTGCCAAAGTGAATTACCTCACACTTTTCCACATTAAACTCCATTTGCCACCTCTCGGCCCAGCTCTGCAACTTGTCCAAGTCTCTCTGCAAACTATAACACCCCTCTTCACTATCTACCACTCCTCCGACTTTGGTGTCATCCGCAAATTTACTAATCCATCCTTCTGTACCCTCATCCAGATCGTTTATAAAAATTACAAACGGCAGGGGCCCCAAAACAGATCCCTGAGGTACACCACTTGTAACCGAACTCCATGATGAATAATTTCCCATCAACCACCACCCTCTGTCTTCTGTCAGCTAGCCAATTCCTAATCCAATTAGCTAAATCACCCTCAATCCCATATATCTGCATTTTCTGCAGAAGCCTTCCATGGGGCACCTTATCGAACGCCTTACTAAAGTCCATATATACCACATCAACTGCCTTACCCCCATCCATCTCTTTGGTCACTTTTTCAAAAAACTCAATAAGGTTAGTAAGGCACGACTTACCCTTCACAAAACCATGCTGACTATTCCCAATCAATTCATTTCTTTCTAAATAACTATAAATCCTATTCCTAATAATTCTTTCCAATACTTTGCCCACAACAGAAGTAAGACTCACTGGTCTATAATTCCCAGGAAAGTCTCTATTCCCCTAGAAGGCTAAATCCAGGTTAAAGATGTGTGTATTGTCTCCAGCCAGGACAGTTTGTAAGATTTTGCAAGCCCAGGCAAGTCGTGGGTTGTGGCCACTCGCACTGTCTGTACCTTTAAGACTTGATTACCTGTAAAGACTCACATTCCAACCATTATTCTGTAAATTGAGTTTGTGCCTTTATATGCCCTGTTTGTGAACAGAGCTCCCCCTCACTTGATGAAGGGGCAGTGATTTGAAAGCTTGTGACTTGTTCTACCAAATAAACCTGTTGGACTTTAACCTGGTGTTGTGAGACTACTACTTATTGTGCTTAACCCCAGTCCAATGCCAGCATCTCCATATCTTTATGAAACCACCTGCGTATATGAATAAAATTATATTAATCTTACTCATTTTAAAAATGTCAACCACATCTAATAAGTATTTGGTATACGTAGGCGGCACAATGGGACAGTGGTTAGCACTGCTGCCTCATAGCTTCAGGGACCTGGGTTCAATTCTTGGCTTCGGTCACTGTCTGTGAAGTTTGTACTTTCTCCTGATGTCTGTGTGGGTTTCGTCTGGGAGCACTGGTTTCTTCCCATAGATGTAGAGATGCCGGCGTTGGACTGGGGTAAACGCAGTAAGAAGTCTGACAACACCAGTTTTAAATCCAATCGATTTATTTGATAGTAAACTTGTAAGCTTTTGGCTCTACTATGGCCTTCGTCAGCTGAATGAGACCAGAACACCTCATTCGCCTGACAAAGGCCGTAGAGCCGAAAGCTTACGAGTTTACTATCAAATAAATCGATTGGATTTAAAACTGTTCTTCCCATAGTTCAGAGATGTGCAGGTTGGGTTGATTGATGATGCTAAATTGCCCCTCAGTGTTCTGGAATGCATAGGTTAGAGAGATTAATGGGCAAATATGTGAAGTTATGGGGATAGAGCCTGGGTAGGATTATTGTCAGTGCATATTTGATGGGCCTAATGGCCTACTTCTGCACTGTAGGTTTTCTGTGGTTTCTATTTGCATAAAAGGTCAAGTGACCAGGTTCCTCCCTGCATCACATGCATAGCCCACACAAAGTTCTGCATAATGTGTGAGCGCTCAGTGTTAGTGAAGCCCCAGTCTTATAGTTGGCACCTCCAAGCCTTGTTAATAAGAAATGTTCAGCTTTTTTTTGCCTTGGCTGAAGCTCTCTGACTTCGCTCTTGGTGATTCCCTGCTGTAAATTCAGTGTACAGACAGAAGGTGTGATAAAGTTATCACTGCACTGCTAATGTTTTGGGATCTCAAGCTGATCAGAGAAGACTGGTTTTGCTCTCTCGATTATAACTGCAGTCTGCTCTCATTTCCACACTGCTGTACAGTGCCGTAATCCATTATTGATTCTAAACTGAGACCACCATCAAATATTCCCTATGGATTAATTAATGATGTGATGAAGATTGTTTTATTAAATTATTAAGCATAGTGAAGCAGATATGACTGTTCCTGAAGTCAGAATTTATTTAAAAAAAACTTCTTTGATGTACTGTATTAAAATCTATCTTGATAAATTAAATGTTATGGAAATTAATTGTTTTTTGTTACAAGGTGACCATCTAGAGAGAGACATAGCCCAAATCAGGCTCACCAGACCTAACTAAGGCTTCATGCAAGAACCATTCAATGAAAATTTAATCACTTGCATTTTTATTGTTGAATAATTTAAATGGTCATAAAAGAAAAGTTATATACTAATTGTAAAATAAGATTTTCTCAATTAAGAGTGATTAAATAAATAAATCGCAGACAAGAAAGTGTTTTGGAAAAGACATTATTGGTTGTTACTTTTTCAGGTCTGGCTTTTTTGAGACAGATTTGATGGGACAGTGTCATTGAGTGGAATTGAATAGATCAAACAAATAAAGACTGACTCACAGTGCTCACTGCACAGGGTGTTTACTCAGCTGTGAACAGGCTTTATGTAGCAGACTGAATTGATGCTCTAGTGGATAATAATGCTGTCCATGAGCAGAAAATGTGGTAGTAGGTGACTTATAACCTTTCTGGCAGTTTTATTACTTTTTGTTAATGTTCATTTTACTTTTTAAAAAGCATACATTTTCAAATGTTTTATTCCTCGCGATGGTGGCACTCCAGCATGTTTGATTGTGGAGGCACTAAACGTTGGACATTATTTTGCTTGTGTTGCAAGATTTTGGAGGTTTAAGCCAATTAACTGTTTCACATTCTGGTTTTGAAATTATATCTATATTAGCGGGATGAGCACAGTTAGAAAATCCCACCCAAGTAGTTTCATTCCAGATGTGATTCTATTGACTCACGAAGGTCAATAACAAACTTTAATAATATAATTTAACTATAACAAAGAATTAACATAACTTTTACCAATTGAAATAATTGATGTATTTTCTTAACCGCTAACCATCTTTATTAGTTCCAGTTGAAGCAAAATTCCTGATAGACATAAAGCCCACTTCAGAATCAGTCGGCAAAAACACTTCTGGAGATGATACCTATTTTCTAGCAGGTCCTCCACTTCAATCCCCAGAGAGAATTGCTGTTGCTCTTTGCAAAATCCAAACAAAGACTGCCTGCTTTTTTTTTGACGGTCAGCCTAACTTCTTCCATTTTTTTGTGGTGTGCTCTTGTCAATCAAAATAATTAAACCCTATTTTGAAACCCCTGGGGCAGCCAAAATAAAAACAGAACTGCATCAACTCCAAGTAAAGCAAACACCCCAATATCAAGAAATGATTATTCTTCTGCATTCTCAGCAAATGGGCTGCCTTGTGCTGACAAAGTGTCACCATAATCAGAGTTGAAGTTTAAAACATTCCCTTCACAAGAAACGTGGCACATACATTTCTTAAAGGCACAGTACCATCACACTAATTTGCTCTTAATCTATTTTCTTTTTCTTTATCAGTTTCTTGTTCCTCTTTTGAATTCTAAAAAGCTCCTAATTTTTTGGCAACATTATCACTTTATATGAGATTAATCTTTAACTTTTTAGCCATGTTTAGATCACTTTTCCTGTTAGGTTTTTGTGCCTCAAAGGAATGTATATTTGTTACAAACCATGTATTAATTATTTAAATGCTGGCCTCTGCCTGTCTAATGCCAGGGCTGGAATCTTATTCCTGTTCACGCTGGCAGAATTTTCCTATCCCACCACAGTGAACGGAGATTTGGTTGGCCACAAAATTCTCTGACTTTGCTGCACTGTGGCGTCAATGGCTGGTAAGATTGTGCTCCATATCTTTTAATGTAATTCCATGATCTACCACATCAAATTGCCTAGAACAAAGAACAAAACTGCACAGGAAACAGGCCCTTTGGCCCAACGAGCCCGTGCCGCCACCCCAATGTTCCCACATCTACCCGTGATCCCTGTCTATGTTTATAGATCTATGGATTAAAAATCAAATTTGAGACAATTTAGGGAGAATTTGTTTTGCCAATTAGCCTAAGAGCACATCTTTGGGATGTGGGAGGAAACCGGAGCGCCTGGAGAAAACTCACGCAAGCACAGGGAGAATGCACAAACTCCCACAGACACAGGCCCAAATCCATGTATGTGCACAGCACAGCGATAGTCACTGAGCTGTCCTGTTGCCCATCAAATGGCTCTCAAGCATTTGGAGTTTCCATTGTTTTGATTTAAGACTCTCGTTTTGGATTGAAATGCATCACTTTCAAACTTAATTTTACATGAATTTATGAAGGTTACTTCTCTTTACAATGATTAATTAACCCTTTCTCATTGGCTCCTCAATAAACTGTTGGAGAAAACCATTTGTTAAATATCCCAGGAATTCATCCTTAACAATACTGCTTTGTTTTTTCCCCTGTCCGAGTTCGATCTCTGGTTCCCATCGCCTCAGGTAGACCTGTAAATGTTAATGAAATGAATGATGTGCTGTAGATGCGTGAATGCGTTTCCGGAGTAGTTTAAAAATAAATAGCAAAAATCTGAGACGAAAGCAGAAAGCAAGAAATGAGAAGGAAGTCCATCAACGTCTAGAGTGGGGGAAAAAAAAACATGATAGCATTTTCTGTGAAGTTGAAAGGTTTCTCTTCAAAAAGTCTTTTTTCGTTCATACACCTGTTTAGCAGATTGTGCAAATGTAATATTTAATTTGAAGTATTGTAATTGTCTGAAACCCAATTATTTGTGTCTGGCTGTCTGAAAACAGTAAAATATAACTGTTTGATCCTTTTACATGATATTCTTTATGCTGAAATGAGCAATATGTTGTGTTTCCTGTTATAAACTATTTGATATATGAACAGTGTTGATGGAAAGTGGAAGCTTGCTTTGCCACTTCCTATTTAAATATTTGAATAATACATTGCCTTTTATGATGAATGGATTCAAGCCTTGAGCATTCAGTCATTCCATCGATAGAAAACTGCACTCGTTAATGACCAGCCTCTGATTTGTTTGGTGGTTTCGCGTGGTGCTGAATTAAAGACATGGACTTTTTTTTTCACAAATGCAAATCTCTTTTGTTCGATTTTCTTAAAAGGATAGCTTTAGGGGTGTGATCCTTGATTTCCTGGTACACAAACTGACGAATCTCCACCTTGGCATTGATAACTCAGGTTTTCATCCCAGCACTTGGTTAACCAGGTTATATGATTGGCATTGAGGAAGCTGAATTATGTAAGAGGGATATCAATAGTATGATTGCATGGGTGGAGTACCCGTCTGTGAGTTGTGAAATTAGACTGCTGCTATGCTGTGGTCAATAAATGGGCATATGACGTGCTCAGCGATGCTGTTGTGAAATCAGTGAATATTTTGGAAGGCACATGTAGTATGAATACCAATCAAAGGTTTCTAAAATCCTGACCAGTCCAAAAATGTAACATTTTGATGAGAAAAGTAGTCAGTTGAAGAAACTTCCTTCCTTAACAGATTTGCATTTTGGAACTAAGTTACAGAAATAGCCATCGTTTCTTACTATAAGCAAGCTGAGATATCAGAATTTGAGTTGTGCATTTTGGCAACTTCATTGTTCCCCATAAGCTGAGGGGATAATGGCTGCCATTCTCAGTACAATTTAAAGAAATCCTCCATGAATGTCAAGTAAATGTTTAGCTTTGGGAAATGTTTTTCTCTCATATATTACATTGTGCGTTTTATCCATTTGTTTAATTTCAAAGCAGTATGTACAAATGTAGAATGTTTTGAATGCTTGAGACACTTTTGGAAATATACTTCTTGCCATTTTCTCTTGACAAGAAAAGAAGCAACAGGATCCACACAGTACAGAAGGAAATCATTTGGCCCATTGAGTCTGCACCAATAACAATCCCAGCCAGGCCTTATCCTTGTAACCCTACGTATATGTGCTGCTAATCCTCCTGATGCCACAGTTTGTCATGGCCAATTCCCTTAACCTGCACATCTTTGGACTGTGGGAGGAAACCAGAGCACCTGGAGCAAACCTACGCAGACATGGGACGAATGCACAAACTCGACACAAGATAGTGACGCAAGACCGGAGTTGAACCTGGGTCCCAGGTGCAGCAGTACTAACCACAGTACTGATAAATGAGAACTGCTTCAGCAAAGTGAGCAATTGGAGAGAGAGGTGCTCTCAGAAATGCTCCCCTGTCTGGATGATTTTAAGTGCAGAATGCTGTGCCTCCAATTCCCCGAGGAACAGTGCATAAGGATGTACTGCTTCTCGAAGGAGATGTTTCGAGTTGTGTCTCATCCTTCAACCAATTACCACAGTTATCACAGAATTTCCTCCCTGGGAAATGCTGTGATAATTGCAGCCCTTCCCTACTTGGCTTTGAGGCCCCCTCCCCCCCCAAACTGCGACACAAATCGATGATGCCAGTTAGCCTATAGTTTCTGCTCCCATTAAGCAGTTATTTGATGCAATGTCTCTGTGGCAGCAGGTTTATTGCATTTTCTTTGTACATGAGGAAGTAAAGGAAAAGGATCTTGGCATTTTGTTAGGTTGCAATGTTCATCAGGTCCAGCTCATTGACTGCACCCACATCACTGTGGAAGCAGTAGGGTAGTAACCGCTGATTGAAGTCCTGGGATGCACTGGTTAAGAATGTGGTGAGTCTGTCTACACCACATGGACTACACTAGTCAAGATAGCAGCTCACCACCATGTTCTCAAGTGCAATTAGGGATGGGTAACACTGGCCTTACCCATGCAAGGGTAAAAACAAACCACTTTCATACAGGACACATAGCGGGCTACAAGATGAGTAATTCTGAGACCCAAGATGTAGGTTTGAATCCCATTGTGACAAATGGGGACATTTGAATTCAATAAAAAAAAATCTGGAATTATAAATGTCTTAATAATAACCATGAATTGACTGTCATACCGCGCTGTTATGTTCTATGTTCTAATTCAGTTTCTAGTGACTAGTAAGTGGCAGGATGTGGGCTGGGGATTCAATCATGATGGTGCAGTTGAATGCCAAGGAGAAAATAGTTAGATTCCCTCATGTTGGTGGTGCTCATTACCTGACACGTGGGTAGCAAGAATGTTACCCGACACTTATCAGCCCAGGTGCATAACTTAATTCTGATCAGGAACATTACGTGAACCTTATTTTAATGGTGAGGGCACAGATAAGCAAGGATGTTGAAGTGAGTGGTCTCCAACAGTTGCCTGTACTGGAGTTATTTAGCAGCAAATGTTTGAAGAGTCCTTCAACTGAACAATCCTCGCTCCCCTGCATTCAGTCACATCCTTGTCTTTCCATCAGTAACAAAATGTATTTGCCTGAAGACCATAACTGATGTGCATTGACAATGCAGGACCATCAGCTACAACAGAAACACTCTCCCTGAACAGTGCTCAAAGTTGATAAGAATTTTCTTGCCTTAGATAAATGCCTAACTGTAATTACCATCCCCTTGTGAATTCCTATTGTCTGTCTTGAATGTTGTCTTGTTTAGAGCTTTGAGTTGTTCCTGTAAAGGCTGCAGTGAGAGGGGTGGAAGGCTGCTGAGACTCAGTTGTGGGTTCTTGAGATGCCTGTGGCCTGTGAAGTCCAGGAGCTCTGACCCAGTGAGCTCTTTGATAGCAAGAGAGGCATTGGTTTGCAGGTGTCAAGGATCCTGAGGTGCTGTCCATCCTGAGAGAAGATGACATGTTGCCTTCCCATTGACTGACCGGCCCTGTCATCTGGATCTCTTTCTCTCTCTTGGTCTTCCCTACTGTGATGCAACTAAAACCTCTTTTTGTAACCATTTGGTCCCCAGGCTTAACCGTGGAGATGGTTGAGCACAGAGTCTGCAGGGCCCCAATGTCAACATCCCAAAGATATTATTGAATTTCTGTTGTGCACTCATCAGAATAAATGCAAGAATGCTAAAATTCTAACTGCTGTATCTCAATGTCCAATAACTTCTGAGTTTCGCTTTAACTGGAAACCCTCCTTATCCCCTAAGATGGCCCTAGGTAAGAATTACACTGCCATAGTCCTAGAAGTTCAAACCTCTATTAGGTAATTCCGCAACAATCAGAACCATTTGAATGTATCATCTTAGAGATATTACCCAAAGATTTAGCATTAAAACAACTTTAACTTCCTAGGTAACTGTAGTACTGTTTTCCCTTCCAAAGCCTTACCTGCTTAACTTACAGATTTACCTTCTCCCTGGTTGGAACCTCTAGCTGCTCTAAATTGGGTAAGTTTTTAATGCTGAAGAAGGCATGGTTTGCCTTTGTCTCTCCAGCCCTGAACACAAGGCCTTGACAAATCACTGCACTGTCAGTTCTCACCTGGGCGAGAAAGGACAGGCTGGATTTCAGTAGCAATCTGACTGTGGTTGCCCCTTCATGAAAATTCAAGGGCACTATTTCATTCTGCCAAAGGAAAGAGTGCTGGTTGCTTGGCAAGTTGACACTGGCCGGCCATAGGATTGCAATGGTTTGGAATCCAGCAGTTCCACGCTCGCGTGGAGAATGTTGATGTCATGAGCTAAAAGCTCGAACTGATAATATAATCTCCTTAATTGGTACCAGGATGCGTACAGAGGGAGTACTCTTGCTGTACTTCAGCTTTTCCTCCTTTATCTGCTGTGACACAAAAAAAGACTTTTTTTTTGGAAAGAAAAATTCTTCACGTCTGTCACATTAGGCATTTATAGTGCATGTAGTTCGACAGCTGTTGTCAAGGACATCACTGCAGCACAGTGTTCATAATGTGGGAATGATGGAACCTTTGAGTGAGTGGCCCAAAATATAATGATACAATTAAATTTCAAATTACTTGATTGTAACTAGTAAGTATGAAAACAAAACCCTTAGGATGTAAAAAGGCAAATGAGTCAGGGAAGAGCTCGAAGAAACTGAGGTAATATTAATGAGCAACATTTCCCCTCATGAAAATGGAATAGTTTTCAGATGATATGATACTGTCTGCAGATAAATAATCATCAATGAGAGATGTAAAGATGATGATGCTCTGCGCCATCTCTGCACTTTTCTCAAGAGAATTCCTGTTGAGGCCCAATTGTTACAAAGGAAAACTCACAGTATCTCCTTTGTTTTCCTCTTGCTTTCTCATGTAGTGATTCTTTTTTAAAGTCATCGTTTAAATATCAATAGCAGATATCTGGTGACCTGAGGAGAGGTGAGGGCATAGTGATATTTTCACCTGGACTGGTAAACCAGAGACCCTTGATGGAATTTGAATTGAATTAAAATGGAATGAAAATCTAACTATGACCATGAATTGATTGTTATAAAAACCCATCTGTTTCACTAATGTTGCTTAGGAAGGAAATCTATTGTTCTTACCTTGTCTGGCTTACATCATAGAGTACCTACAATGCAGAGAGGCCATTCAGCCCACCGACTGCACTAATTCTCTGACAGAATATCGTACCCAGACTCTCTTCACCACCCTATCCCTGTAACCTCTCACATTTACCATGGCTAATCCCATCTAACATACACGTCTCCAGACACTAAACAGCAATTTAGCATGACTAACCCACTAACCTGCACATCTTTGGACTGTGGGAGGAAACTGGACCACATGGAGGAAACCCACGCAAACACAGGGAGAACATGCAAACTCCACATAGTCACCTAAGGCCGGAATTGAACCGGGGTCCTTGGAGCTATGAGACAGCAGTGCATGCCACTGTGCTACTGTATCCATAAACTTCCCACTTAAAAAAACAAATCAAATGCATCTTAAATGGGATATATTGGTAAACACATTCATGTCTATAAATGTTAATCATCACCCTAGCGCATTTATTTCTCAATGCTTTAAGATGTTTGATAGTTTTCACAAAAACTAGATCCTCTTTCCATGAGCAACTGTGTGAATAGCTTTGTGTTTGCCAATCTTTGAAGTGAGTGGAAAATGGATGCTTGTGTGCCTAAAATTTGGGATACAAATTTGCATCCATTCTGAACTTGAGCCAGTGTGGACGTTGTGCACTTTTAGACTGGAAGTCTCCATATATACTGAGCAAAAACTTCAGACATGCAACATAAAAGATTGTAAAAATCTGAGCACTGTATGCAAATAGGTGTGAGTCACTTCAGCTTGAATTTCTTCCCATCTTTTGCATCAGGTATCGGCATTGTGATTCCACTGAATTCCGAGGTCCTTTCCCTTACTAATTGTAAAGAACATGTTTAAATTATCTTTGAGCAATTCTCAACCCAATTCATACAACACTGACGTACAAAGCGTCTGACAGCTCATGACAAATTACTGCTAAATTGACAGTCCCACTCAGATTCTGAAGATAACTGGAATGTGAAGTGGAAACTTAACACTGATGCTATGGCAGGTGTTCATGTGAGACAGAAGCACACAGTGTAAGGTTAAGCGAACTTCTCTTGGGACCTGGCTTCTGCTTCACCCAGTCAGGAGCTGTTAACGGTGGCTCTTTGACTAAAATAGAAAATTGTTCCATTCCACAGCACATAAGATCCTCAAACTCATTGAACAGAAAACCTCAAGAGGAAGGAAAAATTCAAGAATCACATGTATATATGCTGTTGTCGTGACTTTAATATTCTCAAATAGTCTGGACTGCTCTAAGCATGTTCGTGCTGAAGTAGTTTTTAGCGTATCCTCACATTTTTTTTTCCCAATGGGGAAGTGGTGGAAGGATTTTCAGGCTGATTATTGGGCTGATGGCACAAATGCTCTTTCTGCAGCCAAGAAGTCCTGGCGGGAACTTCAGCCTGAAGTTTCTGACACAGATGTAGAAATGATACCACTGCACCACACAGCCTATACCATTTAAGTAACAAGACAAGAGCAAGAATTTTACTGCCTCATCTGCCCAAGGCTCATAAGATCCTGCTGAGGCCAATGCAGAATGCCAATTCTGGTGCAGGTGATGTACTAAAATTCTGGCCCTGCGTGCATGAGTTCTGAAACAGATTTGTTAGGGAGGAGTTCAAGAGATGCACCAAATGGTTAACTACTTGTGAGGTTAACAACATTTTATGATGCCTTCCACCATGCATGTGGGGAAAGGGTGTAGAAATTGTACAGTCTTATTACCTATAATCTCACTGGACAGTGTATCTTAGTAAAACACTATAGCATCACTAAAACTGATAGCCGACGCTTGGCCTGGATCTGTTATTGGATGCATGTAGCTGCAATGTCAATCCTTGGGGAAAAAATGAAAAGGCTCAATGTCTCTGATTGTGGCGTTGGTTGTTGTGATCGTAGCAGTGCCAAAAATTGGTTTGCTGTACCAAGCTGCAGTTACAGATTCAGACAAATTGTTACTGTGAGTGAACTCCAGACATTAGTGACCCTTAACTTTGAGTCTCATCTGTTAGAGTGTATGAAAACACCATTGCAATGTGTTCAGTTTTGAAGGGCTATTGCTCCACCTTCTAAAGGCACAGGATGCAACCATTTTCAGCCATCATTTTCAGAATGGAGAAGCTGTGATCTCTCTGGACCAAACCTGGCAAAGAAGAAAGATCCGTTTTTACAATCAACAATAAAAGCTCTGTGGCAAGATGTGGTGAAAGCATCAGGACCAACTGCATTTCTCATCAGATAATGGGGTGCTTTTGCATGACCCTTAATGACTTCATCCAGGTCTACCAAGTATATTTAGCACTTTTGATCCATTGTCTTAACAGTATACTTCTCGTGGAATAGGCTATCCATTATTATACAATTCACAGCAACATCCTTCCCCTTTTAGTTTGTTCCCTTAAAGCAAATCTCCTTGATTATACCTTCCATTTACTGACTCTACATAATGTACTTTCATAAATGTGTGCTTATGGAGGCATGTGCACAACGCTTCTGGCAATATGAAAAATTTCCACTCATATTTAGTCTGCAAGAAAAGATTAAGAAGGTGAGAAGCTTCACTTAACTTCAAACCTCTGACCCTCTATTTATTAGTGTCACAAGTAGGTTTACATTAACATGACAACGAGGTTACTGTGAATATTTCCTAGTCACCACACTCTGGAGTCTGTTCGGGTACACTGAGGGAGAATTTAGCATGGTCAATGTACCTAATCAACTCGTCTTTCGGATAGTGGGAGGAAACCCATGCAGACATGGGGAGAACATGCAGACTCTGCACAGACAATGACCCAAGCCGGGAATCGAACCTGGGTCCCTGGCACTGTGAGGCGGCAGTGCTAACCACTCTGCACAATACTGCCCTTCAAGGAGTTGTGAAAGTTTGAAGACTATGATGTCATCGGGAACCCAAGATTTGGTCGTACTGTGTCTACAGTTTTATTTATAATCCTCACTCAAATCTCAGTTGATCATTTCCATTTTGAACAACAACCCTACGAACTTGTTCAGTGGGAATCTACAGTAGAAGTGCCGGCATCAAGATTGGTCAGTGTGTTCTTCTCTACTTTCTCTGGCTGTACCACTTGAAACTGAGTTGACGTCTGGGACTGAAATGAATGCCACATCCTACCGCACGTGTTATTCCTCAGCCCAATTTTGAACAACACTGCCCTGGTACAGCCACAAAAGAGATGGGTGCGTTGATAATGATGGCCTACAAAAGTTGCTGTAAACAGGACCAAATAATGTAACCTGCTTTGCTGATGATATGGATCTGGACATTGTGCAATCTGATTCTAAACGAAAAGTTTAAGAATCGAGTATTACTGGAGTTACTACAAACTTCAGCAGATGACAATTGTTGCTGATAGATCCATTACCTTTTATGTATGTTGTGATAATATGTGGATCAGAAATGCTCTGCTTTGCCATGGGACATGGGCTATGGAATAACTGGCAGTAACAACTGCAAGTGGAGCTTACTGACAGACTTGAAGAAATTCTACATACTGACTAATTTTTAAGTAACCATTGTGGAAAAAATCCCAAAATAGCTTCAGTTTGCAATTAGGTATCTTAGAGTTTGACTATTATGTTAAAAGTTTTCCAATTTTCACAACAAATGGGCAGATTCAAGTAAAGATACCACTTTTCAGTTTACCCAAATGGATTTGTGGAAAAGGATCTTGTTGTGAGAAAACCAGTATTTTTTTCCCCCAGCGCTGTTACTTTATTTGGTATGTGCAGGTAACTAGCCAATTGCATTACACTGTCTGAAAGTGAATTGTTTGTTATTTGCCAAAGTGAAGGGGAATTTGCTTGAAGGCTAATAAAGTTCAGCAGCTAATCAAAAAGAAATGGATTTTCTTCTTGCACATTTAGTGTTATAATACCCCAGACACAGACACAACGTACAAATAATAAAACAATTATTGGCCCAAAGCTTGCAGAAGTGAGCACGGGCAACGCGCTTTCGAAATTAGTTTAGTTTGTGTAATGGTGTAATTGCAGCAATTTCTTAACTCATAGGGAAGTTGACAGCCAACTCTTGGTTTCATGGGGCTAAATGTGGAGCAACCTATCTTATCCTCACCACAGATTATTGACAGAATAAACACCATTAGATAAGCTCAGCAACTTCTAGGCTACTGTTTTCCCACCCTATAACGAAAGGTGATTCTCTTTTTTTTAGAAAAGAGAACATAAATAGGACCTGGCTTAGACCATTGGGTTCCTTGAGCCTGCTCTGTCATTCAGTAAAATTATAGCTGGTTTGATTCTGGTGTTAACTTCACTTTCTTGCCGGCTCCCCCATTACCTTTGGTTCTCTTGTCAATCAGGAATCTGTCTAACCCAGCTTTGAGAATGAGGGCGGATCTCAAAACCTACAAAATTCTAACTAGACTAGACAAGCTAGTTGCAGGAAGAATGTTCCTGATGGGGGAGGAGTCTAAAACCAGGGGTCACAGACTAAGGACGAGGAGAAATTTCCTTTCCCAGAGCACTGAGCCTGTGGAATTCTCTACCAAAGAAAGTAGTTGGAGCCAAAACATTGTATGTTTTTCCAGTGAAGCAGAAACAAAGACATGGAGATTTTATTTACTGAGGGTTTACTGACTTTGTTCACACTTTAAACTCTCCTCTGACACATCCAGTGCACCAGCAATCCCCAATTGATACTCTTTTGAGTAATAATAAGCAAATGGACAAATTAACTCTGACAAGGGATCATCCTATTTCAAATCATTGGCTCTATTCTCTCTCTACAGATGTTGTCAGACCTGCTGAGATTTTCCAGCATTTTCTCTTTTTGGGACTAATTAATTCATTGACATACTTAAAAAGAGGCAATAACAAAAAGACCCCTTTATTCGCTTTTGAGTGCCCATGAAATGCAAATAAAAGTACAGCACAAGAATAGGTCCTTTGGCTTGCCAAGCCCATGCCAACAGTGATGCCCTAACTAAACTTAAAAATCCTGCTTTTAGTCTGTCCCTATCCCTCTATTCCCTTCCTATTTATGTACCCATCCAGATGCCTCTGAAATGTTGCTAATGTGCCTTCTTTCTCCACTTCCTCCGGCAGTGTGTTCCAGGCATTCACCACTCCACGTGTGCAACTTCCACCACACGTCTTCCTCAAACTTCCACCTCTCACCTTGAACCTATGCCTCCTTGTAATTGGCACTTCCACAGATTAATCAAATAAGCCAATTAACTAAATAACTCCTTTAAGGGGAATCCCTATTTATATGTGCTCAAAGTCCTTAACTAAACAGTACCTTTTTTTCTGTGTACTGTAAAAGCATATCATTAGCAATACCTTAAGTATTGAATTAGAATAGAAAGCTAGATTATGTGCTTAAATTTTGAGGTAGGGCTGAAAATAAATCCTCCTAACTTATAGACAAGCACACCATAAAATACGTTAAGTTGACACATAAGTAACAGAATACTGTTTTTTAAAAAAACAATAACTTAATATTTTGTTCTAAAACAATGTACATTTGTTTCATTTACAGAATGTACAAAAGGACTGGTTGTCAAGCTGTGGGAGGACCCATCACTCGAAGGATCCTACACGGGATCACAGCCTGAGTGAAATGGCTTATTAGCCATAGTGGAACTGGATCTCAACTCCTGCAGACTGTCCTTCAGAGGACTCAAGGGAACTCTGAATGGCGACATCCCAGAGATACTAGGAGGGATGTTACACATTCTCACCAGTGTGTTGAGCGGATTAACTGGAGAATGAAACTGCTTCAGCCATTGTGTAATTGGATTCTGAGTAATCTGATGAAGCAGATGAATAACTCCTCCTGCACTCTCGGGGTGTGCAATGGGAGTGTTGGAAGCTCAGCACCTTTTGACCTGTGGTCGATGTGTCCCCTTGTCTCTGTGGAAAGACTTTCTGACCTGAATAAGATAATCCAGAGGTGGCATCCTGCTATAGATTGGCACTCCCCCATCCCTCCCCTTCAAACAAAAGCCCAGCAGCAGTTATGGACTCCTGATTCTTGACCTTGTGGGCAAATGTCAGCCCCTTATTTGGATGTCTCATTGTTCTCCTCCCCCCTTTAGATGGTGCTACTTTGAGGCAGTGGATGTAAAGAAATAATAAGATTTTATTTTCATTCTTTCACTTTGAACAATACATGGTCTGTATGTTAAGGAACCATAAACTCCAACATACTCCTCCGAGCGTAGATGTATATTTGTATTCAACACCTCATGAGTACTGGTTAGCCAATTCTAGAAGAATTCCTGAACATTATGCTCTTTTTTTTTTGAAGAGTAAATGGCAAAAGCCGATATGTAAACAAAGATCCAATTAAAACTGAGAATGTGATGAGTTTCTCCTATCCAGACAGTTAGTATGTTGCTGTGATTTTCTCTGGTAAACTGAGGATTTTGTTTTTGGATTGTTGTGTATCGTTGCCTGCAGGAAATGTTTCTGCTCCACGTTGATTTGAATTTTTATATATTCCATTGACATTTCTTCATGTTTGGAAAAGAAGTCACCTTTCTGGACTTTGACGTGGCTTTGTGGGTATTCTTTTCTTGCGGGCAGTGATGAGGCCAATAACGCATATTTGAATTTCATGTATCAATAAAACAATTGTGCTGCACGAAAATACAATCCACTGTGTGATTTCTCTTGATTCATCAGTTTCCAGTTGGTCACCAGCGATAACGAACTGTGCATATAACTGCAAATCAGAAATAATTTAAAATAGATCTCATCAGATGAGTGTGTTGTTGCTGGTAGTATTTTGAAGTTTACAACAGTGTTAATGTTAATCAAGCCTAGAGGCCTTGACCTCTCTCAGTTGTTTTTTTTTGTGTGTGATTCGTGATAGCACATTTTCATAACATGATAAATGGTTCATTGCTTTGTTTGTCAATTGTCTAGGAGGCGCTGTGCACTACCTGAGTGCCTTTTGATTGATCGTCACCCGGATTACAGTATGGGCTTTGTACCTAATGCATGCGCAATGGAAGAACCCTTGCAGCACTTGGTCTTGCCGAAGGCATAGGCCATTCAAGAGACAAATCATCCCCGTTTTGAACGTTGGGTACAAATGAAACTTCTCTTTATCCCACTTTCCAGCACTAACTGCTCACAGTAAATATGTGTGCACCCGCTGGGGAACGGCAGGGACTGGGGTGTATTATCGATCCAATAATCACCTTTTGATTTAATGTTTTAAGTTACTTTTGTAATTCGTTTTTTGTTCAGGCTGTTCCTCCTCCTTTTGGGGAGCTGCCCCTTTTAATTTGTCCTTAAGTTAATTTGAGTTTGTTTATTTGGTTGGTATCAAAAGAAATACCACCAGGAAACTTGATCTTTTCTGCTGACACTCTGAATATTTCCAGGGCTTTTGAGTTCACTAATGTAAAGTTATTGTTGTTGGCTGAACCTTTTGAACTCTTGCATTGCTTCTATTATTGCAACGCATTCCTTCTGTGTCTTGGTATGATTGAGATGCCTTTTAAGAGATAATACTGTACAAAATTGGGTCCGCCCTCTTCGCATCACTCCTGGTTCCTCTTGATGGGTGGGAATTAGTTGAACAGAAGGGAGGCCATGAAAATGACTGATGGGAAAGGAGCTGTAGTTTTCTCAATGGGTGTAGTTGGGAAGAAAAGTGAAAAATCATGTTCCCATGGTTTAACAATTTACTAATGGATAGTACCAATATATATTTACCATACTGACCATTTCTCTGCCAAAAAGCGAGAGAGGGTCCTTATAATTTTTGTCAGTATTGCCTAAAATTAGGCGATTTCATGTTAGCTGTTTCAGGCGTAAGATATGCCCCATTGTTGGAAGTGTAAGTACATATGCTAAATCACTATCCAAGGCTTGTCAACCTCTTGAAGCTGTTGGTCTACTTTTGATAGTTCTTGAAGTTCACATGTGCATATATTTGACTTCCAATTTAGTCCTGTTCACTCAGGGTAAAGTTTTCCAACCATCGCTGCACTAATCCCACAATTCTATGATTTTAAGCAGATTTGTCCTCTACGTGTTGAGTTCTGGCTCAAATGACGGTATTTGAGGCCTATTGGCTGTTTTGGCCTCGTGCCTTGGGGAGGACTGGGACATTGCTACTGTACATGGTAAAAATCATGAACAGAAGAGTCAGGGCCGGTCAATACTCCAAAAGACAAATCGTTTAACTTTTCTTTTGGGGGGCAAGAGAAGACATTGTCCTTCTGAGTCCCGCAAGAAAAGATCACGCCTCTGGTAGCACTCCACACCTACTCTTAATTGATTGTGGAGCACCTCTTGCATTCCCCTTCCAACAACAGGCCTTGGTACTTCTTGTTTCGACTCCTGCCTGCCTGATTCCAGTCTCTTCAAAACAGGAGCTTCAATGCTTCTGCTTTGCAATTCATTCTAATTCTGCTTTCTTCTCTGTTTATAATTCTTACCTTGACACTTATTATTCACACTCAATTTTCTGTTATGCTTTATGTATCATTGATTCAAACAGGAGAGTTGATCTTTACGTATAAAATGACTGGTTCTTTTTCGAGAAGAAAACATTGGTTCATGAGCAATTAATCTCCTTAACCGTCACTGCACGAAATTTGCTTTGATAAATATTCCTATAATGGTGACATGGGGAGTGTGATGGTACATGTAGAATGTTATCATTGCTTGTTGTCTGATGTTTTGCAAATGTGAAATTAGATTCTTCAATAAAGTGCAATGAGTAAACAGGATGGATCATTTCTCATGGAATAGATCCAACAGTGTCTACTGTTAGACTTAGCCTTTTTTTTAAAGTTTTTCCATTTTGCAAAGTTGCTGAAGTGCATCTGTCAACATCATTGTAGCCAGGGAGATAGGACAGGGAATTATATTGTCTGACTCAATCAGACTGCAAAATTAACTGCACGGGGGCTGAGAATTATATGTAAACTGGAATTGGTGAATTCAATAACAGATCAAGTCGCAGGGTGATAAAGAGGGGGGAAGAAAAAAATGAATTAAAAGAGATCAAGAAATTTTTTTAAAAAATTACATCTCTAAATCTGAAGGAATGAGACTCCAAGTTGTGATTAATTTTTTCAGTTCCAGAGAGGCTGACCAATAAAAAAAACTTACTGTTAAGTAGGTACTTAAAATGGGCAAGATGTAATTATTGTAATAAATTTCAATTTGTATCTATCAGTCATAACATTCAACACATTTCAGTAGGGGGGCAGCCTCCAGATGTTCTCTTTGACTAACTTCATAATTATCCTTGCCTGAAATTTGATATAGGATTTGTGGATCCTTTGCTGTTACACTTGCCGATATTTTGACAGTAAATTATAACTTAATGTTTAAATGTCTGGCTAGTGGGAAATCACCCCAAAACTGCTGACAAAGTTAGGGTGACAAGGTTAGCAATGTTACCTCAGTGTTAGGGGCCAGGGTTCAATTCTGGCCTTGGGTGACTGTGTGGAGTCTGCATGTTCTCCCTGTGTCTGCGTGAGTTTTGTCTGGGTGCTCCAGTTTCTTCCTACAGACTGAAAGATGTGCAGGTTATGTTAATTGGCCATTCAAGTTGCCTATTAGTGTCAGCAGGATTAACAAGATAAATACACAGAATTACTGGTATGGTTTGGGCAGAATTATTGTCGTGCAGGCATGATGGGCTAAATGGCCTCCTTTTGTACTGTGTGAATTCTCTGTATGTTGTCCTTTTTTTATAAGGGTAGGAGCAAAATACAACCTACTGTTCTTCAACTGATGAATAAGTGCCTAAGTGTAACTAGAGAGTAAATACTGGGTAAGCTTGTGGTTAGGGTGGTGAAGAGTCTGCTGTTGTATTGACCCTAGCATTTTTTGTACTGGAGAGTTTGTATGATGGAAATGGCTATCTGCTTGCTTAAAACAAATGTTCTGGGAAGAAGTACAAATTTTAATGTATTCCCTGTGACTTTGCTTATGAGAAGTCAGAATATACTTTTTTATAATATGGACATTATGCAATATACAGCACAATATTATAGACTGAAACAAATTGTGTTTTATTTAATGGTGTCGAGAGTTTTTTAACCAACATTTTGGGGATTATGTTCTGTGGTACTGTCCCATTCTCCCAAAATTAATGATTGCCATCCTTTATTATTACATTTTCTTTTCATCTTTCTACTCAGTTTTAGCACACTGATATCAAGTAGGTGATCCAGACGGGCTTGTAAACTGAATGGCAAATCTTGCTGTCTAGAGTAAGCCTTTCCAGATTGTTCCTCCAAACGTGTTTTAAAGTGCAAGTATTTTGTTTCTTTCGACCAGCCAAAGGATGAGAAAAGTTGCTCACTAAAGATTGCTGATTGTATAGTCTGTACTAATTCCAGTTACCAGCAATCTAATCCAAACATTAACTTTAAACTGTGCTGAGTATTTGCCAACTCTACAACTAGCCAGCTAGAAACCCATTTCAGATTCAGACAGTCTGGGGGAAGAATGTGGGAATATTAAATTAGTTTTGGCTTCAACTTTCTCTCATTCTCTCTCTACCTCTGGCCTTGAGTCTGTAAGTCTTCACTCTTCCTCCCTTTTTTTTAGTATATATGCATTGCACTATCTTTATCCTTTCCTCCGTATTTGTACACTTTTCTTTCATTATGCCGGCTGCTCATTTTTGCACCCATTCTGTTTTGTTATCTCCATCATCCAGTCCATTTCTCTCGAACACACCCGCACTTTATGGGCTAAATCTTACCAAAAAACAGCCAGCAAGAAAACCGACATGCTTCTCTCCAGATCACGTGATACTCTGCCCAAAATCAAAGTGTGCACTCCATACCATTATACAGGGGGATGGGCCTAAACACCCCGGTAAAATTTGACTGTATGGAGATCACCCCAGACCTCCCACTGGAAGCCCACCACTAAAGTAACGAGCTCACCTCCTCACCCCAGTTCAGAGACAGCCCCTTTACTTCCACAGTAAACAGCCATCACCAACATCATCCCCAGCTCCTCTGTCCACTCCCGGCCACCACCACATCTAAATGAATCCTTCCCCACTGGGGTCTAGCTCAGCCAGTTTGCATAGTCATAGTGCCAAGCTGCCAATGTCAACCTGTGCCATGGAATCATGCCAGGGGCATTGCCAGACCCTATGCCTCTCCCCTGGGGGTTATACTTTACGCCCCTGGGGAGATATTCAATAGGTTCAAATCTGTGTGAACCTGTCGTAAACTGTCAATATCTGGTGAGGGTGGCCAGTTAATAACACGTAAATATATTCCATTGAATAAAAGGTGCGAACCTGATGAAGTCACCAGTGAGGGATAGGGAAGATCCGATATTGCGATCTTACAGGGGAAATTGTGACTTCTGGATCTTGTGGATCCATCAGCATTCACACAGATTACAAACACAGACTAAAGTTCGCCCCCTCTATCTTTTTGCTTGTTTTGTTTTATCACCTCTTAGAATCATAGAAATCCTACAGTTTAGAAGGAGGCCATTCAATCCATTGAGTCTGCCCTGACAACAATCTCACCGAGGCCCTATTCCTATAACCTCACATATTTACCCTGCTAATCTCTCTAACCTATGCATCTCAGGATACTAAGCGTCAATTTAGCATGGCCAATGTGCCTAACCTACACATCTTTGAATTGTGGGAGGAAACTGGAACATCTGGTGAAAACCCACGCAGACACAGTGAGAACGTGCAGACTCTACACAGACAGACACCTAAGCTGGGAATCAAACCCAGGTCCCTGGCGCTGTGAGGCAGCAATGCTAATCATCTCACTCACTTGCAATTATTTTTCTAATCTGTAAAATTAATTTCCTTGAATATAGTTTTCCTCTTAGCAAAGTTGAATTCAAAGTTTGATCTTTACTACTGTAAGTTTTTCTTTTCATAAAGTAATTTGTCTTTACACAGGTTTTGTTGATAATGGTGTGGCTGGAACTTCTCCAGTGCTTGAGGAGACTTGGACTATGGCATGCTGGGAATTGTAGGCAGACATATTTGCTGGGGATTGTAGTTATGTGTCAGCTGCGGCAGAATCGTTAGCCTCTCAGGCAGGAATAGGTCTGCAGTGGAAGTCAGTTTTAGATTTTAAACCCAGGAAATTCTGCTGTGTATGTAAGTTTATCATTATCTTTGCAAACCTTGTACCTTTTCTATGTGAGTATTCTGTTGTTTAAATTAGGGCTAATTGTTTCTATGTAGAATAAATGTCAATATTGGAGCTGAATGGCCTTTTTCTGCTCTGTAACTTCAATACATTAATATCTATAATTTAGGTATCAATAAGTTGTTCTCAGTGATGAGAATTTAGATTGACGCCTGCAAGGGTTTCACAGAAAATGAACAATTTTGATTTTGTATTTTGGCAACTATTATCAATTCTCCTATTTGAACTTCACAATTGGTTTTATTTCTGCTGATTGGTACATTTCTAACTGCACTTGTGTGACTTTTTTTTTGCTTCTGGGATTCAAGCCAAAAAAATTTATTTAAAAAAATGTGACAAAGTTGTTTCAAAATGTATAATATAAAATTATCGACACAAGGTTTTGGGAGACAAATGTAACTTGCCAAGTTAAATATGGAATTGCTGGCACTAATGTCCAAGACTGAAATTGCCTTATTCCATTAATCTTCAGAAGAAAAAAAACATTGTAATGCAAGTAGAATACGATTGTGCTCCAAAAGTTAACATGTAAATTTGTTTTCAAATGCTACTATAATACTTGGTAAACTATTTAATTTTGAACAGTGAAGTTACGGTTTCTGTGAAGAACCAGTAGGCGTAACATAATATAGCCCATTGTACTCTTTGTTCATTTATTTGCTTATTAACCTTTTGATTCAGTTAATCTATCATTTTGCATACTCTCTTTAAAATGACCTTTGTTTATAAGCTTTAAAAAGAAAGCCATAACTAAAAATACTTGCATTTATACAGCACCTGACCACATCCTTGAGATATCAGTTCTTTGCAGCCAGTGGATTAGTTTCAAAGGGTAGTTAAACATGGCAGCCAATTGCAACTGAGATGAACAACTACTTTGTATTTATAATTTATTGATAGAGGGAAATATTGGCCATGGCGCCCAAATCTTTACACCAACCTCTTCAGGCAAACAGGGCTTTGGTTTAATATGTCCTCATAAAAACAGCACACCTGACAACGCTGCACTTATTCAGTGCTGCACTTACCTGCTTAATTCATGTAGTGCACTTTGAACTCAATAGCCTTCAAAGGTGAGAGTGCCGCTAACTGATCCAAATTACATTTAGAAATTGCATACAGCATTTACTCATTTCCAAAACTAACAAGAATGTAACCCACCTGAAAGGAGGAGGGCAGTGGATGGAGGGAAGTAGTACTATCTGCAAGTTCCCTTCCAAGCCACGCATCATTCTGACTTGGAGTTCTATCGCTGTTCTTTCACTGTTGCTGGGTCAAAATTCTGAAACTTTCTTCCTCAAGTACCTAAACTGCATTGACTTCAGTGTTTCAAAGAAGCAATTCACCACCGCTTTCTCGAGGATTATTAAGGGTAGACAATGCCCACAAGCCACAAAATAATCAATTTTAAACAATAGCATTACGTTATTTCTGGAAACACTTTTCTCTTTGAGTCATAGTTTCATTGTGGACGCTGACTGTGATATATTATGTATTTGATTAGTTCTAATTTGAAAGTTGATATTTTGATAGTTTGTGAGCTTTATTGGATTCTTGTTGCAATTTAGTAAACTTGAATTTCTGGCTTGATTTGTTTCAAAATAGAAATCTTGGAAACAGAAGTAAAAATATCTCAAATATCAAAAGTTACCATTTGATTAGCAGCACTGCAAAGTTGAGTTGCTTTTGAATGTAGGTGTGTCATTAAAAAAAAGCTACAACCTGATTTAATTAAAATCCATTTGTTTAATAAAATGACGTGCATTTAGCCAACACTAGTTAGATTAATAAATGCAGTAATAAATAGCGCATAACATGCTCTCAGTGAAAGGTGTTTGGTGTGGAGGGGTCTAAGGATGGAAAATATTTGGTAAAATATAAAATACTGCATTGATTGGGATTGAATAATCAGTTTCAAAATTTGAATCATTGTAGAAGACAAAATTAATACAACATCAATTTTGAATAGCTCAGCTGCTTTACTAAAAGTTGGTAAGTTAACCAACTTTCTGAAGCAGAGTGAGGACTTGCCCTGCTTCAGTACAAGATTGGTGCCAGAGTTCTGGAGAAATGCAGATTTACACTTGGTCAAAAAGGTTGCAAAGTTGTCCAGCAACTAAAGGTCTATCAGCGGTGGTGGGAAAGCTTTTAGAAGCATGTTATGATCCTCATGGAGATGACAAATTAAAAAGAAATTTGAACTTCTACGGATTTACTGAAAGGATCGTATGATAAGATTTCATGTTTTAAGACTTAATCAAACAAATTAAAAACTTATTGTCTAAACACTTTTTGTCGTGGAAGCAGTAAAAAAAAATCCCCCATTTAATTGTTCACCTGTCCAAAAATCCCAAATCATGATTATATTTAACATTGTCTCTTAAGTGGACTCGTTCATTCTTCAGGAACTGGTCAAAGATGATATCTAGCTCCCAAGGGCATGCCTACTTTTTCTAGCAGAAGACATCTAATCCCCAAATTTTCATGACAGTTCTCTCTCCTGCCAAAGCTAGGTGAATCCTCCAGCCTTGTTTAAATCCTGACAAACTTGGTCTCTCCAATTCAAACACAAGTTCCCACCTGTGTAATAAACAATGGAGGCTGGTTGTCTCTATCACTTTATACTTTGTCACTCCCTCTCACTTTCTGCTTATTGCATTTGGATTCTTGTTTATGAGATTCAAGGATATCTTAAAACCCTGAAAGCTGATCTAACAATTTGCCTCTTTCCCTCCAAGTCAATCTTCATAGAGTGTGAATCACATACACTCTATGTGTATATACTCTCGTATGTATGTATTTCTGTCTACATACAAATCAGGATTTGTATGCAGATAGAAATGCTGCTTAACTACCTACTCAACTCGAGCTTGGAATTAAATACAGTTTAGAATATAACTGTTTATAAAGCTTGACATTCCTAGCTCTACCCCCCACTCCGCTCCACCCCCCACTCCGCTCCACCCTGAGATTTGCAGATTAACAGTCTAACCACAGTCATTACAGTCCTTTGTCATTGTCCACAAAACATCTTGCACCATCTTCCCAATAAAATGACCCGCATTCCTTTTTAACGAGTAAGCCACCAGGCTTGTTTTTGGGCAGAATTCATAACCAGTCCTATGACCGTGCCCACCCCCCGCTCCATTCTTCCATTTTGCACAAAATTAAAGAGACAGAGCCAAAGCATAACTTTCACCATAAATATGCAGGTAACAAAAATGATAATTTTGGACAAAGTAAACAGTCATTTGAGTAAATGTGGATTAATTTCAAAGTCAATCCACTTAGCACAGATTTAGGAAAGGCAAATTGTGCTTGTCTAACTTTTTTTGATGACATGCCAAAGAGATTAAAAGTGGTTGATGTGGAGTACAAGGATTGCAAAAAGGTGTCTAAAATGCCATTAGCAAGCTTTTCAGCAAAGCCCTTTGAATAAAATGAACAGCATCAAATTGGCTGAGTGACAAGAAATGGAGTTTGTTTGGACAGTTTGTTTTCCTGACTGAAGGAGTGTATGTGCTACTGTTCCCACCGAAATCTGAATTGGGAACATTGCTTTTTTTTTGATCGATGTAAATAACCTAGACAACGGATGTGCAAGGCACAATTTTAAATTTTGGGGATGACGTCAAACGTTGAAGGATTGTGCAATGTGTGGAGGATAATATCAGATTTGATTGGACATAGACTGGTGGAATGGGCAGATTAAATTTAATGTGTAGAAGTGGAAAGTGATACAAGGTGGTTGGAAGAACAAGAAAACACAGTATAAAATAGAAAGAACCATAGAAAATTATAGTTCAGAAATGGGCCTTTTGGCCCTTCTTGTCTGTGCCGAACCATTTTTTTGCCTAGTCCCACTGACCTGCACTTGGATCGTATCCCTCCACACCCCTTTCGTCCATGAACCAAGTTTTTCTTAAATGCTAAAAGTGACCCCGCATTTAGCACTTTATCCGGCAGCTCATTCTACACTCCCACCATCTCTGCGTAAAGAAGCCCCCCTCAATATTCCTTTTAAACATTTCTCCTTTCACCCTTAACCCATGCCCATTTTTTTTTCCTTCCCTAGCCTCAATGGAAAAAGCCTGCTTGCATTCACTCTATCTATACCCATCAAAATCTTATACATCTCTATCAAATCTCCCCTCATCCTTTTATGCTCCAGGGAATAAAATCCTATTCGATCTCTTTCTGTAACTCAGTTTCTCAAATCCCAGCAACATCCTTGTAAACCTTGTTTGCACTCTTTCAACCTTACTTACATCCTTCCTGTAACTAGGTGACCAAAACTGTATACAATACTCTAAATTCGCCCTCACCAATGCCTGATATAATGTTACCATAACACTCCAACTTTTATACTTGATACTCTGATGTATAAAGGCCAATGTACCAAAAGCAGTCTTTACGACCCTATCCACCTGTGACATCACTTTTAGGGAATTCTGTACCTGTAGTCCCAGATCCCTCTGTTCAACTGCACTCTTCAGAGTCCTATTATTTACCCTGTATGTTCTACTTTGGTTTTCTACATCCAAGTCTGCATTAAATTCCATTTGGCACTTTTCAGCCCATTTTTCTAATTGGTCGAAATCCCTCTGCAAGTTTTGAAAACCTTCCTCACTGTCCACTACACCTCCAAACTTTGTACCATCAGCAAATTTGCTGATCCAATTTACCACATTATCATCCAGATCATTGATATTGATGATAAACAACAATGGACCCAATACCGATCCCTGCGGCATTCCACTAGTCTCAGGCCTCCACTCAGAGAAGCAATCCTCTCCAACCACTCTCTGGCTCCTTCCACTGAACCAGTGTCTAATCCAATTTACTATCTCCCCATGTATATATAGTAACTGAAACTTCCTAACTAACCTCCTGTGAGGGACCTCGTCAAAGGCTTTGCTGAAATCTAGGTAGACAATATCCATCTCCTTCCCTTCATCCACATTCTTAGTAACCACCTCGAAAAACTCTAATAGATTGGTCAAACATGACCTACCATACACAAAGCCGTGTTGACTCTCCCTAATAAGTCCCTGTCTATTCAAATATTTGTAGATCCTATTCCTTATCACTCCTTCCAATAACTTGCCTACCACCGACATCAAACTTATTCACCTATAATTTCCTGGATTTCTTTTGGAACCTTTTTTAAACAATGGAACAACATAAGCCACTCTCCAATCATCCGGCACCTCCCCCAAGAATACTGACATTTTAAATATGTCTGTTAGAGTCCCTGCAAGTTCAACACTAGCCTTCCTCAAGATCCGTGGGAATACTCTATCTGCTCCTGGGGATTTATCCACTTTGATTTGCCTCAAGACACCTCCTCCCCTTTAATCTGTACAGATTCCGTGACCTCCCTACCTGTTTGCCCTATTTCTGTAGACTGCGTACCCGTTTACTCAGTAAATACGAATGCAAAAAACCCATTTAGTATTCCTCCCATCTCTTTTGCTTCCATACACAGTCTACCACTGTGGTCTTCAAGAGGACCAATTTTATCCCTCACTATCCTTTTCCTCCTTACATACCTGTAGAAGCTCTTTGGATTTTCCTGTCTTCCAAAGCAACCTCTTGGCCTTGTGTGACTAGAGAGCTAGAGGGCACAGAAGCAAAGAAACTTCTCAAAATACTGTTCCTGCCTTAGCTGGAGTGTTTAGTCTAATTCTGGACATCATGGTTTAGGAAGGATATGGAGACGTTAGAGAGGCTGCAGACCCTCAGGGAGATGAGACTTCAGTTCTGTGGATATCTGGGAGAAGCTGAACTTCTCCCAGAGAAGAGAAGACTGAAAGAGGATTTGAAAACCATCAGCAGAAATAGTGAGAGACTATTTCCATTGGCGGAAAAGCCAAGAGCCAAAGGGCACTGATGGCAAATGTATCCAAAGCAGTGTGGGAGAAGACTTGTTTAATTGACAAGTGGTTAGAATCTGAATTTCACTGCCTGACTGCGTGGCCAATCATGGCTTTCAAAAGCAATTTAGATAATTAGTTGAAGAAGAAAATATTTATCGGGTTCCAGAGAAGCGAGTGTTAGAAGGGGATCAGTTGAGTTTCTCTTGCACTGTGCTGACACAGACACAGTCAGCTGAATGAGCGACCTCCTGTGATGTAACATGGTGTATTTTTACAATGAATTCAAGCCACCAATCGCTCATAAGGGATTGGGTAAGTCCATGAGTTCATCTGTTTGGACTGTGTTTATCAGAACATTTACTTAAAGAGGAAAACTTGAAGATGGCAACAGCAGAACCGTGTTCTGCTCACTGTCCAAAGTGGAACTGAGACTGGATCACATGATACTTCTCCTCTGGTGACAGCAAGATGCTATATCTTCAAGGCATATTACAACACATCTCCCTTTTGTTTTTAAAGATAACTCCTTCCTGTCCTTTCCAAAACAGTACAACTATTCACAGCACAGGCATACGCACACCATTACACATGTGTATAGAAGTAATGAGTCTTTTTTTTTTCCTTCATTCATGGGCTGTGGGCATCATTGGTTAGGCCAGCATTTATTGCCCATCCCCGAGGGGCATTTAAGAGTCACATGTAGGTCAAACCAGCTCATGATGGCAGATTTCCTAAAAGACATTAGTGAACCATATGGGCTTTTCCAATGATCAACAATAGTTTCATGATCATCAGTAGATTTTTAATTCCAGGTTTTTATTGCCATGGTGGGATTTGAACTGGGGTCCCCAGAGCATTACTCTAGCTCTCCGGATTGCTAGGCAAGCGACAATACCACTATGCCATTGCTCCCTCTTAATCTGAGTCTCAAAATCTGCTGGAATAGCCAGATAGTGTAATGGACAACCTTTCCAGAGGTTTCTTTAATTGTTCAGTGACCTATGGGATCGTTGTTCTTTGACGACGTTCCTTGTTGCATTTGGATACTTGTCCTAGATGCAATAGGATTATATCATAGTGAACTGGGATAGATTTGTTGTGTCCTCAGATAACCTCATTATCGCACTTTTGTGTGTGATAAATAGGACTTTGGTTCTGAACAAATTCTTGTCACCTCGGCTGACTGTCACACACTCTCTGTGGGATCCTGGATGTTAATTTGTTGCTCTGATTCTAAACTTGGCAATTCTATATCCGCATTTTTATCACGCATGTTGGTCATTATTTCTTGTAGCTTTAAAAGTTGCTGTCTCGTTTCTGAAATAGTAAAATGCCTAAGAGTAGGCACTGGTCAGCCAAAAATGAGCTTTGCCAGTGATGAAATACTTAAACTTAAAGGTATCACTCTCAGATGTAACATTACAATGTATAGATTTTAGACGGCTTGCTAGATTTGAGAATTAGGGATTTCACTGCGAATCATCCATTCAGCTGGACCATTCGATCTACAGTAATGAGGAGAAGAAATAGTGTGATCAATATTCCATTTCTCTCTCGTGCATCTTGAAATGGTTTACCAATAAATTGCAGACTGTTATTCATAATGATCTCTGTAGTCATGCGAAATAAACGACACGGTGGCACAGTGATTAGCACTGCTGCCTTACAACGCCAAGGACCCAAGTTCGATTCTGGGCTTGGATCACTGTTTGTGTGGAATTTGCACGTACTCCTTTGTCTGTATGGGTTTTCTCCAGGTGTTCCTGTTTCTTCCCACAGTCCAAAAATGTGTGGCTTAGATGGATTGGCTATTACCACTTAGTATCGGGGACCTAGCTAGGGTAAATGCATGGGGTTACGGGGATAGGGCCTGGGTGATCAATGCAGACTCAATGGGCCGAATGGTCTTCTTTTGCACTGTCCGGATTCTATGAAATAGAGCTTGTACGACAGTTGTGCTTGATATTGAAGACAATGGAATACTTGGTAAAGTTGCCAATGATGATGCTGATGATGTCTGCCATGGATGTGAAGGTGTTAGAAGGACCAAGCATGGTTAGGAATTCATTGTAGGAGCAATGGTGTCTTGTGTTGCTTTGATGTATGCTATTAACATGCAGCATACTTCTAGATAATGACTTTTAATGTTATGGTTCATAACCAGCTAATAAACTGTCTCTCTTGCGAGTTTTCTCATCCAATTTGTGCTCCTGTGAATGAAGAGGTTGTTAAAGGATATCAGCTTGCACCGATTTGGAAATGATGACTTGCCTGTCTTTAAAACTGGGAGATGCCTAGCTTGACTTGGTAAGACCAGAATTGCCTTGCGTGATTGTGGACGTACCCGATTCAGGCCATCCTTTGGTGAGAGTTTTCTACAGCTTCTGTAGCTGCTGGAATCTGTGTTATGCAAAGTATACAAATCAATTCCGTTCTCTTGCAAACGTAGTGTTACAGTTAGCTTTGAATCTGCCAATTTTGTCAAATCATTTGTGGCAATTTCAATGTTATGTTATTTCTGAGGTTGATCTGTCTTGCCAGTTCTGACAGGGATGGACTATTATGAATGCGAGTAGACCTTTGATTGCTGAGCTTTTAGCTTCCATGATATAGAACATCTGTGATAACCAGGAGGATTGATCATACTTGTACTGCAGGGCCAAGAACCTGCACGTGGAATGAGTGAACCATTGTGTGCTGATTTTTCTTTTCAGTAGCTGGTTTCACAATGGCCTTCTATAGAAACAGAGAAAATAGGAGCAGGAGAAGGCCATTTGGCCCTTCGAGCCTTTCATCATAATCATGGTTGATTGTCTGATTCAGTAGCCTAATCCTGCTTTCTCTCCATAATCTTTGACCCAATTTGTCTCTGTTGGTGGATGTTTTTCAGAATTTGCAGGGGTTGTATATTGCCACTTGCCCCAGTATCAGTCTGGGCATTAATGAACAGTTACCAACCTTACAAGAGAAGATAATTCTCTTAGAACAGCGTGACAGTGACTGTTTGCCACAAGATTGACGATGTTAAACCTATGTTCTGACCTCTTCATAGCAATATGCATATCATTGTCATTTTCTGGTGCATCAGTCATCTTGCATACATGCTCCTGGTGAGACAGCAGATGCTTTTATTGCTTAAAGGTACCCCTTGTATAAAATATGTTCGTATCACTGTATAGCTCTTGGAATTTGCATCAGTCTTTGCTCTTGTGCATTGTTGCTATTAGTGGCCCTTTCCACCATATACCTTGGAGAATTGCCAGAAAGCTGGACATTTCCTTGGTGCATGCAGGAGGCTACACCCCCTCTTGATAGTTTTGGTGTTCCAGTAACTGTGTCAACCTTAGGACTTCATGCTTTCTCAATTTGCAAGGATAATTTATACTTGGCTCCATTCTGGAGTTATTTTTCAATGCTATACTTTTTGGGTTGGTTCAGCAAATCCCTCTGAAATGTTTCCATGGAAGTGAATGCAATAACTGACTCAGCAATTAAACATTTGAAAAATCACAGTGCTTACCCTTTTCTCTATCTGCTGATAAGGTGGTCTGTGGATTTTGCTGTCTGCTGTTGAATCGACATGAACTCTAGTCGATAAATATGGAAGTTTAATCTGATTCTGAATCGCTCTTCCAATGTAATCCATGTATGTTGCAGATCCTTTAGCTCTTCTATGAATTAAGCCTGATGTGCTCAGTGTTTGTAAACCTCCATTTTCAATTTTTAGACAAATTTTTATGGCTTACTGGTCTGGTTCAGAATCAAGAAACCATAGCCCTGTTTACTGTATGAGCACTTTGAATTGAGTAGGAGGTCCACTGCATCCTCATTCAAACTGGTGAGTTTTGTGGACATTTTGACGATATCTCTTTGACCTTCCTTCTTCTTTTGTTCAATTTATTGTTTAGCAATTTTTGAAGACACCATTTTATAATCGTAACTCCTCTGGCCAGATTATTTTCATTGCTTTGTATTTTGTCCTCTGGCTTGCGATCAATCTGGCCCACTCTCTGGTCACTCACTTTGCCTGACTGAGCGAACCCAGTTCTGGTCATGTCCCAATCACTGAACTAAAGGCCTAAGCACTGCAATCTCACCGCAAGAAATCCATCTGTTTTCCAGCTATTTCATAGAATCCCTATAATGCAGAAGGAGGTCATTCAGCCCATCAAGTCTGCACAGACCACAATCCCACCCAAGCATTATTCCTGCAAGTCCAAATATTTACCCTGTCAATCCCCTAACACTAGGACCAATTTAGCATAGCCATTCAACCTAACCCGTACATCTTTGGTGTGTGGAAGGAAACTGGAGCACCTAGAGGAAGCCCCTGCATTCATGGGGAGAATGTGCTAACTCTACACAGACAATGATCTGAGGCTGGAATTGAACTCAGGTCCCTAAGTCTAAAGATATGAAGGTAAGATGGATAGGCCATGCAAAATTGCCTCTTAGTGCCATAAGATGTGTAAATTAGGGGGACTATACTGGGTAAATGTGTGGGGTTATGGGGATAGGACCTGAGTAAGATGCTCTGTTGGAGAGTTGGTGTAGACTCAATGGGCTGAATGGCATGCTTCTGCACTGTAGGGATTCAATGATTGTATCAGCATCAGAGCTGTGGGTGTGCTTTCTGCTCACAGGCCAAAGTGAAACTGAGACTGTATTACATGACACTTTGCTTCTAAGTGATGGCAATGCTGATATCCCTTGAAGACATTAGAATGGTTATGCTGTCTATGATTTTCTTTGCTTAATAATTGTAGACTTGACCCAATTTATCAATAACCTAAAATGTAGTTATTGAACACAACTGAATCAATTTTTTGTGAAGCTAAAAAAATATTGTTCTCATTTATAATTTTTAAAAACTCAGCCTGGTATAAGCATCTTGTGCAGTGTAACCTAGGAAGTGTGATAGATTAGTAACTTAATCATATCTGGTGCATAAAAATAAGCTGGGTAGCTTCCACATAAACTTTTCCATTTGTCACTGGCCATTCTGATACTGGGAAAAGTGTACATCACCAGAGTTTTTTGTAATCTGCTATGTTTTAATGATGGTTTAGTGAGGATGCTAAGAGGCTGCAGGGTGACTTGGCCAGGCTGGCTAAGTGAACAGAGACTTGACCTTGCACATTCTCCCCATGTCTGCTTGGCTTTCTCTGTGCACTCTGGTTTCCTCCCACAGTCCAAAGATGTGCAGGTTAGGTGGATTAACTGTGCTAAACTGCCCCTTGGTGTCCCAAGATGTGTAGGTTGGGGGGGATTAGTGAGGTAAATATGTAGGATTAAGGGGAGAGGGCAGGGTAAGATGCTCTATTGGAGAATCGGTTCAAACTCAATGGGCCAAATGGCCTCCTTCTGCATTAGAGGGAGATTTTATGAAATCCTCTTGTTTCAATGCCTGCAGCTTGTGTGTAGGATTCATGTTGACCCCACAGCCACCAATCCAATGCATTCTAGCAATAAAATGCTGCATTGATTGAAATCTATTTATTTCTTATTAATTGATGATTGAAGAATTAATGACAAATTAATTTGCCATTTGGTATCACAATTTGTATCTCTAGCCCTATTTTGTTCTTCCTAACTTTAAGCTGACAAAAGTAATGTGATTGTCCTGTTTAAATAAGTCGTCCAATTTAATGACACAAATGTGAAAGTAATTAGCTTTAAAGAAGAAGTTTAGAAAATGATGTCCAACATTCAATAGACTTTCCGAAAAGTACTTTGTTGACACTGCAAGTCAGAAAAATGCTCCATCATAGTAGTCATGAAAATACTTCTTCTGCAACTGGGCTGCAGGTTATCCTGAATTGAACTCAACCAACTAATGTTGAGAGTCTACAATATTCTGACACTTTATTTTAAGTGGTTGAAAAACCATTAGCAGCGCACGCCTGAATTTTTGACATGTACCCTAGGCAGGATTAGTCTCTGTTGGAGGTTTAACATCAGAGGTCCAGTAACATTCAAAGTAACTGGGAGCAATTGTGTGCTCTCTCTGTTTAAATTGGTTGTTCGTAAAAATGCTCCATTGCTATGGGAGTGGTCACACATTGGGCTAAAATAGATTCCTTGCCTGCTGTGATCCGATTTAATCTCTCTTTCTGAATGGTGTCTCGATTAGATGGTCCTTGAGTCCCCAGTGATCAATCTCCATTCCTGGTCCTTTATTTTTTTCTCAGTTGTTTTTGAATGACAGGTTGTGCTACTGTTGGGCCGCTCTCCAAACGGAACTGAGCTTTCTTTTCAGCTTACTGTGAACCTATAAGTCTTTAGTGTTTCTATATCTTTATCAACTTATCCTTCACCTCAAAGTCTGTGTGAATCTCTCTTCAGCCTGGTTTGAATCCGCTTCTCCCGATGACATTTCTCAAACCAAATCGCCTCTAATCTTTCCTAATAGCTGATCTTTTTGTACCTGAAGCTCGTTGAGTACTTTGTACCAAATCCTGAAATAGCAGAAGACTTTCTTCTTTGTTGAAGGAGAAAGCAAGGGGCTTGACAAATAATTGATGAATTGGTTGTCAAGAGCACCTTCGTTTGCTATCTGATCTACATAGCCTTGAATTTTCCAGAGATGTTACATCAATCTCCTATAGATATGCTACTAGCAATGAAGGAGAAAAGTTACTTTTCGATTTTGAATTTTGAAAACATTGAAAAAAGGGCTATTTGTCTGACTGGTCTCATTGGTCAGCAAAAGGTTTCTTTTTTCTTTTGTTTTATTTATTTGTGGGATGTGGGCGTTGCTGGCATTCATTTCCCAACTCTAGTTGCCTGAGGGTAGTTGAGAGTCAACCACATTACCGTGTCTCTGGAGACACGTAGGTCAGACCAGGTAAAGATGGCAGATTTCTTCCCATAAAGGACATTGTGAACCAGATGGGTTTTTCTGACAATTGACAGTGGTTTTATGTTCATCAGTAGATTCTTAATTCCAGATTCAAAGCTGGGCCCCCAGAGCATTAACTGAGCTTCTGGATTAATAGAGTAGCAATAATACCAGGAGGCCATCGCCACCTCTTGGTTGCATTCAGATTGGTTAAATATGGCAGTGCATTGTGAAGATAGAATGTTAAATAACTGATGGTGTGAGTGTGGGGGGATTTCAACTGGAGATGGGAGGTCATTTGATGAAATCTCTGAATATGGACAACTAGTGTTGGCTTCACTAAGGTGTCTGACCTTTTTCTTACTGTTGTTCAGGGTCACTAGTTCCAGTTAATAAATTTAAGGCCTTCGGTCCAAAGCTGTCATAAGCTTGAGCTCTCCTGCAAGTTTGAAGATGTTTTCACAGGAGGTGCTGCATTGTGAGGATTGGCCATACTCACTGCATGGAGCTCAAGCCATTTGTCCTTCCAGACTATTTTCCAGATCTTAAAAAGTCGTAACAAAGGGAAAGCAAGCCTCCTATCTGTTAACTGCTGCCTAGATGCCCATGGCTGAGAGTTTTCAAATTGTATAATTGCATAGTGTCAAGACTGATTTAATTTCCAACTTTATCTGATCTTGCCAGATGAGCTCCCTGTGTTTTGTACGATAGGATGGAGATTTTCATCTCTTAATCCACACAAGCAGAGCCTACAATCTTAATTGGGTCACTGGAGGCTGCTTTGGTGTGTGTTTTGACAGTTTAATCTAGGAAGAAGAGACCCGAGAGAAGATCACTTTGTAAAACTCTTGATCATCAATTGGTGAAGGAGACCAGGGTCTTACTCAGTTTTATATTTATTCACAAAGAGGAACGTTACAAGCGACCAGCTCTGACCTCTGTTCCCCAAACTGATATTAGGTTTATTCACAAAGAGGAACATTACAAGTGCATGCCTCCTAACTTATCTGTTCCCCAAACCAGTATCAATAAATGTCTCCTCATATGTTTTAAAACCAGGGACCCAGGTTTGATTCCCAGCTTGGGTTACTGACTGTGTGGAGTTTGCACATTCTCTCAGTGTCTGCATAGGTTTCCTCCGACAATCTGAAAGACATGCAGGTTAGGTGCATTGGCCATGCTAAATTTTCTCTTTGTGTACTCGAACAGTATAGTAACCAGTGGGTTTTCACAGTAACTTCATTGCAATGTTAATGTTTAAAGTTTATTTATTAATATCACAAGTAAGCTTACATTAACACTGCAATGAAGTTACTATGAAAATCCCCTAGTTGCCACACTCTGGCACCTGTTCGAGTATAATGAGGAAATTTAGCATGGCCAGCACACCTAACCAGCATGTCTTTCAGGCTGTGGGAGGAAACCAGAGCACCCGAAGGAAATCCACGCAGACATGGGGAAAACGTGCAGACTATGCTTAAATAAAGATAAATTGAATGTCCTCCACCAGTCGATATTTGACCTCATTCATACCGTTAACACATTATTATCTTCAGTAAGGAGGTATGTATTTTGCTTGTGACTCAAAGGCACTGCCAACAGAAAAACCTTAATTTTTTTTTAATCTTTTGGAAACTGGAGGCAATACCGCTTAATTCTGTATGGTCTTTTGGGGTTACTGCATGATGAATGAGCACCTCTGCTTGATAACTGTTCATTTGGATATGAAAACCTATCATCCTTTATAGTGCCATCGGTTACGACAAAAGTAGGGAACGTGATTTCAGCATTTTTTAAGATCTTTCCCATTGGGTGAATATCAATGTATGTGTAGAGTAGAAATATCTTTTGAAACTCAGGTGGTGATGAGGTTGATGCTGTACTGTAACTCTAAATACTGTACTGAGTATTGATTTAAATATAGCTAATGATTTATAGCTCTCTCAGATGATGTGTTAGCCTACAGAAAATGCACTCCTCCATTTCTCTGCTGCTGATTTTTATAGATTGGCTGGTAATTGATTTTGCATTTGCCTTGTTTTCATGTAGTTCCGCTTGGTGGAATGATAACCAGAGCGATGGTTTATGATTTTGTGTTCGTTGCATGCAGATTTAAAGCAAGTGCTGCGTTCACAGTTACAATACAAGGCAGATATGAAATAGGGTAATTGAACAGTATAACATGAATCAGAAAATAGTTAAGAGAATTCAGGACATTAAACCTTCTAACCAACAAGACACTTTGGATTCCCATGTGAAAAGTGAATCTCTAATAGATTAGGTCTTCGAGTCATAATCATAGAATCTACAGTGCAAAAGGAGGTCATTTAGCCCATCAAGCCTGCACTGACAACAATTCCATGCAGGTCCTATCCCTGTAACCCCACACGTTTACCATCCTAATCACAAACCCTCTTAAAGGGACAGTTTATCATGGCCAATCAACCTAACCTGCACATCGTTGGACTGTGGAAGGAAACAGGAGCACCTAGAGGAAATCCATGCAGACACGGCAGAAAGTGCAAGCTCCACACAGACAGTGACCCAAGGCCAGAATTAAACCTGGGTCCTTGGGGTCGTGAGGTAGCAGTGGTAACCACTGTGCCATCGTGGTGCCCTATCTTGTCGTAGCTGACTCTGTAGCAAGGTTTAAGGTTTTCGACAAGCTCATAGAATGAGAGTACAGATACTGACACACACACACAGTGATTTATATTTGATTTATGTGTGAAGCCTTTAAATGCCTTTTACTTCAGGCAAGTTTTTATTTTCACTATTGTAATTATTGAGTTTTGATACGAGTGTATCATTTTACTATGGTTATATCAGTCCTCCCTCTCCCTAACAAAAATGGAGCATTTTGTTGAGAAATCACGTATTTTATTTTTATGAAGATATAGCACTAATGGTATGTAACTATTGACTCTTTTTCACATCATTGTTCACCATCCAGTGCAGTATTGAACTGTACAGATCATGATTTCTTTTCACAATCAATTCCTGGCCTTGCCAGAATTAGATAATCTGATTGCAGGCCACAGACTGGATATTGGATCATTGCACTGCAGGCAGGGATTAAGGAAAGGGAGGGGAAAGAAAGAGTTCTGCTCCTGACGATTGACTTGTATCTAATATATCAGGCAAAAACCAGTCAGGTTCAATGCTGATGCCTTTGTTCATTACTTAGAACCATTCAATAGCTTGACTCAAAGATAAAGAATGATAATTTCTGGAGGCACAGGGTTTGCTGGTATTTATGGAAGTATGCATCGTATTTGTCAGTGCCTATAGGAGACAACCTAATAAGCAATCACTACTTGTAAATAAATACGTTTGAGAGTTTCCTTACATGTTTTACTGGGAATTACTGTCTCTGCTGTTGCCAAGCACAAACTAATTATTTGGAAAGCAGCCATTGCAATATAAATCTTTTGCTGCCTGCATTTCTCTTTCCCTATTGTCTGATACCTTGCATTGAGTCAACCTGATTTTGCTGATACCCATGTTCTAGTTTGATATGGAAAGAACGTGTTAATGTTGTACAGTAACTATCTGGCTTAGAGAACTATTGTTGCAGCCTTTGAGCAAGGGTTTGAGAGTAAGATAGGAATAGCACCTGTACTTGGTCAGGATTTAGGGAGCTTTATGCATCACGTGCAATATGTAAAATTTGGCACATGAGGGGGAGGGAGGCGGAGAGTGAATTGTTTTGGTTTTCACTGGATCTGCAGTGTTCTGAATTTTAAAATGGCATTGCATTTTTTGTATAAGTGCCAAGAGCAACAAGCTAGGTACAGACCACATGTTTTGACACAATTGGCATTATCTATGCTGCGTTTGCAAATAAACAAATTATTAATGCACTTATGACACATCTCTAGAGTTGGTACTTTCTTTGCTTAGCTTCCTTCCTTCTTCCAAACTGTGTTAATCTGATTAAAAACTGTACATCAAAAATTAGGATTTGCATTTATAAAGCACCTTTTATTATCAAAACACAGTGCAGTCCATTGATATATTTCTGAAGTGCAGTCATTGCATTGTTGGAAATATGATATGTAGCAAGAACCCATAAGCAGCAACGTGGCACTGATCAGATGCTCTTTTAACCATTTTGGTTGAAGGAGAAATATTGGGGAAAATTCTGCTGCTATTCTTCAAAATGAAGTAATAGACTTACCATAGCCAGAGAAACCCTGTAACGTAGAAGGAGGCCATTTGGCCCATCGAGCCTGCAATGAATCTCTGAAAGAATATCCCACCTAGGCCCACCCACAACTACCCCTTTCCCTGTTTCCTGTAACCCCAAGCATTTAATATGGTAATCCACCTAACCTACATATCTTTGGATATAAAGGGACAACTTAGCTTGGCCAGTTCACCTAATCTACACATCTTTGGAATTGTGTTCAAAGAGCGAAAAATGTAGGAAGGGTTTGGGTCTGAAGGAGGCCAGTAAGTTGGGATAAAAGAGGCTCTGGAAGTTTTCAGAAGCCTTATCAATAACCTGGCGGATGATCCATAGAAACACACAAAACAAATGAGTTTTGACAAGGGCTTGAGTAAAGGAATTCTGAGGCTCCTGAAGAGCTATTCAAAAGATGACGTAATGGTAAAATGTGCACCATCATCATATGCCTGGAAATATATTTTGTGCTTTTGGTTGCTGTCACCAATGGATAGCATAGAGATCAAGGCAAATGAGTGATGTCTGGAGCTAACATGGCATTTTGCATGGAATTCATGTCTGAGAAAAGGATTGGCTGCTGTATAAGAATTAACAGAGTTGATGGACAAGATGAACCCAATGAGTGTTGCTTCATTTGAGTTATTATTGTCACATTGTCTTGGGATACAGTGAAAAGTATTGTTTCTTGCACACCATATAGTTAAAATGTTCTGTTTGCAGTACATAGGGGAGAAGAGAAGGAGAGGGTGCTGAATGCAGTGGCTACTTGGGTTTGACTGGAGATATTGACAACGCACAGGATTGGATGACATGAAATGGATTAGAAATTGGCAGAATTAGAGGATGGCAGAAATTCACGAAGCTGGATCAGGACTGGAGCACGTGATCAGCGGAGATCTCTGGCTCAGTGTTCACGTTGCGAAATGGGTCAGAGGGCACTTGATTTAGTTCCTCAATGACTTATCTGTTTGTTCGTGATGACAAATGAAAGAAACTGATGCCTGAAAACAACAAGGGAATATTGCACAAAGAGTAGGAGCTGTAAATCAGTGCTTTTTGCTGTAAAAGAAAGAACGAGAGCCGTGAGACACTTCCATTCAAACAGTACTTGGGCCATACATGGCTGAGTAAAGGAATAAGATACAATCAGCCAGTCTTTCAGTTGGTGTCATAAATAATGGTCACTAGTATGGGGAATTTCTTGGGCGAGATATACTTTGATATGCATTAGCACATTGCAAAATTGGAAATAACTTTAGAAATAACTGAGTTATAGTAGTTAAAATGAAAAATATGTGAAGAGTACTATTAATAATTTGAGTGCATTTACTAAATACATCACTGAAATATTTGTTGGTGCTCTGAGCTCTCCGATCCATCAACTGGAACATATGGAACTGATGTTACACTTGATTCAGACTTTAAACTGTGATGCATTAGAAAATATGCAGACCATCCTGTCGGTAACTAGTTGAAAAAGCATTGAATTGAACAGAAAGAAAAGGGCAGCTGCACAGCAGATTCATTTCAGCTTGGTTTGATAGTGGATGTTAGATACTGCAGCACTTGTTACAAAGGCTACACCATCACGTTTTCTGGTCGACCCATTAAATACATGATTTTTGTATGCATCAGAAGTGTCTCAAGTAGCATGGCCACAAATGAATTTTTAGCTCTCTTTATTGCCAACTGCAGATTTGCTCCAGCAGTTGTCAGAAGGGTTTCTAAGTTTCAGCTTTTCAGCTGAGTAATGCCCGGTCCTCTGTAATTACTATCCTTGGAAGAATAGTGTGTAGAAAATGCAGCTGCTTCCGGCGCTGGAAGATCTGTGTTTCACTGTCAGTGTGAGATGCCTGTAAAACTGTACACAATGAAAACTGTCCTGCAAAGTGAGTTGTAAAATACCCCATACCTGAAAGCATTGAAGTAAAAGATAAATGAATATCTTTTGAAAGAATGATGTTTTGAACTGTATCTCAGATTAATGTTTCGATACCTTCCAATCTGCAAGTATTACTTTCCAATTTGCAACAAAAGCAAAAATAAAAAAATGAGAATATCGTGTATGAGTGGAGAAAAGTAAATTGAAAGCTTCCAGACAGATATTAAATGGATGTTGGGCAACCTGTGGCCTATGTGGGTTCTGAGTGTAGCCCACAAGACGTTTTTGTTGATCCCGCATTGCTACATTGCCCTGATTGCCATCAACGTTCTTTTCCTACGATATGCCTGAAGTGAAATACGCACAAAGCAAGGGCAATTGAGTGAGGTGCATACTGATTTCACACAATATTGAGTGTGAGAACTGTGTGCTCACTATGTAGCAAAGTGTAGATATTTCTTTTGTTTTCACTGTTTGAAGTTGGTAGTTCTATTAATATATTAATGATTCAACACTTTCTATAACTCATTATGAAGTATTTTGCGTGTATTGAATGTATTTAATCTTGTTCATGGCCCCATGAACATGAGCAAGCCTGGTTTCAATCTTACGGCTGTCAGATGAAGGAGGGCCACTTGTGCAGCCCACTCACTAGCCTAAAGTTTATTTATTAGTGTCACAAGTAGGCTTTGAAAATCCCTTCATTGCCATACTCCAGCGTCTGTTCAGGTACGCTGAGGGAGAATTTAGCATGGCCAGCACACCTAACCAGCACGTCTTTTGGGCTGTGTGGGGAAACTGGAGCACCCGGAGGAAACCCACACAGACGTGGGGAGAACTTGCAGATTTCGCACAGACAGTGACTCGAGGCCAGAATTTAACCCTGGTGTTGTGAAGCATCACTGTATTAAATGAAAATAGCAACATTTTTGAGCTTGATTATGGGATCTAGTGGGAATTTCAAGATATATCACACTGTCATTGGTTTATTCTAGCCTGTAAAGTTGCTTGTTCACCAGCTTAGGGAAAACACAACTCATTTATTCATGGGTTAAAACTATTCAGTGGCTTACAACCCGGTGGCTACAGTCAGCTCCCGAGACCTGTACATACTAGGGTGATCCCCCATCCTGCTTCCTGATTTGTTCCTTGGGTCATGTGATACTTACTCTGCTGATTGATCTTTAAACGGACAATCACTGCAAAGCCTCAACTTACTGGTGTACAACTGACTCAATCAGTTGTCTTTCTACTTTAAATTTTGCCAGCTGCGGAAAATGAATGTATTAATTTCTGAAAAACCACTAAGACACAGAAATATGAATAAACTTGTAAGCTGAATGTGCCATACAGAATCAGTGTTTTGATCATGGTTATAAGTGACTTTGGAGCGACACAGTGTATAAATTATTTGATATGCTATTGGAAGAAAAATTATGTCCAGGCGCTTTTAACCATTCAAATAACAGGATCTCGAAAGTATCAGCTTTTGGAATATTAAAAATACATCTACTGAAAAATATACCAAAATTAAGGTTTGGATTAGTGCTGTCCCAGTTCAAATGCTGTCTTGTTCAGATGATGCTGGCTTAGTAATATGACTGAAACACATATGGCACAGTGACACAGTGATTAGCACTGCTGCCTCTCAGCTTCAGGGGTCTGAATTCAATTCCCAGCTTGAATCAGCCTGTGTGGAGTTTGCATGTTCTCACCGTGTCTGTGTGGGTTTCCTCTGGTACTCCAGTTTCCTCCCACTGTCCAAAGATGTGCGAGTTAGGTGCATTAGCCATGCTAAATTGCTCGTTAGTGTCCCAGGATGTGTAAGTTAGAGAAATTAGCAAGATAAATATGTGGGGTTATGGGGATAATTGGGACTATTGTTGGCGCAGACTTGATGGGCCTCCTTCTGCACTGTAGGGATTCTGAGTTATGTTTCCACTATGTTCTATGAGAATCACCCCAGTTATACTGACACATTTTTATTTTCTCTATTCTGACAGCCTGGAGCAGCAGCTAATACTGATTTTTTTTTTGTCATGCCTCATAACCATCTCCCTACAACAATAATAACATTGTATTTCTATATTGCTTTCAATGTAATAAAACATCTGAGGAACTTCACAGGAGCGTTATAAAACGTTGACACGGCACGTCAAGAGATATCGAAACTGAGTCAGGAGATATCAAAACTGATGGTCAAAAGCTTGGTCAAAGGGAGAGGTCTTGAACAGTGTGTTAAAGTAGGGCCGGAGGAGGTTACAATGAGATGGAAGACTGAGGGCAGGGAGGGACTTGAGAAAATAGAATTTTAAAATCTAGCTATTGCTTGACTCGTGTAGGTCAGTGAGTGTTTTATGGAGGGTGGAATGTGAGAATTAGTATTGGGATCTCAAATGTAGAAGTCACAAAGGAATGGATGTGGGTTTCACAGCAGGTGAGCTGAAGAAAGGTTGAAGTCGTGTTTCAGAAGCAGATATGGGCTGAATTCTGTGTCTTGTGTATACGATATAAATTTATACAGAGAGCTCAATAATGATCTCACATTGTCAGGGGAATGTTATTGAAGCAATTGGGACCAGGGCTGTTCCAGTGCAACCGATGATGACTTGCTGTGAGGGTCAGCTGACCTGATAGGTAATGTCACCAATGGCACAGTGTGTGGTGGTCAGCTGACCTAGTAGACAACCAATGGTAACATGCTTTGAGAGGGTCAGCTGACTACCTGATTGTATTAATGAAAAGCTGATGGGGATGATGGGAAGCATTTGTGGCCCAGGTGGCAATGTAATGAAGTTTTTTTTTTATTAAACCTTCTTTTCAATTTATTTTGTGAAGTTAGTTTTTTTATGCTTGCTGCTGGAGTGTCCTTACTGCTGGATAAACAAGGACCACTGTCTGGAAAGTTATGCAAAGGCCCAGTCTGCCTCTTTTATTTCTATTGTGTGCCAGTTAGGCAATTGAGAGATCACTGTTGGTCCTCCATGGGATTAGGATAGGGAGGCAGGAGGACCCAAATGCTGCAAACTGGTGACCTCTGGCCACCGGCTCAACATCAACCACTGGCACAAAGCAACCCAACCAGAGATAAGTAAGTACAAGTGGGGTTTTGTAGGTAGGAGATTGTGGGGAAGGATGTAGAGAGGGTCAGCAGCAAGGGAAAGGGATGCCTTTCAGGGGCCTATCCCATCCCAGATATCAGATCTTTTTCTTGGGCACTGAGTACCCGAGGGACATTGCCTCCTACAGGGAGGCTACCAGCAAGTCACACGAGTTTGCTTGTCATGTTCCCTGTGTGGTGACAAGTCTGCCCATTGCAAGGCTAATACTGGTGGAAGTTGGAAGAGGCCCATAATTAGACAGTAATTTCCCAATAAGACTCTCAATTGGTGATAGAGTCAGAGGGATATCTGGGAACCTTCCTGCCTTGGGGGCTTAATCAGATGGAGGCAGGAAGGTCCCAGAGCTTGTACTTGCTGTCACCTCAGCCGATGAAATACATCCCAGTCTCCAAACTCGTCACCAGGGAGAGGATTAAAAACCCTCCTATGTAGCTTTTCGCAAATCTGTACCACAAAGCAAAACCTCATCTCTTGCAACTTAATATGTCTTGAGCAGTGCACCTTTTTATTTGTTGTGAAATGGGCATAAAAATATATTGAATTTTATTCAAATATAGCATGTGATTTGCAAATTATAAATGTGAGTAATATAGATTATAAGGAAAATTGCAGGAGCAAATTAAAATAAAGTGAGGTTGGTTGTCAATTTACGAGACACATTAGTAAATGTAGCCTTTGATCACCTTCATCACATTGAGTTTCATTATGAACTGGATTTTGAGAATGCAACATATTCGTCTTCTCTCCTGAAGGCACTGACTCATGTTTTAGGTATAGTTTCATCGGCACTTCAGCCTCCAATGTCTTATCCAAGTGACCATTTTTCACATGTAAGCTTCAACAGAGTATGTCTGAGGATCTTTCCTCGGACATACTCCTTTTTTCAGGGAAGCAAAACACCATCCATGCTCTCTCTCTCTCTCATCCCCTTTCCTAACCCCTTCTTCGCTTGTCCTCGTGCAAGCACCGGGATCCGAGAATCATAGAATCCTTTAGTGCAGAAAGAGGCCATTTAGCCCATTGAGTCTGCATCAATTCCTGACACCTAAAAAGCAATTTTGCATGGATAGTCCACCTAACCTGCACATCTTTTGGATTGTGGAAGGAAACTGGAGGAAACCCACATAGACACAGGGAGAATGTGCAAACTGCACACAGACAATGACCCAAGCAAGAAGTTGAACCCGAGTCCCTGATGGTGTGAGGCAGTAATGCTAACCACTGTGCCACTTCAATGCAAATGCACTTTACTAATCATTGCCTGAACTGTCCTAACTCACTGCAGATTCTGGATCAAATCTGCTTTGACTTTTAGGCTCAGGATCATGCAGGCAGCCATTAGGAAGCTCTGCTGATGGAATGTGAAATGCACTTCAAAATATGTAGGACTCTTCAGCTCAATTTGATATATTATTATCATATGTATTAGCATACAGTGAAAAATTTTGTTTCTTGCGTGCTATACAGACAGCATACTGCTCATAGAGGAGGACACGAGTGCAGAATGAAGTGTTACAGTTGTAGCTAGGAATCAAGAAAGATCAACTTAATGTGAGGTAGGTACATTTACATGTCTGGCAGCAGGGAAGAAGCTGTTCTTGAGTTGGTTGGTATGTGACCTCAGACTCTTGTATCTTCTTCCCAATGTAAGAAGGTGGAAGGGAGAATGTCCAGGTGGGGTCTTTTGCTGGCTGCTTTGCAAAGGCAGTGGGAAATGTAGACAGAGTCAATGGATAGGAAGTTGGTTTGCGTGATGGATTGAGCTACGTTCATGACTTGTTGTTTCTTGCAATCTTGGGCAGAGCAGGAGCTATATCAAGCTGTGGTGCACCATAGAAAGCATTCTTTCTGGCTGAATCTGTAAAAGTTGGTGAGAGTCGTTGCTGACATGCTAACTTTGCTTAGTTTTCTGAAAAAGTAGAGGCTTTCTTAACTATAATGTCGCTGTGGGGGACCAGGACAGATTTTTGGTGATCTGGGCACCTAAAAACCTGAAGCTTTTGACCATTTCTACTTCATCCCTGCTGATATAAACATGGGCATGTTCTCTGTTATGCTTCCTGAAATCGATGACAGTTTGCTTTGTTGTTGACATTGAGGGAGAAACACGAATGAATGTAGGAAGATCAGGAAATTTTCCTGATATTCCAGTCAATATTCTTTCCTCAATTGCCAACATTCAGTGATTAAGTGGTCATTCATTTCACTTGCTCTTTGAAGCTTTTCTTGTATGCAATTGGCTGTTCCACCTGCTGACTTAGTATCTCATTTCTGATCAAGTTTCTAGTTTAGCAACCTTTGTTTTTCTTTGATATTGAGCAATTAACTTCAAGATCAGGAAAGTGTAATGCTCTCCTAGATTTGTATCTGTTAAATGCCTTATCATTCTGGCATACTATATCTTGAGTTTTGTCAAATATAATAACTTTAACTTTAGGAAATTCTAAAACTATCTGTATTCCCATGAAATATGGGAGTAAAATTGAATTATACACAATGTGAATTTATCCTTGAATATCTCAATTTATGGCTCTATTGAAATCAATTTCTTGTCACTCCACTGTCTTCATTCTACTAACTTGGTAGAATTCTGCATGCATCTGCTGTGTGAAACAAGTGATTTCTATCAATGCTTCCCAATCTTCCTTTGCCTTTAAAAGATGTGTATGTGTAATCCCTACAGCGCAGGGGGAGGCTATTCAGCCATCAATGTTGTACTAATTCTCTGAGCGTCATTACCCTGGCCCTATCCCATAACCCCATGTATTTACCTTATTAATCTCCCTAACCTGCACATCTTTGGACATTGAGGCAATTTAGCATGGCCGTTCCACCTAACCTGCATGTCTTTGGAATGTGGGAGGAAACCATTGTTGTTTCAGAGTCAGGGACCAGGATTCAATTCCAGTCTTAGGTATTTGCATGTTCTCGCAGAGTCTCCCAGCAGACACTGGGAGAATGTGCAAACGCCATACAAGGCTGGAATTGAATTCACAAGTAGTGATGGAAAATAGTCATTGATTATTTTTCTTGACGGGTCAAGAAAAATTAAATTTGGTCATGTCATAAATTTGTCATACTTTCAGTAAAGGAAATCTGCTCTCAGTACACAATACGAAAAAGTTCAATGATTTTCATATCGTAAAAGATGTAACACAATGTGTTAGTTTTTAAGTTGTCGTATCAGAGTTTTTTCATTTTTGAAAGCAAATGTTTTTCATTGTCTGTGGACAAGATTTATTATCATTGTAATGGTTCCTGCATGGTAAGCTTACACTCTTGAGTTTCTTCAGACTCTGTTTGAGTAGGCTTGTTTAGGAGGTTTCTGGAAGGAAGGCAAAAGTTCAGGGAATGGGCCATTCCCTGAAATGTTTGTGATGTATTACCTCAGGACTGACCAGAGGACAGCATTAATGTTATCCAGAGAAGTATCCAAGAAAATCAGTCAGTAAATCTGATAGTGATCCAGAACCCTTGCACTAATTTTGTCTTTTTGATTCAATCAAGTATTGCTTATTTGTACAGGTGTATCACGTGAATTCCAAATCACTATTTAAAATTAAAAGATCAGTCTTTTGAGATAAGGTGGATTTCTTTCTCTCTAAGGGTCATGAGTATCTTCTTTTCTTCCACAAAAGGCAGTTGAAGCAGAACCTTTGAATTTTTATGAGGCTGAGCTAGATATCGGTGGCAGGCAGAAACGTGGGATTGGAATTACAATCAGATCAGCCATGATTTCATTGCATATAATGGGGAGGAGATTTCTTTATCGCTGTTTCTGAATCCAAAGCATCTTCCACTGATTCAGTATGTTATATCTCAGTTGAAAGATATATCCATGGACATCATCGATGATTATTGGCCAATCTGCAAGATTAATAGAGTATCTTTTCATCAGTGGATGATCCTTTAGGTGGGGCAAAAGTTGCTTATAAATAAAATCTTGAGTTTGAATGTTATGTGAGTATAAATCAAAAAATGGGCCTCCAGTCCAGTGTGTTTGAGTCATAGCATTTTGACTACCTCCTAGCATGCACTTTCATTTTGTGTAGCATCTTCTTTAAGTGGGGAGAGAAAGGGTTAACTAACAATAATTAGGAATTCCACAGTATAATTCAATAATGTATCTGTAGCATGTGCTGCTGTCTACGGATCTGTGCTGGAACCTCTGGTTTTCACCTTTTTGTAAGTGTATCAATCAGTTGGATTAATGAACAGTTTGTGTATCTTAGGATCCCAATGCAAGGAAGTTAGCAGGCTCATGGAGATGGGAGCAGGGGGTTACGCAGGCAAAAATACCGGCTTAGTGAATGCACAAAAATTGGCAGTTGAAAATTGCTAATGCAAGTCAACAACATTGGATTTGAAAAATCAAATTGGCCTACTTCCATACCATTGCGAGATAAGCAGCTTTGGAGGAGTGAAAGGCATTGGGTGGCCAAATCAATAAAAACAAATACTCACTTACACAAAGTAATCAGGCTCATGAAATTTGTTCTTCACATTGGAGGAGTTGGATACAGAAGCAATGCTTCAGTTGTGTCGAGTAAGAAGTCCCACAACATCAGGTTAAAGTCTAATTGGTTTATTTGGAATTGAGAACTTTACTCGCCTGATGAAGGAGCAGAGCTCTGAAAGCTCATCATTCTAAATAAACCTGTTGGACTTTATCATGGTGCTGTGAGACTTTTTGCAGTGTATATCCCAGTCATCACTGGCATCTTCACATCAGTTGTACGAAACATTGAAAATACCCTATCAGGAATACTGTAATCACCAAACTTGAGGAAAGACTTTTTTTGTTGGAAGGCTTAAAAGGGTTTAATAATGAAGCCACTTTGCATTAAATTGGTTTGTGTTCACCTGAGATGAAAACGTTGAGGAGAGATCTAATTGAGATATTTAAACTGATAGAGATTCAAGCTGGTAAATGGAATATTTCTGCTGACTGGGGAAATCCAAACTGAGGGGATACGATCTTGGAGCCAAGACATTTGAAAGTGAATTTAGAAAGCACATTGTGATTGAAATCAGGAACATCCTCCCACAAAAGCTGTGGTCTAATTGAAAGATGCAAAAGTCTTGTGGAGCTCAGTGACTTAGTGTTATTCTGTGGTTCCAACAATGGAATCTTTTATTATTCACACCAGCACTGCTACAGTGAGTTCAGGAAAATGTAAGTATGCAGCAGGCAACCAGACAGAAGACAATGTATGAAATTCAAATACAATTCTTTTTGCATCAAGAAACAGTTAGAAGATGTATTTTCTAATTCTGTCACATGTCCCATAATTGCTCGAGTGTCGTGATTCAGTCATTTCCAATTTACAATCACTCACATGATCCTTTGGTAGTTTAACTCTGGCATAATAACGACTCTGATGTAGGCTGTGAGATTTCTGCTTGTTTCATGAGATTGGCGGGGGAGGGGGTTGGTGAGAAGAAACCCACTGTGACTTTACTCACGAGCAATGATGTTCATGCTCTGGGAGATTTGCATCCATTAAGGTACTCTTATTTGTCTGGTTGAGTTGACACTCAATCAGTATCCACACCAGCCTGGAGCACAAACTTCCATTTTCATGAACAAATCTGCTCTAATCTACATCTTTTGGAATGGTTCCAGACCAACGAGGAGGTCTGAAAGAATGGCTCTCCACGGGAAAGGAAATTAAGTTCCTTTTGGCATTTAGCTTTACAATTCTGAAGATGGCATTACCTGAGTCTTAAGGTACTCCCTTGAAACTTGCCCTTCTTCTAAGTGCAAATGCATTTTGATGCAGTGTGTTATACATTGCTATGAACAGTCTCTAGTTCTTTTCTACCATAATAGTTACATTTGAATATTTTGGCCACCATTCATTTTCATGTATTTTTTTGGGGGTTTTCATCTTGTTCACGACAGATTCAAACACATTAAGGAGGACTTTAAATATTTTGGATTAATGCATCACATTCGAGAGGATGCTCACTTTGGCATGGATAATCTGGAGCACTCAACTTTTGGTAATTCTCTAACTTCATTAAGCTTTTCAGAAACATTGGATTTTAGCACTTGTGGGATAACTTTTCATTGGAGGTGACTGGTTAATAGTGTGACTTTAACTCATGTTAAACTTGCAATGTACCATTAAAATTCACATCAAAAAATAGCACAGCAGAGAAAGCCATTTGTTTTAAATTGTACAAGGTAGAAAACCTTCACAAATCTTGCCTCAATGATTTTAAGTCCACCTCCAGTACTTTTTAAACTTTTATGTACAGTTTGCATTAATGGGGGATGGTTGGAAGTGGTGCTCACATTCAGTTTTATTTACTTTTGCCTTTTCCTCTATAATATCCTCATCTTTTGTCAATTTTCTTTTAACTTTCTCAATTCTGATAGCTACCATTTTGTGTAAATAATTTATATATTTTAGAGCAATCCATAAATTCAATCACATTTATCGGGCTAAGATGGGATGCTTTTTGGGAGATTCGGTGCATACACGATCGGCTGAATGGCCTCTTCTTATACCATAGGGATTCCGTGGTTCTGCTCTGTTTCTTGGTCTTTTTATCAATCTGAACAGTTACATTTGAATATTTTGGCCATCATTCTCTTTTAATTTATCTTTTCTTCCCCAAATGACAAATGGACAATAACTTGAAAGGTTTGTTAATATGTACATATTATCATAATATTTTTGGCTCATTACTCTATTTTAGTGCATTTATGGAGTCTGTTGAAGTAAACACTAACTTTGAGAAGCGGCTTACTGTGCCTCCACCTTGCCATGAAGTCTACAAGAACAAGCAAGGTCGAGGCATTGCATCACTTTGTGATGATTATATTGTCTCATTAGCATATCACAGAATTAACCTCTTGTACTAAAAAGACTGCATTGTTTCATAGAATCCTTACGATGTAGAAAGAGGCCATTTGGCCCAACGAGTTTGCACTGACAACAGTTCCGCACTGACAACAGTTCCACCCAGACCCAAAGCCCATAACGCCACATATTTATCTTGCTAATCTCCCCAACAGTAAGGGGCAATTTTGCATTGCCAGTCAACCTCAACTGCACATCTTTGGAGTGTGGGAGGAAACCGGAGCACCTGGAAGAAACCCACACAGACACAGGGAGAGCAGCAAACTGAGTGATCCTGAGGCTGGAATTGAGTCCTGGAGCTGAGGTAGCAGTGCCAACCACTGTGCCACAGTGTCAATATATGCATTTTTGATTGCTGTTTCCTACTTAGAAATTTGCAAATGCTACTAAGGAGAAGGAAAAAATGATTTATTTTGGGCTGAGTTATTCGTTTGGGGGCTATTTGCATTGTCACATACTGAGGTATTTTGCTGCAGAGAGAAATTGAAGTCAACCCTGAGGTGATTTTCTTTTCAAGCCTCTGGCAATAACACAAAATCAGGCAACTGTGCATTGTTTATGTGACTGTCTAATCACTTGCAGAGGGCAATTTGGTGTCGATGAATTAGCAGCTGGCAGGTAGTCTGTGTTCTTTGTGCTTTCAGAGCATTACATCTCTCCTGATTTATTTGCAATTGGCCAGTAATGAGCACTGATGTTTCTGGTAGTGTAATATTTGTGGCTACGACTTGAGTTTGCTTTGCTGCAATTAGGAAGACCCATGGGGAGTGGGGGGATGTCTAGAAATTGCTGATTTTAAATGCAATCTAAGGCTGTGGCTGGGACAATATATTGGTTTTTAGAATGTTTTGACCGTGGAGAGGTGGTGTATTGTTCAGGATTCTTTTTAAAAAATGCTCATTGCTGATTTTAAAGTTCTATTCATTTTGGGTGTTTCTTCTTTTGGCATCAAAAAACAGGAAAAATAATCAGTGATTAACCTCCATAAAAAAGCATGTTAGTAGAAAATAAGAGGAAAAAATTCAAATTTATTTTGAGCGTGAACGAGTCTTAAAACAAGCAAAGGATGGTTGCACGGTTAAGCTAAATGACTGCTTGTAATGATTTACACATTCACAGATAATATTTCTGTCACCAAAGTAATGTAATGAATATAGATTTCTGCAGTCGTACGGAACTGCCCCCCTATTTTAACCACAAAATGCACACGGTATTTGCATAACACGGGTACAGTGATTAGCACTGCTGCCTCACAGTGCCAGGGAGCCAGGTTTGATTCCCGATTTGGGTCATTCTCTGTGTGAAGTTTGCATGATCTCCCTGTGTCTACGCAAGTTTCCTCCAAGTGTTTTCATTTCCTTCCACAGTCTGAAAGACATGCTGGTTAGGTGCATTGGCCATCGAAATTCTCCCTTAGTATATCCAAACGGGCACTGGAGTGTGGCACCTTGGTGATTTCCACAGTAACTTCATCGCAGTGTTAGTGTCAGTCTACTTGTGACACAATGAATAAACTTGAGTATTTGTGAATGGAAGGCGTCACAAAATCTTGACTGCTGAAATTAATGTTTAAAGTAGCACATCGATTATATGGTTGCATGATGTGCATATTTAAAAGAAATCTATTGAAAATATGTCACAGTTGCTGCTAAAATACAATTTTAACATCTGCGCAGGATGTTGCAATTGTAGTATGGAAAATATCCCCCTTTTTGAATAACAAGGCTGTGGTGTCTGTTCTTCAAGAATTACTTGTTTTCTCAAATTCAAATCAGTTTCTACTAATTCAAAACCATTCAATAGACTTGGGAATTTCTTGGTGAAAATCAGAGATTAAAAAATATCTAGATGTTGCTTATGCACATACTTAGAAATGTGGCATCATGTTAAACCATCTCAGTAAATAGTGGACTTGGTGGGTCATCTTGATCAAGTTAACTGGAGATACAATCTCCTGAACAGTGTCAAACAAGGCAAAGGTGATGGGGAGAGGGATGGAATGATCTGCGAGATTCTGAGAGTTCAGCTTGAACTGGTTGATTCCCTCCTCAATAACTTGGGTCACTCATCATGCAAGGTGCAGATTCTACTGAAGAAGTTTTGCCCACACTTATCAAGGGCATGGGGTTGTGAACTCACTTGTGGAATAGTCACAACATCTTGATTTGTCAAGAAAATTCATCTTCTGGAAGCTCTTGTGTGCCCAATAATAATTGGCTGAGAGAGCTGGACCGTCACACAAACCAGCCTCCCCATCCATTGACAGTGTCTACACTTCCATGGTTTCAAAAAGGCAGCCAGCATAATCAAGGACCCCACTCAACCCGGATATACACTCTTCCAACTCCCATCGGGGGGAAAAAAGATACAGAAGTCCGAGGTCACGGACCAACCAAGGAACAGCTTCTTCCCTGCTGCCATCAGATGTTTGAATGGACCTATCTCATTAAGTTGATCTTTCTCTACACCCTGGCTATGACTGCGCATTCTACACACTCTTGTTTCATTCTCTATGAACGGTATGCTTTGTCTGTATAGTGCGCAAGGAACAATACTTGTCGCTGTATACTAATGCAAATGACAAGTCAAATCAAAGTCATCAAGAAGCACGATGAGGCTCAAATGAAAGGTCCTTGGCCAGTATTACCTGTGTCACAGATGGACAAGCAAGTGGGTGCTTGAGACAATTGGTGAAAACTGGAACTTGTTTGAGGCAGCAACATCAGGAAAGCAGATCTATTTTGGATATGTGATGCTAACAGCAGGGGAGCATTAGGAAAGGAGGTAATGCAAGGAAAAACACTTGGAAAAGATGTATTTAGAAGATTCAAGTTTGCCTGGATGGATAGTATCAGAACGTGGATTGGCCCCCTCTCTGTGCAACAGACAGTGAGGCCAGTGGAGAAGAGAAATTAGCTGAGGAAGGTCATAATTTGCGTGGCCGACTCCCAGAGTGAGGACTGATGAAAGATGAGACAAGATTCCCAAGCTAGAGTACAGAGGGTGTATAGGAAGTAATATCTGTGTTGAAGATGCTTAGGCACTCCTCTGCATCCCCTTGTCCAGTTGCACTGCGGCAGATTATCTTCCTGCCAATGGCCAGTTTCTGAAAGATCTGAAAATTTGGTGAAATACAGAATGACAAAATAAATGTTCATCTAATCCTTGGGAATGGTGGTGTTTTTCCAAAAATGTATTCTCTATAGTTTGAAATGTGGTGATGTATAATGGAAGTTTGGCAAACGTCTGAAGAGAGGAAGGTGATGCAGCAGAACGAAAAAGAAATCTCTCCCCACCTCTCCTTTTGGGGTAAGTTAACAATTTGTAGTCTAATTGAGAAATAATTTCTGCTCGGGAACGCTGCAGGAATGTGATTCCAGGGTTGGTGATGCCAATAAATTCCAATGCTGCCTGACACACGATGCACAATTGCTTTGTAAAAGCAGTAAAACAGTGGTGTTTTTAAAGAAATGTTAGTGTCCTAAAGTTTATGAGCCTGGTTGGGGTCATAGTCCAATTAATGGTCTAGCACGTCGGGATTACAGACCGTTCAACTGTTTCATTATTTTTTTCCAACTACGTAGATAAATCACGTTTGATGTAACCCAGCAAGTAATTGTCTTGTGAAGATTCCAGCTGTTTTTCCATCATATGACTACAAAGAGGTATTTTGACTGGAAAATTATACATCATATTTTGCCAAGATACCTGTTGTGGTTTATATTATAGCTGATGACTAGTAAGTTCTCAAAGGTTCCACCTGAAACAGCAGCTAAGGCCTCAATTTATCACAGTGCATATTTTTAAAATCTGACTTCACAATGGAATTTTTACAGCATTTGCTGTGGACAAGATCTTTGTGGATATTTTGATATCCTCTGTTAATAACAAGCCTGTGCTCACTGTTTTGCTCTCATTCCACACCATATTGTTCAAGTTTCTGAACTGGGATTGGACACATGACTCTCTGGGAAGATTAACCCTGAGCTAAAGCTCCCATCATGTAATTATTGCCATCAAACAGTTGACTGTCCAAACTAAAACAGACTTCATATGATGTTGTGCAAGGATTCTTGTTGATAAATAAAATTACACTATAAAATTTATTAGCCATCATTAGTTGTCCTTGGATGATAGTTGAAACAACAACATTGTTATGGCTCTGGATTCGCACATAGGCTAGATTCCTTTCCCTATAGGATATTAGTAAACAGATGGGTTTCTCTAACAAGCGACAATGGTTTCATGGTCATCAGGAGAATCTTAATTCGAGATTTTTTTTTATTGAATTCAAATTCCACCATCTGTGGTGGGATTTGAACCCAGGTTCCTGGAATATATTTCAATAACTGCTGAGCACATCTGGGGACAGTGGATGGTATTAATGTGATAAGTAGTCACAGAGCCAGTAAAATGGTTCTCTCATTACCCTCAGGACTCTGTTCCTGGGGGAAAAAAGGATCCAAAACCCAAAGAGCCCTCGAATGCTGTATTAGGGAGTGATATCAGTTGGGAGGAATTAGTGGGTGGGTGGGTGGGTGGGGGGGAACCATGACTTATTTTTGAATAGTTGTAGTGGAAAGGAGGAGGCAAGGCTGGCAGAAAGGCATTGGAGAAATAGAATCCAGAGGTGACACAGCATGGATAAGAATTAGTGATTGTGGAATTGAGAAAATGTGGATTAATGTGCTGCAGTTCATTTGGGATTCAAAACATCTGGTTATTGCTTAGCCAATAGACAGGTGAAGTATCAAGTTATAAGATGCATGAGAATTATTTAATCCCATTACTCTCAATTCTTCAAGATACATTGAGTAATTACCAGAGCTACTTTTTTAAAAAGCCCATCAATTTAGCATGTTACCACTTAACACCTAGTTGGGAGAACATGCCAGTACAACAGAGAAATTAAATGACATCTATTGCTATATACAGTAGGCCACTATGTTGGCTATTATGGTTGAGTACACTAACTTGCATTTAAATTCATTAAAATGCTTGTGATTCACAAAAAATACAGTAGATAATTTCACTTTGAAGGGATTGGTGTATTGAGATTGAATTGCCTTTAAATCTTGAGCAAATTCCACATTATCATGATGCAGACATGGCATTTGCTGTGTTAAAACTCTGGTGTTATGAATAGGTGAGAAAGGTTCTCCTCTTTTCCCTGTTTGACCACAACAGGTTTTGTTTTAAAGATATTTTTGCTAATTTAGCATGTATTTAACTGCTCACATGTGATCATTATAAAACTAGTTGGACAGGATGTTTTGAGTTTAGCAATGAAAGAGATTAGTTTCATTTCGCCAAAATCAACTTGGATTAAAAATGATAAAAGTAATTTGTGACATGATTGGTTGTTTTCACAGGTTTTGCTGCAGTCTAGATCAAGCCTTTGTAGAGTTAATAGCTATTGAATAAACCTGTTGTTTGCACCTGACCCCACATGCTATCACTTCATGTTCTTTTGTCTTACAAGTGCAGTTTATATCAGTAGCTTGGAGAATCTGTAAGTTGAATCTGGTAGTTTTGCTTTTGGTGCTGAGGTGGTTTAAAGATGTAGATATCCTTCTCTCTTCTTGAAACATTGCCATGTAGCCGAAGTCTTTCTTTTAAAAAGCTTCTGCCTTCTGCAAAACAGAGACAAGATTAGAAGACGGGGTTCAAGTTCGTTGGAGAGCAAGGCAGGTGCTTCTCTCAGCTTATCTGCTATTTCTGTTCTGCAAAACCCATACAAATAACCTGGGCTAATCACGTGATCTCTCTAAAACTGCCAATAATTCAAATATTATTGTATTCTCAAGTTATACTTCATTAGCTTGTCTGAAATGTTGTGTTAAAAGTCATATTTTTATTCAAGCTGTTAACTTTTTGAATAGTTTGTTTCTAGCTATTGAATACTGTAGGTGGCTTCCATAGATATTTTGTCACTAGGGCAGGAAGGGAGGTCTTCCATTCAGGGTGGGGGCTTCGGGGTCATTGAGCTACATGGCTTTAGTGAGTTTTGCTCTTCTGCTTAAGTCCAAAGATGCATGGGTTAGGTGCATTGGCCATGTTAAATTGCCCTTAATGTCCTGGGATGTATAGGTTAGAGGGATTAGTAAAGTAAATGTGTGGGGTTACGGGGATAGAGTCTTGGTGGGATTGTTCTCAGTGCAGGTTCGATGGCCCAAATGGCCTCCTTCTGCACTGTAGGGTTTCTATGATTTCTATCTTTGTTGTGGGTGGAACACAGTATCTATATAGCAATTTAAATTGTGGTTCAGTATTTCCTAAATCCAACTTATTTGGATGTAAGTTGCAATCATTTTAGTCTATTTCAAAAAATCTATCTTTATAAAAACCCAATTAATTTTTCCAGCTGATGAATTAAAAATTAGCATTTGATATCTCTGGTGCATGATTCCAGACTGGGAGTGGGATTGTGGATGGAGAAGCAACAGGTAGGGTTTTATTAAGGGAAGTTGACTGAGTTTGTAAATGAGATTTAGTTTTGCCAAATGTTGAAATGCCTGATTAAATCACAAACTAGATACAGTACACAATTTCACTTGGAAATAGTTTTATTAATGCATTGAAATTGAATTGTCTTTAAACCTCGAACAAATTCCACATCATGCTGCAGAAATTGGGTTTGTTGTATTGCAAACTGGAATTCATTTCCAGTTATTACACAACAGTGTAATAACTGGAAATGAAAGTGATCAGTGAGGAAGTCGTTACAGAAAATTCGAAAAACATCAGGCTGTTGTTGGACCTGTCTAAGTGGTGTGAGAATCAAAGTATACTGGGGTATATTATCAAGTTAGTGCAGTTCAAAACCCTACAAACCTTTCTGAAGCTCCAATCAGACTGCATCTGGATGAGTTACAACTTCCTCCAGTTAAGCAAAGATATCATCTTCACTGCTGACACAAGGCTGTATTCTTCAACTTCTTACATCCTCCATCTTTAACCAATTTTGTAGAACCAGACTTTCACAACCTATTTGACCTCATTTTGAATTTATAATCCCGCATCCTCTTTTTGAAAAATACCACAAATTTCTGCCTCCATAACATCACATGCTTTAACCCCTGCCTTAACCCCTCAATTATTGAAAAGCTCATGTATATTTTTGTCACCTCCAGACTCAATTGTTTCAATGCTCTGCTGGATGCCCTCACGGCTTCCCTAAACTTTAATCTCATCCCAAACACTGCTGCCCTTCTCCTAGCTACATCGAGTGCTATCCTATCTGCACTACGTTGTTCTCCAGTGCTTCAAAGAGTTCTTCAACACTCCTTGAGAAGTTGGCATTCCTCTAATTCTGGCCTCATCACCTCCATAGCAAAGGGTGAAAATGAATGGAACAAATGGCCAGCTTCATTTGAACCCTTCTCGTGACCAGCCATTTTGCTCTGTTTGGTTAAGTTTAATTAGATCATGAAGGTGGCTTGATGAAGCTTTGGAATGAAGTGGGGCCACTTTAATTGGGAGCATCCTGCTTCAGGAAAACATGTTGTTCATGGTTGGAAAAGAGGATTGATATCATGAGTTATGAAGTACTTTGAAGGGGGATATTTTTATAATTTCCTGCACAAGACCCTTCATTAGCAGTGGTTGATAGAAAATTGTGCCTAGTCTTTGAATATAACAGTAATTAGACACAAACCTACATCTCAATGAGTCTGTGTACTGAACCCCAATTTTTACGACTGGGACCTTTTTAGAAACCCTACTGTGCAGAAAGAAGCCATTCAGCCCATCGTGTCTGCACCGACCACAATCCCACACAGGCCCTACCCCCATATCCCTACACATCCTGCTAACTACAATCTCAAGACACTAAGGGACAATTTTTAGCATAGCCAATCAACCTCTCCTGCACATCTTTAGACTGATACTTTTGAAATGATATTTTCGAAATGATACTTCCATGCCATTGATGTACATTGCATCAGCATCTATAATTACATAAAATGGGCATGGCATTAAGAATATAGTAGTTTTTAATGAAGGAAAGTTATTCTTCTGCAGTGTCAAAGGGAAATATTAGTGTTTTTAATACATTTTCCACAAAAGAGATTATTGGTTCATAGGTTTTTACCAATTCACATTATCTATATAAATAGGCAAGAAGCTATGAATCTAAATGAAAATGCCTTAATTTGGTTCAGTATTTCCTAAACCCAATTAGTGCTGACAACTTTGACTGGGAAGCTAACTTGTAAAGTGATCCCTGTCACTAGCCTTAGAGCCTTATATCTTTCTTGTAATCTTTATGATGGATTAAAAGAGATATGCAACTTGCTCTTAACTAACTTGTTTCTGGAGGAATTAAGGGTGCAGATTTGTGGACAGTTGTAAAAGTTGAACTTAAGCAGGGTGAGCAGAACTGATTTGCTGATTATTCATGTCAGCTCAGGGGAAAGCTGATTTCAGCAGAAGAGTGATGAATTGTGGCTAGAAGAGTGAGGCTAGGAAAATATATTCACCATTCAAATAAAAATGTCTAGCAAGTGCTACAAAGCAGAGATGCTGCCAGAACTGCACCCTCATTGTGTCCTGGCAAACACACAGTTAGTTGTGTAGTTAGAGTTGTGATAGAAATTGTACTTACTTACAATGTAAGCAAGTTGATGAATGAGACTGGGCCAGCCTCCAAATTGGTCAATGTTGATGGGCAGTTAGCCATCAAAAGAGGCTGATCATTATACAAGTTTGCAGGTCCACTTCCAATATATTTGGGACACTCCACTCCCTAAAGGACATGAGTGAAAAGGGTGGGTTTTTCCAATAATCAACAATGGTTTCATGGTCATTAGCAGATTTGTAATCCCAGATATTTCTTATCTAACTTAAACATCACCATTGGCCATGATGAGACTCAAATCTAGGTCCCCAGAATGTTAGCTGAGTTTCTGGATTAATAGTTGAGCCTCCCCCTGGCATGTAAAAGACTGAGTAAAGTTTTACAACACCAATTTTAAATCCAACCAATTTATTTGATAGTAAATCCGCGAGCTTTCAACACTATCAAATAAATTGGTTGGATTTAAAATTGGTGTTGTAAAACTTTACTGAGTTTACCCCAGTCCAACACTGGCACCTCTACATCATGTAAAAGACTGCACATTTAAATAACCCCCTTAATTTATTTTGGGGATAACTCTAATTAATTGGGGTACAACTTCAAATGCATTATGCATGACCATGTACTACATGTTGGATGGCCTTCTGCCATTTAATGTGAGTTATCACTCAAACTCCAGAGCCATAGTAATGTGGCTGACTCCCAGCTGCCATCTGAAAAGGCCTTGCAAACCACGCAGCTCAAGGGCAACTTGGGATGGGCGATAAGTGCTGGCCAGCCAGCAACACCTATGTCCCACAAATGAATGAATATTGCGCCAGAGTTGATGCACCAGGTTCTGCTGTACCGGAGTGAGGTGTCCCAAAATTAAAATATTTTCTCAAATATATATTGCAAGTGGACTTGCAACTTGTTAAGGGCAAGAACACCCACTGTTTGTTTGGTTGCTATTAACTCTCAGCCATGCTTCTCAATTTATTGTTTAATTTACAAAGTATTGAAGTTAGAGAAATGGATCTGTTGTGTTTATTTTGTCAGTAAGAGGTCTGACAACACCAATTTTAGATCCAACCGATTTATTTGATAGTAAACTTGCCAGCTTTCGGCCTTTGTAGCCTTTGTCAGGTGAATGAGGTGTTCTGGTCTGCAATAGCACACGTATCAGCGCAGACAGTTTACAGATTGCTGATTAGAATGTGAATCCTTACACCTAACCTGCTATTCAAGTCTTAAAGTGGCTAACAATGTGAGTGGAAGGAGCACTGAGCACAGGTTAGAGAGATGTGTATTGTCTCCAGACAGCACAGTAAGTGAGGGTTTTTGCTAACCCAGGCAAGTCATGGGGGTTACAGATAGGGATCTTGTCTTCCTGTCGCACTATCTTTAATATGGGCATCAGCCTGCTTCCATTCTAATGTTAACCTTCAAAGTGTCCAGTGACTCTGTCAATATGATCGTCACGTTTTCTCACATCTTCTGGAGTTCCCATCTTGGATAAATCTGATCTATCACAGGAGGTTCATTTGTTTTGAGTCCTCTTTCACATATCTGGGATTTAATTAGATTAATGTCAGCACTTGTTCTTTTTTGGTGATCTAACCACCAATATTTGTGATCAGTCCAGTTTTTGATTGTAAATTTGAATAATCCATTCTAATCCCCATTTAAAAGCAGTATTAAAAATAACCACAAGATTACGTAGAACTGAGATTGTTTTACAAGCTTGTAAAACAAAGATTTATAATCCACTTATGTGATAAAGGCTTTTTAATATTTTTACTGCTGTAAATATAGGGTTGCTTTCCTATTTTGTCTTCAGTTTACTGGCTAAAAAGTTATTTATTTGAGGATTCTAATATATTAAAAGTTCTGTCAAGTAGGATTGTCTTGGTGCACTTTTTTTTCTTTTTCACACCCTTCTCATACATCAAGAAACAGGCTGATGTGATGCCCATATTCAAAATGATTGACAAAATAGGCAGAGGTTCCATTACTCTAATTTCAATAGTTTTGTAAATGTGGTGGAGAAATGTGATCATTTTGCACTTATACCTGGCCATTTCAGTCAGGACTAAGCTTATCTCTTCAACTGACTTGCCTATAAGTGAAGATTGATAGATAAAGTTGTTGCTTATTTTATCTCTGAGACTCCCCTGTTGCTTCCTCTGGTTTAGTGGGACCAGTCTTCTGTGCATGGGAGATTTACAGTCTGGCTTGCTGTTTTTATTCTGCTTGCACAACCAGATGTCTCCCCACTCGAAGCATTACCCCTGACTTAACGCAGCGTTAAAGGTTGTAGATTTCTACTCGGGAACATTAAAAGTCAGGAACTAGGTTCATACAAGTGCGGTTTTGAAAATTTAGTATTTATTTGCATTCCTCCCTTGGCGATATGGTTTGCTAGGGACTGTAGGCTCTCCCTATTGGAGAGCGACAAATGGTGATGCATTGAGGGGCACCAATCCTCATCAAGTACGCTGATCAGGAATCTCTTGCTCTTAACACCTATCATGGGCATGTTGGAAGAATGAAGTTGACTCTCGGCCTGTTCCGTCGAGTCACAAATTTTCTTTTGTGGCCAACAAGTTCTAGAATAGGACTTGAATACAGAGTTCCTGCTTCAGAGACACAGGAGCTACCTATGAATCCGCACAACTATCTCACTTAATTTACTCAAATAATACACTTGCTTGAAGGACAATGTCCTCAACTCTGTGACACCAACCCATTCCACTTTCTGCGCCTTTTACGTCTTTCCTACTCTGTTTTGTGCTGCCTCTGGCCATTTCTCACCCCCTTGCATGGAAATTTATGCCTTCTCCCTTGCTGAGCTTTACCCAACATATCTGTTGCTGTATCCTGGGAGTACCCAGGACCAATGCTACCAGATTTAAAGTCATCCCTCATGACAACAAAGACCCAATGCTCTGCTTCCCCCACACCAGTGACAAAACTTCATCGCTCCATCAGCACTATTACTAAATCGCAAACAGCGTACATCCAAATTACTGCATTTGTTTAACATCTTTTTGCACGCTGGGTTTAAAAAGATGAGAATGGGCAATAAAATGCTTGGGTGAGGAAGCATGATGATCAGACATATTGCTCAATTGTGTGCAGAGATGGACAACCAGAACAATAATATTGTTTGATAATGGAATTTGATTACTTGATTATCAGTGGCTCAGATAATGCATGGCATAATGTTTCCTTTGCTACAAAAAAGTGCATCCCAAATAACACCATGAGAAATGCCATAGGACATCTGGTATTTTAATAATTTATCATGGGATGAATTTATGCCTTGGAGCGATGCTTTGCTTTGGAACTCAAGCTTCTTACTTGATGATTCACGTGAGATAGGCTTATCAAGGATTCATGCTGAAATCATGATTTATAAGGGGAGGTAACATCATAGTATCCCTACAGTACAGGAAGAGGCCATTCAGCCCATCAAGTCTATACCAACCACAATCCGGTACAGGCCCTATTCCCACAATCCCACGCGTTTACCCTACTAACCCAGAGGCAGCTGGGGCAATTTAGCATGGCCAGTCAACCTAATCCACATGTCTTTGGGCAGAAATTGGAGTAGCTGAGGAAACCCACGCAGACGTAGGTAGAATATGCAAACCCCACACAGATAGTGACCCAAGGCCGAAATTGAAACCTGAGACCCTGGCACTGTGAGACAGTTGTGCTAACCACTGTGCCGCGCCATGTTGATGAATGTGGTGGAGAGAATTGTCCACTGGCTTATATTTGAAAACCTAAAATGTTGAATTTAGGAACATGGATTGTATTTTGTTTGAGTAATTGATTTTTTTTTTGAAGTGTGCTGTATTAATTTTTGATTCTTTCTTGTATTCTTAACCTAAAATGTAGTCAGATAACACTGGATTTGGGTGAGAGCAAATAATTTTAGATTTATTGATTTCACTGCAGTTTAGTGACAATTATAAATAGCTTGAGCAATATGAACATTTGGTTCCCAGGGAGCAGCAACTGCACACCACAGCATTCTTGCCTAATGCTGAACAGTAGAAAAAAATCCTGACTATAAAGAATTGGAATGACTGAGGAAATGAAATTTCTCAAAACAATGCTCGGTGCTTTGTTTTTATGCTTTGTTACAAGAAATTAAATTGAGTTGTATTATTCTGGCCACTACAGCAACTAATAATGTTTTGAAATTGCTGGTCTATATTATTTTGAATAATTGGAGTATGGATGTCTTCACGCTGAATGTTGCAGCGTTTTTGCAACTCCCAGCTGGTTTGTGGGTGTAACAGAATCAAAAAATTTTAGAATCCCTACAATGCAGAAGGAGACCATTTGGTCCATCAAATCTGCACCAACAACAATCCCAGCTGGGCCCTATACCCGTAACCTCACACACTTACTCTGCTAATTCCCCTGACACCAAGGGACATTTCATGGCCAATTCACTTAACTTGCACATCCTTGGACTGTGGGAGGAAATTGGAGCACTCACAAGAAACCCACACAGACAAGGGGGAAATGTGCAAAGTCTGCACAGACTTGTCACTTGAGGCTGGAGTTAAACCCAGGACCCTGGTGCTGTGAGGCAGCATTGTTAACCACTGTGCCACCATGCTGATGTAACATGAAGACAATTTTCCTCTTCTCTGTTACATTGCCTCTCTGCTCCCTCTTGGACAATCTGACTATGGGCCTTTTCATTGTTTTTTTTTAAACTTTGATTTGTTCTTGGGACTTGGCTAATGTTGACAGGGTTGGATTATTTCCCATATCTAATTTTCCCGAAAAGTGAAGATCAGGATTTTCCTTGAATCGTTGCATTTTCTGAGGCCAGAATGGAGGTGGTTTTGGAATTGCAGGATTTTGACCCAGAGAAGATGAATGAACTAAATAAATCACAGCGTGAGGGGAACTTGCAGATAGAGGGGTGCCCGCTGACATTGCTGTTGTGGCCTTTCAGTGACTGAGGCTACAGAGGATGGAGTTGCTACCAAAATAAGATGGAGTTGCTAACGGCCATCCCCTTTTAATTGGACATAATGAACATCACTGCTGATATTTGGTTGCAGTTGGATGTTGATGGGGGTTAAGCTGTGGGGATGCCAGTTATGGCGACTGCTTTGATCTGTATGGTGATGAGCTTCTTACTCATTCAAGTGAATTGTAAGCATTTCTGGCTCATGTGTTGTAGAAAAGGGAAAGTGAGCAATTGGTTGGAAAGTGAGTCGCTCATTACAGAGTATCCGCCTTTTTTTTATCCTGGCAGCCATAGTTTTGATATGGCTGGATATGTTGAGCCTCTTCAACATTGCCCCTTCAACAGCACCTTCCAAACTGCAGTGATTCACAAAGGAGTGAGGTGACTTTAGGCCACTTGGCAATGCTAGTGCTGTTGAATCTTTGGGGCAGAGGATAGGTTTGACTGTACCATGTTAACACTGGTCATTACCTGGCACTTGTCAGCTCAGGCTGGATGTTGTCCAGATCCTGCTATCAACTGCCATAGGTTACTTCATTATCTCAGCAGTCCCAGACCCCAGATTTCAATCCTCACTTTAGATGTGTAATCATCTTTTAATTGTTGCAGTCTAGTAGCAGCCCTGAATTTAGTTGTCAGCAAGTGCCAGGCAATGACCACTTCCAATGAGAGAGAATCTAACAATCACCTCTTGATATACTGTGGCATCACCACTGCTGAATCTTTCACTAAAAATCAAATTGGAGGTTACCATTGTCCAGAAACTGAACTGGGCTAGTCATATAAACACCGACTATAAGAGCAGGTCAGAGGCTGGGAATTGTACAGTGAGCAATGCACTTCCTGACTCTCCAAAGCTTGTCCACCATCTGTTGTTTTTATTTGATTTATTATCGTCACGTGTATTAGTATACAGTGAAAAGTCTTTCTTGCGCACTATACAGCTCATAGAGAAAGAAAGGAACAAGCTCAGAATCTGATGTTACGGTCATAGCTAACATCTAAACAGTGGAAAATCAACTTTAATGCAGGGTCAAATCCGATGGCAGCAGGGAAGAAGCTGCAAGGCACGAGTCAGCTATGCAATAGAAAGCTCTCCATGTGCCTCCAACAACAGCACTAAAGTTTGACACCATCCAGGTCAAAATAATCTGCTTGGTTGGCACCATTTTAAACGTTCACTCACTCACTCCCTCCTCCACCACCAGTATATGTGAACAGCAGCGTGTACCAACTTCAAGATGCACTGTATTCCCCTTCCACCCCTGCACACCATTGCCCCTTCAACAGCACCTTCCAAACTGCAGTGTTTCACAAAGGCAGTTCACCACCACTTTCTCAAAGGCACCTAGAGATTAGTAACAAATACATATCTTTGTAGTGATGCTCCTATTCCATGCTAATAATATAAAAGCTTTAGCCTTTTCCGAAATCTGGCAAGTTTGAATTTTCCTCTGCTTGGCCCTCCTCCTGCCATCCCAAATTTGGGGACTTGGGGTATTTAAGTTTTTATTAATGTCACAAGTAGGTTTACATTAACACGGCAGTAAAGTTGCTGTGAAAATCTGCTAGTCGCCACACTCTGGTGTCAGTTCAGATACACTGAGGGAGAATTTAGTGTGGCCAACGAACCTAACCAGCACGTTTTGCAGACTGTGGGAGGAAACCCATGCAGACATGAAGAGAACATGTAGACTCCAAACAGACAGTGACCCAAACCAGGAATTGAACCCAGGTTCCTGGTGCTGCAGCAGTGCTAACCACTGTGCTGTCGTGTCACCTAATATATTATCACGGATAGGGGATTGGTTAATTAACGTGAAACAGAGCTTTAGATAAATGGGCCATTTCCAGGTTGGCAAAGTATAGTGAAGTGCCACAGGGATCAGTGCTGGGACCTCAACTATTTACAATCTATATGGATGACTGGGATGCAGGGACCAAGTGTATTGTAGCCAGATTTGCTGCTGATAAAAAGATAGGTAGGAAAGCAAATTGTAAGGAGGGTTTAAAGAGTCTGCAAAGAGATTAAATTAGATTAATTGAGTGGGCAAAAAAAATTAACAGATGGAGTATAATGTGGAAAAATGTTAGATCATCCAATTTGGCAGGAAGAATAGAAAAGCAGGAAAATACTGAAAGAGTGCAGAGAATTACAATACATGAGGGATCTGGTGTCCTTGTACATGAGCCACAAAGTATAGCAAATGGAATGTTGGCCTTCATTGCAAAGGGGAAGCTATTGGATAAACTAGGTCATTGTTTCATTCACAATGGATAGGAACATTTCTCACTGAGCAGCAACAAAGATAATGGGGGAGCCTCAGTCTGGAAACCAAAGTTAAGTGGTGTGCCCCAAGGTACCATCATGGACCATGTCTGTTTCCATTCTTTAGAAACATCAGCCGCAGGATGGTCTAAGTAATCCCATTGCTATATTGAGAATTAAACTCAATGAAAAGAAACCTACTATTATGTCAGTAGGCAATACTTTAATTTTCGTCAACTCCCAACTACGCAATTACCACCTTGAAGTTACTAAGAAATGCTATTACGTAACAACTCACATCCAAAATTATTTAAAGTGAAATATACCAAGTCAATACACAGCGTCCAAAGTATCCAAAATGCTTGGGTTCATGAAATGGAGTTCCCATCACTCTTCACCTACAGTAAAAGACATTAGTTAGATTTTTCTGAACATGTCATTGATGAAGACGAACATCTCGCCAAGGTCATCTCAACACCCTCATTTCTTGCCTTTAAACAATCGCACATCCTCAAACAGACCATTGTCCACAGCAAGCTACCCAGCCTTCAGGAGAACAATGACCATGACACAAAAGCAACCTCTGCAAGATATGCCAGATCATTTACACACGTTATTATCTCACGTGAGAACACCATCCACCAGGTACACGATACTTGCAACTCAGCCAATGTTGTTTACCTGATACGCTGCAGGAAAGGATGTCCCGAGGCATGGTACATTGGGGAGACCATACAGATGCTACAACAATGGATGAATGAACACTGCTCAACAATCACCAGGCAAGAGTGCTCTCTTCCTGTTGGGAACACTTCAGCGGTCACGGGCCTTCGGTCTCTGATCTTCGGGTAAGCGTTCTCCAAGGTGGCCTTCATGACACATGATAGCCAGGTTCTGCACACATGAGGATGACCTCCTTAACCGGGATCTTGGGTTCATGTCACACTATCTGCAACCCCCACAACTTGCCTGGGCTTGCAAAATCTCACTAATTGTCCTGGCTTCATACGTTTAAAGGAAATCTGTTGAACTTTTGAAACTCAATGTGACCATCAGCTGAGGTTATTGTAGGCCTCCTGTAAAATTTCCTTGGTGGAAGTCTACAGAGGGAAGCCTTACCAAGTACAAAAAGTGGGGTGGCATGTAAGAGTAGTGAAATACAACTGAAGAGGGCATTGGTGAGACTTCATAGGGTATACTTGCATTGGGAACAGTTTCACTAGGCTGATTCTTGAAATGAAGGTGTTGTCTTAGGAGGAAAGGTGAAGTATGTTGAGCCTATTCTCATTGGAATTTAAAAGAACGTGAGGCGATTTTATTAAAACATCTAACATTTGGAGGGTGCTTTGACAATGCTGAGAAGAGTGTTTGAAAAAGGGTCTTCCATTTAGCACTGAGATGAAAAAAAACATTTCTTCTCTCACGGGTTGTTAGTCTTTGGAACTCTCTACAGTAGAAAATGGTGGAGATTGGCAGTTGAATATATTGAAGACGGAGTTGCACAGCTTTTTGATCTGCAAGGGGACTAGTGTTTATAGGGAGCAGGCAAAAAAAGAGTTAAGGCCACAATCGGATCAGTCATGATTGTTTAGAGTGGTGGGGCAGGTTTGATGGGCCAATCACCTGACTCCTTCTGTTTCTTGTGATATTATCTTACCGTCAACCATCAACAGTTGGTGTGATTTTCTATATATTAACTTTAAAGGTGTGCAATCTTTCTTTATTTGGCTTGTATCAAAATATATTGTTTGCCTTTAACAAGGTTAGCACTGCTGCTTCACAGCTCCAGGAACCTAGGTTCAATTCCCTGCTTTGGTTGCTGTCTGTGTGGAGTTTGCACATTCTCCTCGTCTGCGTGAATTTCCTCCAGGTGCTCCAGTTTCCTCCCACAGTCCTAAGATGTGCAGATTAGGTTGATTTGGCCATGCTGAAGTTGCCCCTTGGTGTACTGGGATGTGTGGGTTAGAGGAATTAGCGGATAAATGTGTGGAGATAGGGCCTGGGTGGACTGTGGTCAGTGCAGACTCGATGGGCTGGAGGGTCTGTTTCTGCACTGTAGGGTTCTATGATTCTTTATTTTGCTGTCTCCTAACCAGCACTGCAAAAGTGATCTCGATCTTGTTTAAATGTTTATGTAACAAAAAACTTTAAATTTACAATTGATACATTTTGCAATCGGAGGATATCCCAAAGCGCTTCACAACAACTACTCCTGAAGTGTAGTCACCATTGTAATTTAGGAAAGGTGGCAATTGATATGCATACAGCAAGTTTCCAATCCAGCTATGTGATATCAAATTATCTTTTTAATATACTGGCTGAAGGACAAGAGTTTGATTTCCGGTTTGGGTCACCGCCTGTGTGGAGTTTGCACTCTGCGTGTCTGTGTGGCTTTCCTCTCGATGCTGTGGTTTCCTCCCACGTACTCTGAAGATATGCAGTTTGGTGGATTGGCTAAGCTTAGTGTTGGGGGCATTACAGGGCTAAATACATGGGGTTTGGGGATTGTTGTCAGTGCACACTCGATGGGCTGAGTGGCGGCCTCTTGAACTGTAGGGATTCTATGTGCACAGTTTGCATATTGAAACACAGTGAAATTAATGGATCATCTCTGGGCCCAGTCAACACTGGCATCTCCACATCATTACTATTCTTATCCAGCCTGATTAATAATAAGATTCCAGATCCAGCACTACCCTATTATTAACCTTAATAGGGTTAATTTAACCTTTAAATACCTGCTGAAGTGGCCTAGAGATATCACACTCTTTCTTGTAAAAGGCAATTCAGGATGGCCAATAAATAGAGGCTTGTCACACCTCATGAATAAAACAAATCTGTTCATATATTGCAGCCTGTGTTGAAGATGCTTTCATGGTGGCCTTAAGTTGCACATCTGGTGTTCATCAAAATGACAACATCATCTTGCTTATGGCGGCTTGACAATGAAGGATAAGATCTAACTTCCTGGCTGTATTCCTCTACCATCTTAAAAGTACCTTCTATATATTCACAGTCACCCAACACAAAAATTGCGGTTGTAATGTGCTGTAATTTAGCACTGACGCTGCTGCTAGTTTTATGATGAACTTTATGCTACTAACAGCCACCCGTATCACTCTTATCTAAGTTCATCTTTAGATTAATTTTACATCTTAAAATTGAGTTGGGTGCTATAATGTTTCATGTATTTGGAGTAGCCCAGTGGTTAACATTGCTGCCCCAATGCCAAGCATGTGGTTTGATTCCTGGCTTGGTTGCTTCTGTGTGGAATCTGAAAGTTTTTCCTGTGTCTGTCTGGGTTTCCTCTGGGTGCTTTGGTTTCCTCCCACAATCTAAAAGACATGCTGGTTAGGTACATTGGCCTTGCCCGCAGTGTACCTGAACAGATGCTGGAGCATGGCAACTATGGGATTTTCACATGAACTTAATTGCAATGTTAACATCAGCCTACTTGTGACAAAAATAAATAAACTTATCCTAAAAGTGAACCCTTTAAAAGAAATTGGGCAAACATCATGGTTTCAATTGTGAAACCAACTGAAAAAAGCTAATCGACCCACTGCCTGAATATTTAGAATATAAATAGTTATACATTTTAACAGTGCTGGTTTTAGTAGTAAATTCATGCTGTTTGTTTTATTTTAAATGCACATAATTATTTAGAGCTCTTGCATTGCAGATCAAATGACTAACCATAATTTAAAAAATATACAATCAGGACTTGTAACTTTTCATAATCTCTGAAGATGTGTGAAATGGGATTCCTTCATTTATTAGATGGGAAAGGTACATAAAAAGCAAATGCATGTTTGCAATTAATATCCTTTAGACACCAAACTAATGTTATGAAATATGAATATCGACTTGGCTAAATATTTCCTGTTATTAAAGGAGAAGATGACTTTGCTTATCTTGGTGCTTCATAAATTTTAAATAACATTGGACATGCAGGCATCATTTTGTAAATGAGCACAGAGCAGGTAAGAGAGGCTGCTTGGTGTTTTTATTTTTTTAGAGTAGTAGTTTTCTCCTAATGTAGAAATGGTTACTCTATTGTCAAGGGATGAGGTGGTGGGGCAGGGGAGGGGAGAGATATTTGGGGTAGTGCCTATTCAAGAGTTGAAATTATATCAAGTATCTTCAACCTTGCTTTATTTATGGGGTTTGTTGTGAGCTTTACCTCAGTTTTTGATGGGAGGCAACAAGAGTTGTAGACATTAAATGTGCAAAGAAATAATTAAAATGCAGCAGCTCAGAAAAAGAAATAACAAGAATCAAGTAAGGTTTGCATACTGAAACTGGTCCTTCAAGGAGTGAGGAGCACCACAATAAAGGTGAATGATCTTAACTTGAACTTTCACAAATGGTTTTTATAACAGTAAATCTCCAGGACACTATTCAGGTCATCGTGATGAGATTGAAGAGGTTATATGATGAGAGTTTTAACATTATAACAATATGCAAATTGGTTAAAAAGGCATGCGAGATATACCATTCGGAGCAATCTTGTGCACAATGACTCAAGTAGTAGCTCGATAATTGAAACTCTTTTGCACCATACCCACCCCACCCACTGGGTTTGCTGATGAGCTCATGAATAGGTGAGACCAAGATTCTCTAATTTAGTTAGTGTGATTTCTTTCAGCAAACTAACAAGATGCAACTTCCTCAAATAAGCTTCTTTTGGACACTTGTTGGAATGCTAATCTAATTCCCTTCTCAGGATGCTGTGTTTCACAATAATAGATGTTTCATCATCATTTTCCTACCCTAATGGAAGACTAATTAGGACCTATCTACCACATATTAAGTGCAAACGTTGAGTGAAATTAACAGTAGGTTAAATAATCTTTAATGTTGCAAGACACCAGTGGAACTAAATAATTACAGAATCATGGAATAGAACCATAGCCTGCCCACAGTACAGAGGCATTTCGGTCCATTGAGCCTGCATTGACAGCAATCCCACTCAGGCTCTATCCCATAATCCTCACCTATTTACCCTGCAAATCCTCCTGATGCTAAAACGCAATTTGGCACGGCCAACCAACCTAACCTGCTCATCTTTGGATTGTCGGAGGAAACCTACATAAGGAGAATGTGCAAACCTCACAAAGTGACCTGAGGCCAGAATTGAGCCTGGATTCCTGGCATTGTGAGGCAGCAGCGCTAACCATTGTGCTGTCCTATAAAGGTTAATAAGGCTTGAATAAGTTAAATTAAAACAAAATTTAATATTCTGATGGGAGTTTATTCCTGCACCAATCTTCCCAAGCCTTCAAGACCTATATACTATTCTCCTGGTCAAGGTCAGGGTTGGACTATATTAGCTGCTTTCAACAAGTTAAGTAATGGACTGAAAAGTTATTTAAACATCACTGTGCAACAACTTGCAAATGTGACCTTGACATCAATGTACGAACCATCTGCATTTATGATAGTAGTCTTTTGAATTGAATATTTTTAGATTCTAGGCATTTACCAGCCCAAAGAGTCCTGATTTGTTTACTGGACAAATTAAGACTTAATCAGTCTTGTTCAGTTTTTGATCATCATGGTTCTCTGTATACGTTCAACTACTCATTTAGACATCATCAGGTGATAACATGAGATATCAGATCTCACTTCTCATCTCTGTGCCTTGCTGAGCAACCTTTTGACATGTGAGAAGACCATAATTCATAGGAATAGAAGAAGGCCATTTGGCCCATCGAGTTTGCTTTGCCATCCCATGAGATCATGACTGAAATGAACTTTTTGCCACTGGTCTTGTTCCATTACTGCTGTGAAATCCATTTCTGGCAAGGTTAGCTTCAAGGAAAGAATAGAGTTATCTCCGGATAGTATAATTTGAATATTGTCCATTATGATTTAGAAGTGAAACCTCAACAACCTCCCAAGAATGGCATGTCAGCATGGTATCCGGGCGTACGGCTCAGCCTTGAGGCCTGTGCTGGGGTGTTTCCAATCCCAGTAAGCTGGTTTTGTTAATTCAAGCAACAGACAAAGCCAGCATTCTGAGGAATGCAGTTTTAGGAATAGAAACCCTACAGTGCAGAAAGAGGCCATTCAGCCCATCAAGTCTGAACTGACCACAATCCCACTCATGCCATTTCCCTGTATCCCTACATATTTACCTATTAATCCCTCTAAGCTATGCATCTCAGGACATTAAGGGGCAATTTAGCATAGCCAATTAAATAACCTGTACATCTTTGGGAGGAAACCCACACAGACACGAGGAGAACGTGCAAACTCCATACAAACAGTGACCCAAGCCAGGAATCGAACCCGAGTCCCTGGAGCTGTGGTGCAGCAGTGCTAACCACTGCTACTGTATCATGTTCAGAAGGTTTTCCTTTTGAAATTAGAATTGCCACATTAGTACTTGACCAGCCCACCATAGAATCCTATAGTGCAGAAGAGGCCCTTCAGCCCATCGAGCCTGCACTAACATGTGAAAATACTTGAGCTCCCACCTGTTCTCATTTACTGGCATTTAGCTCATGATCAATGACCCTGATTGTTAATGTAGTGTACAAGGGCCAGAATACTACTAGCCTTATGTTTCATAACAGACCTATTTCATCCAGACTCGGTGTTGGCTCTATTCTCTCCTCACAAATGCTGCCAGACCTGTTGAGATTTTCTACCATTTTCTGTTTTTGTTTCAGATTCCAGCATTCACAGCATTTTGCTTTTATCTCACTGTTTCTTCTTCTAGTTATTTTGTGTGATTGCTGACACTAACTGTTATAAGTTTTTAAATGAAGGGTGTTAAACATTTTTCATAGTTAATGCTGACTGCCCTTTAAATGGGTTTTAAAATATATATTTTGCAATATTAGGTATGTTCCACTTTAAGCAGCACTACAGCAACTAAAACATCTGACCTTTTTCAACCTGGATCAATAAAATTATTTTTCACTTTTCACAAAATATCAAGCCCTGTAAAGGAAATCCTTGCTGATCCAGTGTCAGCAATCAACAAGCAAGCAATAAAGTACGAATCTATAGCACCCTGAGTAATGATGGCAAAGTGGTTAGCACTACTGCCTCACAGCGCTAGGGACTGGGGTTCAATTCTGGTCTTGGATCACTGTGTGGCGTGTGCACGTTCTCCCTGCGTCTTTGTGGGTTTCCTCCAGGTGCTTCAGCTTCCTCCCCACAGTCCCAGGGGTGTGCATGTTAGATGGACTGGCCATACTAAATTGCCTTTTAGTGTAGGAGGATTAGCGGGGAGGATTATGGGGATAGAGTCTGAGGAAATATTGTTGGTCTCGGTTTGATGGGTTGAATGGTCCCCTTTCGCACTGTCAGGATCCTTTAATATTTCCAATGATAAACATAGTATATTGAATATTCAATAATGTAGGTGACACTGAATTCTGTGCAATAAGAGGATGAAATAACATAAGAGGATCAGTGGAAGATTCAGAAATGAGTGGAGCATGGGAAAAGGGTTGACTCTATCCCGGATGGAAGGACTGATTAAAGAGGCTTGTTGAGACTTTCACTGGAGTTGACCATCCATGCTAAAAGTGAACTGGATGTGTATAGGGAATGTATATAACGCTGCTTCGTTAAACTAGTTTCTGCAGCAAGTTGAACCAGACAGACATACTCAGCATTGTCTGGTGCCTTGACTCAATAATGCAATGACATACAAAATAGTAGGTTAAGGTTCATTACATTATTGCTGACACAAATGTCTCGTGCAAATACAGCACTTTATAGATCAGCACTTGCATGACTCCAAAACCAATCAATCGCATATTCGAAGCTTTTAAACCCTGTTCCATCAAATGATAATTAGTGTAATCAATTGCATTCACTGAACTGTTCATGATTGCTATTAAGATTTTTAAAAATTGCTGTTAGTTGCTAGTATCAGTTGATATGATTTTCTTGCAACTGTTTGTGGAATATGTAACTCCATTCTGTTACAAGAAGTTACAGCAGAATAAAACCAGTGTATTCTTGAGTTTTAAAATAATCTTTGTAAATTCAATTCTCAAGTGATAAAGAACATAATGTGATGGAGCTTGATTTATGGAAAACAAACTGCCAGTATGTTGGACTTGAGTAATTGGCTCAGGCTCTCAAATTTGATGTGCTCTTTAATCAGCTTATTTTTAACTGAGCCACTTCACCCAAATGTCTGTCCTTTCTAAGCCTGGCATAGGTGTTAGGTGGGCAGGTGATGACGCACTGTGGGTGAAGTTTATTGCATTAGTGATTTGTTGATGTATTTGGCAACTGATGACAAACACTATTTCCTGGGTGGAACTGTCTGAAACATGTATGTGCTATCGTAACCTTTTTTATTTATTGAATGGCTTTCCAAAGATATCAATGTCTCTCTCTCTTGTATTTGACTCTGGCACTGAAGTGAAATTTTTATCCAGAGTTGGCACAGTGGTACAGTGATTAGCTCTGCTCCTCACAGCGCCTGGAATCTGGGCTTCCACCTCAGGTGACAGCCTATGTGAAGTTTGCACATTCTCCCATGTTTGCATGGATTTCCTCCAGGTGCTTCAGTTTTCTCCCACGCATCAAAGATGCGAAATTATGTTGATGAGCCATGCTTAATTGCTCCTTAGTGTCTAATAGGGGCAACTATATGGGGATAGGACCTGGATCGGATTGTTGTTGGCATGGCTCGAAGGTTTGGATGGCCTCCTGCAATGTAGGTATTCTATGATTAATATGCCACATTAATGTAATGAAAAGAGCATATTGTTGCCACATTCTCTTTTAGTCTAATTTCTTCCAGGCACATAAAGAGAAGCTTATTTAGTGCAGTAGTATTTATGTTAGAACTTTGAGTCTTGCCATACATCCCAACTTCTGTCACTTCCCCAGATGAGGGAGGACTGTAGCTCTATCTTCCCACTGACTATTCTGTCAGGATAATTATGTTAAGAATAAATGGTTATTAGAGTTAACACTGACTAAACATAAGGCTCGCAAAGTATGATAAAGCTATATGGATCCCAATAGTTTCATTAAAAATAGTTTGGATTAGAATTGAAATCACATTTACTTTGTGCTTACTCACAAAAGATCTTGGCCTAACTGGGGAACTTGAGTTCAGCAGGTCAATGTTCTGCATGAACCTGAAAGGCAATCAAACCTGTGCTTATTTAGGGTAGAACAGTTTGTTTTGGCCTTGTTGTAGGATACATTATTGAAGAAGTTTTGAAATGCAACATTTCTTCAATAAGGCATACGTGAGTAGTTAGCCATCTTGTCCAGTTCTGCCTATTAAAAGATTGGAGAGGGCTCGTTTGAGTGTGTGATGTTCAGCTTGGAACATTATCCAAGAAGTTAGCATTGGGCATGAAGAGCAAACTCCAAAACGTCAAAGGGCCAATCGGCATCACTGCATCGGCAAGAATAGCTACAGCAGGCCTGAATGCAGAAGTGCTCAACAATGATTAATTGTGCATTTCTAGGTTGTTTTGCAGAACTTAAGAAAAGAAATTGAGTTTGTTGAGAAACTTTGTACTGATGCCTGAACACTGGCAAATGTTAGGTCTATAAAATCATTCTTTTTGGTGTTACTTCACACTGATAGGTACATTGCAACCTTGTTTCTGATCACAGGTTTGCTGTAAAAGTCTGGTTATAAAAGTGTCTGCTCTGTTTACTTTCTGCAAATTGAAGAATGTTGATGGATTTTTTTAAAAACCTGGTAACATTTGGCACTGAGTCAAATGACTTAAGATGCACTGAGGGATATTACCCAAAATATACCGACTTTGTATCTCTGCGCATGATGTCACTTTTATCACTCTGGGAAATCTGAGATCATGCAAGGAACTAAGTAGGCCATTTGGCACACTGCACCCATCATTCAATGAGATCATCGCTGATCTGTGACCTTACTCTGCTTGTAAAATCAAACTATTGAACACTCAACTCACTATTCCAGCTACTTTGCAAGAGAGGCAGAGAATGACCAAGATATAAAATTGGCCCAGATTCCTCATGATTTCACGGTTAGTGGAAGCCTCCAGGGTTCCAACCGGCAGGTGGGACCCCTTCCAGACGCTTGACAGGTTTGGCAGTCGGTGCCTCACTTGCCGGCAACACAAACCCTTCAAAAATCCAGCTGGAGAGATGGTGCCAAACCATCCATCAATATGTGTTGTCTCTTGATGCACTCGACTGCTTAACATATTGTCAAAAAATGATCGAGTGCTCCCTTGTATCGGAAAATCTAGTTCTGAATTGGCAGACTGCAAAAGAATTTCGTCAGAACCCAATATAAGATTTAAAAAAAAAAATCTTCAAGTCTATAAGGCTATGTGTCATCAGCACATTTCTACTGGGATGTGAGGCCTGCACATGTTTGGCAATTTGACACGTATCACGTCCAACACTTGAGGTCCATTATGCACATTGAATGGTGATAAATGTGAGATCTTTCATTTGCTGAGCCAGCCAACATTTGAGGCTGTGCTAATATGTGTGTGTTAGTCAGGGCCCCGTTTGGTCCATATAAACGAATACAAAATGCAACAAAAAAAAAACTCCATGAACTTGAGCAGCAGAAGCAGGCAAGCGGTGAAAGTGAGATAAGGACGTGCTCAAGCATACTGACAAGCAATGTAATATCAATGCTGACAGCTGGAATAATCTCATGGCTGATCACATTAGCTGGTGCACAGCGATACATGATGGTGTAATCCAATATGAGCAGGAGAATGTTACTTTCCTTTAGAAGTGGCAACAGTAGAAAATCAGGAGCATCATCCTGTTCATCCCAGATGGGCCAGTGGATCTTTGTAACTGGGCTTGCTTGCCTTCCTTATTGGTTTTAAAGTCATTGGTGCAGCCATTGATTTTTATTCCTTTCCAGCAAAGCTTGTCATGTTTGAGTGCAATCCACTGGATTCAAATAGCTTGGTTAAGATTGTAACCGGCACAGTGATTAACACTGCTGCCTCACAATGCCAGGGACCCAGGTTCTATTCCCAGCTTCGGTCACTGTCTGTGTGGAGTCTGCGTGTTCTTCCCATGTCTCTGTGGGTTTCCTCTAGGTGCTCTTGTTTCCTCACACAGCTTGAAAGACATGCTGATTAGGTGTTTTGGACATGCTTAATTCTCCCTCTGTGTATCTGAACAGGCACCTGAATGTGGTGACTGGGGGATTTTCACTGTAACTTTATTGCAACTGTGACTTCTGACCCTAATAAATAAATTTTAAGCTAAAAGGTAAAGTCGTCAGGGTCCCAAATGATCTGCTGATGTTTCTTCTCTCCCATTTGAGAGCTGACTGGTGGTGATTTTAACCTGAGGATCACCACACCTCATGCGAGGGCAAGGTTGAGAAGATGGGCCTTTGTGAATAACCCAGCACGTACAAGAATTGAATCAAGCTGTTGGATTTGCTTTGTTTTCCAGCCGGCTGAGCTAATCCATATCTTCATAAGCTGCATCCCAGTGCTTTATTTTATTGATGATAATTGAAGCAAATCATAAGTATTTACTGATAGTGTCGAAAATATTCTTTGTCTTTGCCTATGGGCACCTGTGCACATGCACACAATAGTCTTTCTTTTCATTTTGACCATTAGATTCCTTACAATCATACTCATTAAATTCCATTTATCTTTTGATCTGCAGAGTTTTCTTTGCAGGTCATTTGATCTCTCCTGGTCACGTAACTGGCTGTCAATAGCAAGCTACATCATAGCAAATTCCTCACGAAGCAATGGGGGTCATGCTGTTGCAGAGTTCAGAGGACAAATGTAGGGGAGAAAAGCATGCTGGTATTGGAAGAATTTGAACAAGATCTGCTCAGACATGATAAAGGCAATCATTTTTGATAATTAGAAAATAAATACCATTTTCTTTAAGTATTGGCAGATAAATAAACATCACAGTTACATAAAAACATTTGAGGGTGAACAAGCATTAGTATTGAACTGTGTTATTGAAGATAAAAAAACGAGTAAAGCTTTTTGTGTAATACTTTTAGCCTCTTCATCTAGAATTTCTGCAACTGCCTTTAAACAGACTCTTTTGATAAACTATTTTAAATGCAGCATCTTAATTCAGGCAAGTTTACAAACTTTTGATAGTGGCACAATCCTAATACAAGTTGCCACCTATTTGTGAACAGAGCGGTCATGATTTTGAGTTCTCAACACAATCATATAAAAGAAAGCTGCTATAGCTGGAAAGGATACCAAAAGTGAGCAAGTTCCACTTTGGGATTGATGGTGCTTAGTTTGCAATGGTGAAACATTCTGAATATTTTGAATACGACAACATTTTTCCCAGGAAAATGACTTTAGAAAAAAATTGATTTGGTGTCTTTTTGGAATGATTTTTGAAAACTTTCCAATTACTTTTTCTGTCCTGAAGATGGTTTCCCTGGGGATTTCATCCTTTAGTCATTGTTCATTGACATGGACACAGCTTACAAACAGTAAGCCCTTGGACGCTGTGGTCAGCTTTGCTATCGATCATTTCCAGAAGCTGTCGTACAGTTTTATCCTGGAGGCTATTGTCTGCTGTGCTGATTAATCCCTTCATCTAAAGGCTTAGATTTAGGCTCAGTCTTTCAAGATATGAGTTATGATTTAAAAGAAAACCTGCAATATTTTATATCATTATAATGGTTCCAAGTCATTTTGTTTTGTAATTTTTGGTGAATCACTTGCTTTCTGTTCTGTAAACAATGTGAACCATGTTTTTCAAAACTGATTTATTATTGTCACATGGATTTGGATACAGTGAAAAGTATTGTTTCTTGCATGCTATGCAGACAAAGCATCCCGTTCGAGTACATAGGGGAGAAGGGAAGGAGAGGGTGCAGAATGTAGTGTTATAGTCATGGTTAGGTTGTAAAAAATAATCAGCTTAACATATGGTAGGTCCATTCAAAAGTTTGACAGTAGGAAGGAAGCTATTCTTGAGTTGGTTGGTATTTGACCCCAGACTTTTCTATCTTTAACCCGATGGAAGGGAGCATGTCTGGAATGTGTGGGGTCCTTGATTATACTACCTGCTTTTCTGAGACAGCGGGAAATGTAGACAATGTCAATAAAAGAGAGGCTGGCTCGAGTGATGGATTGGGCTATGTTCACAACTCTTTGTAATTTCTTGCAGGCTTAGAGCCGGAGACGTACACCAGAAAGGATGCTTTCTAGGGTCATCTGTAAAAGTTGATGAGACTTGTAACAGATGTGCCAAATTTCCTTGGCCTCCTGATAAAGTTGAGGCAAGGAGGAACTGGCCTGTACTTGATGCTGAAGCAACTCTACTTTCAACTGAAAATAAATAGACTGAATATCCAATAACTTTGGTGATTTCTATCAGTCAAGAGCAAACCAACACCCTGTTAAGTGCCACATCCAATAGTATTCTTTGGTGGTGTCTACAATTTATAAATCACAGTTGCTCTTACTGTTTTCAGCCAAATTTATTCCCTCGGGTTGTTATTGTGCAAACAATCCTTCCTGTCCAAGTCTTAGTAATCTAAATATCTCCCCAGTATAAGAAACTGATCTGCATGGCAGTTAGTCATTATGCACTGAAGTTCTGCTCTTCAGTTGTGTATGATTGGATTAAGCAATGTGGGTGTGGTCAGAGTATTGACATTTCCCGTGGCTGCAGAAACATGAAGATCGATGTAAAATTAAAATATGGCCCATGAGGGGAAAGAGAGCAATATCAAAGCACTATTGAACACTCATGGAACTGTAAAAGGAGTAAATTCAAGGCCTTTGAAAGACTAGCTAACAATGGTATTGAACCTTGTAAGCATGCATAGGCATGCGTCAGTGGTATCGTTAGTCATAGAATCTCTAACTTGCAGAAGGAAGCCATTTAGCCCATCAAGCCTGTGCCAATGACAATCTCACCCAGAGTCTATCCTTATAACCCATTGTATTTACCCTCTAATCTCTCTGACAGTTTACAATAGCAATCCATCTAACCTGCATACTTTTGGACTGTGGGAGGAAACTCAAGCACCCAGAGTAAACCCGTTGCAGGAAAATGTACAAACTCTGCACAGACTGTCATCTGAATTGAACCTGGGCGGCTGGAGCTATGAGGCGGCGTTGCTCATTGCTGTGCCATTGCACCAATAACGTTGTCCAATTCAAGCTAGTTCTTGAGATATCACCACGATAAATTAATCTACAAGAAATCTCATATTTAAGAAATCAATGTTCATGAACAGTAGACTAAGACTGCTTCATTGCTAATGAAGTGAGTGACTAACATGGAACACAATATTGAGCTGATACAAACTGCAAAATATAAGTAAACTCACTGCACGAGTTTAACTTTGGAACTGAAGGAAAACAATTCCTTGGAAGTTTAACCTCTGGGACACATCTTGGGCAGGTTCTAAGATGGGCTGATTTGATTTGGGGTATTGAATGGAGCATTGTGTTTTAATGCCACTGGAAACAATTCAGCCAACGTCATTTCTCAGTTCAATCTCCTTAAACTTAGAGAGTCATAGCAAATATGCGAATTTCCTTTATCTTTAATTCTTTATTTAAATATCTTGAATTCCTCTTTTATATTATGCAAAATTTCATTTGTCATCATATTTAAAACTGATGGAACCCGTGAATTTACTTCATGTTTTAAATTATGGTTCTCTTTTAACAGATGTATTACGCACATGCATATCTAGTTCACAGTAAGCCAAGTCATTCTGCTTCTTTAAAACCTAAAGTGGATTTTTTTCTTGGGTGGGATTTTCCAACTGCGCTCACTCTGTAACAAGAAAATTCTACTTGAGATCAACAGAGCTTTCCGTGGTCCGCCTCTCACCTGTTATGATTCCCTTGGCGGGTGGGACAGGAAAGTTTGCCCTTATGATATTTTCACTCATTAGTTTTGTTTGTGTAATTAATCTTTCATTGTAATACTTTTGCTCCAGACATTAGTTGTTTTCAGTCTCTTTTGCCATCATTCTAAATAACCCTTATTTTGTTAAAAACATTTCCATTGAGTCACCTTTAGTTTAATGTGCACTTCCTTCATTGAATTGCTTCTAGATGTAAATTCATCTCATGAAAGCAAGCACACAGCAGTGTAATTGGAGATCTAAGTTGATGTTTAAATGTCGATGTTATTTAAATTTATGAAGATTGATCTCCCAGACATTAATCAGACTAAGTATAGCAGCATGCACTGTCTAATAACACTGTTGCAAAATGCACTATGTATTGTAATGCACTACCAGCAGATCCTCACACTCAGTCAGAGATTGTGTTGCTTCTGTGGAGAAAAACAGTGAACAAAGAATTGGGAAAGATGTTTGTTCGAGATCCTCCCAGAAATAGTGGGGTAAATATTTACGAGAAGACTAATAAATAGATTCTATATCTGTCTCCCACACAGCTGGATTTTCACAATGAGAGAGAGCTTCTGCATTATTGCATGAATAGTTGGAGGGCTGATCGTCAGAGATTCTGCTCCCAATCACAGCACCTTCCATTTTCATTGGGGCAGGAATGGGCTCACATCGGGACTTGCATGTTCGTGTTTCATGGAGGCAGTTTCCCCTATAATTCAGTGTTTTAATTTTGGTGAACCAGTAGTTTGAAAATGTAATGTACAAAATTTAGATGTGGTTGGAGCAGGGCTGAACGTCACGGAGTCATTGGAGAGTTTTGGGATTTTTTTTGGGTTATGATCTGGATACATATTTGAGAGAGGACAGGTGCCCCTTAGGATTATTAAAATTAGGCATGAATATACATAGAAAGTGAATAAACTCTAACTGTCACATTGTACTTTTCAAAAGTGTCCAAATCAACTGTTAAGTTGTCAGGACTTTTAAAACCCCTACTCTTTAAATCTTTGAAAAAAATGTCTAGAGTGTTTTTAGGGAACTCCTCACTTGCTATTCCAATCTGCCTGCTGGCATAGCCTTGAGGGCTACCATTACAGGATTAATGCTGGACAACTGATGTTGCAATTTTCCATTATCACATTTTACAGTTTGATTTGCAGCCCATTAGTAATAGACTTTTTGAAGTGTGGTTATGAATTTCAATGATTGTTTTGATAAGAATGTAATTGAAGTAATGTAAATGTAGTGAATAGATTTTTATGAATAAGTGGTTTATTTAAAAAAAAATGTCTGCAATAGATAAGCACGGGTCCTAAATTCTGCCTATGATGGATACGAGATGAGCTGGCATGTGAGAGCATGTGTTGGCATGAGTTGAGATAAGAACTATAAAGGGCCATGGTAGATGGACATTGATTGACATTGATGATGTGATATGAGGGGACGTGGGAGGCCAATAGAGAGGCATAGGTTGGCATGTTATGAGGAGCTATGAGTGGATAGAGAGTCATGAATTGGTATGGATGGGGCAGGGGAGTGTGATAGTTGAAAGGTGAAGTTTTGGACACAGTGCAAGAGTACAAAGATAGGCCTTCCACCCAGCAGCTGGTAGCTTCAGGAGATGTTTTAGGGGGCAACAGGCCCCCAAGAGAGCCCATCGGAATGAAAATTCCAACTTTTAGAGCACTTCTAGAATGTGGAACCAGGAGATGTCCCAACTCAGTACTCCTGAGTTGGAACTGAAAAATCCAATCTATAGGTACATAAATCTCATCACATATCACACTTACATAAATAATGTTGATGCAACTAGGAGAGTTACTCTCTATTATTGCGCATCAGTTCCTCTTTTTATAGGAAAGCTTATAAACTTCAAATATCTTTCATACATGAGCAGCAACTGGCACACCTAAAAATGAAATGACAACCGACTGAAATTGCAATGAAAGACTCTATGAATGTTAAACAGCAGAATCAGCATGCTATGGACAGAGCTAAGCAACCCCACAGTCAATAGATCAGATCAAAGCTCTGCCTCTCCTGCCACATCTGCTCATAAACAATGGTGGAAAATTGAACAAAAAACAGAAGCGAGAGAGAGACAGAATATAAACATTCCCATTCTCGGGGACAGCCGAGCTCAACATATGAGCAAAAAAGGCAAGGCTGAACGAACTTCATTCATGGGTTGGTCAGTGCTGAGTGGATGATCTATCTTGGCTCTTCTTCAGAGTCCTCAACATCACAGAAGACAGTATTTAGACAACTTAATTCATTCCACAAGTTATGGAGAAACAGTGGAGGACACTGGCTATTGCAAAGGCTATGGGCCTTAAACATCTTGGCTGTTGCATTGAAGATTAGCTTCACCTCTAAGTCTTTTCAAAACAGCTATCACATCAGGGCTCCATGAAGCCACAATTAGTCAAACATTTACTTGATGTCATTGGCAGCTGCAATAGTGACATCTACCTGACAAAGTGGAAAATTGCCCAGGTATGCTGTCTCCAAAAACAGGACAAATCCAATCTGGCTAATTGCTGCACTATCAATCTACTCTCAACCATCATCAGAGCGACAGAAGATGTCATCAACAGTGCTACCAAGCAGCACTGACTCAGCAATAAAATGCTCGCTAATGTTCAGTTTGGGTTCCACCAGGCCCACTTGTTTCCAGACCTCTTCACAGCTTTAGTTCAAACATGAACTAAACAGCTGAGGTGATATTGACTTCAAGAAAACATTTGCCTAAGTGTGGCTTCCATGAACCTTAGTAGATTGAAAGAGAGAATCAGGCGTGAGAAACTCCCTACTGGCTGGTGATGGACTTCATACAAAGCAAAGTTGTGATTGTCAGAAGCCAAGATGATGTTGCAGGTGTTTGTTAGGGTTGTGTCTTCGGCCCATTCATTTTCAGTTCATTAATGATCTTCCCTCCATCATTAAGTTCAGAAGATGTTGATCATTGCACAGCGTTCCAATACCATTCATAACTCCTCAGGTACTGAAGCAGTCCATGCCCAAGTGTAGCATGACTTGAACAACTTTTGGGCTCGAGCTGATGAATGGTAAGTAACATTTGCCAGTGGCAGGCAATGACCATCTCCAACAAGAGAGAAGCTAACCATTTCCCCACGACATTCAATGGAATTATCATTGCTGAATCCCCCACTATCAATATTCTGGAGGTAACCAGAAACTGAACTGGATCAGCCATATAAATACTGTGTTTAATGGAGCAGCTGTGTCTGGGAATTTTGGGATGAAAAGCTCACTTCCTGACATCCAAAAGCCTATCTACCATCTACAAGTCAGGAATGTGATGGAATACTCTCCACTTGCTGGGAGTGCAGCTCCAACAACACTCCAGAAGCTTGATGCATCCAAGACAAAACAGCCTACTTGACTGACACCCTATCACCACCTTAAACATCCACTTCCTCCACTATAATGTGTCCCACCTAGAAAATGCACAACAGCAACTCACCAAGGCTTCTTGATGAGTTGCTGCTTGACCACCATCCAAACCCCTGACCTCTACCACCTAGAAGAACTTGGAGCAGTTTGTGTACAGAGATAACACAGCCTCTAAATGATCCACCATCCTGACTTGGATATTTATCGTTATCCCTCTGTGGTCACTAGATTAAAATCCTACGATCCTTCACTAATAGTACTGTGAAGAACCCTCAACACCTGATCCACAACTGTTCAAGGACACTGCTTACTACTTATTTCATGGACAATAGTTGAGCAAGAGTTGCTGGTCTTGCCAGTGATCTCCACAATTTGGAAAAGAATTTAAAAAAAAATTACATCTTTCCTTTCTTGTCCCACAACAGTAATTAGTATTCTCAAAGTTTTATTTTGTTTGATTTCATTTATTATTGTCACAAGTGTACAGTGAGAAGTATTGTTTCTTGCGTGCTATACAGACAAAGCATATCCTTCATAGAGAAGGAAAGGAGAGAGTGCAAAGTGTAGAGAAAGATCAACTTAACATATGATGAGTCCATTTAAAAGTTTGGTGGCAGTAGGGAAGTAGCTGTTCTTGAATTGGTTGGCATGTGACTTTTTGGACTTTTGTATCTTCCCAATGGAAGAAGGGTGCTTGGGATCCATGATTATGCTGGCTGCTTTTCCAAGGCAGTGGGAAGTGTCGACAGAATCAGTGGATGGAAAACTGATTTCCAGTGGACTGGACTTAGTTCACGACTCTTTGTAGTTTCTTGCAGTCTTGGACCGAACAGGAGATATTCCAAGCTGTGATACAACCAGAAAGAATGTTTCCTATGGTGCATCTGTTTTTAAAAAAAAAAAATTGGTGAGAGTTGTAGTGAACACATCCAATTTCCTTAACCTCCTGAAAAGATATAGGTGTTGTTGGGCTTGCTTAACTGTAGCATTGGCATGTAGTGACTTGGACACCTAGAAACTTGAAGCTCTCGACCATTTCCACTTCATCCTCATTGACGTAGACGGGCACGTCCTCCATTACATTTCCTGAAGTCAATGACTAACTCCTTCATTTTACTGACATTGAGGGAGAGATTATTGTCATCATACCAGTTCACCAGATTCTTTCTTATACTCCGTCCCATCGTTTGAGATCCAATCCACTAGGGTAGTGTCATCACCAAACTTGAAAATTGAGTGGAGGGGAATTTGTCCAACAGTTATCGGCATATAAGAGGATGAGTACATAGCCTTGTGGGACACTGGTGTTGAGGATAATCATAGAGGTGTTGTTGCCTATTCTTACTGATTGTGGTCTGTGGGTTAGGAAGTCTAGAATCCAGTTGTAGAGGGAGGAGCTGAGCCCCAGCCATGGAGTTTGGAGATGAATTTCATAGGAATAATAGTGCTGAGGCTGAGCTGTGACCAATAAGTAAGAGTCTGACATAAATATCATTTGTTATCTAGGTGTTTCAGGGTTGAGTGTAGGACCTGGAAGATTGGTGTCTGCTGTGGACCTGTAGTGGCAATCGACAAACTGCAGTGGATCCAGGCAATCTGGAAGGCCAGAATTGATTCGTGCCATGACTAACCTTTTTGAAGCACTTTTATAATGATGGATGTCAAAGCTACTGGGTGATAGTCATTAATACACGCTGCCTGGCTTTTCTTTGTATAGAGAATAGTGTTCTCCCTCTCAACATTTCCTCCTTTTATTTGTTTCTCTCTTGCTCATACCCTTGCGTTTTCAGTCCCGTCCCATCCTCCTTTCCCATTGTTATATTATGTGTTTAATTATATATTGGAGGGAGATTTTTGAGTGTTCAATTAAAGAATTTAAGAAGGGAATAAAAGTCAAACTCTTTTTTTTTTCAGCATGGTACTAATTTGACTGGGGAGTAGAATTTATGTACAATTGGCTCTTTGGATTATTCCAAACTAATCCTGCTGTCCCTCCATAGCGCAGAATCTTCCTTTGTTTTGATTATCATGTCTGCATTCATTTTAAAAGGTGTAGTAGTGTCTACCTCTTGCTAGACCCTAGGAATTTTCTCACTTTTTATGGTGGTTTTAAATTTAAGATCCCTTGTCACTGACTTCCTGGCCAGTTATCTCCTCAAAGCATATCATAATTTTCTAAACATTACTAAATCTTCTATGCTGCAGTCAACATTATCCCAGTGTTAGAGATTTCTCTCCATACTTATAATTAGGTTTGTGAATCTGTGTCATATACTCTTCTGGCTTTGTTATTTCAGTCTGAATGCCTAAAATGCCAGACATTAGTCTAATTTAGCAATTAAATATTTAGAAGTCCTTTATAAACTCAAAATCATATTGGGTTTTTCTGGACTTATTTTCTGTGTTCTTAATTTCAAGAAATTATGTATTTTGAACCTCCAGGTGAATTCCCATTACGTTCATGGTCCCGTTCCTTTTGCCTTTCAAAACTGTTAACACATTGGATCGGCATTTTACAGCCCCTTCCACATCAAGGTATATTTTCAGCAGGGGTGGGGGAGGAACATGTAAAGGTACATAAAATGAGAGATGCCCATCCCAGCACCTTTGTGCCCACTCCACATAATGTGCTGGCTGGGCAGAGACTGAAATAGGCACCTTGCCCACCATTATTAATTGAGCTGTTTATCATGCCAGTGATAGGGATATTATAATGCCCATTGCCTAATATAGTGGGGAGGGCACGATGGAAAGAATGTTTTTGGAAGTTGTTTAAAAAGGGGCAGAATGGCAGGATCCTCTCCTTGTTACTTACCATCCTCCATACATGAGTATAGCAATAGGGTTAACATAGAATAGTACAGCACAGTACAAGTCCTTCAGCCCTCGATGTTGTGCTGAGCGAGCTATGTCCAAACCCAAGATCAAGCTATCCCTTTCCCTAAAAGAGTTGTTTTACTGTAATTGTATAGGGCATTGGTGAGGCCACACCTGGAGCATTATGTGCAGTTTTGGTGCCCTTATCTGAAGAAAGATGTCCTTACTGTTAGAGGGAATTCAGTGAATGTTTACCAGGCTGACTCCTGGGATGGCAGGTCTGTTATATGAGGAGAGATTGAATTGGTTAGGCTTATATTCACTGGAGTTCAGTGAGAGGGGATCTCAAAGAAACTTGTATAATTCTGACTAGGTACAAATAATGTTCCCAATGATGGGGCAGTCCAAAATTAGGGATCATAGCATGAGGATAAAGGGTAAACCTTTTAGAGCTGAAGTGAGGAGAAATTTCTTCACCCAGAGCATGGTGAATATGTGCAAGTCATCACAGAAAGTAGTTGAGTTCAAAACATTGTTTAATCTCGAGAAGAAATTAGATATAGCTCTTGGGGTTAGAGGGATCAAGGAATATGGCAGGATCAGGGTATTGAATTTGATGATCAGCGTGAACAAAATGAATGGTGGAACAGGCTCGAAGAGCCAAATGAGTGACTCCTGCTTCTAGTTTCTATGTTTCTATACACAGTCCTCCACAAACCTCATTCTCCCTTGGATACTCCAGCGGTTAACTGTCCCGAACAGCCATTGCTGACCTGCTTGCTTCTCGTTGCAGTCCTGAAAGCACCCAGTGCTGAGCTCTGGTGCTGCCGGGATTGCCCCCTAATTTAGCCAGCAGCTCTGTTGGGGGGAGAGCGGAATGACTCCCTCCAAGTGAGGGGTGAAAGTCACGCTCTGACCTAGTCTAGCTCGCTTTGTTTCATGTGCTTTGGCTGCAGAGTGGGCTCCTTTCCAGTGTTAGTCACTGGCCAACTCACTGAAGCCATTAATTTACAGTGATCTGATGTTTGCCACTCTGTTAATCATTCTACAAGCTCCTTAAGTCCTTCGCAGCTATTACCATGGAGGAGTCTGATTTTTTTTTTTGCCAGATATAAAAACTGACAGTCTTCAGAATGCCACAGATTATGAAACATAGGATCTCTGCAGTGCAGAAGGGGGCTATTTGGCCCATTGAGTCTACACCGACCCTCCAAAAGAGCATTGCACCTAGGCCCTATCTTTGTAACCCCACATATTTAACTTGCCAATCTTGCCCAAACTACAGGTCTTACGACATTAAGGGGCAATTTAGCACAGCTGTTTCACCTAACCTGCAAGTCATTGGAATGTGGGAGGAAAGCGTAACACTTGGAGGAAACCCACACACAGACGGGGAGACCTGTGCAGACTCCTAAATGAAAGGAATTCTCTGAAATTCCAGGATTGGTGGCCAAGATTAATTTAATTTACTGTTTAATTGAGTATTTATCTTCTTGATTTAATTGCGTTGAAAGCAACATGCTTGCCTGCAAAAGTTGAAGCCAATTTAATTGAGCAAATGGATCAATGCTGCGATATATTCTGGTTTGTGAATGGTGGCTCCCTTCCTCATTGGTGCTTTTATTCTATTTGTGAAATGAATACCATTGCTGTTTAGATCAAATCGCAGTCGATCAATCAGGCGATTAACTGACAGGTTATCAGTTATGATTTTTGTACAACTGATGCATGAAGGGTGCAATGTTTCAGATACATGCTAAGAACAGGTGTAAAGGTAATGATGCTGAACTTGCTGTTAACCTGCTGTTAATGAGGCACGCCTGTGTCCATGCAGTAAATCAGTCAGCACTGAACCGTAGAGAACACAACTAACTCAATTCATTTGACTGGAGAACATTTGAATGTGTCTTTTTTTTAAAAAAACAATTACAGAAGGGCGTCAACAACGTGGCTGTTGTTATGGAGAGTTTGACAGACGAATATTTTCCCCGGACCAATGAGGAATTGGACCGAAGCAGAACTCTGCTTTTATTCTCTAGTATTGAGTTGATTTACGAGGTCATTTTGTGATTGTTCACAGTCAATTGTCCCAATTAGAAGTCCCCAACCCCCTAATCCATCACACTGGCTGCTGGGAAAGTTTGTGCTGTAAATCTTTTTTGCACCACGAGTTTACGAAACTTGTCTACAAATCTGCTGCAAACAGTGTAGCTCCCTCAAGAATGAAACATGTATGCACTATAATATTTTTAACCTCTGGTTACCAAGCTATGTATGGCGTGTTTCAGGTAACTGTGGGGAAAGAGGTCCCTGAGATATAAGTGAAAGTTTCTAGACCACCTCCCAAAGTTGAGGCTAAATCTCGCACTCCTGTTCTGGTTGATCTCTATTGGATTCCTGGGGTTAAAATCCTTATAGATCCACAAAATCCCTACAATGCAGAAGAAGTGGCCCATTGCATCCACACCGACTCTCTGAAAGAGCATCACACCCAGGCCCACCTCCCCACTCTACTGCTGTAACTGTACACGTTTAGCATAGCCAATCCATCTGATCGATACATCTTTGGATTGTAGGAGGAAACTGGAGCACCAGATGAAGCGCACTCAGACACCAAGAAGATTGCAAACTCCACGCAGTCACTTAAGGCTGGAATCGAACCTGAGTTTCCAGCACTGTGTAACCCATTATCAAATTTTTCTTGGTCTTTCCCAGCGTTAAACCTGCAATCCGCACCTTGAAAACCAGCACACCAAGTTCCATTCTTACAATTTATTCCACTTTGTTTGTCCCTCCCTTTGTTCTAATCCATCAGTGGCAAAACCTTCAATCTTGCTGTTTGGAACTTTCTAAACCAATTCTTCAGCTAAGTGTCTGCTTCTACATCTTCAAACATCTCTTCTTGAACTCTCCTTTTACTCATTTTGTCACCTTCTGTGACTTCTTGATCACTCCTGGTTTGTTTTCTGATCTCCTGTGAAGCGCTTGGGGGTCATTTATTAACCCTAAGTTTGTGATACAGATTTGTTCATCATTCAAATTAAGGGTAAAACAGAAACATGCAACGTTCAAGGTCACCTGCAATGACTAGATGGGACCTAAGTTATTTAACCACTTGACTACTGAGCATAGAAGTAGAACGTAGCCTATTTTTGAAGATTAATTATTGAATCTGTGCAGAAGTTATATGGTTGCTTCTGAGCTGCATAATGCAAATGAACTCCTGTGGGGATCTGATTGAAAATGCACTGTTATTTTATGTAAGTGTAATTGCATAGCATTAAATTTGGATCTGCTCTAGTATTTGTTCTCAAGTGTAATTTTATTCTTTAGCCATTCATTAAACTGTGCGAGTATGGTAAATAACATTTAAAAGTTAATTTAATTTTGGTTAAAGATTTGACCTTTTTCATATTGCTTCAAGTTTGATGCTCAATTCTGTCATAATGGTTACATTTATCTCCTCGTTATAATTCTAAGCAGTTGGATATATTACTGACAGACTTTAGATACTTGGCAGCAAACAGTGAATCCAACTTGCTCAGAGTGGATCTGTGCAAACACAAATCCACTCCTTACTCGTTCCAAAAAACCAAACTCCAACTCCGATTGAATCTGATTCATGGTCCCTACAAAAAGGACAAGCAGAATTAAGTTTAGTAAATTTGCAGATGATATCAAGATTGGTGGTATAGTGGACTGTGAAGAAGGTTATCTCAGATTGCAACAGGATCTTGATCAATTGGGCCAGTGGGCTGACGAATAGTAGACGGAGTTTAATTTAGATAAATGCGAGGCGATGCATTTTGATAGATCGAACCAGAGCATGATTTACTTGGTTAATAGTAGGGCACTGGGGCAAGTTATACAAAGAGATCTAAAGATACATGTTCATAGCTCATTGAAACTGGAGTCACAGGTGGACAAGGTGGTGAAGAAGGCATTCTGCATACTTGGTTTCATTGAATACAGGAGTTGGAACATCTTGTTGAAATTGTACAAGACATTGGTAAGACCACACTTGGAATATTGCAATAAGTTCTGGTCACCTTTATTATGGACAAGATGTTATTAAACTAGAAAGAGTGCATAAAAGATTTACTAGGATGCTACCAAGACTTGATTCGAGTTATAAGGCGAGACTGTATAGACTGGGACTTTTTTCTCTGGAGCAGAGGTGGCTTAGGAGTGATCTTATAAAATTCTTTAAAATAATGAGAGGCATAAATCAGCTAGGTCGTCAATATCTTTTCCCAAAGATAGGGAGGTCTAAAACTAAAGGCCTCCATAGGTTTCTGGTGAGGGGGGAGAGATACAAAAGTATCCTGACATAATTTTTCCACAGGGTGGTGAGTGTCTGGATCAAGCTGTCAGAGGTAGTAGTAGAAGCGAGTACAATTTTGTCTTTTATAAAGCATTTAGATAGTTACGTGAGTAAAATGGCTCTCGAAAGCTATGGGCCAAACACGGGCATTTGGGACTAGCTTAATTGTTTTAATTAAAAAAGGTAGCATGGACAAGTTGGGCTGAAGGGCCCATTTCCATGCAGTAAACCTCAAAGACTCTAACAAGATCCAAGCTGACAAGATAAGACATTCCATGTGGAGTTTGGGCCATGGAAATGTTGCTCGGAGGCAGTATTATGTGGTCAGCTCGAGATTAAGTCATAGTTTTGTTGCTGTTACGACTCAAGATTTGCATCAATTTTGAGCCGTTGCCAACTGACTGAGATGAGCCAACAAAAATTGGTTTGAATGGGGTCTTGTTAAACAAGAAGCAGCACGGTGACACAGTGGTTAGCATTTCTGTTTCATAGTGCCAGGGATCTGGGTTCAAATCCAGCCTTGGGTGACTGTGAAGTCTGCCCATTCTCCTCATGTCTGCATGGGTTTCCTTCGGGTGCCCTGGTTTCAAAGAACGAAAAATACAAAAAAAAACAGCACTGGAAACAGGCCCTTCGGCCCAATGAGCCTGCGCCGCCACCCTGATGTTCCCACCTTGACCCGTGATCCCTGTTTATGTTTATACATCTATGGATTGAAACCAAATTTGAGACAATTTAGGGAGAATTTGTTTTGCTAATTAGCCTAAGAGCACATTTTTGGGACGTGGGAGGAAACTGGAGCACCCGGAGAAAACCCACGCAAGCACCAGGAGAATGTGCAAACTCCCACAGACACAGGCCCAAATCCACATATATGCAAAGCACAGTGATAGTCACTGAGCTGTTGTGTTGCCCATCAAATGGTCCAGGTCAAGCATACACTAACAATGTGAAGCACTAGAATACTCTCAAAAAATTCCAAGAGCAGCCCTCTCACGATCCATCGCGTGTATGCTCCTTGTTAGATGACAAGGCGGACCAAAGCACCTGTAGAATAAAAAGGACAGCAATATCATCGTCTATTTACACACTTCCCAGGGACTCCCAAAGCTCATGATCCCTATTTTAAATCAATTTTCTATACCCCTTCATTCCCATTCTGTTCATGTGCCCATCTAAGTATCTCTTAAATAACTCCAGAGTGCCTGCCTCCACCACTTGGCAGCGCATTCCATACACCCACCACCCTCTGTGTGAAAAAACTCCCTCTAGCATCCAAATTATACCTTACCCCCCCTCACCCTAAGCCTGTGACCCCTATGTGCTATTTGAGTCTATCCTAGGTAAAAGTTTAACCCTGTTTACTCTATCTATACCCCTTATAATCTTGTACACCTCTATTAGATCTCCTAAGTCTACGTCTTTCTAAGAAAAACAGCCCCAATTTGCCTAACCTCTCCTCGTAACTCAGACCTTCCATACCAGGCAGCATCCTGGTAAACCTCCTCTGCACTCTCTCCAGAGTCTCCACTTCCTTCCGGTAGTAAGGCGACCAGAACTGGACGCAGTATTCCAAATGAGGTCTAACTAACGTTTTATACAACTACAACATTAAAGGCCAGCTCTTGTACTCTATACCCCTTCCTATAAAGGCTAGCATACTATATGCTTTCTTCACAACCTTCTCCACTTGCTCTGCCACCTTCAGAAACTTGTTCACCTGCACTCCCAGGTCCCTCTGCGTTTCTGTACTCTTAATAGGTCTACCCTTTATCATATTCCTCCCCCCTACATTCTTTCTCCTGAAATGCATCACCTCACATTTATCAGGATTGAGTTCCATCTGCCATCTATCTGCTCAAGCTACCAGCCTATCTATGTCCTGCTGCATTGCTTGACAATGCTCCTCACTATCCGCAAGTCCAGCCGTCTTTGTATCATCTGCAAACTTGTTGATCGCTCCACTTTCCTCCCACAGTCCAAAGATATGCGGGTTATGTGGATTGGCCATGCTAAATTTCCCTTTCATGTCAGGGGACTAGCTAGAATAAATGCATGGCATTATGAGGATAGAGCCTTAGTGGGATTATGGTCAGTTCAGACTCGATGGGCCGAATGGCCTCCTGCACTGCAGAATTTTATGATTCTAAGTGCTTGTCATTTTCTTGCCACTGTTGTAAGTTGTGAGGTTTGATAGTATGTGCAGGAAAGCTGCTCAACTCTTGGACGTTATGACTAAATGTAATCATTTCTCTCCCAATTTTCATACACGTGCATCTCTGAATTGAAGGTTAATGATCTGGAATCAGAACTCTGCTTGACTCCCCAATTAGGTGCAACATTGATTTGATATTGAGATCAATTTATGCAGGACAGGCTTGGAATTAAACCTGGGGCCTCTTTGGTCTGTTTGAACCATTGAGGGATTTTTTTTTTTAAGGCATTGCACTTGAAAAATCAAAAGTGAAAATGGAACATTTTGGAAATGCAAAATATGAACAAACTGCTGGAAAAGCTTGACAGGTCTGGCAGAATCTGTGACCAGAGAAACAGGGATCTGTGTTCAAATCCAGCTTTGGGTGACTGTGTGGAATCTGCCCATTCTCTTTGTGAATGCATGGGTTTCCTTCGGTACCCCGGTTTCCTTCCACAGTCTGAAGATATGTAGGTTGGGTGGATTGGCCGTGCTAAATTGCCCTTTCATGTCAGTGGAACTGGTTAGAATGAATGCATGGCAGTATGAGGATAGAGCATTGGTGGGCTTATGGTCAGCTCAGACTCGATGTTAGGGGTAAGTTTTTCACTGAGGGTGGTGAGTGAGTGGAATTGGCTGGCATCGGTGGTGTAGAGGTGAACTCGCTGGGGTCTTTTTAAAAAAAACTTCTCGATGAGCACGTGTGATTTAATGGGATTGGGGGTTACAGATAGTTCTGTGGCCTGGTGGGTATGGATATGATCGCAACTTGTGGGCCAAAGGGCCTGTTTGTGCTGTAGTGTTCCATGTTCTATGTTCCATGTTAAGAGGAACATTTGTGTTTTGAGGTGAACGGACAGATGATTGTGTAGGAAGGAGCGGGATTGAGGAGAGAACCACAGTGTTATGGAGGGAAAGGATCCTTTGGAAACCGGACCAGGGATTGATGTGTTTGCTGGTGACTTCATGACGTATGTGGTGGAAAATGTTGGAGGATGAATCTTAAGAATCTGGATGCTGGTACGGTGAAACATGAGGATACTGATACATGCCAGTTTGAATCTTGTTCTCCACATGCGGAGGTATTCATTAGAATACTCTTTCTCTCTCTCTGGACAGATGTTTTGTCTCTATACTATAATGTTTACCACTTCCTTGGTCTTCTGTTGCGTGACATCTTGTCCGTTTATTTCTCCTAACCTGAACCCTGTTCCTGTTCAATAGCCCAGAGGTGGTATTGCAAGGCTATTAATCCAGAAGCTGAGCTAATGTTCTGGGGACCAAGGTTTGAATCCGCCATGGCAGGTAGTGAAATTTAAATTCAATTTTAAAAAAAATCTGGAATTAAGAATCCACTGATGACCATGAAACCACTGTCGATTTGTTGGAAAAACCCATCTGGTTCGCTGATGTCCTTTTTAGGGAAGGAAATCTGCCAAGCTTATCTGGTCTGGCCTACATGTGACTCCATTGCTCTGGCTCTGTAGTTGACTCTCAACTGCCTTCAGGCAATTAGCGATGGGCAATAAGTACCGGCCAGCTGGTAATGCCCATGAATGAATAAAACAAAAATTTGTACAAGTGGAAGAACAAATACCTCACAATAAATATCATTCTCTTCTTGAGTTCTCTTCAGGAAGACAAACCCTTGGTGATTATTCATTGAATCGTCACGATTTTCTTTATGACGGGTTGGGCGAAGAGGCCACTTCCACGTCTACCCCCGGAAGAGGGATTGAATTCTATACTGACACTAATCTAATCTATATGCTAACCAACTGCACCTCCACCAAATATCAAAAAAATGAAGAATTTTATGCTATATGGTTTATTGAGTAAGATTTGTTGCACAGTGTTCAATCTTTTTCAGACCTGAACAATTTGTTAGGATTTCCCTTTGTTGTCTATTGAAAAAACATTCCGGGTGAGTTGTCTCAGTCATGTTCATTTTTGGTGGATTTTTGCCGATGGCCTACACTGCAGCTGTTGCCTTTTCCTGAACTTGGATGAAGTTATGACTTCCATTAATCGGTGGTTTCACTAAGAGTGCATTGGACTTCTCTTTGATTGTGCTACTGAATGGTCCACAGAGCAAAAGTATTTCCTTTCACTGTGCCTCACAGATAAGAGTATGGTGTGATTTGACGAGGATATCATCGGAAAGGACATTGTATGTTTCCCTCCTTAAAATGACATTTGTGCACTTCACTCCTCTGTGCAATGTGCCATTGTGGGAAAACTGGATTTTTTTGAGTTTGTGCCAATACCTGTTGAACAGATGTGGTGTGTAAGATTTTTGACTTTCAACTTTGGACTAACACTTGCCAGGAAATTGTATGAGCAGGAGCTGGAACTGGTCACCATATTGGAGAATGAGTTCAAAAATCCAATTCTTATTCCATTTTGATTTGAATCTTGACAAAAATAAATAAGCTGATTGAATATTTGCCAATGACGCAAGACACATTTATATGCTGCTTTTCACAACTGCTACATAACTCTAAGTGCTTTAAAACCAATGGTTTATCTTTGAAATGTAGTCAGTTTGCAGACAGAAAGCTCCCGCGAATAATCTGTTTTTGTGGTGTTGATGGAGGGGTAAATGTTGGCAAGGTACTGGGATAGCTTCCCTACTCCTCTTCGAAATAGGACATGTCACATCCTCCTGAGAGGAGGTTTCTGCTTAACAACATCTCTGAAAGCCGACATGCCAGCACTCGGTACTCCCTCAGCACTGCACTGGAATGTCAGCCATTGAACTTTGTGCTGTAGTCCTGAAGAGGAACTTGAAACCTGGAAACTCGGAGATGGGAGTGCTACGAATTAAGCCACGCTGGACACCGGTGGGAAAGCAATGTAGACAATTTTAAGGTAAAGGCAAATTACTGCAGATACGAAATTTGAAACAAAAACAGAAAATGCTGGAGAAACCTAGCCGGTATGGAGAGCAAATAGAGTTATTCTTTCGAGTCTGGATGACCCTCCATCAGAACTGAAAAGTTGGTTCTATTCTCTCTCCACAGATGCTGCCAGACCTCTTGAGTTTCTCCCAGTGTATTCTGCAGACAATTTTGAAGTTGGGTGAATGCACAGTCTTTTTTCTAAAATGATGGCGTTTCATTTTGGAAGACTTATTCAAATCCTGTTCTGTATATGAATTATTTAGGATTGTGTTACAGTAACTGGAGCTTTGCAATTTTGCAAAATGAAGGCTTAACACTGGTTACCTCGGGGGAAATGGCTGAGTACGGAGCTCAAAAATTGCAAAGAGAAATGGTGTGAGTGCAAGGTAGATCAGTCAGTTGTTGAAACAGAGATGGAATTAAATGAATTAGGTGGATTATTTTATCTCAGACAATTCTGACAATGGGCCCACTTGATGCTGCTTAAGTGAGGATGCCAAAATGCCAGGTTTCCAGTATTCATGGGCTTTTTTCTTCGTGGTTCAAAGTGCAGCACACCTTGACAGATCTAGAAGAGAATTGTGTGTTCAACTTCAGCATGGCGCTGACAACGTTTTATCAGTTTATATCCTCATGCCAAATTCAGTTCTAATACAAACCATCGAGGTTCCCCTGTGACTTGTGCTGCTTGACATTACACGGGTGATTAAACAGGTCATTTCCCCTCATTTTCTAATTTTTAAGGATCTGGTACGCCAGCAGGCCACCAATAACCTGAGCAACAGGAAACAATTCTGAAGTGCTACTCTGAAACACAACGCTGAGAGGAGCTTGCAAAACCTGACTGATGTCACTTCATATTATGGGACGAGATAAAATTGTGTTGGCTGTACTTAGCAAATTTAACATAAGGTACTGTGGTACCCCTGGTGCTTCTAGCAATAACCTCTGTTCAATTTGATAAGTATACTCCTTCTCTGTGTACTGCAGAGGGCCTTGTTTTTTTCTGCAGGAACGCTAATTTAATGAGCAAAAAAATGCACTTTGTGTTAATTGAAATTATGCTCGATGTCAGTGGTAAGTGCAGTTAACTACAGAATGCTGACCTTGCAATGTTTTAATCATTTGACTGCTGATTGCCCTCATCTGTTCCTCAGTTCGATAAGCAATATCTGCCGTGAAAATTAGTTCCCATGTATGCACACAAAACAACAGTGATTACGATGTGAAACCAACTCACCGGCTGCAAAACGTTTACAGGCATCTTGAGGATATGAAAAGCACTTTAATAATGGGAGTTTCTTCTGATTTTGCTGTGAATTAAGAATAATTGTCAGAGCATTTTGAAAGCTTTCTGTGTACCTTGAATGGAAAATTGAACACTCTCTGCAGTTACTGGGAACTGCATTGTGACCTGATCAACTTGCAAGATATGCATTCTTAAAAAAAAGATTTTTTTTAGTGAATACAATCAATCTTTTTGTATTGTAGTTTTATTTTTCACTTGCTTTTTTTTAAAATCCAACCTTTAAATGAACTCTCGGTTTTTAGTCTGAGTAGAGATCCTCTGATAGATGTAGTTGGATTTGTGAAGTCTCTTATGCACAATATACTTGAATGAGCTGGTAATTGTCAAATTCTGTTATAGAATCCCTACAGTACAGAAGGAGGCAATTCGGCCCATCGAGCCTGCACTGACAAGCTCACCCTGTCCCTGTAACCCCACATATTTACCTTGCTAATCCCTCCCCCCTCAGCTCCCCTCCCCCAAAACTATGGTCAATTTAGCATAGCCATCCAATCTGATTTGCACATCTTTGGACTGAGGGAGAAAACCAGAGCACCTGGAAGAAACCAACACAGACGTATAGAGAATGTCAAACTCCACACACTGATCCAAGCTGGGAATCGAACCCGGGTTCCTGGTGCTATGAGGCAGCAGTGCTAACCACTGGGCTATCATTGATGTTGTTGTCCCTCAGCTTATAGCTTTCATTTATTTCCAATCCAAGATCTTAAGGCAAGGTAATAGTGTCGGGAGAAAGTTTGACCAGCTTAGAGGATGATCACAAGGATGTTGTTTCATTTGATCCTTACTGACAGAGACTGACTGCGTTGTGACTTTGGTGTGGGCTGCGTACGTTCTTTCTGAATTTATCATGATTGTCTTTGTTCACTCCCCTGTCTCTACCCTATAAATATTAACTGGATTTCAGTTTGTGTCCTTACCTGGTGGTCATGAGAGAAATATCCAAAAGAAAAATTGCTGTACGTTAGCAACATGCTCTACTAATGAGTTCTCCCTCTTGGATACAGCACAGGGGCAAAGTTAGTCTAAACCCATCCTAACGTTCTGTGCAGTGACACTAACTGTGCAATGTTTCCAATTCTATTTCAAAGAAATATGATTGCACTCTGTTGCATCAGCAAACAATAAGAGACTCCTGTGTAATCCACTGACTGGATACATTCTGTCTGTCTCATTGGTGTCTAAGCAAGGAAGTGATGCAATAACATGAGCATCCTGTGGGAGTAGATAGACAGCTAATGCTTTCAGTTGTCTGGCCGCAGAGCATTATTACTTGTTCCTGCAATGTGAGAGTTGCTGGCCAGCAATTGTTGTCTGTCCCTAATCATCGATCACAACTCCAAGTGCAAAATTAATTGGAGATAATCCATCAGCTAGTCCAATTCTGTAAATCCCCAGAGAGGCATTTGTTTACCTTGGTAGAAAGCCTGTCAACTTTCACAATTATGCTCAAGGATTTTGGCTAACTTGGAGGCTAATCAGTTTATCCTTCTCCTGAATAGAAAAACTTCTTCACATTGTCCTTTTCTTACCCTGGTTTCTCTTTGCAATAAGAAGTCTCACAACACCAAGTTAAAGTCCAACAGGTTTATTTGGTAGCAAAAGCCGTTAGCTTTTGAGCACTGCCCCTTCATCAGGTAAGTGGGAGTTCTGCTTACAAACAGGGCATACAAAGACACAATTTACAAAATAATGTTTGGAATGCGAGTCTTTACAGGTAATCAAGTCTTAAAGGTACAGACAATGAGTGAAGAAAGGGTTAAGCACAAGTTAAAGGAGGTGTATTGTCTCCAGTCAGGACAGTTAGTGAGATGAGATTTTGCAAGTTCAGGCAAGTCATGGCGGTTACAGATCATGTGAGATGAACCCAAGATCCTGGTTGAGGCTGTCCTTGTGTGGAACTTGGCTATCAGTCTCTGCTCAGCACCTCTGCGTTGCCATGTGTTGTGAAGACTGTCTTGGAGAACGCTTACCTGAATGTCAGTGAATGGCCGTGACTGCTGAAGTGCTCCCCAACAGGAAGAGAACACTCGTGCCTGGTGATTTTTGATTGGTGTTCATTCATCCATTGTAGTAGTGTCTGCATGGTTTTCCCCAATGTACTATGCCTCAGGACATCCTTTCCTGCAGCGTATCAGGTAGACAATGTTGGCTGAGTTGCAAGAGTACGAAACCAGAGCATTTGGAGCAAACAAGCAGACACAAAGAGAACATGCAAGCTGCAAGCAGACAGTTGCTCAAGGTCAGAATTGAATCTGTGTTCCTGGCGCAGTGGGGCAGCAGTGTAACCACTGCCACCAATAATGGACAAATTTTAATGGACTTATTCCCCTTTTTGTTCAGTGTTTGCCTCAATTGATGCAGCCTGTTTGATAGGTTGGACATTCCTGCTTATTGTCCCTAGGGAAGAATTAACTTCCAAGGAGTGGCAATCGCAGCCGGATTGCTAAGTGTACCTGGTGGATGGTGTTCTTGCACGAGATGATGGCATCTGTGTCAATGATCCAACACGTCTTGAAGAGGTTGCTGTAGCAGGGTCATGTGGTGTCATGGTCACTGTTCTGAAGACTGTGTGTAGTTTGTTGCGGACAATGGTCTGTTTGAGGCTGTGCGGTTCTTGGTTCCCTTTGCAATTCAGAAGGTTCATGGAGGCAAAGAGCAAATCATCTTGATGACCTTGTATTAGCTTCAATATGTTTTTGGCTGTGGGAACAGATGTAATTCTGTTACTCTTTAATTGAGAGAGCTCTCAATGCGACACCATCTTAATGCAGACATTGCCTGCTGTGGCTATTGTAAGCTATCAGCTCCTACAGCAGGGCTCCTAACACCTTGATCATTTAGTACACTATGCCCATTATCTCAACATGTATGCAGAAAGGGATAATTTTATTTAGAAATGTTTTATACTGTCAGTTAATCCCACTGCTTCCTATTTCTCACATTTGTTTTCAGTTAGTTTGCATTCTAGTTCTGTTCACGTACACATTGTAAACATTTCAGTTTTTCTGATAACTTTAGATTCCAGTTTATTAGCAAATTATTATTGCTGGGGGCAGCTTGACAGACAGAGTCTTTGTGATCTCAAACTGCGATTGTAAACTGGTATGAAATAACATTACCATAGTTGTCCACTGACTGAGTGAGAATGTTGATTGAATTTTCATGGACACTTGTAGAACCCAATTATTTATTCAATATGAAAATAGATTTGCAGATTGTGATGCTGTTTGTTTGCGCTGGTGTAAAACTTAAGTGACTAAAGGAAGGATTGCTGAGGCAGGGAATAGTTGAATGTAAATGAACTGAGATCGACTTTTGTTGGTTAATGGTATCAAAGTATATAGAGCAAAGGTGTGGATAGGGAGTTGAGTTGTGGATCAATTGTGGTCTGTTTGAATGACTGATTTACTCATCCTAAATCCTTATTTTGCTTGAGTATCATTTTATGTAGGGAAGTCAGAGGGCAGGATACAGGGCACAAACCTATCCTCCAGCCATTTCATAGAACAGAAGAGACCATTCGACCCACTGAGTCTGCACCAATTCTCTGACAGAGTATCTTACTCAGGGCCTCTTCCTTCCCCTGTAACCCTATGTATTTACCATGGTTAAGTCATCTAATCTGCATATCTTGAGACACTAAAGGGCAATTTAGCATGTGACCAAACCATCTAACTGCACATCTTTGGACTGTGGGAGGAAACCCACACAGACACAGGGAGAACATGCAATCTCCATGCAGACAGTTGCTCAAGGCCAGAATTGAACCTGGGTCTGTGGCGCGTGGGGCAGCAGCGGCAACCACTGTGCCATCAATACTAGACCAATTTTAATGTTCTTGTGCTTCAATTGATGCAGTCTGGTTAATAGGTTGGACATTCCTCTTTATTATACCGAGGGAAGAATTAACTTCCGAGGAGTGGCAAACACTGCCTGTTTGCTCACGCTGAAATGCAGCCAGACCATTCTCACCCAACCATCGGGCTTGGGCTGGGAAGGAAGAAGGCAATGCAGCGGCTTCCTGAGTTGAGGGAAAGGAAGCCACATCCTGTTTCTTGTAACTGCACTAGCTGTCATTGTCAACAGCATTGTTTGTGGAAGCAGGGTCAACTTTATTCCTCCGTTTTGAGACCAGCATTTCAGATTTTAATATAAAGCATACTCTGAGCACTGAAATGCAACCTCAGGCTGTACCCCACGTCTTCGGTTGTAAAAGAGCTTGTTGCATTGAATACTCTCTGTAGTTCATAGAATCGTAAACTTCTACGGGGCAGAAGGAGGCCCATATATCCCATATGGGGATAAGGCCACCCAGGTCCTATCCCCATAAACCCATGCATTTACTCTAGCTGGTCTCTCTGATACTAAGGCAATTTAATACGGCCAGCTCATCTAACCCGCACGTCTTTGGACTGTGGGAAGAAATCAGAGCAGCCAGAGGAAACCAATGCAGACACGCGGAGAATGTGCAAATTCCACACAGGAAGTGAGCCAAGTCAGGAATCAAACCTGGATTCCTGGCGCTGCAAGGCAGCTGTGTTAACCACTGTGCCACTTGCAAATGTTTATGGCTTCGGGTGTCCCTGATATATAAATTGCCTTGTAATTTGGATTTCTCAGTAAGTGTCTGATTACACAGTTTTCACTATTTTGCTGAATTTGCTGTTTTAAAATATGAAGCATGATGAATAAACAATATTCCTGTCTTCTTTATTCTGAGTATGTATGTATATTGTCATTATAATTCAGTGCGTTTTTACAGCCATGCATAGTGACCTTTTAATAATAATATCTCCTTAAAACTGTTGAAGATCATGGAAGTTCAGATACTTATTGATTTCCATTGATGCCAACTCAATTATGACATGCTCTATGTATAAATTCATTGCAACCTCACTAAGGAATATTCTGTCTTGTCCAATCTACTATTTGATGTAATTAAAATGAATTTTCATGGCAAATGGAAGTTTAGATGACAGTTTTGGTAAAATGAAAGAGCCTTTGAAGTAACTAATAGGTTCCTTCCATTAGCAGTTTCTCTGATGTTGGAAACTAATCTTTTGAAAGATGCTGAGAAGTCTCTGTATGCACTCGCTCCCTGTAGGGATGTGTGTCGTTTGCCCGAACCCAGAGAGCGCTACTGTATGTTGGCAGAGACGAGGCTTAGGGAGCCCTTGTGTCTGAATAGAGATGCCTCTGAAGTTTGCAGCTCTCCAACGTGAAGTATTCTGAGCTGGGACCACCCCGCCCTTGGGGCATTGGCTTCAACTATTGTCTGGAGCTCGAGTTGAAAAACATTTGAAGCACGGTGACAGATTGACCCTTCCAGGTTCCATTAGTGAGACAGACTGGCGTGTCAATCATCAGTTGTGCCCCGCAGGCTGCCTGCTGTTCATATTGGATTACTGAGTCTGCTTCGTTCTGAACTTTCATTGATAGGCGTGTCATCTTGGAGTACCTTCTCCCTCAAAATGACCCACTTTAGGAACCTCCCACCCTTGGGATATGCGCCATTTGATTTTTGAGATTAAAATAAGTTGACATAAATCAGTTGTAAATGTTCTGTGGAGAAAAATGGCTCTGTCCGTAAGTGCTTAGTTCAAATTAAATGCACTTCCTAAAATTTGGACGTTCCTACTTTTAACCAGTAAAATGTCTGCACTCAGAACCATTTTATTTACTTCATTCATTCACAGGAATGGGCGTTGTTGGATGCCCAGCGTTTATTGCCCATCCCTATATGCCCTTAACTGAGTTGCTTGCTAGGCTATTTCAGAGGGACATTTAAGTATCAACCATATTACTGGAATCGTGGCACAGTGGTTAGCACTGCTGTCTTACAGTGCCAGGGACCTGGGTTCAATTCCCAGATTGGGTCACTGACTAGAATTTGCATGTTCTCCCCGTATCTGCGTCGGTTTCCTCCAGTGCTCCCGTTTCCTCCCACAGTCCAAAAGCTGTGCTGGTTTAGATGCATTGATCATGCTAAATTCTCCCTCATTGTATCTGAACAGGGACCAGAGTATGACAACTAGGGAATTTTCACAGTAACTTCATAACAGTGTGAAAGTAAGCTTACATGTGACTAATAAATAAACTTTACATGTACGCCAGAAAAGGCATGGAAAGCAAACTCCCTTCTCTAGTGGAAGTGAACCCGATGAGTTTTTACAACAGTGGTTTTGTGGTCATCATTAGACTTCTATTTCCAGATTTTCATTGATTTCAAATTTCGTCATCTGCCATGGTGAGATTCGAACCTGGGGCCCCAAAGAATTACTTAGATTACTAGCCCAATGACAATACCACTGCCTTCCTTCAGCCATGATGATTAAAAAGGTCAAAATTTATTACATTTTTAAACTGATGTTTGAATTTGACAATTCATCCATTTATTTTTTTTATTAAAGCATTTTTAATTGCAGCCTTCATGTACTGAGAGCTCATTTGGTGAGAGTGCCATGGTGCTGTAGTACATATCGTTTATGCAATTGGCAGGTTGCTAAAAGCTGATTGCAAATTCTGTCTTCCAACAATCATCAATATCCAATTATTTGGTTCCAAAATATAAAATGTACAATTGGAACTAAAGGCCTTTTACTTTCAGAATTAAACCTGATATTTGTCCCCATAACTGAACATCACCCTGGCCCCTGCCAACTCCAATTGGAAACTTTAATATTGGGAGCACAGTCTCAAGGAAACAAGAGAATGCAGAATCGAGTGTTACAGGGATAGCTTGGGGTGTAGAGAAAGATCAGCTTAATACAAGGTAAGTTCATTCAAAAGTTTGAAAGCACCAGGGAAGAAGCTGTTCTTGAGTCGGTTGATATGTGACCTCAGACTTTTCTATCTTTTTTCCAATGGAAGAGAGAGTGTCTGGGGTGTGTGAGGTCTTTAGTTATGTTGGCTACATTGCCGGGGCAGCGCGAAGTGTAGATAGAATCAGTGGATGAGAGACTGGTTTGCGTGATGGATTGGGCTACATTCATGACCTTTTGCAGTTTCTTGCGGCCTTGGACACCGCAGGAGCTATACCAAGCAGCGAAACAGCTGGAGAGAATGCTTTCTATGGTGCATCTGTAAAAGTTGGTGAGAATCGTAGCTGATATGCCAAATTTTCCTCGGTTTTTTGAGAAAATAGAGGCATTGGTGGGCTTTCTTAACTTTAGTGTCAGGATGCGGGGACCAGGACATGTTGATGATCTGGACACCTAAAAACTTGAAGCTCTTGCCCCTTTCCACTTCATTCCTGTTGATATAGACAGGGGCATGTTCTCCTGTATGTTTCCTGAAGTCAATGACAATCTCCTTTTTGTCCCAAACAATCAACATCATTTTTTTTCTCTCATGTAATATTTGGTATTCTTGCATCTGCCCTGATTAAATGCAAGACAAAAAGCTTTGACAGCATGTCTCTTTGTTCCAGCAGTACTAAAGTCCGTGTCTTGAGTTTGGTGTGGGGTGGTGATGGAATGAAAATCAGAGAGCCTGTTTAAATTCTTTAGCCATCATTTCCTTGAATGTTTATTTTGTGTTTTCTTTATTTTTTCACGGGATGTGGACATTGCTGGCAAGGCCAGCGTTTGCTGCCCGCCTCCAAATGCTCTTGCAGTCAGTGGATTTTTATGCCATTTCAGAGGGCGGTTTAGAATCAGTTGTATTGCTCTGGGTCTGGAGTTACATGGAAGCCAGAGCAAGTGAAAAGGTAGCACATTTCCCTTCCAAAGGATATTAATGAATCCAGATGGCTTTTTACAACAATTGATAGTTTTGTGGTCGCCATCACTGAGACTAGCTTTATATTTTGGATTTATTAAAATAAATTGTTGTAGTGAGATTTAAACACATGTCCAAAGGGCCTGGGCCTCTGGATCATCACATCAGAGACACTGTCTGTGTGATCTCTCCTTTTTGGTGTTTTACTGTTTGGGTGCACTTGTTCATTTTGAATGCAGCATGCTATTTGTCTATAATATTCATAAATTAGACACATTTCAAATTTGGCTTTATTTAGAGAAAGAACGACAGATTAACGTTTACTTCCCTTGAGTGCTTTTGCATTATGTAGATGTCATGCTGGATTTCGTTCAAATTTATTAAGCTATTTAGGTATTACCAGTTATGTTATAGCTACCAATTATTACTATTTAATAGTACAAAATATATATTCTAGTGGAATAATTAAAAAAATCTTGCTTTGAATTTAAATATGGCAAAAAAATGGCTGGTTATATTTTGTACAGTTTCTGTTTTGCATTATAATGTTATTGCAGAGGTAAACAAAGTAGTATAGTGGAATTATCCATTTCATCCCACCAGTTATAAAATAGGCTTGAGTAGAGCAATTGAGCCCTTTTTAGGCTGTGTCTAGTGTCTGATTCCAGCTGAGTTGGGTTAGTTTAGCCAGTGGATGTCCACACTATTGATTTATTAGCAAATGCGAGAATTAAATTCGGATTAAATAGGACTGTTTGTTTAGTACAAATTATTATGTAAATCCATTACTTTAGTGAGCTACAAAAAAATTCCCTTGTGAAGCTTTCAAAATTTCACACAATAACGAATAATATTTGGCTCAGGAGAAAGATTCCAAAGGTTTTGTTTCAGTTAAAGACTTCTGTTTTATGACTGACGGGAAGATTGGATTGGGAAAGGTGAATAACAGTGTATTGTCTGTTTTGTATAATTTTTGCAGGAGTGAAAATTACAACCCCCCACCCCGCCTTCATCCTCCGCGTCCCCAGCAGACGATGCTGGAGTGCTGCAGCATTTTAATTAACAAATTAATATCTGTATGGAGACAACATGTCCCAAGTGAATCTGAGTACTTTTTTTAAAGCCTTTTCTGATGTTGGCTTCTATCAATTATTGGTTTATTCCATATTTTTGCTGTCTTCAATTTTTTTTTTTCTTTTGACTATTTTCACCCCTGAATAAAATATTATGGCATGTCTGCAGATGTAATGTGAAACAGCTGTTTAGAAGGAGCTAGGGAATTCACAGATGTTGTACTTGAAATGCATGTAATAACCTACCACTGAGAATTCTGCTCAGGTATGCCATATTGGCTACCATAGAAAGTTTCCACTGCAGCAGATGATTTGTGCAAGTTTCAAATGTTTAGTGAACTTCTCAATCGGTGAGTTGTCACAAAATGCCTGCAGTAACGTGGGCGTTTTGTATTTCAAGGATAGAGATTTTGATGTTGTTGTTGTTCAAGGTGGTACAATCCCCATAGTAAGTAATAAAAATAAAGGTGAATGTCCCAGTGACCCTCGAAGAATTGTAGGACAGGATTCTATGTTTTAAGACTTTTCCTATAACAACAATCTAAAATCAACATAGACCAAACATTACTTAACAAATGAAATGAAAGTTACCAAAGCCCATGGGTACCACGTGCAGCCCTTCCCCTTTTGAGAGACAGCAGTGACTGGTGGTGATTTAACTGAGGGTCACCACACCTCAGGGTAGGGGCATGTTGAGAAAGCAGGGCCTTCATGAATAACCCCAACTGGATGGGAATTGAACCTGCACATTTGGCATTGCCTCATGTCACATCCAACCAACTCAGCTTACTGACTCCCTTAAGCACCAACCTAAAGGTACTTTTGCATTAATTAATTCAATTGAAATATGCTTTGTAATATATTTTTACTTGTCTGCCACACTTCCAGCAACTTTGTAGCTCTAATGATAAAGCTCCAAGCCCCTGCTATCTTTTCAAGAAACTTATTTCCCCCTACCACACCAGATCAGGTCTTCTAGTTCCCTTTCAAAATCTTTCCACTCAGTCTTTTGAATATCCCCAAACCAACTTTTGTAGGTAAGACTGTTTTGATTAGTCTTCCTTTGTTAAATCCCTAACTAGCCCTTTGAACAGAGAATCTGTTCTCTTCAGCAACTTGCTTGGTTTTTAATACAAAAATGGTCTTTATTTCTGCTGTTCACAACATCAGCTGTCTCTGTCTGTCACTTTCACTCTTATGAAGGAAGCTCTTCAGCCTCCCAGCCATTTGTTTCTCAATGGGAGATGGTGCGCTGTTGGCTGATGGTGGGATTCTCTGGTCATGCCAGTGTCAATAGAATTTCCCATTGATGTCGCCTCATGAAATCCACAGGAGACTGTGTGCGTTGCTAGTGGGAAAAGAGAATCCTGCTGTCAAGGATTCCTCCTCATATTTCTGCCTATTCCAGGTGTCAGTAGGTTGCAGTTCTTGTTATGAGGCCAGTCTCCAGGCAGATCTGGAATGATCACCATCCTCAATTTGGGGCAGTCCGTTTTCAACTCAAAGGAGATGTTTTAAACCTAACTATCTCCTGAAGTGTCTCATTTGTCACAAAAGTAACACACGGCCTTTCAAATGAATGTGGGCCTGATTCTGTAGCTACATTTCATACCCATTCATGATTTTTCACTTTATAATAATCAATGTTGTTATTAAATAAGATATTTTTTCCAGTATTGAGTACATAACTACATTTGGATTCTAATTAATGTTCTATGTAGTCTACTTGTCATTTTCTGTTCAAGTGTATAGTGGATTTTAATCTGAATCTCTTCCTGTAGCAAAATGCTGTAAATATACAGTGAAGTGTGGGCTGAACCAACCAAATTGTTTTATGAAAGGGAGCAGAGTGATGCAATCATTAACTGAGTAGGTGTCATTGGTGGAAAACAATTATTGATCCACAGTGAGAGAGAGGTATAGCCAGGAGGAATATAGTTGGGAAGAAATGGAATGGTCCCAGCTATTGAGCAATTTGACATTGAGATGTACTTTCAAGCCAGTTTGTTTGTGCCATTGGAACTAAAAAGTGACAGGGTGTGTGGATTTTGTGTGGGTACATGGAGTTTTGGATTGGCTGTAGTTTAAGATGATTAGAGCTGGAGAGCATGGTCAGATTTGCATAAGTGAAGTTAGACATCCAAGTGCCATCAGGCTAATAGCAAAGATGACATCTTGATAGAACAGTGGCACAGTGATTAGCATGCTGCCTCACAGTGCCGGGGTCCAGGCTCAATTCTTGGCTTGGGTCACTGTGCAGACTCTGCACATTCTTCCAGTGTCTGCATGGGTTTCCTTCAGTGCTCCAGTTTCCTCCCACAGTCCGAAAGACATGCTGATTAGGTGCATTGACCATGCAAAATTCTCCCTCACTGTACCTGAACAGGCGCTGGAATGTGGTGACTAGGAGCTTTTCACAGTAACTTCATTGCAGTGTTAATGTTAGCCTACTTGTGATGAATGAATAAATAAATAAAATCTCAAAATTTCCATTCGACGAGCTCATTAAAAGTTTAAAAACTGATTTTCTTCAAAAGTACTTGCTGTTTATAGCCCTAAATTTATTAATTTCATCTTCTGCCTTCCAGGAAGCGATTTCTACACTCCAAACTGTCACCCACAAGGTAGGAAACCTTCAAATCTGGACATTAAGTGCCATCTGGCAGTAGAACTCCTGACCCATTTTATCAGTTAAAAACTTAATTTTCTCCAAAGTGAATAGTTTAGTTATTTACTAACTTAGCTTCCGCAATATATTACTGATCTATTAATATACTTTGCATTTTGAATCTATCCCTTTCTAACTTCACCAGTTGCTCCTAACTAAAGTTGTGAAAACTCCAAAATGGTTTTGATGCATGTCAAAAAAAAATCAAGAGAAAGTTATTACAGCTGACTTCGACACTGAGGTTTAGCACTGGTTAAGTTAGTGCTCTGAGTAAAATTGGTGCTGTTTTCATGTCAAAGTTAATTACGTTTTTGGTATTGTTTAGAATATTATAGAATGCTTACGTAGAATATTTAAATTGTTTGACATGCACTGTTTAAAGAAAGATAAAAAGGATGAGAATACGTCAATCAACACAGTTTGGCAATCTTTAATGAGTTATTGAGCAAATAGTATTTTCTGACAATTGTAATGTCCTGAAGTATGATTTTTCAGAACAAAAGCTGGTTGGTAAAATAGTTTTATTTCTATCTTTTTAGAGTGAAGTTCTTGAATATTTGGAGTAATTCTGTTCTTAATGTGTACAATTTCCATATACATTTGTGTTGAAATTGAAAAGTGTGTTATGAAAGAAAAAGATAAAAACCTCTGAGTTGGTTGAGCATGCAATCATATCTATTGTAACAACACCACATTTCATAAATCATAAGAGCAAAGTTCAAACAATCTGTTAGCAGTAAACCTGAGAATGAGATTTTATTACAGTTGGTGCTATCCACCTCTTTTATCCATGTCTATGTGAATGTGCACTTGTGGAGTGGTGGGTTATCTTAGGAGAAATAGTTGCCTTATGAGGCTAGGCTTGTATCTGCTGGTGTTTAGAAGAGTAACAGGTGACTTGATTGAAATATATAAGATCCAGAGGAGCCTTGATAGGATGAATGTGAAGACGATTATTTCTTTTGGGAGAATTTAAAACAAGGGGTGGGAGGATCATTGTTTAAAAATGAGGGGTTGCCCATTTAAGACAAAGATAAGGAGCAATTTGTTTTTTTCTGAGGGTCATGAATGGAACTCCCTGATAAAGCTCTGGAAGCAGAATATTTTTAAGGCAGAGGTGAATACATTCTTGGTAATTAAGATGGTTAAGATATTGGAGATGGGCAGTTTGTAGATTTGAGGTTACTATCAGACAAGCCATGATCTGACTGACTGACGCAGCAGGCTCAAGGGGCTGAATGGCCCACTCCTCCTTGTTTTTATATCCAGAGTGTACACTAGAACAACATTATTTACCGGTTCATTCCTCAAACGCTGCAATTATGTAATTTTTAGAAGATTATCTAAAATTGATCTTTGATGGATCTCTGTGAAGTGGCACTGCTCTGTATATTTCTAGACTGTAGGATTACCAATCCAGTGATGAATCGGAACTGCAGCTGATGGGAAAATGTCCCTGAGTGATTGATAGATTCAATATTGGAGATACCCTGGGAATATCTTTCCCTAATGATCAACTCAATCATTGCAAGAAGAAAATGTAATATTTAAAAAACAATCACCCACTGCTCAATCCTGCACAACTACATAATCGTTCTTAAAGTTGGGAGATTAACTCTTTTAAAAAAAAATTGAGCAGTTTGAACATTTCAGTTTAGGATGTAAAGCCTGTATGTTGGTTAACTTATCCCTAAGTGTTGTAGCCCCAGTCTTTTTTCTGTCACAGTTAAAGCTGATTACAAATATTTGAGGCACTTTGGATACTGGCATCAGCTGACATTTCTTTTGTAGGTGCCTTTAATTTCAAAATGAGAGACAAAGGATGAGAGGTGACTGATAGTGGTGTATAAAGTGTTGAGAGGTATTGATCGAATGGATTCTCAGAGGCTTTTTCCGAGGGCTGAAATGGCTGCCACGAGAGGTTTAGGGTGCTGATGAGTCGGTACAGAGGAGATGTCAGGGGTAAGCTTTCACTCAGAGGATGGTGGATGTGTGGAATTGGCTGTTGGCAGTGGTGGTGGATGTGGATTTGATAGGGTCTTTTAAGAGACTTCTGAATAAGTATGTGGGATTTAGTAAGATAGAGGGTTATAGGTAAGCCTAGTAGGTAGGGGCATGTTTGATGCAACTTGTAGTCCTGAGGGCCTGTTTGTGCTATAGTTTTTCTATGTTCTACATCAATTGGTCAAAGCAGGTCGGTCAAGGCAATCTTGAGGAGGAGTTCATAGAATGAATCCATGATAGCTTCCTTGAATAGTATGTAATGGAATCTATAAGGGAGCAGGCTATTCTAGATCTGGTCCTGTGTAATGAGATGGGAATAATTCATAATCTTGCAGTTAGGGATTCTCTTGGAAAAAGCGATCACAGGACGTTTGAATTTAAAATAGAGATGGAGCGTGAGAAGGTAAAATCCAGTACCAGTGTCTTGTAATTAAACAAAGGCGACTGAGAAGGGAGGAGTTGACTGGGAGCAAAAACTTTATTGTTGGACAGTTGAGGAACAGTGGAAGACTTTCAATGCGATCTTTCACATGGTGTTCAGGGACGCACTATAGAAAAAGAGATAATAAGCCATGGATATCTAAAAGAAATAAAAGAGGGTATCAAATTGAAAGAAAATACATACTAAATGCCAAAGATTAGTGAGGACCTAGAGGATTGGGAAATCTTTAAAGGTCAGCAGAAAGCCACAAAAAAAGCTATAAAGAAAAGTAAGGTGAATTATGAGAGTAAACTAGCTCAGAATATAAAAGACAGCAAACATTTCTACAAATATATAAAACGAAAAAGAATGGTTCTTTAGAGGATGAGAAGGGGGATGTAATAACTGGAAATGAGAAAATGACTGAGGCATTGAATGGGTATTTTGCATCAGTCTTCACAGCGGAAGACACGAATAACATGCCAAAAATTGAGAAGGTTATGGCAGGTGAAAACCTAGGAACTATCATTATCATGAAAGAAGTAGTGTTGGGGAAGTTAATGGGGCTGAAGGTAGACAAGTCTACAGGTCCTGATGGAATCTATCCCAGGACACTAAAAGAGATGACGGGAGAAATAGCAAATGCGCTAGTGGTAGTTTACCAAAATTTGCTGGTCTCTGGGATGGTGGGTTCCCGCAGATTGGAAAACAGCAAACGAGACGCCACTGTTTGAAAAAGGAGGTAGACAAAAGGCAGTTAACTATAGGCTGGTTAGCTTAACTTCTGTAGTAGGGAAATGCTTGAATCTATCACCATGGAAGAAATAGCAAGACATCTGGATATAAATTGTCCCATTGGAAGACGTAGCATGGGTTCATGAAGGGAAGATCGTGTTTGACTAAATTGGTGGAATTCTTTGAGAACATTACATGTGCAGTAGACAATGGGGGACCTGTGGATGTAGTGTATTTGCATTTGCACTTACAGAAGGCATTTGACAAGGTGCCGCACCAAAGACTGCTACATAAGATAAAGGTACACGGTATTACAGGTAATGTATTAGCGTGGATAGAGGATTGGATAATTAACAAAAAGCAAACAGCGTGGATAAAAGGGTGTTCTTCTGGTTGGTGGCCAGTGGTGTGCCTCAGGGATTGGTGTTGGGACTGCAATTGTTTACAATTTATATAGATAATTTGGAGTTGGGCGCCAAGTATAGTTTGTCAAAATTCACAGATAATACTAAGATGAGTGGCACAACAAAGTGTGCAGAGGACGCTGAAAGTTTTCAAAGGGATAATCTAAGTGAGTGGGCGAGGGTCTGGCAATTGGAGTACAATGTTGGTAAATGTGAGGTCATCCATTTTGAAAGGAATAATAGCAAAATGGACTATTATTTAAATGGTAAAAAATTGCGTCATGCTACTGTGCAGAGGGACCCGGGTGTCCTTGTATAGGAATCTCAAGGAGTTGGTTTGCAGGTGCAGCAGTTAATTAAGAAAGCAAATGGAATTTTGTCCTAAATTGCCAGAGGGATAGAGTTTAAAAATAGTGAGGTTATGTTGCTGCTGTATAAGGTGCTGGTCAGGCTGCATCTGGCATATTGTGTACAGGTTTGGTCTCCTTACTTGAGAAAGGATATATGGGCATTGGAGGAGGTGCAGAGGAAATTCACTAGATTGATTGCAGAGTTGAGAGGGTTGGCTTATGAGGAGAGACTAAGTAGACTGGAACTATACTCATTGGAATTCAAAAGAATGAGGGGAGATTCTATCGAAACATGTAAGATTATGAAGGGAATAGATAAGATAGAAGCAGGGAAGTTGTTTCCACTGATGAATGAAACTATATTTAGGGGGTATAACTTCAAAATAAGGGGAAGCAGATTTAGGACTGAGTTGAGGAGGAATTTCTTCATACAAAACATTGTGAATCTGTGGAATTCCCCGCCCAGTGGAGCAGTTGAGGCTACCTCATTGAATGTTTTTAAGGCAAAGGTAGAAAATTTTTGAACAGTAAAAGAATTGAGTGGGTGGGTAAGTGGAGCTGAGTCCACAATAAGATCAGCCATGGTCTTATTGAATGGCGGAGCAGGCTTGAAGGGCCAGATGGCCTACTCCTGCTCCTGGTTCTTATTCATGTGATTCCAGAGTTACAGCAATGCGGTTGACTCTCGACTGCCCTCTAAACAAGGACAACCAGGGACAGGCAATAAATGCTGGCCACGTCTCGTGAGTGAATAAGAAAAAAAAAATTCTGAGTATCTTTTTTGTGAGTATATGTTATTTCAGCTTCCACTGTACGTCTCATGATTATCTTACACAATGTCACAGAGGTATCTTTTATTTCTGGAACTTCACAATATTCCTCTTTCCTTTTGGGAGGGATCAAAAGTGATGGTCAGAGATTTTACAAAAAACATGAGTATTTGCAGCACTGTTGTACAAGGGTTTTTAAATACAGCATTGATGACCTATGGACCATTTCTCTTCCAAGATATTCAAGAATAGCTCAATTAAAAAATCTCATGCATCATTCCAGTGACAGTGGCATGCTGAGGGGTGAGATTTCTGTCAGGAGCTTTTTTATTGAGGAAAAAGTACTCTTTTGCATCAATTATATTGAGAAAACATTGGCCCAGGATTGTACTCAAGAAATATAGAAATATATATATATATATGTTCAGTATTTCTGGAAATGTTACCTATAATCCATCATCTACCACCCATTATAGGTGCCCCTATTAATGAGGTTTGATGAGCATGTCAACAATTTTAAAACCCCTTTCCATGTTGAGTAGTTTTTTGTTTTGTTAGGTCAGTTATTAGTTTAACTTGCTGTCAGAAATATTTCATTCTTAATTAGCTTTGACCAAGACTGCAAGAAACTACAAAGGGTTTTAAAGTAGCCTAGTCATCACACAAACTAGCCTCCCATCCATTGACTCCGTTGTTCCCGTTGCCTCAAAAAAGCATCCAGCATAATCAAAGACTGCACACACCCAGGGCATATTCTCTTCTATCATGAAAAAGATACAAAATTCTAAGGTCATGTACCAACTGACTCAACAACAGCTTCTTCCCTGCTGCCATCAGACTTTTGAATGGACCTACCTCTCATTAAGTTGATCTTCACATCCCAGCTATGACTATAACACTACATTTTGCACTCTCTTGTTTACTTCTCCCTTATGTACTCTCTGAATGATATGTTTTGGCTGTATAGTGCACAAGAAGCAAAACTTTTCACAGTATCCCAATACACGTGGCAATAAGTCAAATCAAAGAAAGATCACAATAGATTCTTGTAAATACAAGCTTTTTTGTATGTGCGTGGAACATGATAGAAGCAACATCAAATCTTATGGAATTGATGGTAACATAAGCAATAACAAGTTCTGAAGCATTTGTTTATTATGCTAATTAAGCATATTTAAATATACAAGAGCTGCATCACTCTAGAGAAAATGTATTTTACAACTGTAATGACAATTGTAAATTACATTTTGGTAGGAATATTTTGAGCCGCAAATTTTTTTAGCAATTTTATAAAAATATACAGGCTGTATTCACTGTTGTGGTTGTACTGAATGAAGAATAGTTGCACACGTTGATGGAACGATCCCGCACCCGGTTTATTTGCTCAAGTCAGTGGGAAATGCAGACTGTTGATATTTTGCCAGTTTCTGACAGTATTATCCAACTTTGCAACATATGGGAGACAACAAAGTGGGAGATTTCAAAGTAAAGAGCATGTTCTGTCTCCTGGCAGTCTATTTATTTTGTGAACCAGACAGACAATTTGATCCATTCTGAGGTTGAATATGCAATGCTAGACTTCTCTGATGCACTCAAAAAGATCTCATGTTCAAGCAGTACAAGAGGCCTTGCTCTGGACATCTCAAAGTCACGTTAACATTGGTTTGGCTTAATCTTTTAGTGGCATGACTAGTGTGTTTTTCTTTAGGATCAGATTTATTCTGAGTGCTCAGAAACTATATTAGGTTAACTTTGAGTTTACTTGTCCCGAATACTGTAGTAGGATAGCTCTTGTGTACTCAGATGTAATAGCATGGTGGCAGAGTGGTGAGTACTGCTGCTTCATAGCACAAAGAGCCTGGATTCAATTCGCATATTGGATCATCATAGTGTGGAGTCAGCACGTTCTCCCTGTGTCTGCATGGGTTTCCTCTGGGTGCTCTGGTTTCCTTCCACAGTCCAAAACATGTGTTGGTTAGGTGCATTGGCTGTGTTAAATTCTCCCTTGGTGTACCCGAACAGGTGCTGGAATGTGGCAGTAAGGGGATTTTCACAGTAATTTTGTTGTAGTGTTAATGTCAGCCTACTTGTGACACAAATAAATAAAGTTAACTAATATGCAGTAAGTAAGAGTTTTAATATCTGTAGCTGGTGACACTGGAAGGTCCGGAAAACTCTGGCACTTCTCCAAGTTTAATTTAGGCAAGTAATTTTAAATGGACAATAGATGTTGAATCGTCATATCTGACGGGTATTTTGTCAAAGGTGTGCACAAGTAATATGAACAATGTAGATCATGCAGAGCAGGTTTTATTTTGTATTTTTCGTTCAATTGTTACTGTTTTTTACTTTTAATGCATACAAAAATTATATGACATCGTATTCTACAGTGAGTAGTGCTGAGTTTTTAGATTTCACAGCCTGTCATCAGCATCTTGGGTTGATTTATATCACGTTGACAGTTAAATTCAACACACAATGGTTAAACACACAGAGAAGAAGCTATCTGGGGAAATGTGCTGTGATCAGCAGTTAAGCACAATGGTTAGCCCTGCTGCCTCTCAGCATCAGGGACCGGGTTCAATTCCAGTCTCAGGTGGAGTTTGCACGTAGATTTATAGAATCGTACAGCACACGAGGTCCTTCGGCCCATTGAGTCCACACCACCACGGTAAAATCACTTGAACTTGAACTTGCACTTAATCCCACCTGCCAGCACTTGGCCCATACCCCTGAATGTTATGATGTGCCAAGTGTTCATCTAGATATTTTTGTAAAGCTGTGAGGCAGCGCCTCTTCCCCCTCTTCCCCTCTTCCCCCTCTTCCCCCTCTTCCCCCTCTTCCCCCTCTTCCCCTCTCCCCCTCTTCCCCCTCTTCCCCCTCTTCCCCCTCTTCCCCCTCTTCCCCCTCTTCCCCTCTTCCCCCTCTTCCCCCTCTTCCCCCTCTTCCCCCTCTTCCCCCTCTTCCCCCTCTTCCCCCTCACATTTTAGACCATCACCACCCTTTGGGTAAAAAAAAAGTTTTTCCTCACGTCCCCCCTAAATCTTCTGCCCTTCACGTTGAACCAATGTCCTTTTGTGACTGACCCTTCAATCAAGGGGAGCAGCTGCTCCCTATCCGCTCTATCCATGTCTCTCATAATCTTGCACATCTCGATCCAGTCACCGTCTCCGCCTCCAGTCTTCACTGTTCCAACGAAAACCCATGCCTACCCTCTTCATAACTTTAAACATTCCATTCCAGGCATCATTTAAGTGAATCTCCTCTGCATCCTCTCCAGTGCAATCACATCCTCCCTGTATCTGTGCAGATTTCCTCCGGATGCTCCAGTTTTCTCCAAAGATGTCCAGGTTACGTTGATTGACCATGCTGAATTGCCCCTTATTCCCCCCTGACATTAAGTGGGGTAAATACATGGGTTTACTGGGTTAGGGCCTGGGTGGGATTGTTGTCGGTGCAGGTTTGATGAACCAAATGCCCTCCTCCTGCGCTGTAGGGATTCGATGATTCGAAACAGCTGGTAAAACTGTACCAATTGAATATTGAAACAGGTTTAAGATTTGTATTTGTTTCTGCTGTCCAGTAATTTTGACACCAATAACATTGGAATGGCTTTATATGAGCGCTCTCCCTGAGGACAGAAACAATCAGTTCAGTGAATACAGAACTGTGAAAATAGGCCAGCTAAATCTAATTTATTTATACTTTTCCAGGTTATGAAATGAATAAGAATCAGATAGTTCATTTGAAATTCAATGTATTCTGTTGAGACGAGTATTATATATGATGCATACCAGTTTCTCGGTTTGAAGTAAGCTTTATTTGCCAAAGCATTTTAGTCCAACTTCTGGAAAATAGCAGGAAAATGCTCTTTTGGGGGAAAGGTGAGCTTAAAGAATCTAATTCCTGAAGGTTCCTGAACATGAGGATATTTAAGTGAAATTTGCAACACCTTTTTGCAGTTGTTTGAAGTGAAATAAATTTAGACTGTCCCATCATGCAAATATCCTTGGATATGTATTTTTAGTCTTTTGAGGTTGGTGAGCTTGTCATTGTAACATCCCTGTTCAAAAACAGAGAAAATTATAAACCAAGTCACTACAGATCAGAGCGTTCAGCATCTTGTGATCAAGCTTTGAGAGACTATATTAGAGAATGAAAGAAATGTTTATTTAGTACAGCTATTGTCTGACAATAGTTGTGTCTGACAAATTTAAGAGTTCTTTGAGAAAAGAATGATGCGTGCTAATGAAAGGGGAAACAATGGATTTAAAAAGGTTTGAGTGCTGCACAGTTAGTTGTGCTCAAGGTGCATGACACTAAAATGAATTAGCAATATCTTCAGATAATATGTGTCCATTCCCCCCCCCTCCCCTTTCTGCTCCTGTTTTTCTCTCTTCTTTCCACCTTCTCCTCCCTTTTCTCTCCCTTCTATCTCTCCCTCCACTATTCTCTCTACCCCTCTTCTGTCCCCTTCTCTCTCTCTCTCTCTCTCTACCCCGTCTCTCCTTCTCTCTCTATCCCTCTCTCAATTACCCCCAGATGACCTCCTCTATCTCTAAACCCTCTTCTCTCTCTTTCTATATCCCTTCTCTCTCTCTGTCTCTCTACCCTCTCTCTCCATATACCTCCTCCCCTCTACCCTCTCCTCTCTCTATCTCCTCCCCTTTCTCTCTATCCCCTCCTTCCTTTTGTATGTGTGTCTCTCTCTCCATCCCCCCCCCTTACTACCCCCTCCCCATCTCTCTACCCCTTCCTCCCCTTTTCTGTGTACACCCTCCCTCCCTCTTTTGCTCTCTACTCCCTTCTCTCTACCCCCTCCTCCCTCCCTCTTTCTCTACCCTCTCCTTGCTCTCTCTCTCTTCTCCCTCCTCTCTACCCTCTTTCCCTCTACTCTCTTTCTCTATCCTCTCTTTTCTCTCTGCACCCCACTATCTGTCTCTCCCCCTCCCCCACCTCCCTCCTTCCCTCCCTCCCTCTCTTTATGACGACCTCCCCTCCCTTTCTCGCCCACTTTCTCCTCCTCAGAGTTTCTGAATCAGTAACTCTGTAATAGCCATGCTGGCTGCTGCTGTCTTTCTGTTCAGGCGTTAAATCTGACACTTGATCTCACTATAACTTGACTTGGGTCCCTGGACTCCACAGTAGCCAAATCATCACTGGGCATTTCATCTTGAATTGAATGATACAGTTTAAAACATAACCATCATATAAAGCCTTGTATTCATAACAATACAAAACACAAATCATATTATTGAGCTCTTAAAAGGAAAAAAAAAGGTTTTGTTAATAAGGGCAGGGAAAAAAAGGTAGAGTTTTGGTAAACTTGTACAAAACAATGCTTAGACTCAATTTTAGAAAATGTCCTATTTGAGTGCCTTATTTTAGGAAGGAGATAAAGACTCCACGTGGCAGGCCAAGTGGACATCAGTTGCCATGAGAGAATGAAGGAAAGGGAATTAAATAGAGATGCTCAAAAGTATGAAAAGTTTTGTTTAAGTAACTGCAATAGAATGGGTTTCAGTTGGTAGTGATTAGTAAAGAAAGGGCTACAAATTTGAAGATATCGTCCAAAATTTTACCACCTCCGAGGCCGGGCAGGACTCGCAGAATGGAGTTTTCTGTTGGCCATTTGGGGTGGGATTTTGAGTCACGCCAGAGCGAAATTGTAAAATAGCAGCTAATCAATGGAATGAAGGAAGGAAAACATGCTCTACATAGAAAGTCGCTTGAACTTGGAATGTTCTATATGAAATAATACAGAAACAAAACCTCAAACAGATTTTATTAGAAAATGGGGAAATGTTTGAAAATGAAAGGGAAAAGAGCAAGTGGGACCAAATGGGTAGCTGCCTCACGTCACCAGCACTGGTATCTGTGGGTGGAAAGCGATCAACTTTGCTGTAAAATTCCATGATGACTGCGGAGCTCGCCAAATGACTCATGAAAGCTTCATAAACTCGAACACAATTCACGCTGGAAAGCAGAAGGTGAAACAGCAGTCCATCAAGATGATACTGGCTTCAGATCATAGTGTAGCAGCGGCTGTCAGCACCAGTACCTGCTGGTACCTTCAGAAAAGCATTATCATGCCAAGGATGAGTTACAGTAGTTGGGAACAGTTAACATGACAGAAGACTGATCTATTACAAAACTATAACCGCAGGATATTGTTTCACATTTTACCAGGAGATGAAAACCTTTAGTTTCTAAGAAAGCTCCTCTCCATTGGTTTGTCACGAACCAAAAAAGAGATTGCATTTCTGTTTCTGAATTTTAAGAGATTGGTACGTTACGCAGCATTATTTTGTGAAAAACAAGCGGTTGATCTGAAGTTATTTTGAAGGGACATTGCACACATCTTTTGACTGCTTGAGAATGAAAGACCACAATTTCTGCAGCTTTGCTGTGCAAAAAAATGAAATGCATACAGACATGTAGTACAAGTGCATTAAAGATTATAAATTGAATTCAACTTTGAAATGTTTGAACACTGGGGACATGCAATTTAGTTGCGTAACGCCTTGAGTGTGTCTGAACACGTTGAATTGATGCTTTTCTATTGCCGTGCAGCCTAACTGACTGATGTGAAGCCAGAATTCTAAATTTATACACCCCATGTCCTGGCAGCACCTGTGTTGTCCGCTTTTTAAACAGCAAAGTGAACACTGCTGTAGCATCATTTAAAGGGACAGCAACTCTGACTGTAGGCAAGCAAGTTAAATTTTTAGAACCTTTTCCATTGGAAAAGTACTGTTCTGAAAACTTCCTGCATTTGGCAGGGAATGTTGTTGCAGCTCAGGATTGGCAGGGGAGTACATGGTCTGCACACAAGGAAATTGTCCAGGTATGGGAAAAGCAGTGGAGGTGCCTCTGGGTCTGCAGCATGACAGGGGGATGAAGCAGAAGTTGCCATGAGGGCAAGTTTTGCACCATCACCTTCTCCAAATTCTCAGTACTTCCTAACAACGAGATACTGACTGGCAGGCAGGACAACAAATCCAGCATTTTGGTGTCAGTTTTTGCCCCTGAGCTGTTCTATTTAAGATTTCCATTTGGTCCTTTACACCTGTGCCTCTGTCACCTCAACTGTGGCCAAGTTAGCAAACCAACCTGGCCAGGTTGCAGCCCCGTGACTCAATGCACTAACACTATGTTTGCTTCAAGTGAAGTCGTACACCAGTGTCAGATCAAACGACCAATTCTCCTCCTCCTCCTCCTCCTCCTTTGTCCTTCAATGCTGCTCACATACCCCACCTCTGGCTGGAATGGTGACAGTCTGAGAGTAGCAACTAACCAGGGGGAAGGTTGGTGTAAGGGCATTTGTTTGGGGTGAAAAGTAAAGGATTCATTGCCACACCACAGCAGTTTGCTCATTGTGCTGTTGTGCTGAGAGATTAACTGGGGCATACTCTAATGGGTGCTGTAATTTCAATATTTCAGTAACCTCAAATTTCAGGCCTCATTGGAGCCACTGCTGTTTTGCTGGGAGTCATTCCTCTCTGGGGCACTGGAAATGCAGTTGTTTTTGTCCCCTCTACCCCTTCTGCTTTGCTCCTTCTATTCTATTAAATATTGTATAATATTTGTATATTATTATACAAATAATCTGTATTTGTCCTACAAGAGATGCAAGAATGCCAGTGAATGAGTGGTACTGCATTTGGATGATGTAATTTTGATTTATTAATGTCACATGTATTAGCATAAAGTGAAAAGTATTGTTTCTTGCACACTATATAGACAAAGCATACTATTCATAGAGAAGGAAAGAGTGCAGAGAGTTACAGTTATAGTGAGGTTGTAGAGAAAGATCAACTTAGTGCAAGGTCGATCTATTAAAAAGTCTGATGGTAGCGGGAAAGAAACTGTTCTTGTGCCAGTTGGCATGTGTCCTCAGACTTTTGTATCCTTTTCCTGATGGATAAAAGTGGAAGAGAGAATGTCTGGGGTGCGTGAGGTCCTTGATTATGCTGGCTATTTTTCCACTGGGAAGTGTAGACAGAGTCAATGGATGGGAGGCTGATTTGAGTGAAGGACTGGACTTCGTTCAAGTCCCTTTTATAGTTGCTTGCGATCTTGGACAGAGCAGGAACCTTACCAAGCTGTGATACAACCAGAAAGGATGCTTTCTATGGTACATCTATAAAAGTTGGTGCAAGTTGTAGCAGACGTACCAAATTTCCTTAGCCTTTTGAAAAAATAGAGGCGTTGGTGGGTTTTCTTAACTACAGTGTTGGCATGAAGGGACCAGGACAGGTTTTGGTGATCTGGACACCTAAAACATTGAAACTCTCAACCATTTGTACTGTGTCCCCATTGATGTAGATGTGGGCATGGCCTCCACTCGATGTTCTGAAGTTGATGACTATTCTGTATCTTTTCTGTTTTCCGTCCTGTCATTGTTTGAGATTCGACCCATTATGGTGGTGTCATCAGCAAACTTGAAAATCAAGGTGGAGGAGAATTTAGCATTGCAGTTAGAGGTGTAGATGGAGTATAGTAAAGGGCTAAGAATGCAGCCTTGTGAAGCACCAGTGTTGAGGATGATCGTGAAGCAGGTGTTGTTGCCTATCCTTACTGGTGTGCCTGCCCTGGCTGAACAGCTGGATATATGTCAAGGCAATGAAATGTAAGTGTGAGGCCGGCAGCATTGGAACGTGTGGTCTCTGGACATTCAGTATGTATTCTGAGTGCTAGGGAATGCTGCTGTGTGAGTGGCAGGGCACAGTGCATTTGGCAGCATGAGAGGATGTTGTTGTGTTGGCTGGGAATGTTATCTGAAGATAGATTCTCTGCCTTTGACAGCTTGTGTGACTTTTTTATGGCACTTGCTGCCATGTCCTGTGGTCCAGACTTTGGGAGTTGACCTTTTTGAGCCACTTCCTCTTACTCCCTTCTTTGGTGTTTGAGAGTCTGTTACCCACTTTCGCACTAATTTTTCCAGCATGGCATCAGTCCGCTTGCATCCTTCTATGTGCCCTGATATTTACTTTGTAAGAATCATCATGGCAGTAAGCTTGCTGTGCAGTGTCCCTTTAAGCAGAGGCCTTTGTGTTGTCTGCAACACCACTGCCAGGGCCTCCTTCCTGCTGTGTGTAGAGCCTGTTGGCTGTGCTGGAACGGAGAGAGTAATCCTGTCAGTGCATCAACGCTGAGTATTTGGATAAGGTGGAAGAATTGTTTATTTCCCTATTTGATTATGAACGGGAGCAGGCATGTTAAAAATTGTGTACCCCCAGAAAATGGGGAATCTATTTTGTGTCCCAGAAACTAAACAAGAGAAGGGCATGCTGGTACCTCCATGAAATACTGAATTGCAACTGCTTTGTTTTTGATGGTAATACTTTTCTGATGGGTGAAGGGAAATTGGCTACTGATGAAAGAAGTATTCTTGAGAAAACCTGGAGATTTATTTTCAAAACTCAATTTTGTTTCGAGACAGTGGTCTCGGTGTTGAGGAACTTAAAGTTGACTGGTGTGCAACTTGGCACAGAATGAGAAGTTAAGGCAGTGAAATCTGAGGTGTAAGAGGTGTATAGTAATGGACTGTAGAATTGAGTAACAGTCTGATGTAGAATTTGCTGCATATTTGTTTTGAGGTGGAATGACTAAGATGCAACAAAATTTCAAAATGAGCACAACCTTACAGGATATTACTGATCATTGGAGATTTTTCATATTTGGTTGAAGAAAATTGTATGAGAGAACTCAGTGAGTCATCAGACAGTGGGAGAAAGCAGACATTGGGTTCTATGAAGCTGCTAATGGTCAGACAGTGGTTGGGATATCGTTTTTATCTTGGTGTAATGATGCACTTCCACAGATTTCATTAGAAACACAAAAGATATTTATTGATGAGACAGCCAGCTGTACAGATGCCAACAGCCACACGGCTGCTGGTAGGTCCCAACATACTTTCTGTCTGAGAGAAGACTCTACCCACCTGGGGTGATTACCCACTCTGCATCCCAATTGGCCATGCAAACCATGTGATCCTTACTCTGTTGCATTGCCTTAAAGGGACAGTCACCACACTGAGAAAGATATGAGGATATGAAATATCCTTGCCCAATATATACCGAGAATAATCTTGGACACCCATATCTCAACAAGCACAGACACAACTAAATGAGAATGAAGAGCCAGAGCGAGAGAGAACAAATTACCACACCAGTAAAATTATTCTGAATTGGTTAATTGGTGTTGCCTCCTGACAGAAAATTGAGTTTGAGCCCACAGCACGTGGCTGAGTCAGTCCATCACACAAACCAGCTTCCCATTCATTGACTCTCTACACTTCCCGCTGCCTCGAGAAAGCAGCCAGCATAATTAAGGACCCTATGCTCCCCGGACATTCTCTCTTCCACCTTTGTCCATCAGGAAAAAGACACAAAAGTCTGAGGTCACATACCAACTGACTCAAGAACAACTTCTTCCCTGCTGTCATCAAGCTTCTGAATGGACCTACTTTGCATTAAATTGATATTTTTCTACACTGCAAGAAACAATACTTTTCACTGTGACTACTGTCACATGTATTAGTACAATCAAATTGCAATACGATGTTGTGGAAATCCTGCATTACCACAGGTTATTGTTCACACCACTTAGCAGCACGTTTTACTCACATCTAACACAAAAATCCACTCATAAATAACTCTTTGCTTTTTAATAACCTAGCATTATCTTACAAAATAACTGACATAATGAGCCATAGGGAAGACAACAAACCAATCAATCCTTTGACCATTGAAGCACATTGAAAAGGATGAGCTATTACTGCACTCTGAATTATGGTAAATGCCACATTTACTGAATGCATGTTTTAGGAATTAAAGCAATCTTATAAAGAAGCAATTCTAAACTGAAATACAAGCACAGGCAACAGGTTTAGTTGTATTACTGTAATTTGCAGCATTTGTTTTCAAACGAAGCTTTCAGCCAGCAACTCTGCTCCATAACCTGGACCATTTGTTCATGGTGATTAGGTGTATACATTATAGGGCTGGCAATCCGACAGGTCCCAACACGTAAAACAGAATTGTCCAGTTGCAAATGGACATTTTGTGGGTGTCAAATGGATGCTTGATCTTTCACCGCCTGTTTTCTGCTCCAGGTCAAAGTAAAACTTCACTCCTTTGTTTCTTATCACAAATTCCTACATTTCCGCCAACCCCCTTCCCCTTCTCCCAGCCACACTCGGGTTGAACCAAGATCTGATCCCAAGATTAATGACCCATTTCTCCATTACAAAGACTGCCCAGTCTCAACCTTCATAAATCATCTGCTTCCATTCATAACTCGATCAATCTGCTAAAGCCCTATTTCCAGACTCAACAGTCCAGGCCTTGCTTTTGTAAAATTTGTTCATGGGATGTGGATGTCTTTGGCTAAGCCAGCATTTATTGCCCATCCCTAATTGCCTTTGACAAGGTGGTGGTGAGCCATCTTCTTGAACCATGTGGCATAGGTACGCCCCCAGTGATGTTAGGGACAGAGTTGCGGGATTTCAATCCAACAGCAGTAAAGGAATGGTAATATAGTTCCAAGTCAGTATGGTGAGTGGCTTGGAGGGGAACTTTCAGTTGCTGGTGTTTTCCCCTGTTGCAAATGTTGCTGTTGTAGTTTGTGATAGAGGTTGTGGGTTTGGAAGGTGAAGTTGATGGAGCCTTGGGGAATTGCTGAAGTGCATCTTATAGATGGTACACGTTGCTGCCACTCTGAGTTGGAGCTGGAGGGAGTGAATGTTTGTTTTTAAGGTGGTGGATGGAGACAGATTGAACATGGTTAGCACTGCTGCCTCACAGCACCAGGGGACCCAGATTCAATCCCAGTTTTGGTCACTATCTGTGTAAAGTTTGCTCCCTGTATCTGCATAGGTTTCCTCCCACAGTCCAAAGATGTGCGGTTATATCAATTGGCCATGTAAATTAACCTTAGTTCCGGGGGATTAGCAGGGTAAATGTGTGGGGTTGTGGGAATAGGGTCTAGGTGGTATTGTGGTCAGTGCAGACTTGATGGACCAAAGGCTCCCTTCTATACTGTAGAGATTCCAGTATTCTATGTGCTGCTTTCTCCTGAATGGTGTTGAGCTTCTTGAGTATGATTGGAGCTGCGCTCATCCAATAAAGAGGAGAGTATTCCATCACTCTCCTGACTTGTATCTTGTAGATGGTGGACAGACTTTGGCGAATCAGGGAAGGAATTATTCACTACAGAATTTCCAGCCTTTGACCTGTTCTTGTAGGCTCGGGGTATGATCTTACCAGTCTTTCGCGCCACGCCACTGTAGCGAGGTCGGAGAATTACCAGCCAAAGCTCCGTTCACTGCTGCAGAATGGAAAAATCCCACTTGCGTGAACGGCCATGATATTCCAGCCGTGGTGTCTATATGTTGTGTCTTGTCTAGTTTAGATAATATTGAAATTCAAGGGGAGGTGATGAGGTTTTCTCCTCGCACTTGTGTGGCATGAATGTTGCTGCGGATCATCAGAGACTGAATGTAGCACTCAAGGTGCTCATCAGGACTGCTGGAAGTCCCAATGTGAGAAGGGCCTGGCTGGGATTGTTGTGCAGACTCAATAGAGTGAATGGCCTCCTTCTACGCTGTAGGAATTCTATGAACAACCTCTCATTCCCTGATTGTCCCCAGTCTAAAGCTAATCCCTGATGATGTGATGCAACTGCCCTCCAAAACATCTCAACAATCCTCTAACACAACCCAACTGTCTTCAGATCCACCTTCACCCAACACACTACCCACCTTCCTCAGCCACACTATCCATTGCCCACTGCCCTGAACCACCTTACTACGTCTTCATTCACGAGCGTTCACACTGGACACTTACACTATTCAAATAGCAACTAGTGTTGTTAAAAAGGAGCGGGGGGTGGTGGGGTGGAGGTGGACTCTACAGCACTGTGGTGGAGTTTTTTTTTGAGGAACGCTGCACTCCCTGGTCAGAAGACTTGGAATGATTTACGGAGCAATAGTGAGACGGGGAAAAGTTAAGCAGTGCGCGATCCACTGATGTTTATTGCTCCAGGGAATATCTGGGCTGGATAATCCAGCGGCTAATCTTCCATCCACCTTTAAACTTCAGGTCATTTAAAGTGTACTACCTGTGACTGCCTTTGCATTAGTTTCCATCACCCTTGTCCTCACCGACCTGCACTGGCTGCTGAAACTGCCAGCTTGTCACAGTTAAAATTCTCATCATCATCCTGTTTAAATCCTTTCAGAGTCTTATCGACCCAGACCTCTGCATTCACATATCTTTCTGGAATTCTCCACTGTTTTAACTCTTGTGCAAATGCAAGTTACCTTTCCTTTGCAGTTAGTAGTTGTACTTTGAGCTACCTGGACCCTATCTTTTCCACTAACATCTGTTAAAGATCCATTTGCTTAAACAAAGCTGTTGATTATGCTGAATGATATCTCCTCCTTGACGTTCACTAGTGATTCTGCCTCTGAGGTGCTCCAGATGTTACATTGATGAAGTGAATGGACCCATCACTCTGTGAGAACTTGCTATTAAAGATGCATTGTTGCTTTGGATGTTTCTGTTTGCAAACTGATATTTCTCATACTGTTTGGCCTCTGATTTAGGGAATGATGTGAAAATGTTTTAAATCCTGCCTCCCTCATTTGTATCTGAAGCCATTCATCTGACAGTATTCATAGAATCCCTACATTGCAGAAGGAGGCAATTTGGCCCATCAAGCCAACACTGACAACAATCCCACCCTGGCCCTATCCCTGTAATCCCATGTATTTACACTTCTAGTCCCCCTGATATTAAGAGGCAACTTAGCATGGCCAATCCACCTAACCTGCACATCTTTGGATCATGGGAGGAAACCGGAGTGCTTATAAGAAACCCATGCAGACATAGGGAGAGTGTGCAGACTCCATATATAGTGATCCAAGGCCAGAATTGAACACAGTTCCCTGATGATTTGAGGGAACTGTGCTAACCATTGCGCTGCTACATTGAGGAGAGCCCTGAACATCTCTTTCTATTTGTAATGTTTGGCAAAGAGTCAGAGATACACACCAGGTAAGGGAGTTGGTGCTTTCAAGACATTATTAAGACACACCCTTATCGTAGCTAGCAAATATATCCAAATGTGTCCAAAGACTACTCTTTGTGATAGGTCCCTTCCAGACAGTTATGGGGAGTATCACATCTGACCGTTGTTGTCGATGGCCTCATGATAATGGATTACTTCCACAGAGCAATGCGTTTGTCAGTTTCCTTTTGGAATGCAGTCAGTGCAGGAAAGAATGTGCAATTCAAACAAAGTGTGACCACCGGTGACCAGACATACCCCCATGTTAATCCATTCATCAGCAGAAAGGGTGATGACAGGAGTGCGGAGCTGCTTTGTGACTGGAGCAACTGATGCCTGTTAATCTGGCAGCAGTCTCAATTCCTTCATTCTGCACCAGTTGTGCAGAGTGCCAACATGATGTGAAGGAAGAAGGTGCACCTTTATCACAACATTATTGCCAATTATTGCCAGTGGTGTGTGCTTTGCCAGCATCTTAGTATTAGCATTCGCAATAAGCAGTTCAGATGCCGAATAAATTAAGCAGTATGCTGCAATATAGTCAGATCAGAGCCACAATTTATTGCAGCTTGTTTTATCCAGCACCATGAGTATTGCTCCAGTCTACTCAGTCTCTCTTCATAAGCTAACCCTCTCAACTCTGGAATCAATTGAGTGAATCTCCTCTGCACTCCCTCCAATGCCAGTACTTTCTCAAGTACGGAGACCAAAACTGAACTTCGCTATGCAAAAGAGCACTGCCAAAGAGCAGGCAGGAAGGCAAGAATACTGGATGCACTATAACAATAGGAAGGCAAGTTAGTTTCTTCTTTGATTAGTACTTTAACACAATATCCTAACTTAAATTTAAATGTTTTATATTTCTATCCTTCTATATGTTTCCCTCTTACAACTGCTTGTGTTTTATACTGGATAATGTAACTTGTGTTTTCTTTGGATACAAGAGAGGCGTCCAACAAGTCATTGACCATATGTTATTTCTTTGCTTGAATGCAAAAACATGTTCCACACTGTTCCAGTCATAAGGAAGAATGGATGCATTAATCTGTTTTGACAGATGGATATCACTACTTGTTTAATCTCATCATGCTGGCCCCACCATACGTTGAACTTGGTTGAAGAGTCATCTGTATAATGCTGGTTATGGTACGTTGATCATATTTGAAGTTGACAGTAAAATGGCTTCAGGAGTGTAAGGACTGACGATGCAAAATAAAATTAGACTGTATACATGGGTGGTACAGTGTATAGCATTGCTGCTTCAGCACCAGGGATCTGGGTTCAATTCTTGGCTTGAGTACTGTCTGCATGTTCTTCCCATGTTGGCGTGGGTTTCCACCGGGTGCTTTGGCTTCCTTCCACAGTCTGGAAGACATGCTGATTAGGTGCATTGGCTATGCTAAATTCTCCCTCAGTGTACCCGAACAGGCGGTGGTGGAGGGTGGTAACTAAGGGATATTGATAGTAACTTCATTGCAGTGTTAATGTAGGCCTACTTGTGGCATTAATGAATAAAGTTTAAAAATGTTATCTGCTATATTTCATTGTCATGTGATTATCTTCTATAGCAGACATGCTTGGCAATGAATACGTTTTCAAGTGCCTTACTGTTGAACTGCTGAAGAAGTCAAACAAAGCTGCAATGATCCTACTTCTCATTTGCTGTTATAATGACTATTTTTATGAAGAGCCTTTAACACAGAAAAAGATTTCAAAGCACCTTGCAGAAGTGTTATCAAGCAAAATGTGACACGCAGCCACCTAAGAAATATTAAGGCAGACAGCTGCTTGATCAAATAGTCTAGTTTTAAGAAGCCTCTTACATGATGGTGGAGAGATTTTGTAAATGAATTCCAGAAATTACAGCTGAAGGTGCATTCTGACAAGAGGCCAGAGTTAGTGCAGTGCAAGCTTCTCGGGAAAGGGTTGTAGGGCTCGAAGAGATCACAAAGATAGGGAAGGGAGGGACCCCATGGTGGATTTTGAAAGTGAAAATAAGCATTTTGAAATTAAAGATTGAACATAAGAACCCCAGGAGCAGGGGTAGACCATCTGGCCCCTCGAGCCTGCTCTACCATTCAATAAGATTCTGGCTGATCTTTTTGTGGACTCAGCACCACTTGTCCACCCGCTCACCATAACCCTCATTTCCTTTACTGTTCAAAAATTTATCTATCCTTGCCTAAAAAGTATTCAATGAGAGAGCCTTAATTGCTTCACTGGACAGAGAATTTCACAGATTCACAACCCTTTTGTGTGAAGAAGTTCCTGCTCAACTTATTCTAAACCTGCTCTCCCTTATTTTGAGGCCATGCCCCATAGTTCTAGTTTCATCTGCCAGTGAAAACAACTTCCCTCCATCTATCTTATTTATTCCCTTCATAATCTTATGTTTCTATAAGAATTTCCCCCCATTCTTCTGAATTCCAATGAGTATAGTCCCAGTCTACCCAGTCTCTCCTCATAAGCAAACCCTCTCAACTTTGGAATCAACTGAGTGAATCTCCTCTGCGCTCCCTCCAATGCCAATACTTTCTCAAGTACGGAGACCAAGACTGTACACAGTCCTCGAGGTGTGGCCTCACCGCCTTACACAGCTGCAACACAACCCCGCTGTTTTAAAACTCCATCCCTCTAGCATTGCAGGGCAAAATTCCATTTGCCTTCTAAATTACCTACTGCAGCTGCAAACCAACTTTTTGTGATTCCTGCACAAGGACACTCAGGTCCCCCTGCACAGCAATATGCTGCAATTTTTTATCATTTAAATAATAGTCTGTTTTACTATTATTCCTACCAAAATCAATGACCTCACATTTACCAACATTTTGTACTTCATTTGCCAGATCTTTGCCTGCTCACTTAGATTATCCATATCCCTTTGTAGACTTTCCATTGCACCAGCGTAGATCATTGAGCACAGAGGTAATGAATGGATAGGACTCGATCACAATTAGAATACAGGCAGCAACAGAGATCTCAATGAGGTGAAGCTTATAGAAGATGAGTGATGGATGGCTGCATAGGTGTGCATTGGTTCTTGGTTTGAGGTAATGAAGGCATGAATGAAGGTTTCAGCACCAATGAGTTGAGGCAAAGGTGGAGTTGAGTGATATGAGGGAGATAGGAATAGGCAGTCATGTCGAGGCCAAGAATGATACCAAGGTGGCGAACAATGTGATTCAGCCTCAGACACTTGCCAGCAAGGAAGTGGAGTCAGAAGGTGAAGGAATGGATGTGACATTTGGTCTTGCCAATAGGTAAAGGAGATTGAAATGGAAGACATTGTTGAGCAATAGCTCTGGTCAAGTTTGTTCCCCTTCTCATTTCAGTTTGGAGTGTGTAAAAGTAAAGATGGTGCATTTTCCACTCCGCTCTTCACCTTGTTCCTATTTTCAAAAACTTGTTGTAAACTTTGCCAATGACGTGTCACGTTGGGGAGGGAGGGAGATCCCAACATGAAGAGAAGATATGGCCGGGAAGCCCTATGATTGGAGATTCATCAGTTTAAATGAGGTTCCCGACCATCCTGGGCTGGAGCCTCATTATGTTAGTGGGGTAGGGAGGGTTGCGGGGAGAGTGGCACAATCTCGCTGGTGAGACTCTCGTGTTTTGATTCTTGTGGTATTTTGTACTTGTGCTGCTGTGTGCTCAGTGAAAGCAGGCATAAAATCTCAGCCTGTGTTTGAGAATGGAGAGACAATAAAATTGAGTGTATTCCAGTTTAGGTGAACAAATTCTCCAAGAATCTCTCCAAAAAGTGAAAAAGCAGATCTATTTCAATACAAATAAAATGGCCAATGATTTTGCTTTTGTAATGTTTGGAAAAGGCCTGGGGGTGTTTTTAGTGATTTCTCTCAATGACATGTGGTTATCTTCTAGGTAGAGATACTTACCAACTAATGTTTTCATGGGCCTGGTTGAGTGGCACAGTGGTTAACACTGCTACCTCACAGTACCAGGGATCCAAATTCAATTCTGGCCTGGGGTCACTGTGTGGAGTTTGCACATTGCGTCTGTGTGAGTTTTTTCCCAGAGCTCTGGAGTATGGGAGGAAACCAAAGATGTGCAGGTTTATTAGATTGACCATGTTAAATTAACTCTGTGTCAGGGGGATTAGTAAAAGGGATTGTAGGTGGATGGGATTGTTGTTGATGAAAGCTTGATGGGCTGAATGGCCTCCTTCTACACTGTAAAGATTCTACGATTCTATTCTATGATCCTATGAATAAAATGAGAACGCTGAATATAGGAGTTGGGACGTCATGTTAAAGTTGACATTGGTAAGGCCATATTTGGAATACTGTGTGCAATTCTGGTCGCCTATTATACAAAGGATATTATTAAACTAGAAAGAGTGCAAAAAAGATTTGCTAGGATGCTACCGGAACTTGATGGATTGAGTTAGAAGGAGAGGTTGAATGGATTGGGACTTTTTTCTCTGGAGTGTGGAAGGCTGAGGGGTGACCTTTATACAGATCTATAAAATAATGAGGGGCATAGACAAAACAGACAGTCAATATCTTTTCCCAAAGGTAGTGGAATCTAAAACTAGAGGGCATAGTTTAAGATTAGAGGGGAGAGATAGAGAAGTGTCCAGAGGGGCAATTTTTTTTCAGAGTGGTGAGTGTCTGGAATAAGCTGCCAGAAGTAGTAATAGAGGCAGGTACAATTTTTTATCTTTTAAAAAGCATTTAGATAATTACGTAGGTGGGATAGGTACAGAGTGATATAGTTCAAATGTGGGCAATTAGGATTAGTCTAGGGATGAAAAAAAAATAAGGGCAGCATGGACAAGTTGGGCTGAAACAGCCTGTTTCAATGCTGTAAATCTCTATGACTCTATGATCATTGCATCCTACAGTTAGATAAGGCCAGCATGAAATGGTCACATCTCCAGCTTCAATCAAAACCAACCAAGTGATGTTGCAGCGCAATCTATATTCGTGATATTCCTTGCTTAGTGTCCTGCACTGACTACAGTAATAGGACAAACTTGTCCACAACACATCATATTTGATTCAGGATTGCTGTCGCAGCTGCATTATAGTAGCTGCCAAGCGTTGCGCAAGCAGAATTTCAAATTGCTTCGACTCGGCTGAAAGCATAATTGGTTTTGTCAATCACAGCATTCACTGAATGAAAGGGGAAGTCTGGCACATTCTCTCATTTTGTAGTCAATTAAAATCAAATTAAGGATGCTGAACAGCTTTTCAGCATTTGCAGTATTTGCCTGGCACTCTCAAAAGGTCTGTCTCTTGCCTTGAAGCTTAGTATCATTACCTGATTGTGATTAAGAGTCGTTGCTCATTTCTTTGGATTCCTCCATTATGACAGTAACTTGTACGCATGATTGCATCTGTGTGGTCATCTACCGATGTTTGGGAAATGCAATGATAGGACAACCTGCATTTTTCAAAAAGCAAATCCTACGTAAATCTCAATCATCTTTACAGATCTCTGAATAATCAGGTTTTTTTTTTGTCCATTGCCTGCTCTATAGATTGTGCCCTACTGGAAGGGAGCAAACTTGACGAGAAATGCTCAAAGTGAATGTTCACCAATTTTCAAATGAAAATCATTTACAATTAGACTCAGACACGAGTAAGTCCACCTTTATTAAACTGCTTGAAGTGCAGAGCAAGAATTACATCGATAGGTATAGCAGATGGAAAAGTAGTGGGGTGGCACGAGGGCACAGTGGTTAGCACTGCTGCCTCTCAGCAGCAGGGATTCGAGTTTGATTCCCAGCTTCGGTCACTGTCTTTGTGAAGTTTGCACGTTCTCCCCGTGTCTGCGTGGGTTTCTTCCAGGTGCTCTGGTTTCCTCCTACAGTCCAAAGATGTGCGAGTTAGGTGGATTAGCCATGCTGAATTGCTCCTCAGTGTCAGGGGGACTGGCTCGGTTATTAGGGTCTGGATGGGCTTGTAGTCAGTGCAGACTTGATGGGCTGAATGGCCTCCTTCATTCTCTGATTCTAGTGGTAAAATTTAACAGACTGATTTGTGCAAAATTGAATAAAACATGCAAGTCAGCATTGCCCAAGTTGTGCTCCGTGCTTCCATATTCATTGTTATCTGCTATCTGGTCAAGCTGAGCCTTGTTTCCCTACCCAAAAACATCTTGTCAAATGCTCTGCATGATTGATTTGCAATGTTTCCTTTTGAAGCTGGGCATTGTTTGTCCTTTGGGTAGTTTCCTCTGAATCTTGTGTATTCTGGCAGTGAATGCATGTGATTTATTGGTCATTTAATGACATTTCACTTCAATCATTTGGCCTACAGTGTTTTGTTCACGGATATATCCAGCTACTGGGACACGGTGGGATGTTCCCGTTCAGATTTGTTGTAAGGCACAGGCTAGATATCTCTGTTGATCTTGACAGGATTTTTTTGGAATGTGGCACGTGATTGAATTCTGTGAAATTAGAAAGCTGAGTGTCAGGCACGATAGCTACAGAATACTGATTCACCCAAGTGTCAGAACCTTATAATCCGTCCCTCATTATGCATTCTGGCATGGCTTACCCTCAGAAATTTGAACGCGGGTGACTCTGATTAGTATTTCTAGGGAAGCTTAATGAGTAAAATTGTTTCCTGTGCAGTTATAATACAAGTGATTGAAACTGGCTATGTTGGCAGGGAAGAAGTTTCAGTGCAGTAGCAGTGTGCTGCCTTGTAAACACGTGCATTGGCACTGCAAAAATGATTTCCTCCTTTAAGGAAATGAACATATTTTCAGGCACAAAAGCTGAGGAGAAATTATTCTGATTTAAGATCATTATTCCAAAATCCAATTTTCCTGATGAAATCCTGCCAAAAATGTACATTAATTCACCTGAGATCTGTGTCTAACAGCTCCATTGTCAAAGATTTCAGTGTACTCCATTATCTTCTCTGATCCATTGTGTGGTCAGTATGGTTGAATTTTTTTACAGTTACAAACCCAAATAATACATTATTGCTCAACACTGTACTCCATCCTGAGCTCTGTGTGTTCCACGTGGCAGTATATGGCCATTCTAAATTCTCCTTTAGTGTACCCGAACAGTGCCAGAGTGTAGCGACTAGGGGTTTTCACAGTAACTTCATTACAGTGAAATGTAAGCCTACTCTTGACATCAATAAATAAACTTTTAAAAACTTTAAATTTAAAATTTGTGGCTTACATTTAATTGTATAGAGGAGATGCATAAAATGCAATATTCCATGCACTAAAGTGGTTATACTCTTTTGAAATAAATTGAAGCATAGAAGTCCCTTAGTGCAGAAAGTGGCCATTTGGTCAATTGGATCTACACTGACTCCCTGAAAGAGTATTACCAGGCCCACTCCATGTCATATTGATTTACCCCTCTACTCCTCCTATCCTATATATCTTGGGACACTAAGGGTCAGTTCAGCATAGCCAATCCACCAAATCAGCAAATCTTTGGAGATTGGGAGGAAACTGAAGCATTTGGAGGAAACCCACATAGACACAAGTAGAGCATGCAAACTTCAGAAGGAGAATCATCCAAGGATGGAATTGAACCCAGGTCCCTGCTGCTGTGAGACAGCAGTGCAAACCATTGCACCACATTTAAATAAAAGTGGTGATTCCATAATCCAATGAGTCATTTCATAGATGATCCATTTGTTCAAAGTAAAACAATGTTAAGCATTACAAATAACCATTCAATTGTAGGTATAAAACTGTGCAGCTAAATCTTTTTGCTGTTATTCTTAATAGTTTGGAATAAGTAAGCATTTTATAGATTTACTTTTCTAAGTATAAATTTGTCCCTCAATAAACTCTCACATCTGTAGTCCTGCACTCTATTTAAATTTAAGCATCCGATCATGCATTGTTTCCAAATTCCAGTTGTTGTAAGGTAGCCATTTGGGAATGTAATTCAATTTCATTCGCACTTCTTCTTTCGGAGGTCAGTGGGCAGATTGCTGCAAGATTAAACACATCAGAGTAAATTCAAACCATTCTTTCTCTGTTTAATACCATAAATGATGTATTGATGTCTTTAGCTGTAGCTTTGTTCTTGTCTCTTATTGTAAACAGAAATTTCCTGTTTGTGGTGTTGTTGGGATTGAAGTACAACAGCGTAAATTTCTGTCAACTGAATAGCATGAGGATAAATGGACGTAGTCAGATTTCCAAGGTTACGCACAAGTTTGCAAAATGTATCTCACACATTTTCACCAGTAATTCCAAGACTATAATTCGATGAACTGGCTCCAATTACCAATAGAATGAAGGTCAGAAGACCCAGGATGCAGAACATATTACATAGACAGGTTTTATTTTACTTGAGTTGTAGATCAGATGGCAGAGATAGAACAAGGTAGTTGAAGTGACCTTCATGAAAAAGTATAAAGCAGCATAGGATGTGATCTTTTGTATTTAATACGATCGTATCATATAGCTTTCAATGGTCCTGAAAAATAAAACAGAGCAGGTTATTGCATTTGCATAAGTCTACAGCCACTGAATGACAAATTAATTGTAAGTTGTTCTTAATGTTCAATGTTTTCTTTTAAGAACTATAGATAATTGACTTCCATGTTTTGGACAACTAGAAGGAGTTGTATATGTGTTGTGCAAATGCAGTAACGTGCTCTGTTTTGATTCTGGACCAAAGAATAATACCACACATTAAGTTTTCAAATGCTTAAATGAGCAGGGGCAGCTTCCTGGGTTTGACCCTGTATAATGTCAGGTGATCTCTGGTCCAGCTGGCTGACAGTGAGATAGTTAGGGAGTATAGTTCAGGATCTTTCTCAGAGCAGCATTGTGGCACTTTTGTTAGCACAGCTGCTCACAGCGCCAGGGACCCGGGTTCAATTTCAGCCTTGGGTGACTGTCTGTTTTGAGTTTGCATGTTCCTCTTGTGACTGTATGGATTTCCTCCGGGTGCTCTGGCTTCGTCCAAAGGTGTGCAGGTTAGTTGGACTGGTAATGTGAAATTGCCCCTTAGTATCCCAAGATGCTTGGATTTGATGGGATTGACCATGGTAAATGCATGGGATGGAGGGGTGGATGAAGACGTTCTGCGTAAAATATTTTGACAGAGTTGGTGAAGACTCAGTGGGATGAATAGCGTCTTCTGCACTGTAGGGAAATCTGTGAAGCAGGAAGAGAGGAACTTTATTTTGAACTTAACTTCTGGCACCTTCTCTTGATGTATGACAGTTTCTCCTGTGTATAGTGTCCAATGACACTATACACAGTTGAAATGGTTTTAATGTTTGCATTAAATGATCTTGTTTGAATTCATGAGGCTTCTGCTAGAATTGGAAGAAGGTCTCAACTCCCCACATCTTGGAAGAAAGAACGCTTTGTTGTTTCACTTCCCACACCTAATGACACAAGGCACCATCTCCATAGCTAGATTTTTGTGGAACAGATCGCTAGCCTGTCACCAGAGGCTTATAACTCGAGGGGAGCCACTCCACATCAAGCATGACTGACCTGGAGTCTCTCTAGCTTTTACTTCCACAGATTGGTGTGCAGTAGAAGGCTTTTGTAGAGTGATACTCAACTTGTTTGACTGCAGTGTGAATACACGTTCCTTGGCCATCAAGTGCTTGGATGGGACTTGAACCTGGAGCTTTTGATTCAGAGTCAGGGATGCTATCCACTGTGCCACAAGACCTCCTTTTCAGCTAGGTGGAGCAAGTTAAAAATCCCTCCCTGATAATTTCCTTTTACCAGCTAATGATAAAATACAATGTAACTTCATGGTACAAGAGGAGGAAAGTCATTCTCCCTTGGAAAGCTCACAATGTGTAAAGAATTTGATAATATTGCTAATTTTTAGGATTAGTTGGTTTTTTAACATCTATGGATTTTATTTTCAACCACTTTTTAGATCCTTTGTTAGGAAGGCAATGAGCAGCTGTTGTTTGTGAAAGACGACATTTCATAGATTTATGACTTTTTAAGTTGCCTGAAAGTTTGGATTCAGCATCTCGGTTTGAAGAAATGGTTGGAAAGTAGCTGAAACTTGTCATCCCGTCTTTAAACAAAAGTTGTACATTGAATTGGCTAACTAGATTTGTAGTGTTGAACATCTGTATTAGGGGAAACTTTTCTTACTTTCTATCATAATGTCACAAAAGAATTTTTAACATTTGTTCTTAATGGCTTTAGTATTTGTGAGAAAGGGTTCAGGTACATTGACATGAATGTTTACGATAGGTGTCTCACAACACCAGGTTAAAGTTCCTTGGGTAATCTGAGTTTATGTCACACAACCTGTAACCCCCACAAATTGCCTGAGCTTACAAAATCCCACTAGCTATCCTGGCTGGAGACAAGACACATCTCTAACTTGTGCTTAACCCTCTCTCCACTCACTTTGTCTGTACCTTTAAGACTTGATGTTCTGTAAAGACTCGCATTCCAACCATTATTTTATAAATTGAGTTTATGTCTTTATATGCCCTGTTTGTGAACCGAAATCCCAATTACCAGATGAAGGGGCAGTGCTCCGAAAGCTCATGGCTTATGTTACCAAATAAACCTGTTGGACTTTAACCTGGTGTTGTGAGGTTTCTTATTGTGTTTGCCCAAGTCCAACACCGATATCTCCACATTACATTACAAAAGCGTATCATTGGCAAGAGGATGTGATGTAAATTACCAATGTATAAACAATCTCCGGGATGTAGCATTTGTTTGCAAAGGAATGTAAACTCTGGAGGCCATGGCACAAGTGATAGACATTTGTCTTTAGATGACATGATTCTAATTACAGATGTGGGGTGTGATGAGATGACTTGCATGCTGAGTCAATGGTAATGGTGAATATATTTCCAAATAAGGGGCCCCAGAATAATGAGAAATGGGGATTAAAGCTGGGAAGTCAGAATCTTGTTGGCACAGTGTTATAGTAGCCTGAATTTTCAGGAATGCATTCCTGCCAGCTCTGACAGGCGCAGTGCCATTTTACACTCAATTGAATATTGATTGGCAACAGGAGGAACTTGGATGGAAGTCCCACTTTGGAGAGCTGTTGGTTAATTGATTGGCTGACAGCTTTTCATTCCCTCCAAACATAGTCCTGCAGTGGTGGGAAGAAGTATATGGCCTGCCGTGCTTGAGCCTAAGCCGCAAGTCTGTACTTTGATTCTAATTATCAGGGATTTGGTGCTGGGAAAGAAGGGGATGCTTTCAGGGGTCAAGAGGTCGCCAGTCTCTGTGTCAGAGAAAATGCTGGAGGGATGGTGGCAAGGGGGCGCTAGAGTTCCCAAGCCCCTGAGGGGAAATCTGAAGGGCCATCCTCCTGCTTGAGATTGAGGGTCAAGGTGTTTTCAGCTTGGCACTCTGATCCAATGGCATCCGCCAGCCTATAGATTGAGGCTGGGTAGGAAAAGACCATTTGGTGGCCATTATAGTAACTTAAGGGCTGAATAGGGGCATGAGCTTCCTGTCTGAGGCCCTGCCTGTCTTACTGTAAACTCATGTCTAATTAAAGCGGACAGATCATGAAGGGAATCCCATCCATGCAATTTTACTGACAATTCAACATTGTTTCAGAGACTGACAAGGAGAAAGACATTGCCTTTGCTGATAGCGCTCAAGGAATCTTAGGAGCTTGAAAGATAAGGAACTTCCATGTTGTCTACAGCTTTTTTTGTCAAGCATAAATAAAATCGTGCTTAATAAATTCTACTTTTAATTCCTAAATAGTGGTATTTGTACTTTGTCAGGGCTCGCACAACAGAGGACCATTGTGTTAGAAATTAAGAATTCAGAACTTGAGAGATTTTAATTAGAATTGTTTCATGCACAAATATCTGATAAGTATGTAATGCCAGATATGTGGAATGTTTTAACTTCCTGTTAGATAAATGAATATATAATGGATAATTACAGGACATTGCCAGAACCACAGTCAGTGTTACAAAGTGGTTGTTTGTGTTTTAGTCTTCAGGTCAAATATTTACTTCCCTGAGAGCCTGGGTTTATGCAAAAGGATAATGCACTTGGTACGAACACTCTGATGTCATTTAGTGTTGCTTTACAATAAAATCAACTTTTTTTTTATATTGACTCCAGCTTGAATGTCCTACAAAGTAAACACATTCCTCGCATAAATGCCAGTGTTTAAATCTTTTTATTGGAACTTTCCTTTCTTGCAGTGTTCTGTCAATGTAGCCTCAACATTCTCAGAATCAGTGGCCTTGTTAGGTTTCATATGTAGAAATTCTAAGAGAGGTTATCCTTGCAGCTGATTCAGTTAAGCTGTGCTCGAAGATTGACTCCTCATTGAGCTCTTGGTGCTTTGTTACTTGTGCCCATGTGTTGCCATGGGCACTCTTTTTTGTTAAAATGCCAATTGTGATGCACCATTCGCAGGTGCGCCAGAGAGGGAGAGGAGAGAGAATGGAGCAGCTAGAATGAGCCACTGATTCCACAGTGGACCTCCTGCATGGTTATACTGTTTGCCCCTTGAATCAGTGCTTGTGTCAAACCAAACAGCAGTTTTCCCTTTTACATGAGTACATGCAATTTGTTGGCTAAACTGGCACAACCTCTGTTGTGCAACTCACTTGATGATGGGGCAGCACTCGCAAAAGCCATTAGCTTTCATACTAAATAAACCTGTTGGACTTTAACCTGATGTTGTGACACTTCTTATTGTGCAACTTGACCAGGGGAAGACCAGCTGTGAAGTAAACTGGCTAGCAAACTTAGAATCATAGAAATCCTACAGTGCACAAGGAGGCCACTCAGCCCATCGAGATAGCACCGACAGCAATCTCACTGAGGATCCCGCTAATATCTCTAACTTATGCATCCCAGGATATTAAGGAGAAATTTAGCATAGGCAATGCACCGAACATGCCCATCTTTGGACCGTGGGAAGAAACCAGAATGCCTGGAGGAAACCCATGCAGACATGGGGTGAATGTGCAAACTCCATACAGGCAGTGGCCCAAGCTGGGAATCGACCCCAGGTCTCTGGACCTGTGAGGCAGCAGTGCTAACCTCTGTATCACCATGCCACGAGTGAAACCTTGATAAGTATCAGAAATGTAAGCAGGAAATGCATTGAAAATAAGAGCTTGCAGTTGATGCAAGGTGTTTCACAACCTCAGGCTGTTGGAAAGCTCTTTACAATCAGTTCGGTACTTTGGAAGTGCAGTCACCTGTGACAACGTCAGAGGTACGGCAACCATTTTTCACACCACAGGAGCCTACAAACAGCAAAGAAATAAATGGCCAGAGCATCTATTTCAGACTTTAGTTGAGGGATAAATGTTGGCCAGCACATTGGCAAAATCCTCTGTGCAAAATTGTTCCAAATATAATTACACAGAAGTGAAAATGTTAATGTTTAATTACAAATGGTTTAGAAGTAGAAAAAAAACTCTCCCACAAATTTATAAATAGTAAATAAAACTTCCTGTCTCCTTTTATTCCAAGCACTGTGCATTGCTGAAGAGAATAAAGTGTTGGTTGGCTTTCAGTAATATAGCTGTGAGTTATCCTGAAGTGTTATGAAGATTGAAAGGGTAGAGTTGCTTAATGCTGTCTGGTTGACTTTGACTCCCTGACATGAAGATCTGCTGCCTACTGTGCTTTAATATTATTGAAAGAAGTATAAGAAATGAAGCGAAATGGGGACTCAGTGGATCGTCACTGGACTAGTAAACTGGAGACCCAGAGCAAGACTAGAGACCAGACTCAAATCTGGTCAGATGATGAAATTTTGCATTCAATAAAAATCTGGAATAAAAAGTCTAATGATGACCATTGTCGATTGTCGGAAAAACCGTCTAGTTCACTAATGTCCTTTAGGGAAGAAATCTGCCATCCTTACCTGGTCTGGCCAACACGTGATTCCAGACCCACAGCAATTTGGTTGACTCTCAAATGTCTTCTGAAATAGAGAACAATTAGGAATGAGCAATAAATGCTGGCCCAGTCTGCGACGCCCATATCCCGTAAAATTAATTAAAAGAAAAGAAATCTTGGATGAATAAGTTCTGCTTGAATTTCCTGATCCCTGCATAGTTCCCTTGATCCCAGAAGCTTCAAGACCTTTGTATCTATGCTTAAAAATCAAATTTGTTCGTAATATAGGAGGGAAAATATCCTTTTTATAAGCTAAGAGATTAGCATAGAGAAATCTTTGAATAATGCTGATATTCAGTTTGTGCTTTCAGTTGATCCACTGTATATACCTGAAGGCATTGGTGTGCTATTGATAACAATGTACAACATTAAAAATATTGCAGTATTTAAATATTGAATATAATTATAGGGTAGATCTTGGTGGACTTGTGGTTAATCACTACGTTGGAGTTGGCTATATTTGTGATTTGTTAAAGCTTAGGAATGAGACTTATTCTAAATATAGCATTAATGTGATGAAGAAATTATCACATTGTTAAAGTTAATCATTGATTTGCTGCTTTGACCAGACTGGTTACTGCAGTTTGTGCTTTCTGTTTAATTCTAGAAAGTAACTCAATGTGTGCAGCTCATTAATCTATTTTTATTTTCCAGAGTATCATATTATTATGGCTCAACACAAGAAGTTTATTGTGCTTGGTAGATCAGATTAGCTCTGTTTTGGGGGGACGGAGGTGGTTGGAGGTTTTGAGGTGGGGGTGAGTTTCTCCTACATCCTTGTGGCTGCCTGCAGGTCACATTGAAGGGGTTCTGGGTCTTAATGACAACCTTGCCCAGTGGTATTGCAGCCTTATCAGAATCAGTAAGATCAAAACCCCTCCAGAGACATGAAAATGATCCAGACAAACTCATCAATTCTGAGTCAGTCATAGAGTGCAGAAAAGGCCCTTCAGCCCATTGAGTCTGCACTGACAATATCATCCCATACCCTTGAATGTTATGATGCTTCAAGTGCTCAATGGACTAGAAATAGGAAGATGGTACAGCTCAACATGTGGCTAAACAGCTGATGTAGGAGGGAGGGTTTAAAATATCTGGACCATTGAGATCTCTTCCAGGGTAGGTGGGACCTGTACAAGAAAGATGGATTGCTTCTAAATTGGACAGGCATAAACATTCTGGCTGGGAGGTTTGCTAGTGTTACACAGGTGGATTTAAACTCATTTGGCAGGAGGGTGGGAATCAAAGTGAAGGGTGAATTAACTGAAGGGGAACTAAAGAGTAGGGCCAGTAAGTCTGAGAGAGAGCAGGCAGGGTATGATTGCTGATCAAAGAGGGTCTGGTGGACTGAAGTGCATTTGTTTCCATGTGAGAAGTGTAGCAGTTAAGGCAGGTGAACTTAGAGCTCGGATTAGTACTTGGAATTATTATATTCTTGCTATTACAGAGACTTAGTTAAGGGAAGGACAGGATTGACAGCTTATTGTTCTGGATACAGATGTTTCAGGTGGGAAAGAGATGGGGGAGTTGAACTACTGGTTAAGGAGAATATCACAGCTGTACTCCGGGAGGCCACCTCGGAGGGCTCACGCAGCGAAGCACTATGGGTAGAGCTCGGGAATAGGAAAGATATAGTCACAATGTTGGAGGTTCACTATAGGCTGCCCAACAGCCAGTAGGAGATAGAGGAACAAATATATGGGCAGATTTTGGCAAGGTGTAAAAGTAACAGAGTTGTTGTGGTGGGAGATTTTAACTTCCCCTATACTGACTAGAAATCACTTGATGCTAGTGGCATGGATGGGACAGAATTTGTAAGGAGCATCCAGGAAGGCTTCTTGAAACAGTACATAGCCCAACTAGGAAGGGGCCATACTGAACCTGGTATTGAGGAATGAGCCGGCCAGGTGGTCAATGTTTCAATAAGCTGCAGTTCGGGAACAGTGACAACAATTCAGTAAGCTTTAAGTTACTGATGAATAAAGATAAGTGGAGTCCTCAAGTTAAGATGCTAAATTGGGGGAAGGCTAATTATAATAATATTAGGCAGGAACTGAAGAATGTAAATGGGAGGCAGATGTTTGAGAGCAAATCAACATCTAGTGTGTGGAGGGCTTTCAAGTATAAATTGATACAGATTCGGGGCTAGCACATTCCTGTAAGGATGAAGCTTAAGTATGGCAAGCTTCAGGAAGCTTGGATAACGATAGATATTGTGAGCCTAGACAAAGAGAGAAAGGAAACATTTGTCAAGGCTAGGAGGCTGGGAACACACAAAGCATATATTGTATACAAGAAAAATAGGAAGAAACTTCAGCAAGGAGTTAGGATGGGTAAGAGGGGTCACGAAAAGTCATTGGCCAGCAGGATTAAGGCAAATCCAAAGGCTTTTTATATGTATGTAAAGAACAAAAGAGTAGCCAGGAAGGGGATTCTCCCACTCGAGGACAGAGGAGGGAATCTGTGTGGGACTAGAGGACATGCGTAAGGTTTTGAATGAGTACTTTGCGTCACTGTTCACCAAAGGGAAGGAGCTGGTGGATAATGCATTTAAGGAAGTGAGTGTGGATAGTTTGAGTCATGTTGAGATCAAAAAGGAGGAGGTATTGGGATTCTTGAAAAACAATAAGGTAGATGAGATTCCAGGGCCAAATGGAATATACCCCAGAATACTGAGAGAGGCAAAGGAGGAAATTGTTGGGGCTATGAGAAATCTGGCAACAGTGGAGGTCCCAGAAGACTAGCGAATAACCAATGTTGTTCCTTTATTTAAGAAGGGTCGCAAGGATAATCCAGGTAATCACAGGCCAATGAGCTTTGTGTCAGTGGTAGGGAAATTATTATAGAGGATTCTTCGAAACAGGATTTACTTCCACTTGGAAATAAATGGATGTTTTAGCAAGGCACAATGTGGTTTTGTGAAGGGAAGGTCATGTCTCAGTAATTTGATCCTGTTTTTCAAGGAAGTGATGGAGATGATTAATGAGGATAGGGCAGTGAATGTTGCCTATGTGGACTTTAGTAAGGTCTTTGACAAGGTCCTTCATGGCAGACTGGTTCAGAAGGTGAAGTCCCATGGGATCAGAGGTAAGTTGGCAAGGTGGGTACAGAATTGGCTCAAACATAGAAGACAGAGGGTAGCAGTGGAAAAGTGTATTTCTGATTAGAGGGCTGTGACAAGTGGCATTCCTCAAGGATCAGTGCTGGGACCTTTGGCTGTTTGTAATATATATAAATAGTTTGGAGGAAAATGTTATTGGTTTGGTTAGTAAGTTTGCGGACACAAAGATTGGTGGAATTGTGGATAGTGATGAGGACTGTCAGAGGATACAGCAGGATGTAAACCAGTTGCAAACTTGGGCAGAGAGATGTCAGATGGAGTTTAATCCAGAAAAATATAAGGTAATGCATTTTGGAAGTCTAATACAGTTGGGAAATATACAGTGAATGGTAGAATCCTTGAGAGTATTTGATAGGCAAAGAGATCTGTGTGCATGAGTACACAGATCACTGAAAGTGGCAATGTAGGTGGAGAAGGTAGTCAAAAAGGCATACGACATGCTTACCTTTATAGGTCAGGACAGTGAACTTAAAAACTGGCAAGTCATGTTGCAGCTTTATGGAACCTTAGTTAGACTTGGAATATTGCGTTCAATTCTGGTTGCCACACTATCTGAAAAATGTGGAGGTTTTGGAGAGGGTACAGAAAAAATTTACCAGGTATGGAGGGCATTAGCAATGAGGAGAAATTGGAGAAACTTGGTTTGTTCTCACTGGAATGGCAGAGGTTGAGGGGCGACTTGACAGAAGTCTGCAAGATTATGAGGAGCATGGACAGAATGGATAATCAGAAGCTTTTTCCCAGCGTGGAAGAGTCAATTACTAGGGATTTAAGATGTGAGGGAATGTTTAAATGAGATGTACAAGGCAAGTTTTTTTACATAGTGGATGCTGGCTGATTGGAAGTTGTTGCTGGGGGAGGTAGTGGAAGCAGATATGATAGTTTTAAAGGCATCTTGACAAATACATGAATAGGATGGGAATAGAGGTCCCCAAAAGAGTAGGGATTTTAATTCAGATGAGCAGCGCAATCAGTGCAAGCTTGGAAAGGCAAAGGGCCTGTTCCTATGCCGTAATTTTCTTTGTTCTTTATTGTGAAGAAAAGGCAGAAGAATGGGGTTGAAAAGCCTATCAGCCATGATTGAATAGTGGAGCAGACTTGATGGGCCAAATGGCCTAATTCTGTTCCTATATCTATGGTCTTACCTCATAAGATTTTGCACTCCTGTTGCCAAACCTGCCGGATGATAATGGGAGCAGAAAGTCCCAACCTCAGTATTTAAAATTTTTGATGCTACAGTAAAAAGTGCAGCATAGATTTGGTTATCAGTCATAAGGAAGGCTGAATGAGTACTCAACACATTATGGCATTCATCTCCTTTTTTTAAAGGAGATGCTAATTTGTTTCAGAAAGGTTAATGACGTTTAACAATAGACAGCAGAGTGTGATAGGAATGCATCAAGCATTTGCTCTTATCAGCAACACCGACAGTTTCTAGCCTCATGCATTTTATGGATATAATGACAGGAAAAGATTGAAAATTCTATCAGTAAAATTGTGATCCAACTGTAAAAGCATGCCAGAAAGCACATTAATATTTCAGGATAATTCTTTATTACAACTGATTTGGTTTAACAAGTTGAACCTCAATCCAAGTAAATCCAGTTTCATTAAATGCTGGCATTACTCAGTGGGCTTGGCAGCATCTGTGGAGCAATTAAAAACCATTATTATTTCACACCAATGACCTTTTGTCAGGATTGCTTTTATTTTTGATTTCCAATATTTGACGTATGTTTCTAGAGTGTAAATTTGGTTTATTCTGAGCTTTGGGTCTGTTTCAGTATGGGAAACAAGCAGAGATAATGAGATGGGGGTTTTTTTGCGTGGTTTGTACTGCTTGGGATTATCGCTGTGTTGTCACTGGAGGGGAGATTATCGCTGTACCATCACTGAGTGGGGAGATTATTGCCATGGTGTTGCTGGTGGGGGGATAATTGCTGTGGCATCACTGGATTGGTGGGGGGAGGTGGATTATCGCTGTGGCGTTACTGGTTGGTGGTTATCACTGTGGTGTCAGATGGTGGAGGGATTATTGCTGTGGCGTCACTGGATGGGGGGGTATCATCGCTGGATGGAGAGGAATTATTGCTGTGACATTGCCGGGTGGGGGCAGTTATCACCGTGGCGTCACTGGGTCAGCAGGGTTATTGCTGTGGCATCACTGAGTGCGGGGTGATCATCATTGGGTGGGGGTGGGGGTGGGGTCATCGCTATTGTTTGTTGACATTAGTTTTTTTCAGTGACTTCGTAGAAATTTGTCAAATTAGCTACAAATTTTATATTTATATTTGAAATATCTGTGACCTTCCCTGAATAAATCACTTTTGACTTAAATTTTAAAATTAAAGCAGTTTGCAAAATGTTGGAAATTCCCTTTGCTAACACCATCACAAAAATGACAGATTTCTGAAGAACAGGACCCCATATTGACTGGCATAAATTCTGCATAAATTAATTAACCCGTGTCCACTCCAAACTGCACCATTTTGTACCGTTGGTTTATCTCCCTAATGAAAAAGCAATTGAAGGTTAAGTGTTATCCTTTTTTAACCTTTCCAATCTGTAATTATCATCAATTATCAAATCATTCAGGATCGAGTGCAACCAAAATGGATTTGGGGAACTTAATCAGAGTTTAAGGAAGAATATTCATTATTTATATGGTAAAAGCATGTAGCTGCCACTGTGTCCAGTCATGAATGCTGATCTAGATTAGACAGGTTGGCTGGCATGATTGTCCTTTCTGTCCTCCCTCACTCCTCTTCTTCCTCACATCTTCATAACAGCACAAAATGCCCAAGATTGTAGGCAGGGCTGTACCCATGGGAATTTCTTTCCACTGCCAACTGCACAGATGCCTCTCAAATACTCCTTTTATATCCTTTTTTTTAAAGAGTGGATCTGAATGGATTTGTAGTGAGACCTAATCGTCTGAAAGAAGGTATTTCGTTTTTGCAAAATGCCTATTAAAATGTCAGGCTCTCTGTTTAAAGAACAATGGACCAATTCCCACCTTAATGCTTTCCTTTGTTATTTAAGTGTTGCTATTTACCTTCTGTCCTTGATCAATTTGACCTTAACATCTAAATTGTCCATAGAATCCCAACAGTGCAGAAGGAGGCCATTCAGCCCATTGAGTCTGCACTGACCACAATCCTACCCAGGCCCTATCCCCATAACCCCATGTATTTTACCCTGCTAGTTCCCTTGACACTAAGGGGCAATTTAGCATGGCCAATACACCTAACCCACACATCTTTGAAAGTGTGACAATATCCATTTGTGTCAGGGGAATTATTAGGTTTAGTACTTGGCGTACAGGGATAGGACCTAGGTGGGATTGGTTTAAGTTTATTTATTAGTATCGCAAGTATGCTTACATTAACACTGCAATGAAGTAACTGAAAATCCCCTAGAAGCCACAACCTGGCACTTGTTTGGGTACACGAGGGAGAATTTAGCATGGCCAATGCATCTAACAAGCACACCTTTTGGACTGTGGGAAGAAACCGGAGCACCTAGAGGAAACCCATGCAGCCATTGGAAGAACATGCAGACTCTGTGCAGATGGTGACTCAAAGCAGGCATCGAACCAGATCCCTATTCCTTTGAGGTAGCAGTGCTAACCACTGTGACACCATGCTGCCCTATAGGCTGGATGGGCTGAATGGCCTGCTTCTGCACTGTGGGGATTCTATGAATGTATGTTGCACAATGAACTATCCTGAATGCAATGTGCCCCTGACTAACACTATCATACAGTGATCACGAAGTGAAGATGATTGTTGAATACGTATTGTTTACAAAAGCAGTTATTGGGAAATTTTTCAGCAGAAATGCAAGCAGAAGAGCCAGAAGTTAGTTGAGTATTTAAAGTTATTGTGCAAAGAATACATTATTCCTGTTCATGGTTGTTGAAACAGAATTAGTCATTACAAATAAACACCCTCTTTACAACGAAGTGTATTATTGACAGGTATGTCAAAACGACACAGCACCTTTAGCTAAGGAGCTGAATAGCTGTTATCCCTTGTGAGGAAATGATTGATGACGGACTTAATACAGCAGTGAGGGAACAGATAGCAACAGCTCTGTGTGATGCAAATGGCTCTGCGTAGAACGGTCAAAGGCCCAGAACTGACAATCAGACACTGACAAAAGCAGCCGTTCCTGTCATTTCCATTTCCGCACAAGTGGATTTACTGATGTGTGCTCTCGGTAACAAACAGGTCTGGAAACTCCTTTTAATTTGACCATCTGTAGATAGAAAGATCATTGTAATCGTCGATATATAAACCTCAGGCTGCTTCCATATTCAAGAGAGTAATTGAATAGGACGTCAGACAGTCTATTCTATCCAACAGCCTCCACATAGTATCAGGTGGTCTGCCAACTCCAGGTTTTTACTCCATGTTTTTTTCTGAAGCTAAAAGCATTCGGGAACCCAGCAACAAAGGGCCTTTAACCATACCCAGATAGAATTCTCAGTACGGGACTGTGCCCTTGGGTTGAGATCTATAGACATAAGGTATTAACTTTCTTCAGTGACAAAAGTTTTTGTTCATTGTCACTGCAGTGTTAGAAAAGAAGGACGCATTTATAAAATACTTTTCATCTGGGGATTTAAAATCCCCAGATGAAAGTTTAGTGGTGTTATTTTGTAGGTAAATGTGGGTGCTGCTTTGTGTATACCTAAGTTTTCTTTAAAAAAAATTTGTCACAAGTAGGCTTATGTTAACAGTACAATGAAGTCACTGTGAAAATCCCCTATTTGCCACACTCTAATGCCTGTTTGGGTACGCTGAGGGAGAATTTAGTATGGCCAGTGCACTAACCTGTATGTCTTTTGGACTGTGGGAGGAAATTGGAGCACCTGGAGGAAACCCACACAGACACGGGGAGAATGTGCAGACTGTGCCCCGATGGTGACCCAATCCAGAAATTGAACTCGGGTCCCTGGCGCTGTGAGACAGCAGTGCTAGTCACTGTGCTGCACTATATGACTAATCAATTTTTAATATCCTTGGTTAAGGAGAAACATTAGTCAGGTAGCTGGGTGAACTGATTGATTGCTTTTTTTCTGAATATGGAAACTCATTTGTTTATCTACCTGTTCAGGGCTTTGGATTAAAATCTCTTGTGAATTAAACAAAATGTCATTATGCCTGTTTGAACTGGTTATGCAGGATCTGTATAAATCATAGAATCCCTACAGTGCAGAAGCCCATCGAGCCTGCACTAACAACAATCCCTCCCTAGGCCCTATCCCTGTAACCCCAAGTATTTACCCTGCGTCCCCCGACACCACTAAGGGGTAATTTAGCGTAGCCAGTCAACCTAATTAGCACATCTTTGGAATGTGGGAAGGAACCGGATATTTTGAGATTAATGCTGTCCTGAAAATTGTCCAAGTGGTTCTGTTGTTCATCTGGTGCGGTGTGTCTTCTCTGGACAATTCCTGGATTTTCCTTTATTTAAAGAACACATCTGTTTCTGACACCTTATTTAATACACCTTCCAATGTGAAAGGTCAATTGTTCTCCTGTTGCTTTATTCTTGGGGAGTTTGGAATAGGTGCTCTTTGTCTTGCTGGAAGTTTTGACTTTGTTGTCTTACCAGCTCTTCCTCCTTTTACGTCTGATCTTTTTTTTTTTCTCTCCTCTCTTGCTTTCCAGGCTATTCAATTCTTTTTCCTTTTTTCCTCTGATGCTATCATGTGGCAGGGCTGGAAGTTGCTAAGGCGGTTTTAGTGCATTTTCCTGTGATAGGTTCAGGTGGCTTTTGGGTGGTTGGTAGGCATAGATTACTGCAGGATTTGTGGAAAGTGTGATGGAAAGGGAATGAAGGCCAGCAGGTTTGACATTCCTGCTCCTGAGATGAAGTATCTTGTCAGGCCTATTGGCAATGTAGGAAGGGTCTGACCAATGTGCAGGGCATTACAGGAAATCCCCTCTCCCTTTCACTTTGCAGTCCTATCACCCATAATGTTCTTTTCTCCCCATCTCCTCTTTTTGCCCTTTTCTGTCACTGTCTATTATCTTCACATTCTTAGCTTTTCATGATTGCATTTCATCCACTTTCCCAGTCCCAACATCTTCTAGATGCACTCTCATGATCTCACAATTCACATCTTCCATTTTGAAGCTCTCTCATCTCTCCATCACACCTTCTTATTCACCCCCTTCCTTCAAAGTCCTTCCCTTCAAGCAGTCATCTAGTTTCCCTCAGCCCATCTCATCCCATCCCCACCCCCCAGCCCCTGTTCTCTCCATTTTATTCTCCTTACCCTTCCTCTTTGCTACCAACATAATTGGAAGTTGGTTTCTATAGGCTGGCATGGGGTAACTGGCATTTGGTTTAAGGTGTGTATAGTATTACTGAAAACTGACCATGCCACAAATGAATAGTGGGTTGCTCAGCTTTGAGCTGGAGGAAAATTATCTTTCAGCGTTGAAAGCTGTTGTGTGCACCTGTGCCTCACAACAGCCTCGGTCTCCTGCTTGATATTGTCTGAGAATGAGTTTGATTCTTGAATAACAAGGGGATTGGGATTATGGGAAAAAGGCAGGAAATTGAGGATGAGAAAAGAATCAGCAATGATTGAATGGCGGAGCAGACTCAATAGGCTGAAATCTGCTCCAATGTCTTATGGAGCTACGAGCTCTTTGTCAAACACTGTACCTGCGCATCTGAAAGATTAAATGGACATTTATATTTAAATGTGATGAGTTTTCCAATCATTTTACCAGCAAAGGACTCTTTAATTTTAAAGTTATTGGAAACCTTAGACAAAATATGCACGTTTAAATCTTTCGTTCAAATAATCAGCAGTTGATTTGCTTCCCTTCCATGTAGTGTTTTTGCCCTGACTATGTTTGGTCTTTCTACCGTACACCCAGGTCCTGACTCCCAGTCTGCCACCTCTTCAGTTATTCTGTATACTGATTCATCAGCATGACCTCGTACTCAGCAGGTGGAACACTACAGGAAATCCTGTGTGTGTTCGTGTGTGTGTGTGTGTGTTCATGTAGGTGTGTGTGTGTGTAAAATGGGTGGCACAGTGACACGGTGGTTAGCACAGCTGCCTCACAGATCCAGGAACCCTGGTTCAATTCCCAGCCTGGGCCACTGACTGGGTGGAGTTTACACATTCTACCCATGTCTGGGTGGGTTTCCTTGGAGTGCTCCAGGTTCCTCCCACAGTCCAAAAATGTGCGGGTTAGATGGATTGGCCATGCTAAATTGATCCTTTAGTGTCAGGGGACTAGCTAGGGTAAATGCATGGGATTATAGGGAAATGGCCTGGGTGGGGTTGGTGCAGACCCGATGGGCTGAATTATCTCCTTCTATGATTCTACGTACTCATCAATTCCTCACAGCTTTGCTCATTGACAATCTGGAGTTAGAGGTGTGTAATCTTTTCCAGCTTTTGTAACCTTTTTTGCAGATTGCTTCCATTCAGTCTGCAGACATAACCCCAAACAACCCGTAGCCCTTTTAATTCTCCACCTTGTTTCTCACAAACTGACGTCTCTGCCTTAACCGATTGCACTGTCCAGTGAAGCTCAACACGGGGAGATTGGCAAGGAGAGCTGGTCAGGAACTCAAACGGTTGCAGACAATTTGTCAGAATGAGCAGACAAATGGAAGATGTAACTTAGCGTGATAAATGTGTCAGCTATTGCATTTTTCGATTCCTCACTTTACAGTTGTCTGGATTCAACATTGAGTTCAATAATCTCTGACCATAATGGGTGCTTGAATTTGTTTCCTTTTACTTTTTTTTGTCTTTCAGTCAGCAGCACACCTGCACTCAGCACATCTTTTATTCCTCCTCTTGCCATATCTCTGTTTCTTTTTGGTGCTGTAAGAGTATCTCTTGTGTCATTCAATCTCTCCTGAACTTCCCCTGTCAGAGACCTTCCCTTTGTCCTTGTCTCACTTACCCCTTGCTCAAATCCTATTGCATCTCATACTTTTCCCAGGTCCAAAGGTCTGAAATGTTAACTCTGTTTTTCTCTCTCCGTGTTGCCATAACTTGCTGAATGTTTCCAGCATTTTCAGTTTTATTGCAAATTTCCAGCATCCTCAGTGTTCCACTTTCCAATTGCTTTTATTTTTTGTCGGGCTCTATCCATTATTTTATGCATTCTCATTTAGTTTTTATCATTTGACTATGTTTCTCCCTGTCAAAAACCATTTGTATTTCTGGATAAGGTATAATAAATAAGCTTTTGGAATTTGTTATTTCAGAAGTAATTCAATAAAACATTTACTTTTTTTTCTTGTCACTGCTATGGCATTTTCACACATTACTGACAATCTCAATCCTTAGAATCCCCTGCAGTGCAGAGGAGGACACTCAGCCAGCAACTGTGCACCAATCACAATCCTATCCAGGCCCTATTCCTGTAATCCCACACATTTATCCTATCTAGTCCTCCTAACACTAGGGTCAATTAGTGTGGCTAATCAACCTAACCCACACATTTTTTGGACTGTGGGAGGAAACCAGAGTTCCTGGTTGCACATTCTCCCTGTGGCTACACAGCCACAGGGAGAATGTGCAAACTCCACACAGCCAATGACCTGAGGCTGGAATTAAACCTGGGTAAGGATGCTAACTACTGTGCTGCCCTTAAATATGTACAGAGTGCCTGGACTTAAATCCAACGTGGAAATGGACATGATTACTTGGAAGTGAATGCTGACACCAGCCACCTTCCCTGTAGCATACAGGCCCATGGTTTGTGATGGTGCGGGATACCTGCCTGGTTTGTGATGGATTTGGGGAATTGTGGTTGGGTGGGATCTGAAAACAATCTGATTGTGGGTCACAGAGCCAGCTTAGGTTGTTGGTGGAACAATACTAGTGAGTGAGCTGGGGGCAACCGGGCAGGGTTGATGCAGGAGCTATCAGATGGCCTGTAATCTCTCCTTTCTCTCTGGATATGCTCAGCTATAGAGTGAACCCAAAACCATGCCGAACAGCAATTTTAAAAATAAAATTAAAATCGGAATTAATGAAAAGAAGAATGAAGGTGTATGCATTTTAAAAAATGAAATCTAAGTGAATGTATCCTGTAAGCTCTCTCTGGCTTGAATATTTCTTTGGTTGTCCCAGACTCTGTGAACTAACTCATGTCTTCATTTATAAAACTCAATGTTCTGGTTTTAGGTGGCTTTCTGTCCTTGTACTGTTAAAGATTGATGTATTTGAGCAGGTAATTCACTTTAACCACTTTGAAACTTGGGTTCCCTGTACTGAATTTTAAGTTTTATACACTGACCGAATGGTTTCTGGTTAGCTCAATTGGTTAGGGCATGCTTCAGAATGGCAACAACAGTACAGTCTCGATTCCTGTTCTGGCTGAGGTGACCACCCTGCTGTTGAGAAACTGATGCTAAACCACCACTGACAAAGATTGCCAAGGGAAATGACTCTGAAAGAACCACCGACAACCAATTAGCCAAGGATCTTCCACTGAGGAGGGCGCACATGGTCGGTCCTGGTGTAGGCTGTTTTCAATTCTGTTTTGGATTGAGCGAGAGAAAAGTAGTTCACTCGAATTCATTGCCTCTTGTCCATTGAATCAACTGTATGGGCAGAGATTTTCTTGTGTAGTGTTGAGCTTGGAGTTGAGAGAATGGAAGGGAGCAGTGTTGGACTGGTCCCCGGAAATGTTTCCTCTGCCGAAGAATTTTTGCAAACATCACAGAGGCAGACAATCACTTTGCAAAGTAAAATCCCCAATTTGGGGCAATGTTGTGAGGTCAGCAGTATTTTGTCAGTGGCATAGTGAACACACGATGTGGAGAAATTGGTGATGGACTAGGATGGCCACAGTAAGAAGTCTCAAACACCAGGTTAAAGTCCAACAGGTTTATTTGGAATCGAGCTTCTAGAGCACTGTTCCTTCGAGGTGAGTGATGAAGGAGCACTCACCGGATGAAGGAGAAGTGAACACAGTGTGTGAAGGCCTCCACCTTGAAGGAGCTGGCCTCTCCTGCATCTAAATCCCCCATTTATTAAGTGTCCTGCTTAGGCAAAACACAACCATGGGAGTGTCCGTTACTGCAGGGCTTCCCCATCCCCTTCTGATGCTAACCCTTTCATCCACTTTCTATCCCACATTTATGGATGATGACATGGAATGGTAGAGTCCTCACACCACCCTACATACAACCCCCTCTAACTGTGGGGCTGTCCATCTTTCAATGCTGGATAGTCTCCAATTGATTTCCCAGTCTGGGGAGCCCAGTCACCATCCTTAATTGGATGTGGAATGCAGGGGTTGCTAATTGGACAGTTTCCTCTGGGGAAAGTAGCAACACTTCTGGCAAGTGTAGATTCAATATCTTAATTTGGTCCTGTTTTCAGAATCCCAAAGATGTGAAAAATTTCAACACATACCTGAAATTTTCTGGCATGTAACCAAGATATCTCATCATTTACTTTTTGAAAATTCATGCTTGCATCTACTGAAATCTCGTCTTCTATCCAAACTACATTGTTTTTGATTTTAATGATAGACAAATAGTTGGCTTTCATAGAACAGGATCATAGAATCCCTACATTGCAGAAAGAGGGCCATTCAGCCCTTTGAGCCTGCACCAATAACAATCTCACCTAGGCTCAATCCCCATGTATTTACCCTGCTAATCCCCCTGACACTAAGGGGCAATTTAGCATGGCCAATCAACCTAACCTTTGAAGTGTGGGAGGAAACTGGAGCACGCAGAAACTTGATGAAACCCATGCAGTCTCTGGAAGAACATGCAAACTCCAGACAGAGGCTGGAATTGAACCTGGACCCCTGGTGCTATGAGGCGGCAGCGCTAACCATTGTGCCACCATGCTGTCTGCTGTTGTTGAGTGGCTGGTAATTCCAGTAGAGCTGGGTCAAATGCAAGCTTGACCCTGGCAATTCCAGTAAAATTGTCTAAAATGGAGATTTGGACCTAGTAATTTCAATGGAGTTGATTTAAAATGGAAACTTGGTTCTAGGAACATATAGCATGTTCGCCCACATTCTTCTTGGAAGGAAATAAAGAAAAAAGTCTTAACTCTTTTCTAGAAACCTTTGAGATCCAGGCTGCAGCCAATCTTGAATCCAAGGTAAGTTTTTCAATTCTGCATCTATCTGCCAATGATCTTTTACTGTACTTCAGTCACCCAGTAGATATCCAGGTCAGAGCTGAGGAAGCACTTGATTTCAGAGTTCTCTGCTTCCCTAATGCTGATGATCTTGTTTATTAAGAAGTCTTGCAATACCAAGTTAAAGTCCAACAGGTTTATTTGGCAACTGCCCCTTCTCATCTGGTGAAGGGACAGTGCTCCAAAAGCTTGTGCTGCCAAATAAACTTGTTGGACTTTAACCTGGTGTTGCGAGACTTCTTACTGTGTTTACTCCAATCCAATACTGGCATCTCCACATCATGGCCTTGTTTCTGATCAGTGAAATTTCTGCTCCAACCTAAACCCACTTAACCTGATGGAAAAGAATGGGATTAGCAGAAAATCCAGCAGCTTTCCCATCTGCAGGTTTTGTGGAAAAGTGCCTGATTTGTGCAGTATTTTTGGAGGTTTTTGATGTTAAACAGATTGTTAATTTTTAGTTTGTAATATTTTCACATAGGAAAGGTTGCTTGTCTTTACCATTACAAATTACAGTGGAATGATAACCTGAAACATGAAGAACCTCAGGTAAATGCTAGGTTCATTTGTTTGGAGATGGCTAAATGATTGCAATTTCATACATGTGCACAGTTTCCTGAAAATGCTTTCCATTATAGCTGGGCAATTTGAGGTTAATCTAATTACTCAGTCAATGGAATTAAAACAAATTTGATTTAAATATGTCAGCATCTGAAACATCAGACCTCATCTTCTGTTTATCCCAGTTGATGCTGAACAGGCAGGCTGCAGGTCACAAATGGTAATAGTGACAGACGGCGAAATACGCAACAGGGCTCTGGTGCTGTCCACCCACTGATTTAACAAAAAAAAATCTTCACTGCAAGATTATGAGGAGCATGGACAGAACGGATAGCCAGGAGATTTTTCCCACAGTGGAAAAGTCAACTACTAGTGGGCATAAGTTTAAGGTGCGAGGGGCAAAGTTTAAAGGAGATGTATGAGGCAAGTTTCTTACCTCATACAGAGTGTGGTGGGTGCCTGGAACTCGCTGCTGGGGGAGGTACTGGAAGCAGATACGATAATGATTTTTAAGGGCCACCTTGACAAATGCACGGATGGAATATGAATAGACGGATACGGTCGCTGGAAGCTGGCTTTAGTTCAGTCAGGCAGCAAGGTTGGTGCAGGCTTGGAGGGCTACAGAGCCTGATCCTGTGCTGTGATTTTCTTTGTTCTTTGAAAAGATGAGCATAAGATGTTCAGTGAAAAGTCAAAATGCTGAGCTTTATACTGCAGCATGTGGCACAGTGGTTAGCTGCTGTTTCATAGTGCCAGAGTTCTGGGTTTGATTCCCAGCTTGGGTCATTGTCTGTGTGGAGTCTGCATGTTCTCCCCATGTCTGCATGGGTTTCCTCCAGGTGCTCCGGTTCCCTCCCACAGTCAGAAAGACATTCTGGTTAAATGGATTGGCCTTGCTAGATTCTCCCTCTGTACCCGAACAGGTACCAAAGTATGGTGACTCAAAGATTTTCACTAACTTTTTTGCAATGGTAATGTAAGCCTACTTGTGGCATTAATGAATAAACTTTAAACTTTAAAAAAAACACTGATCAGACATGCAGGTGATGTACACATAATAAATGTGCAAATGTTTGATATTTGATTTGCTTCAATTTTCTCCATTTAAATCAATCCTTTATTTTGTATTAGAAACCATAGAAAATTTACAGCTCAGAAACAGGCCTTTTGGCTGTTTTTGTCTATGCCAAACCATTATTTGCCTAATGCCATTGACCTGCACTTTGACCATATCCTTCCTCACCCCTCTCATCCATGTACCTGTCCATTTTCTTAAATGTTGAAAGTGACCCCGCATTTACCACTTTAGCCGGCAGTTCATTCCACACTCCTACCACTCTGTGTGAAGAAGCCCTCCCTAATATTGCCTTAAACTTTTCTCCTTTCACCTTTAACTCATGCTGTCTGGTTTTTATTCTCCCGTAGCCTCAGTGGAAAAAGCATGCTTGCATTCGCTATAATTATACCCATCAAAATCTTATACACCTCTATCAAATCTCACCTCTACCAAATCTCCCTTCATTCTTCTGTGTTCTTAAGCAAATTCTTCTACATAAACATCTTCTACGCAAACATCTCTTTGTATTGTTACCAGCATTCAGGGCTAAATTAGGTTTTTGGGTTCCTATGGATGCAGGATACTGAAAGGATTTCGAGTAGGAAGTGTTTGAAAATTATCAATGCAATTTTTGAATATAGAAAATAAAACCTTGGGCTTTTAATGGTGCGCAATGAAGCGTGCACAGTCAAGTGTATGCTCTGAATTCTGTTGAATACAGAAGTCATAGAAAAATCAAGACCCTTCAATGTACTTGGATAATGTATTTGGAGAAGAACAGTAATCAGTTTATTTTCTTGGCAGCATTTGAAAGTGGAGCATAGTTCTGAGTTAGATAGAAATCTATTTTTTGAGTACTAAATATTTAACATCTCTTTCAAGAATTGTTACTTTAAACATTATGAAGTCCCATGTGAATGTGGGTTCAATCAGCTTCAGTATTTTTTTCCAGAGAAAACTTCAAAACATGTTGATGCCTGTGCAACAGCAACAACCTGAATAAGTTCAACTAAAAAAAAAATCCAACACTGTTGTACAGGGGGTGCTGATGAATGAATGGAACTTTCAGGATCTTGTGCATGGTGTGGGTTGGATATCTAGCAAGTAGAGCTTTGGTGTAGTTGAAGCTGGAAATGATAAGATTGAATGGAGAGGGGCTGAAGTGAGGCAATGGTTGGCAGTATCTGAGTGTTGAGAAGATGGGTCTGAAACTTAGTGTTGAGTTGAACAGGGCATCATTGTTGAGAATAGTTTAAATAGTGCTGAGGAAAGAGATTAAAAAAAAAAAAAATTTTTTTCATGGGATGTAGGAGTCACTGCCTGAACCAGCATTTAGTGCCCATCCCTAATTGTTCTTAAGGGGGTAATTGAAAATCAACCAGATTGCTGTGGCTCTAGAGTCACGTGTAGGCCATGCCAAGTGAGGAGGACAAATTTTCTTCCCTAAAAGGTATTAGTGAGCCAGATAATGATGACTGTTTCTTTGTTATCATTGGATTTTAGTTCATTGGATTATTATTCAATTCAAATTTCAGGATTTGAAGCTGGATCCTGAAAACATTACCCTGTGTCCCTGGATTATTAGAAGTAGAGTTAGAGGCTGAATAGAGCTTCAGTCTTCCATTGTTAAGCTGGAGGAAGAAGAGATTGTTTGAAGACTGGAATTGAATGAGCACTATGGCGGTCAAGGGTGAAGAAGTAGTGGAGAAATAACTGCCATTGTGCTTATAGAAACAGTTCATGTTGCTGACGGGTAGCCTATAAATGAGGAAGAGGAGATGCTTGGAAGGTAATGGTGTTGGAGTGAGAAGAGAAACCATTTCTGGATGCATTGTAGCCTTAACCAGAGAGTTCCATTCTCATTTATATAAGAGCAGTAGCATGAAACTGGGGAAGAGGAAAGCCCTAGCAGAGGAGATCAATGTGGCTGGGTGTGTAGAAAGCTTCTGAGAGGATGAGCAGGAATAATGCATCATGGACATGGTTTCAGCCATAGAAAATACCATTTACTACTTTGGTTAGAGGCAATTCAGTGTTATGGGTTGGGCTTATAAGAAGTTTCAATGCAATAATGGTAAATGTTGGGTTGTGAGGATGAAATGATTTGGGTAGTTTTTTTTTGATGGAGTTAGTAAAATAGTGTTGCAGATCTTGGAGATCAGAACGGCAAAAGTATTTAACATGTTGCAAAACTAAACCAATCATTGAAGAGGATTGGCATGAGAATAAGGGATGTTCTATTATCAGACCTTGATAGACTAAATTAGCTTGAATGTTGGCAGAAGGAGTGACAAAGGCAGAGAGATGGAGCCTTGGGATTGGTGAAGTGGGTTTGCTGAGTGCTGGGAGCAAGAGGAAGGTGAGAATGTAACAAAGATGTGGATAAGATCAGTCTTGTTATCTATGATCTCATTGTATGCTGTTCAAGGTGAAGCTGGCAGTGATACAGTTAAAGAGGCGATAAGAAAACAAATCCTGATGGTAACCTTACCCTCTCAAGTTGGGACAGAATATATTTTAAACTCAATACCAATCATTTAAACTATCAGCTGTATCAGACACTCACCCTCTTTCTTCCCTTTGTACCTCCTGTGTTTTGCCTATATACAATTCTCCCTTTCATTTCTAAAGTTGGGAGGAATTATGAATTTATCTTCTCATAAAACATTATTATGTACATTTTTCTCTGGATTGGAAATGTGAATTTTGCAAACCCCGAGGAATCCTTGATTTTGATCCTTTTCTGTACGATTTGTACTAGCTGATTCCGTTTTAAATATTGATGCACGTTTCTTTGATAATGCAGGGTGATTACTTTTTTTTTCATGGGGGGAAAAGAAAACTGCTTGGGTACTCAGAGTTTGTACGTGCCTGTAGCCTCAAGATTGGTCCCAGAAGAGACAGACTTTTCTCTACCAACCTAACAGATTTCGAAGAAGCCAGAGATGCAATAAAGATGGAAGAGAAGAAGCAGATGAATATTAAAGAAGAGGGAGTTAATTTGGATGCGCGCACCCTTGTTCTGTTTGACTGCAACACTGGTGCTCATTGCCAGAGGCAAAACTACTGGAAATGTGCAAACAAGGTGTGCCGAAGAGTTCCATGTCTTCTGCACTCTCCCCACATTTAAAGATAAATGTTGCAGAGAATTGGGCGTTCAATTCAAAAAGGATTTCTCCCTTCACCATCCACCCAGAAACGGAGAAGTGTCTTTGATGTTTTATTTCCCCCTTTGTAAGTGATGTATTTTCCTGAGATATAAGAAGAAAAATTCATGCTTCTTCCCAACTTTAGAAGTGAAAGGGAGAATTGTATATAGGCAAAACACAGGAGGTGTGAAGGGAAGAAACAGACGATGAGTGTCTGGTACAGCTGCTAGTTTAGATGATTGGTGTTGAGTTTAAAATATATTCTATTCCAACTTGAGGGGGCAAGGTTAATATCAGGATTCAGAATCAATCAGAAATAGATTGATTTAGTTTTCTATGAATAACCCAATAACAAACTCCAGATGGGGTAAAATCAGAGGGTTAGTTTACTTTACACATTTTTAAAATGTAGGAAAAGGATTTGCAAAGTACTTACCCCTCCCCTTTTGCATTCACACAGAATAATAGAGAGAAGGAAATTAAGAAGGTACAGGGCAAAGACCACAAAGACTGGAGGTTTCACATGAACCTTCAGAGGTTAGCAGACTGAAGCTGATATGTGTAGTCTGCTGTTCCGGTACAGCCAAATTCTGCAATGGGAGAAACATGTAGAGGTGAATTAGTTTGATAGTGGGCACTAGTGCAGATGTTCTAGTAGAAACAGTTTAGATGAGGGCTGCACAGAGCTCTGCTTCTCACTGAGCAGAACCAGAAATTGTTGATGGAAGATGACTGATTTAGCTTCGCAAGGCAATATTACAGATTCTAGCAACTTGGGAGGGTGAGGGGATATGTGTCATGTGATATGACTCCCACTTCCACTTCTTCCCCTTGGTTTGGACAAAGGATGTACATTCTTGGTTGGATTCTTGCGATAAGTTTACCTGAGGTCTCGAGGTCCTTCGACTTCACGGCTGGGGCATCTCGGTTGGCCAGAACTTTGCCTCAGAAATGTGAAGGGTCATTGTAAACTTGAAATTTGATTTGGAATCATAGTGACATTAGTGCATCTTCAAAAATAATGAAGTCACTTGCAGTTTTCTGGAAGCTAGAGATTAATTTTGTGTGAGTCATAGCCAATCATGACTTCAGTCAGTGCAAAGCCTTTGACCATTTTATATATATTATTTTAAAATTTTATACAATAGCCAAGATGACACAATTACATATTTTCTTTCCATTAATGGCAGGACCTTGGGAAGCACCAAGGATCAGAGGGACCTTGGTGTGCAGGTACACCAGTTCCTTAAGGTAGAAGGACAGATGGATAGAGTGATTAAGACAGCATATGGTATACTTGCCTTTATTAGCCGATGCATAGAGTTTAAGAGCGGGGAGTTTACACTGGAACTATATAAAACACTGGTTAGGCCACAGCTAGAATATTGTATGCAGTTTTGGAATTATTGGAGGGATGTGACAGTGGTGGAAAGGGTGCAGAGGAGATTTATCAGAATATTGCCTGGGTGGAGAGTTTTAGTTATGAAGAGAAATTGGATAGACTATGATTGTTTTCCTTGGAGCAGACAAAACTGAGGTTGGGGGGTGGGGGGGAGACATGATTGACATGTATAAAATTAAGAGAGGCATAGATCGAGTAGACAGAAATAAATTTTCTCCCTTGGTAGAGGAATCAATGACCAGGGGACATAGATTTAAGTTGAGAGGCAAGAAGTTTAGAGAGGATGTGTAGAAAAATGTTTTCACCCAAAAAATGATGAGAGTTTGGAACTCACTGGCTAAAAGGGTGGTAGAAACAGAGTCCCTCTTAATATTTAAAAAGTATTTAGATGCACACTTACAATGTCAAAGCATAGAAGCATACAAGCTTAGTGCTTGAAAATGGGATTAGAAAGTTGGGTGGTTTGTCTTTGACCATCGTAGGCTGAATGGGCCAAAGAGCCTTTTTCTGTGCTGTATAACTTTTATTGGCTGAAGTGCTGTTTTATTTTATCTCCAAAGATATGAAAGCACATCTTGCTGAGATTTAAACTCAAACATTTTGGTTTTAAGTTAGTGTTTAACCGGAGAGGGTGGTGGGGAGGAGAGAAAGCGCTATTCAAATTATTATTGTTGTTATGGACAAGGCAGGGGGAGTTGATTTAAACAGCACTAATTTGTCACATTTCCACTTGTTCATAAACAGAAAGGTGTTTGAATTTATTCCCCTATTTCTAGGCAGTGAAGTATTTGCCAACCCCTCAGCTTTTATGTGATCCAATTTTCTATTCGTAACCCGACAGCAAACTGGAGATAGGATGAACTTAAAGGTTTATTACTCACGTTCAAACCATGAAAGGTGGGTCACACATTGCCTCTGCACTCAGTACAAAGAGGAATAGAGAAAGTAATGTTATACAATACAAAAACCTCAGAGAAAATAAATGTTGGTTAATGTGAATTCCAGAATCCTGAATCAAAGTCCAGTGAGGTAGGTTGAAATCCAATGTTGAATATTTCACTTTTTCAGTGGTGTTGCTTTCACATGCAGGGATTAATCTATTTTGTAAGTGGTGGTGCAGAACTTCCAGCAGAAGTAGGGACAGAGCTCCTTTTCTTTGAATCTATTAGTTTGATGGTAAACGGGGGACTGAGCTTTTCAGTTCAGCAAAACAATATTACTGTTTCATAAGCCAGAGACCCATATCACATGATTCACAACTCATCAGGTTTTTGATAAAGAATGTATATGCAATGCCTAGATATCAAAAACTGTTAAATGTTTCAGCTGTTAAGAATGGAAAGGAAAGTTGCAGGGCCTGTGTCTCAGGTCAGCCTGAGACATCAACTCCAGATGACTGTTGTATAGTTCTCTGAAGTTGGACTGTACAGTCTACAGGGTAGCTTCTTCTGTTTGGGGACCACAGAATGACATAAATACTTCAAAGGTTTTTATTCAGTTTTAATATTTTAGAAATAGCAATGAGTATATCTACAGCTACACAGATAAAATATATCATAAAACATGCGATGTGAAGTTTAGTCTGTCATGTTGTATTGATGACTGCCCTCTGAAGAGTGTTCTGTTTTGTCCTGGGTACACTGGGTGGCCTACATTACCTTGGATTTTATTCAAAATATTTGACTATTGCTCAACCGATGGAGCTCTGTCACTCGCAAGAGTTTAAGTGGCACTGAGGTTGAGGTCTTCCCTTAATCACCTTCTCCAAGAGTTCCAAGATGTGGAGATGTTGATATTGGACTTGAGTGGGTGCAGTCAGAAGTCTCACAATACTAGGTCTTATTCAACTCATCTGATGAAGGAGCAGCACTCCAAAAGCTCGTAATACCAAATAAACCTGTTGGATTTTAACCTGGTATTGCAAGACTTCTTACTGTGCCCAAGAGTTCAAATATCATTGTACAAAAAACTTTGGACGCTATTATAATTTGCATGGAAACCAATAACTTTTTAAAAATAAATTCATACTTGCTACCAGGTACTGATTGAAATAATCATACAAGATTTTCAAATTTTAAGACTTTTACTATAACAACAAAACCATGAACAACATTGATTAAATACCTTTTTGGTATTCAACACACACGTTCCTCGTTAACTTCAAAATTACTGAAACTCCCTCTTGCTTCCTTCGTGGTTATGCTTTATCTGTTCCTTAAGTTGACCATTTATCTTCATGCACCAGTCCTCAATAACTCTCAGCTCCAGGGCCTTGCTTCCTTCCTTTTCCTCTCTCTCTCTTTCTCTATCCTACAGTGGCATCCAATGTGAATCATGTGGGCCTTGTATGCAGGTAGAAACACTAATTTGCAATCCTCTAGACTGCTAGTTTCTAGGTTGAAATTAAACAGGAAGTTTAAAATGTAACCATTTTCAAAACCTGACTTTCTGAACACCTTCCTTGACTTTGAAACTCAGTCTATCCACTGGCAGCATAGCCATTCAGATCGTTGTCTGCAGGCCTAAGTAACTTGTTCTTTCATCCCGGTAAAATAACACAGCTCTCCCCTCCTCCCTTTAACCTTCTCCAACCAAGTCATCCAAACTTATCAGCAGAATTAAAGCAAATCTCGTTCTCCCCTTCATTATTCCATTTTAGCCTAAAGACAGTCCTAAAACAGAGCAGTCTTTATAGGCCTTGAATTTTAACAATGAATCACTATCTAATTTTAATATGAAAATTGGTTTAATTAAAAGATTGATTTTTGGCATATATTTCAAATAGCAAATTGTTGCACTCATCAAACTTCAGAGGGCTTATTTATTATGTTAAAATAGAAAACATCTTCAAGAATACTGATGAGATATAATTCAATTTGCACAAATAAGATTAATTAGGTGGAACACTGGCAATTTGCATGTTAAGCAAGCAAAATATGATATTTCTGGACTTTTGTCGGTGGATTATTGTGCCATTACTGCATTTGAAGAGCTAGTTTAAAGAGAATATCAAAAATGTTGCAATAATAGAAACCCATGTAATTTTAAAAATTCATTCATGGGATATGGGCTTTGCAAGTGAATTGTCACCTATCCCTAATTGCCCCTTGAAAAGTGATGGTGAGCTGCTCTCTTGAACTGCTGCAGTCCATGTAATGTAGATACTCCCACGGTCCTGTTAGAAAAGGAGCTCCAGGATTTTTGACTTGATGAACATGAAGGACTGGTAATATATTCTCAAGGAAGGATGATGAGAGGCTTGGAGGGAAACTTTAAGTGGTGATGTTTTCTTCTGTCTGTTGCCTTGGTCCTTCTGGATGGTAGGGGTCGTGGGTTTGGATCGTGCTGCCTCAGGAGCCTTGGTGAATTCCTGCCATGCATTTTGTAAATGGTACACAAAACTGCCATTTTGTGTCATTAATGGAGTGAGTGAATGTTTGTGTGTCAATCAAGCGGGCTGCTTTGTCTGGGATGGGTCAAGCTTCTTGAGTGTTGTTGGAATGCAGGAAATTCAGCAAAGTGGAGAATATTCCATCACACTGCTGATTTGTACTTTGTAGATGGTGGGCAGGTTTTGGGCACCATCATCAACAAGAATCCAACCAATACCCCTTGAAAGTTAACGGCGTTACCATCGCTGAATCCCCTGTTATCAACATCTTGGGGGTTACCGTTAATCTGAAACTGAACTGGACCAGCATATAACTACTGTGGCTATAAGAACACGTTGCATTGAAAATAGAAAGTTGTTCAATTTATTTACAATATACATAAAACAAGGAGATAAATTACTCTCTGCAGAACTCCCCAGCAACTGACTTGTTCTTATCGGCTACTTATAGGGCCACTTGTCAGTTCAACGCAAGATATTACCCAGGTCTTTGGACATGAATGGCTTCAGCATCAGAAACTTTACATTGTGCAGTGGTGGACAGCTTCTAGCTCAGAACAACAGCAATAAATCAGCTGTGCTGAGAAGATGTAATCTTAACAACTCGAAAGTAGAAAGTTGTTCAATTTATTCCTGATCCACATACCATTGGATTGGAAATAAATCAGGGAAGAAATCACCTCAATATCCTCCCTTACCCGGTTTTTGTGCTACAAAGATGAGCAGCAAAACACCAAATTATCACAGTAGCTAAATGGTAGGTTGGCATCAAGTTGAATTTGTATTAATGAGAGATTTTTAACAGGATTGGGCTATACACCACTTGAGAAAGTTGCGTATTCTAATAACTGGGAATACTGTCGGAGAATCTAGTGTGTACACTGAATGGACTGAGCTGCCAACCTGAATGGTCAATTGTTTTCAGCTTGGCTGTGTAATAAAAATGCATTGTAACCATATTGGTTTTTATCTGACTGGTTTCAGAAGATACAATGGCATGGATAATGCCCGAGGGCCGGAAGAGTGGAAAGCCTAACATCTATCTCATGTGCATGATGTGTTTCTCAATCACTTGTTCCAGACTCCCTGATTTTAATCAAATGTGAAATAAAAGTGTTAAAGTCCTGCACTAGTCATAGCCTGGTGTCAAAATAAGAGCTATTCTGGGAACTATGGGCCAGTTAAAGAGTAAATGTTCTGAAGTGAAAAGGCCACTCCAGATCATTGGTTTGTGGCAGCAAACTAAATTTGTGCTTAATAGGGTGCAAACCGAGATGCAGCAGATAAATAATTTGATCAATGACCTAATGTTACTGCCACATAATTACTCAGAGATGATTGTGCCATATTTAGTTCTTCACACAGAAGGAGATTTGCTGCAGTCAGTTTACTTGAATGGCTTAAAACTCATCATGATTAGATTAGTATAGGTTCATCAAAATACTAGGGCCCCCAAAGAAAGATTATTGCGTCTTTGTGGTAGCTGACATTTAAGTGACAATTTTCTAAAACTGTCATTTGATCGCTCATATTTAAATTGTATTCTTATTGAGTGACCATTCTTTCAAACTAGTTTTGTTGAATTGTGCTAGGTGCCTCTCGAGCCGAGTTATAAAGATGGGCGTATCTTGGTCCCTTGAGCCTGTTTTGCCACTTGGTGCGTTGTGACTGATCTATATCCATGGACCTCACACTTGCCTATATTGAAAATTTATTTACTTTTACCCATTACTTACAACTTATCCATTTGTTTATTTTATGAATATCTCAATTTTATGCTTCAACCTGCACAAATAAATGCCCCCCCCCCCCCCCCCCTTGTGTCATCAGAGTAGATGCTGAGAGAAAGGCAAAATACAGAGGATAGTGGAATCTGAAACAGAATCAGAAAAGTGCTGGAAAATCTCGGCAGATCTGACAGCATCTGTTGGAGAGATGATAGAGCCAATGTTTCGAGGATGACCGTTCGTCAGATACTGAGAGGATGTTTTCCCTTGTGGGGTTATCTAGAACTACAGGGTATAGTTTCAGAAAAAGGATGGAGAAGAGGAATTTCTTCTCTAAGGGTCTTTAATCTTTGCAATTCTCTACCCAAGAAAGCAGTGGAGTCTAGGATTTTAAATGTATTCAAAGCTGAGTTAGAGAGATGTTTGATCTTCAGGGAGTTGTGGGTAATGGTTTCAGGCAACAAAATGGAGTTGAGGCCACAAATAGATCAACCATGGCCTTATAAAAAGGCCTTGAATGCTTCTTTGGCTTTAGGGCTAGTGTGTTGGCCATAATCTTCCAATTTGTGTTCCTAAAACTGTAAATATTAGTTTGCAGCATCTGGTGAGAAAATATTACTGTTTGTACATCTTGCTGTTTGTGCATTTTCTTGCTGTATGCAAAACAAGTGCTGAGTTTATTCACGCAACAGTCACACGGCTTCATGGTGGCCCATTGCATGAAACACTGTGATGCTGCCAGTGGTTTGAGAAAGCATTGCTGTGTGGAAACTTCATAGTCTGCAGCTTAACATTTTATATTGTAAAGGAAAAAGCTCTTTTTGTCAAATTTGATGACAGAAGTTATTCATCATCTTGTGCCATGCACATGAAAGCAAAACAATTTTATTGTTGTGAAATTTTAATGAGATAACGGGACAAATGGTATGGTCCTCTTGATGTGGAGATCACTTTTCTGCCCCTTTGGTAGCCCCTGAGGCAAACAGACACGTGCACACGCACCCCTTCTAATGTTTTTGGAAAGCTTTCTGAGAATAGTCAACTGAGGTGAGCATTGTGTGTATGTGCTTTGTAATGAAGGAAAATCAGTATGTACTTTGAATTTTAATAATGTCATGCCTTCAAAAGAGGGATCAAGATAAATGAATCAATAAAAGAAACAAGGTATTAAATGTTTCTAATTGAAATTAGCACCATTTCTTTAGTGTCAGCTTTAATAGTATAGTGTCGGGTAGAGGATTACTTGCAGCCATTATATAGTCAATAACAATTTGCATTTTTACAATGCCCTTAATATGGGCAAGGTCGCAAAGTATTTTAGTGGTATCAAGAGCAGTGATCAGAAACCAGGGAAGAGTTGGGGAAAGTAGCCTAAAACCTGGTTGAAGAAAGAAGTTGGTGGATATGAAGGTAAAGAGTTTAGTGACAGAATGTCAACATGTGCAGCAAAAGTCAGCTGAAGACTTTGCAACCAATGAGAAAGGAATTGAAAAGTTCAGGGTTGGAGGAGCACGGGGCAGAGAATAGGATGGACTGATTAAATGTATTGAGTACCACGGAGAGATTGAAGAGGATAAAATGCATCAGTATGCCACTGTTGCAATTAAAAAAAATCTTCTGCAAATTGATGCAGATGATGTGTCTTATCTCTACCTGGATCATTCCCCTGATCTTTCAGTTTTCTAATGAATTCTGCCCTCTAGCACACTTTGAGAACTCTCAATGCACTCATGCCCTTTTGGAAGTACGAAGTTCCCAATATAGCCATATCAATTTATAAGGATTTATTTTGACTTCTTTTCGAATGCTTCAACATTGAGCTAGCAGTGCACTGGGATGCAGTGATCTCAACCTCACCTCAATCAAATACTCTCTCTGTTAGATATCTGTATTTGAATTAAAATCCTTTTTTGTTGTTGTTGTCGTCTTTTCTAAGAGACGTCCCATCATTGTGCATGTCACTTATGTGAAAGTGTATGTATTGTTACTTAAATTCATAGAATCGTTGAAACCTTACAGTGAAGAAAGAAGTCATTTGGCCTAGTGAGCCTACACTGACAAAATCCCACCCAGTCCTCATCACCGTTACTCCAGGTATTTACCCTATGTATACTTGGGAGTCATTTACTATGGCCAATCAACCTAACCTGCACACCTTTGGACTATGAGAGCAAACCAGAGCACCTGAAGTAAACCAACACAGACATGGGGAGAACATGCAAACTCCATGCAGACAGATACAGGAAGGTTAATTGAACTCAGTCCCTGGCACTGTGAGGCAGCAGTGCTTGCCACTATGCATTCATTGCACTATAACATTCCTGTAAAGTGACTTGGATGTTTTATGTTAGAAGCGTTATATAAATGCAGATAGTGGTTGATCTGCCAGGAGGATTTTAGTATGTATTCCATGTGTCCCAGTGGTCGGCTACATATTTGTGCTGGTTAAATTAAAGCTGTGGTCCTATACATAATCGAACTATCCTTAAATTTTTGTTGAATCTAACCTATGCAAAATTCCCTGCACTTGGATAAAAGATGGTTGTGCTATAAGTGTGTGCTACATAACATGAAAAGAAAAACACTATCTGTCTAGATTGCTTGATTTGAGTGCTTTTGGCACATAATTAACTAAATAAATACTTTTTTTTCTTCTCTCTGGTAACACTGAAGCCCATTACAACTCTTACTGTTATCTAGCTGAGATAACCTCACTCACTAGAACTCGCAGCTAAACCTGGAACTCCTCTGGTCATGTGGCTCTGTGCCACATTTAGTATTGCATTTATTACTAAGCCAGAGGGGAAACTTTTATAGCTTTTGCAAAGTATAAAACACAGTATTTGTATATCTTCTTGTCCATAATCAAAGTGTTTTTCATATGAAATCTGTGTATTTTTACTTCACTGATGTTCCAATTTAAATAATCCCAGCAGTAAGTTATTTTGTGAATTTAAAAACAAAGAAGGTTATTTATTATCCCACACTTGCCCTGGAGGTTTATAAACATGCCACACACTATTCTTCGCACAAAGATTAGATACAGATGAATAAAAATACAGTAGCCAGAATTTGGGATTATTTCATTTTTTTGTAACAGACTTGTAGTTTCTTAGATGAGTTGATGCTTTGGCTGGATTGAAGGTTTTGAAAAGCAGATTATTCTCAATAACTTTGAGGTTTCTTATAGTTGAATTGCCAGTAGGTTGATTGTGAGATGAATTTGAAGTTGGAACCTTTTTGAAGGGATTCTGTTACCCATTTTCAGTGGCTATTTATAACTTCAACTGCTTAGTTGACCTCAGCTGCATCATGACTCTGCTAGTCTGTCTGCCTCAGAACTGCACTGGCTTTAAAAGGCAGGAAATAAACTTGACTATCTTATCCATAGAACCTGTTGTGAGTCCAAAATACTTTTCCAGTTAAGATGGTGTGTTAGACCAACTTTGAAGAAATGTGTTGGGACTTTTCACACTTGGAGAGTTTGAAAAGAAGTTCAAAAGTTGAAAAGAGTTCAAAAGAAGATGCAAGAAAAGCAAGTGCTTTTAAAACTCTACTTTTTTTTTAAAGTTCTGTGTTTGAATGAGGGGTCATTACGATGTAATGAAAGGTTGATGGGATCCATTTCATATTATTCTAACACCCATGTTATTTCAATATCTTTATTGTCTTATTTAAACATGGAAACATGGTAGCACAATGGTTAGCACTGCTGCTTCTTAGTGCCAGGGATTCAGGTTCAAATACCAACTTGGATCAGTGTTTGTGTAGCGTCTGCACATTCTCGTTGTGTCAGCATGGCTTCCCTTTGAGTGCTCTGGTTTCTTCCCGCAGTGTGGAAACTGTGTTGGTTAGGTGTATTGGCCATGCTGAATTTTCTCCCAGGTGTTGGAGTATTATATTAATGTAAGCCCACATGTGGTAATAAGTAACTTTAAATTGCCTGCAAACCCCATTGTCTGTAAGTTTTGGTCCATCCTTAAAAAATTGGGTGTGTGAATCTTAAGTGACTGTGAGATTCTTCATTCAGATTCGTAGTTAATCAATTGTTGGTTGCAGACTCAACTGTCTACTGTGCAAATGCCAAAATTCACATGGTATGCTACAGGGATTATAAAAATTTTTTGTCCACTTTTAAAAAAAAATATAGCTTTAAAATTTGTAATATCTTCATGCCTGCACTATATATTAATTACAGTTACAACTGGACATCAGTTTCACATATTTACTGCCCAAATAACTGATGGCATATCTTTTTCCATTGATAGCTTAACTATTCTTAGCATGGTGATGGTCAACATTAGCTGGCATTTGTGTGACTTCTGCTGCTCCTGTTTTATCTCTTTTGACTTGGCTTATAGGTTATTTTGATCTCACTATTCATCCACAGAAAACAGTCGAGGCCAAAACGTTAAATGTTTTCACTCTTGGGACAAAAGGGGATCAAAGAATTTGAAGGGAAGGAGGAATCAAACTCTCGAGTTGGATGATCAGCTACAACCACAGTGAATTGGAGCAGATTGGAAGGGTTAAATGGCCTTCTCCTGTTGTTAATTTCTATATTTCTTTCCAGAGTGCTCTTACCTTGCTATGCTCACTTTTTTTCTTTTAAATATGGATTTACTTTCTTTCTACATATCTTCCAAGAAACTTCAAAAGAAGATGCAAGAAAAGCGAGTGCTTTTAAAACTCTACTCTTTTTTTTTAAAGTTCTTCCAAGAGATTTTGTCATGACTCCAAGTTTGTTCCGAAGCTTTGCGCAGCTGTTATTATTTTTGGCCTTGATTTTGATAAGATGTTCTGAACGATTTAGTTATTTCTGGATGAGTCATGCTCCACTTGTCTTCTCTGGTGGATATAAAAGATCCCAGGGCACTAATTGAAGATGATCCAGTACTATTAAAGTCAGATTATTTGCTCATTATCTCCTTGCTTCTGAAATGTTACTGTGCACAAATTGGCTGCCACGTTCTTCACGTTTCAACAGTGGCTACACTCCCAATGTGGCTACTTCTGAGTAGGACACCTTAGGATGTCCTGAGATTACAGAAGCTGCTATAAAAATGCAGGTCCTTGATTGGCCTTTTGATTCCAAACTAGGCTGGTGAAAAATGGTTGAGGCAAAGAGAGTCTCAAGAAGCACCTGTGGGGAAATCTGGGAATATTTCAGAAATGGGGAGCGAGAGGAAGTGAAACTGCGGGAACCTGATGGTGAATTAGAATGTGGCAAACCAATGATGGATTTCGGTATGCTTCTACTCTGCAACTACACCAACACTGCCGTGAGTGTGGCAGGAATGCAGAAATATGGTCACGTTTGAGGCTGGTACAACACAAATAGAACTTGCTTTTTTACAGCATGTTGCAGAACCTAAAGACACCTCCATACACTGAAAAGGCTTTTTGGAGCATTGCAATGGTTGTAATTTAGTGAAACTTAGCGTTCAATTTGCACGCAGCAATATGCCACAAATAGCATGAAGATGAATGACTGGTTTTTAGGTGGATAAATAAATTTTAGTTAGAATGTGGGGAGAATGCTTGGTAGTTTCTACTTCCTTATAGCATCGTTAACATTGACCTAAAATGGCAGACGGAGCTTTGGTTTAGTGTCACGTCCACAAAATTGCATTTTGACAGTCAATACTCCCTTAGTACTGTACTGAAGCACCAACCGCATTAGAGGTCTGGAATTTGTGGTTGCACTGATTGGAAAACTGTCAGTACTTGCTATTATTACCTTGTTGAAACTGACAAGAGCTTCTGGCCCATACACAAGCAGATATCTGCAGAAGTTAATTTATTCTATTAATCCACAAGGTGTGTCATTGCAGTCTTCATTGTATAATATCAGTGAAAAGACTTGAATTTTGCATTTTTATACACTATTCTTGCCATAAGAACTATTTGAAAATATTATGCCTTGTGGATTGAGATTTTAATATACTTTGTGTGGGATTTACTGTGTATCCTGCTGCGTATTTCGTGGTGGTGGGAGGTGGTCTGCCATTGGCCAGCAAATGGATGTATGGTTCCTGCCATTGAGAGTGAGGTTTCCCATTGAATGCTGAGAAACCCACAGAGAGGGTGCACGTTGGCGGGACTGGAAGTTCCTACCAGTGTTAACGGCTGCAAAGTTCCAACTTGCATCTTAATTACTGCACAATATCCTCTCTGGCACTGAAAATCTACTTCCATTAATGTAAAATGTTTTCCTTTTCACTTATTCATTCGCATGTTGTTTCAACTTGTACCCTCGACTCATGTGTATCTTCCCATCTTTTGTGTGCTTGGTGTAACATTATGAATCTGTATTTTGCTACTTGCTTTGAAGTCATAGCGTTTTACGGTACAGAAAGAGGTCCTTCAGCCCTTCATATCTGTGTTAACCACCAAGCACCTATCTACTCTAATCCCATTTCCCAGCATCTGGTCCATAGCATTGCCTGTTATGGTGCTTCGAGTGCTCATCTAATTGCTTCTTAAATGTTGTGAGGATTCCTGCCTTTGCTGCCCTTTCAGACAGTGACTTCGCTCTGCGTGTGCCCAGAGTCTGCAATTAACTGATCAGTTTGGGCATCAGGGCAGACTTTTGTTTGATGCCACTCATTCAAATTTGTAACTGAATTGAGGAAATCGCTGATCAGAATCTGGTAATTTTGTCCACAGCTGGTTTTGAGGTTGGCAGCGAGTGCCGACCCTGTGCTTAATGTTCTGGTCGCACTTTGAAGCTACGATTCCAAAGGTGAATGTGAAAGTACTGAATCTGGTCCGACACAAGTAGAATGAAACTCTAATTCCAATGGGACTCTAACTCGTAATCCACATATTTTTCAGAGTTGCTTTGGGCTCAGATTTGATTGGATTTCACAAGCTTAGCATGAGTGCAAAGTTACAACCACTTGGTATTGTCAAATGTACCCTTATATGAGCACTGAGGCAAAGCATCTCTGAGGAAGTGAGTAGGTGCAGAATGGTGCTTCTCTTGTCCTGTTGGGCCAACATAATTTTAGGATTATTCAAAATTTAGTAGTATGAAAATCAATTATTCCCACTTAAACTAGAGAAAGGAATGTTATTGCCATGCGATGGGTTTTTGCATTCCTCTGCATTTGTGTGTGTAGACACACTCACCTGCAAATAACGTCATTTAGTTTGATATTTCATTTCCAGGTGAGCTAAAGTTATTTTGCTATTGTGGCTAGATTGTGACTTGTATGTTATTATCTTATTAAGAAATCTTATGCTACTCCTGTCTAAAACATTACCTCCGATTATCATTGTTACATTAACCCAAAAACATGATGAACAGCCTATTCTTACAGGCTTATCTAGTTCCCGTTAGATGCATCTGTTCTATTTGCCACAGCTACCCGCTCTGGTGAAGGCTTCCACATTCTGATCACTTCACTCTCTGGGTAAAAATGTTTCCACTGAATCTCTTATTTGATTTTTTTGGTTGCTCGTGTGGATGTGGATGAGAGAAAACTAAAAACCTCAATGTCCGTCACACATTCCTTGTATTCAATCCCTTTTTGAAAAGGAAGATGTCTGCTTTTTTAACATTCTGTACGTAGTCAATTTGAATAAGCAGCAGCAAGCTTTTGTGAGCTTAAATAAAGACAATTATTCATTCACCCCAGAGGTTTCACCCTGGAATGTTCACTCTAGCTGTATGGGGCTGTGGCGTGACATCATCTGGAGTACTCTGTAGAGCTTTGGTCTCTTTATTTGAGAAAGGGTATAATTCATTAGCAGTAGCTCAGAGAAGGTTCACAGGACTCGTTGATTAACCTAGGGTGAAGTGTTACCTTGTGATGAACGGTTGGACAAGTTGGGCCTTTATCCAATGGAATTTAGAGAATGAGAGGTGATCTTAATGAAACATCCAAGATCCTGAGAGGACTTGATACGGTAACTACTGGGAAGATGTTTTCTCTTGTGGAGGAGACTGGAACTAGGGGGCATAGTTTAAGAATAAGATGTCTCCATTTTATGATGGAGATAAAAATTATTTTCTCTGAGGATAATTAATTTGTGGAGTTCTCTTCTCCAGAAAGCAATGGAGGCTGGGTCACTGAATTTATTCAAAGCTGAGTTAGATTTTTAGTGGAAAAGGGAGTCAAGGTTTATGGGGAACAAACAGGAAAGTGGAGTTGTGATCACAGTCAGATCAGCCATGATCCTATTGAATGGTTCAAAGGGCTGAATGGCATATTTCTGCTTCTGAGTCCTGTATTCCGAAGTTTAATGGTACATCACTCATTTGGCATGTGTTCACTTGTGTGCATGCTTGAAAAAAATACAGTCCAAGAAAATAATGCACTTGTTGTTAACAAAGAATTATTTGTAATTCCTATGTTTGGCTCATCTTAAGAAAAAGCATATCTTGCAGTCCCACTGAAGAAGGTACTTTCATTCCTGAAGGGTGAGTTCAATAGCTCAAATTTATATCACAATTCCCTCAGAGATTGATCTTCAATAGTTCACAAAGTTATTGACTTGTAGATTCCTTACCAGGAGGTCAAATTTCTGTACTGCCAAACTCTAAAGGGATAGGCTGGGAGATCCTACAATGTTGCAGTCAATAGTCTTAAGGCATAGGTATTGCTGCCTTTGTTGCTTTAAGACTGTTTTTTCTCTGGTTGCTGTGGTAAAAATATTCATTGTCTAAGGACAGTTCCGATCAGGTGACTGCATGATCAATAATTCTGCTGTCCATCCAGAATGGTTTGAAGCCATTACGCCACGATGGGAGATGAATGGTATCGGTTCATATCTACTTGTGATTAACTGGTTTCTGCAGCTGTCTTCTGGCAAGCATGAAGCTTGGTTTAGGTGTTCACAGGTTTTAAGTTTTGAGTATGTCTGCACAATAGGCAAGTGTGAATTTTATGAATTATTTTATATTGGTATGTTCATTCAGAGGAAACGTTTGCTCCGTGCTGATTCAACTAGGAACTATCCAGGGACTTAAAGGTCTGAGTTTGTGCAGAAATCCAAAAAGTGACCTGACCTTCATTCTTTTAACATCCATTTTTAAAAGAAAAGGCAATTCCAGAACATTCTCTATTCACTACAGCCCATGTTTAAAACTGTGGGAAGCACATGCCTTGACTAGTTTTGCTTGTCACAGTTGAAGTTTGTTTATTAGTATCATAAGTAAGCTTACGTTAACACTGCAATGAAGTTACTGTGAAAATCCCCTAGCCGCCACACTCTGGTGCCTGTTCAGGTACACGGAGGGAAAATTTAGCACGCCCGCTGCACCTAACCAGCACGTCTTTCGGGCTGTGGGAGGAAACTGGAGCACGCAGACACAGGCATACTCCACACATAATGACTCGAGCCGGAAATTGAACCCATGTTCGTGGCGCTGAGAGGCAGCAGTGCTAATTACTGTTTCACTGAAACAGGTGATAACGCTTTCTGTCTATCAAAATTGTAAAGATTCTATGAAAATGTCTGCTCATTTTAAAGATCTGAACAAAGCAAATAGAGCAAAACTGTAGCTGTCGGTGAAAGGGTCGGAATCCAGAAAACACTGGTTTTAAGATGGTTGACATAAGAACCAAATGAGATGTGAGGAAAAACCTCTTCACACAGTAAGTGGTTTGGAACTGGAAAGTGTTGCCTTAGAGTGTGGTGTGGCAAATTCAATTGTGGCTTTCAAAAGGGAATTAATTAAACACCTGAAGGGAATTGCAGTCAAGAGGTTCATAAGATTATAGTTTGAGACAAATGTGGTTCACGTGACCTATTCTGCAATCTTTCTGACAGTACATTTGGAGAATTTCAGTGTTAGAGATCAATAAAAGATTGGGATTGTGTTTTTTCTGGGAAGAAAGTGCAAGGCATTTATGTTTGAAGATGATAGCAGTTGTCTCTGAGTCTCCTAAAGTCCTGGAAAGGTATGATAGGTAACAGGTTGTAAACCAGTTGTGTTGTAAATTATCCATCCCTTTCTAAGATGAAGGGGAGTTGAGGTCAAGAATACTAATTAGCATTCCTACCCAGATATGTTAGTGTTTTGCATTGCCATGGAGAAGAGGGAAGAGGAAGCCATCTTATGATCAGTCTGCCCTACAAATGAAGGAATTTCAAAAGCAGAGAGTAGAGATTCTTACAGATTTGCGAGCTATCACATCTGGAGATGGGAAGAACATGGGTTCTAATCAAACAGATGCTTCCTGCACCCTTCCATGCGTTGCAGGAAATTTATTTTGGGGGCCAAGAAAAAGAAAGATCATTGATTTAATAATGGTGGTTAAGAAACTTCCAAAAAACTGAGGGAAAAGCCAGAAGGTGTTCACCTGGAATTATGACTCAGTGAAGTAAGGATACAGAAACTAATAGGAAATTGGGAGTAACTATAGAGTGTTTGTTAAATGGACTGGAATTTGGTAAAGAGTGCAATGAATAATAAGTATACGAGGAGAATATTACCTACTGTTGTTTAAAGTACAAGTTGCTTACAAAAAGAAAATTGTATTTAGTTGATAAAAGCTTTTAAAAGTTTTAAAACCAGGCGAGGAGCCACAGTAGGGAGGAGCCACAATTGGGAGGAGGAGACCAGCAGTTGAGTCCACCTGGAAAGGGAGTAGTTAAGAAAGCTCACAACGCCTCTCAGAAGGCTGAGGAAATTCGGCATTTCTGCTCCAACTCTCCTCAATATTTACAGATTCATCATAGAAAGCATCCTTTCCAGATCTGTCACAGCTTCATATGGTTTCTGCTGTGACCAAGACTGCAAGAAACTGCAAAGAGTCGTGAAGGAAGACCAGTCCATCACGAAAACCAGCCTCCCGCCCATTGACTCTGTCGACACTTCCCGCTGCCTCGGGAAAGCAGCCAGCATAATCAAGGATCTCACACACCCCAGATGTACTCTCTTCCACCTTCTTCCGTCCAGAAAAAGATACAGAAGTCTGAAAACACATATCAACCTACTCAAGAACAGCTTTAACTCTGCTATCTTCAGACTTTTGAATGGTCTAATCATATATCAAGCTTATCTTTTTTTTTCCACCCTGCTTGAAACTACAACATTATATTCTACACCCCTATAGCCTTTCCTTTTCCCCTATGTACTCTATGAATGGTATGTTTTGCCTACCTTGTGTGCAAAAAAAAAAGTACTTTTCACTGTATCCCAGTACATGGGAAAATAATAAATCAAATCAAATCCTAAAAAGTTTCAGGCAATAAAAGTTCTGCAGTTGGCCGGCTTTAGGATGTGAGGGCTTGGGAGAAGACCAGGATAGCATATCATTAGTGCCGCAGGATGTTGGGGCGAAAGGGAACAGTGGCGTTCTGCCTGGAGTGGCTGATGTTTCATCAGAAGGAACTCTTCAAATACAGACAATAAAAATATAGTTAAATTTACCTCAACATATAAATCAAAGAAAGGGTTTAATAAAGAAACTCCAAACTTGAGGCCACTCCCTGGACCACTGCATGCTTCTTTCAATTCCCAACGGGTTCTTATTTATAATGAGTCAGCTGATCATCACATTATTCTGTAATTGGTGCATGGTTTACTGGGTCAGCTGACCCTTATAGCTTGTTACCATTTTTCATATTACACCTAGTACAAAGTTGTCACTGGTTATGTTCTAACAGCTGAAGAGCTGAAATTGTGCTGCAGGTTTGCACGCCAGTTCTAACCCAGGAATCCAGAGGAGCTTAGTCTCAGACAATGAGATTGAAAGCCTGTGAATTGAGGCAGCATGAGCCAGAGTAATTTTTGGAGGGAATTTGGAAGTTTAATTTATTGTGCAGTGTCATATATTTGACCACAGTTTGCATATTAGTTCATCTGTATCTCCCGCATGTTAATTCTGAAATGAGGATAATTCTGGGCTTATACCCATTGGAATTCAGAAGAATGAGGGGAGATCTTATAGAAACATATAAGATTATGAAGGGAATAGGTAAGATAAAAGGTTGTTTCCACTGATGGCTGAAACTAGAACTAGGGGGCATGGCTTCAAAATAAGGGGCAAGCAGATTTAGGACTGAGTTGAGGGGGAAACATCTTCACCCATAGGGTTGTGAATCTGTGGAATTCCCTGCCCAGTGAAGCAGTCAAGGCTAGCTTGTTGAATGTTTTAAGGCAAAGATGGGCAGATTTTAAACAGTAAAGGAATTAAGGGTTATGATGAGCGGGCTCTATGGAGCTGAGTCCACAAAAAGATCAGCCATGATCTTACTGAATGGCAGAGCAGATTCAAGAGGCCAGATGGCCTACTCCTGCTCCTAGTTGTTATATTCCTTAATTTGGATATTGTGATTGTTTTAGTTTTCTGACTTTTTACACAAAGATTTTTTTTTTGTTCAAAAACCCTGGAATCTTATGCCTTCATTTCTTACTGGCTGGGATCTTAAATCTTGCCTACTTGTCTACTTTAAACAAGAAATTCCTGGTGCCTGACAAATCTTAGCAAAAATTTGACGGTGGAGGGGGTGGCTGGTCTGGTCCAGGATCATAACAAACCGCCACTTTGGCAATTAAGTGGAAGTTCAAATTCCTTTTTAAATATCATTGCTCTGTACAGACGTCATAACAAGAAATATTTGCAGGCTTTGGGGAAAGAATGGGGGAGGATGAATAACTCGATTGCTCTGCCAGAGAGCCAGCAGGCTTGAGACACACAACCTGTTCTTCATTCTGTGACAGGTATAAATTTTCAGGTCTGTGAATCTTTTATGCACCCTCTCAGGTAATTTCAGATCACTGTTCAGAGGCTGGTCTGACCCACCATGTCACGATCTCCTCAGTGGAGAGGGCAAGGAAGCAGAATCTGAATCCCAGCTGGATCGGCAATTGAACCCTGTGATGTTGACATTAATCTGATCTACATTAGCTTTCAGCCAATTGGCCCTTTGAGGAGCCCAGGTTGCGGTCACACTTTTGTTCATACATTGTAGCCTGGAGCTACGAGTCTGTGTGGAGAGTCATACAGATTGTGTCTGTGTGGGCTTTCCTCTGGGTGCTCCAGTTTCCTCCCACACTCCAAAGATGTATGGGTTAGGTTGATTAGCTATGCCAAATGTCCCTTAGTGTTGAGGGAACTAGGAGGGTAAATGCATGAGGTTACAGAGAGAGGATCTGGGTAGGATTGTTGTTAGTGCAGTGTTAATGGCCTCCTGTAAGGATTTTATGGTGATGAAAGAGTCTTCAATTTTCTTTCCATCATGTGACTGACCTGGAGTCTGTCCTGCTCTTACCCCCTGCCATTGGAAGGATTTTTCAGGTTGATACTCAACCTATTTGATTGAGTTATGAATGCAACTTCTTTTGGCCCATCAAATCCTGGGGTGGGACTCGAACCTGCAAGTCCCAGGGTCCCACTGAATCACAAGACTTCTCTGATGCCTCCTTTTAATAATATGACAAGCAGAAATGTACACTGCACAGTATTTTTCTTACCAGTGATTTTAAGCTGACAGGCCTCAGGTTCTCTAGACGTGGCCTATCGCCTTCTTTAAATCTAGGTGTACATTTGCAGTCTGCCATTCCTCTGGCATTGCAGCTTTTTCTAATGTGTTATATAGCCCCTGTCTGTGCCTTGTAATCTTTTTAAATGAAATTTGTCCTGACTAGACGTTCTATCGGTTTTTGTTAGTTATATTTCTCCTGTATTTATTTTAAATGTGGTTATATCATTTCTAATCTTATCTTCCAAAGTCGTGTCTACTTGATCCGTCTCTCTGGTAAACAGTCAAATAAAATAATTCTTTATTATTTCTGGCATCTTGCTATCAGTGTCTGTGATTTTTACCCTACCCTTCTCTTTGTGGCCATATTCCCATCACAGCTTTATTTATGTGCCTGCACAATATTTTACTATCTTGTTTTACATTCCTTGATGACTTGATTCTTGAATCAAACTTTGCCTCCTCCTTATCAATTAATTTTGAAATAGTTGAAATACCCTCAAATAATCTATCCACCCGGATTCTATTTCTGTCTTACCGATGGCTGCATTCTCCTATGGTGTCACGTTGTTATCTCCATAAGAAAAAGGAGCAGGCGGAGGCTGAAATACTTCTAGTTCCATCCTTCACTAAAGTGGTGGCTGCCCTGATCTTGGTCTTGACTCTATCTCTTTGCCTGTTTCCGCATAACTCTGATTCCCTGTAGTTTAAAAATCTGTCTCTCTCAACCTTGAACAGAATCACACAGTGTATACGGAGGCCATTTGGCCCATTGAGTCTGCACTGGCCACAATCCCACCCATATCCTATCCCCATAACCCCCTGTGTTTACCCTAGTTAGGCCCCCTGGCACAAAGGGACAGTTTAGCATGACCAATCCATCTAACCTGCACATCTTTGGACTTAAATTACGTAAAAATCCCTCAGTTACCACAATCCAGTGCCTGTTGGGTACACTGAGGGAGAATTTAGCATGGCCAATGCATCTAACCAGCACATCTTTTGGACTGTGGGAGGAAACATGAAAAGCATCAAGTTAGATAAATCACCAGGACTGGATGGGATGTATCACAGGCTACTGTGGGAGGCGAGGGAGGAGATTGCTGAGCCTCAGGTGATGATCTTTGTGTCACCAATGGAGATGGGAGAAGTTCCAGAGGATTAGAAGATTGCGGATGTTGTTCCTTTATTCAAGAAAGGGAGTAGAGATAGCCCTGGAAATTATAGACCAGTGAGTCTAACCTCAGTGATTGGTAAGTTGATGGAAAAGATCCTGAGAGGCAGGATTTATGGACATTTGGAGAGGTATAATATGATTAAGAATAGTCAGCATGTCTTTGTCAAAGGCAGATCATGCCTTACGAGCCTGATTGAATTTTTTGAAGATTTGACTTAACACATTGATGAAGGAAGAGCAGTAGATGTAGTATATGTGGACTTCAGCAAGGCATTTGATAAGGTGCGCTAAGCAAAGCTTATTGAGAAAGTGAGGAGGCATGGGATCCAAGGAGACGTTGCTTTGTGGATTCAGGACTGGCTTGTCCACAGAAGGCAAAGAGTGATTTTAGATGGGTCATATTCTGCATGGAGGTCAGTCAGCAGTGGAGTGCTCCAGGGATCTATTCTGGGACCCTTACTGTTTGTTATTTATAAATGACCTGGTTGAGGAAGTGGAGGGATGGATTGATAAGTTTGCTGATGACACAAAAGTTGAAAGTGTTGTGGATAGTGTGGAGGGATGTCAGAGTTTGCAATGAGACATTGTTAGGATGTGAGACTGGGTGAAGAAGTGGCAGATGGAGTTCAACCCAGATAAGTGTGAAGTGGTTCATTTTGGCAAGTCAAATTGGATGGTAGGATATAATGTTAATGGTAGGACTCTTGGCAGTGTCGAAGATCAGAAGGATCTTGGGGTCCGAGTTCATAGAATGCTCAAAGCAGCTGCGCAAGTTGAAGCTATGGTTAAGAAGGCGTGTGATGTATTGGCCTCCATCTATCGAGGAATTGAATTTAGGAGTCAAGAGATAATATTGCAGTTGTATAGGACCTGGGCAATCCCAATTGGAGTAGTGTACTCAGTTCTGGTTGCCTCATTACAGGAAAAATGTGAAAGTCATACAGAGGACAGAGGAGATTTACAAGAATGTTGCCTGGATTGGGGAGCATGCCTTATGATGATAGGTTCAGGGAACTCAGCCTTTTCTTCTTGGAGAGATAAAAGATGAGTGGTGAACTGTAGAGGTGTGTAAGATGATGAGAGAGATTAATTGAGTGGACAGTCAAAGGCTTTTTCATAGGGCTGAAATGGTTACCACAAGTGGACACAGGTTTAAGGTGCTGGGGAATAGGTACAGAGGAGATGTCGGTAAGTTTTTCACTGAGTGGTGAGTGCGTGGAATGGACTGCCAGCAATGGTGGTGGAGGCAGATTCAATAGGGTCTTTTAAGAGACTTTTAGATAATTATGTGGATCTTAGTAAGATAGAGGTTACTAGGCTTACCTATAATTCTCTAAGGTAGGGGCGTGTTCGGCACAACTTTGTGAGCTGAAGGGCCCGTATTGTGCTGTAGTTTTTCTACGTTTTTATTTTTCTTTGAAACCAGAGGAAACTCATGCAGACACGGAAAGAACATGCAGACTTCACAGACAGTGACCCAAGCCAGGTACTGAACTCGTCCCTTATGCTGTGAGGCGGCAGTGCTAACTACTGTGCCGTGGTGCCACCCTTAATATATTCATTGGTGTATTCTCCTTGTTGTTTCTCAGGCAGAGAATTCCAAAAATTAATCAGCAATCCTATATAAATAACCCATTATTCTGAAATGAATATTCTTTCCCCCACAAGTAGAAAAATGCCCTTGGCATCCACCTTGTCAAACACCCTTAGAATTTGAGGGTAGGATTATCTGATCCCGCTGATGTCTATAGCATTTTGTATGGTTCTCTCTTCCGGCCGCCACCTTTGGCGGGACCAGAAGATCATGCTGGTGGGAAGGGAAATCCCACCTAGGCGGTACCGTGACACAGTAGTTAGCACTGCTGCCTCACTGCTCCAGGAACCTGGGTTTAGGCAATGGTCACTGTCTGTGCAGAGTCAGCATGTTCTCCCTGTGTCTGTGTGGATTTCCTCTGGGTGCTCCGGTTTCCTCCCACAATCCAAAGGTGGACTGGCCATGCTAAAATTTCCCCTTAGCAAAGGCTTGATGGATTAGCCATGTTAACTGTGTGAAGTTACAGGGATAGGAAGGAGAGGATCTGCGTAAGGTAATCTGTCAGAGAGTCAGTGTCAACTCAACAGGCCGAATGGTCTTTTCTGCAGTGCAGTGATTCTATTGTTCTAGATGTTCCAATAAGATCACCTGTTATTCTTCTAAAACTCCAGATGAGTATTGTATGGGCCCAATGTGATCAAACCTTTCCTGATCAGGAATTGCCTTCATCTTAGGAAATAACCTCTGAACTGCTTCGAATGGAAATATGTCTCTCCTTAAAAAAGATCAAAATTGTATACCATACTTAAGATGAAGTCTCACTAATGCCTTGTACAGGTCTCTCAAGACCCCCTCTCCCCCTCCCCATCACTTTTATACTGCATTCCGTTGCAATAAAAGTTAACGTTCCATTTTACCCCTTTCCTCAATCATTTGCTGGAATTGTTTGCTTGTCTTTGTGTATGATTCCTGTACAAGGCATCCAACACTCTCTGCTGTGATAGTGTACTTTTAAGAGTTTTTTTAAAACACGCTCTCTGTAGCTCTCAGCTGTCATTGGGTTGTCAGTAGGAGTCCCTTTGTTGTTCTTTCAGTCGTTCAAATGGGGTTTGTTTATTTTTACTTTGGGAATTAGCTTTATGTCCCTGCATTGTCAGAAAGAAGAATGTTTGCAGGTCAAGTGATAGGTGCACTTTCATTTTCAGTGCTGAGCTGCAGGTTTCAGTTTAGAAGGGAGTGGACATCAAACTGAAAGCAGTCCCTCTCTCTCCCTGTTTTCCTGGGTCTTGGAAGTTTTGCTGGTTAGCTGAAAACAAGGCTTATTGTCTTGCAGTAGAAAACCTGCTGTTGGTGGCTTGCCCAAAGAAGTTTCTTGGAGTTCTGGGAGTCTGTCCTGATTTCAAACTGTTGTGAGTATATCAGGAGTTCTGCAACATTCATCCAAAGGATGAGCATGTGTTAAACTTGTGGAAGGGTTTTATTTATGGGATTGGTTTGATTGGAACATCTTGGATATACTTGTTGGGGTTATACCTTATTGTGGTTTTTGTAATTGATAACAATTATTGCTAATTTTCTTTCCATACACTATATTCTTAAATTAATTGTGTTTGATAAAAGCTCCCTGGTGGATGATTTGAATCATACCTGAGATGAAACATCTCATGCTTACCCTAGCCAAAACTTATGATCCCAGGCAGACTCCATAAAACACTTTAAAGTTTCTGGCCTGAACCATAGCACTATACTACAGCATTCTGTGACCCCTTTCCATCAAACTATTCTGCTTTTCTATTCTTCCTGCCAAAATGGCTAACCACATGTTTTCCCACATTTTACTACTTCAGCCGTATTGTATCCCACTCACTCAATTACCAATCTCCCCTTTTTCCCTCTCCGTCTTTTCGTGTAACACCATGAAATGTTTAAGTCCCAGTCCTCATTTTGCTGCTGAGTCGAGTCACCCTGACTATTTCTGGATCCTCACAAGGCATCATAGTTCTCAGTTCTCCATTTCTGTTACAGACACTGTGTACAGTGTTGTATTGACACTTCAATTAACTTTAACCACAGTTCCTCCCACCTTATTTTCAATCATCTATTTATACTCCTGCTCTATTATACCAGGGATTCCCTCCGCCCCCTGTTTTCCTTTCCTGATTCTTTATATTTAAGCTTGTTTGTTTTCTTGTAAATCCTTCTCTCCGGTCTTACTAGCTTAAAGCCAGGCAACTCCTTAGTTACCTTTCCTCCAAAGACACTGATTTTATTTTGATTCTGTTTGTTTGTGTTTTTTGGTATTCACAGTCTAAAAATGGGACAGCACAGTTGGTTACTCTGTCTCAGCACCAGGGGCCTGGGTGTGATTCTAGCCTTGGGTCACTGTCTGAGTGGGGTTTGCACGTCCTCCCCGTGGGTTTCCTCCAGATGCTCTGGTTTCTTTCCATAGTCCAAAGATGTGCAAATTAGGTCAATTGGCCATACTAAGTTGCTCCTTAGCATCCTAGATGTGTAGGTTTGGAGGATTAGCAGAGTAAATATATGGTGTTACAGGGATAGGGCAGGGGTACACTTGGATAAGATGCACAGTCAGCAAGTTTGTGCAGACTTGATGGGCTGAATGGTCTCCTTCTGCACTATAGGGACTTTGTGAACTATGGATTTAAACTAATATTTCCAATGCAACATTGTCACCGTGTCATTGTGCAGAAACATACAGATTTTAACATTCTTGGGCTAATTGTTCCTACGTGCTGTACGTTGAATTGCACTTCTGCTGGAGGGATTGTGGCATTGCAGATTTGGTTGGGAACAGTTGTATTCAGTAGGCAAATTATACACAGTCAATAATGCTTACATGCATCTGTCTTAGTTCAAGGCTGGTTTTTACAGATGAAAGTGGATTAACTGGATTCAAATTTGTTTTCTAATGCAGTTACTCTACGTGTGGGTTATTGGAGCCATATAAACAACAGAGACACAAACTGATACATTTGTTAGTGGATAGAATAACTTATTTTCGTTTAGAAATACAGGCCATGATTTGATTGAAATATTTTTTCTGATTTGGAAGTCTGCAATTTTCTCTGAGCATCGTTTTTGTCAATTTGAAATGGAAGATGAGGAAAGCATGAAAAAACCCATATGCAACTGATTCCTGAACATAACTAAATTGGCTTGTGTTTTTATTTTTGCAAATCCTGTAAAGAATGGGACCGGTTAGCAAAGCTTGGGGCCGCAACCCATTTAACTTCTCAGCAATTCGATTCAAACCAAAATGTGCTTTACGGATAAGCAATGGGATTTCTAATTTCCGCTGCTTTGTGCCTTGCCCCAGCTGTGCTCCGATATAAATGTAATGTTTCTCCCTGTTGCTGCTGCCGGAATGGCTGCACTTCAGAATCTGGAATGGTTGTATTAACAAAGCAGATGCAAAAAGGTTAATGAGCTGCCTCCTGCCAATCTGCTTTCATTCAGCATTCGGGCCACGTTAGGCTCTCACGCGACATGGACAATAACAGTCTGAGAGGACAGCCCACCAACACCACCTCCAGGGCAATTAGGGCGGTAAATGCTGGCCTAGCTAGTGATGCCCACATCTCATAAATAAAAATATATTTGTTAGGTAGAAATTAACTTGGAGATAACTACTTTGTGTGCCAAAATCTAAACACCAGATCATGCTGCTACTTTACGGATCATGGATTGTTACATTGAAATTCTCAGTTTCGGTGTTCATTGGAATTTTCCTGTCCCGCTTGCCATTGGAATCGTAGCAGCAGGACACGGACTATGCAAAGGTCCGCTAAGGTCAGGTGAGATCTTCTGGCCTTGGGGTGAGTGCGGCTGGAAACTCCTGTCCTTCGAGTCATCTAGAACATTCCAAAAAATGTATTCTATTTGTCTTTATTTGTATTACTGTGATAGTGATGCCATCCAGATAAGCTTAGCCTTACAACAATTCCATTTAACAGTATGCAGCAAAAAAGCCTGGGGACTGATGATGTGCCACCAGCCTGGTACTAAATTATTTCTACATCACATTCATGCATCACTGAAACAAACAGCTCGCCGTCCTTTGTACAGGCTGGTAATCCAGTTTTTGGACAACTGCATTATTCTGGATGGTGAACATCTCGGAATTATTGGTTAATCCCCAATCTACTTAACTAATTAGTTGCCAAGCCAGACAAACAGACGAGACCTTGTGAACAGTAAAATGAGAACGCTTCCATTCCCCCAGTTGTCTGTTAATCTAGCGTGATTCCCTGAAGTGCGATAAAAAGTCGTCACGGGGGTAAAATGAACTCAGTCATGCTATTTATATTACCAGGAGCTACCGATGTAAATTTCCAACTCGTAAATATGTGCTCAGTTAGAGCAGTGGCTAAAATATAGGCTTACCAAAAAATAAGAAAAAAATACTTGTCCATGAAATGGAATGAGACTGCTCTCCAGTCTGTCTCGACACTTTCCTCTCTCAGCCTATCCTCCTCTTACCAGTCTTAAGGTTTTCAAAATCTAAACTTTGCTTTGTGAATTCCTCGATTATGGAATTCATCAATTGAATGACATTTGCAGTCTTGGATCTGGAATTCCTTGCTTGTAAATGCATTCTTGCCAGGATTATTTGAAATAAGCAAATTTGTTATAAGAAATAAGGGAGAAACATGAACATTGAAATTGTTTTTAACTGAAGAAAGAATTTGCATTTTTTCAGACCTCTTTCACATTCCCTGGCCTTGTCAGAAGTGCTTAATAATCAATTTAAGAAATGTTTTCAAAAGAAAATTGTTGTCCATCATTGGATTTTACTCCATATTCTCTCAAATACCAGGACGGAAGATGTACAATGATATTTTATCAAGAGGAAGCAAAATGATTTGCTCATATAAACATGTAATTTTTTATAAAATGCAGACTGGTATTGGATTACTGTATTGGAATCTGTTACTGTTACTAATGTAGACACATTATAATTTTTAAAGAGTTCAAATTTCAACAAAGTAGTTTTTGTATACAAGCTGTTTGACCTGAACAGTTAAAACCCAAGTAACTTGTAATGTGTTAAGGGAACATTGCATTTCTTAAATGGAACTGCAGCTATATTTTATATAAAAATAAAATTGAGTGAATTTAACGCTGGGATTTTCCAGCTCTGCCACTGGGACCAGCCATGGGGGAGGTGGCAGGTCAGCCACATGTCCATTGACTTTGGATGGGGCTAGAAGACTCTAGCGGTGATGGGTGTGGGACTGGAAAATCAAGGCCTTTTTTCCCTGTACACTCAAACTTCAGTCACTCTGAATGCAGTCCTTGGTTAAAACTGGCATTTGACCTTGAAGTGTTCAGTTATTTGGTATATGATCATGTGTGTCCAGTCTCTTGTTAAGCGTGCCTGTGTCATTAAACCTGGATGTGTTACTGAACTAGGAAGCAGCTGTAAGCTTGAGAGCTGGCTTTTTAAAAGCATTGAATAAAACATCTAAATACAAGCCGTGATTATCCCTGCATATCTCTAAGGCATGAAGAACAACACCTTTGAGCCCTATTATATACAAAGTGACTTTATTTTGGTTTAATTGGTTAAATGAGCCCTTTTAAGATGTGTTGATTTATTCTGGTGTGGGTGGTAAGTTTATCTGATGAGGTTTGATTTGTTTGGCGGATAATAAGAAAAAAATTGTTGGAAATATAAATATTTTCCTTTTGTATTTAGAAACTGCTCTCCAATGGAGAGTTCAAAGTTACTAGCTGGGATTTTCTCTGATATCAGCCAATGCTGGTGTCAGATGGGAAAAGCAGCATTGAAGCTGCTTAGGACAGTGGCGATTTGGAAAACACACTCAAATCACGGGCTTCACAATGTATCATTGGCCTCTGATTCATCCTGCTCCACCTGGTACTTAGAACTGCAGGGATCATGCCACCCTTTTTAAAGGCTGTTCCAGCACACAGCAGGCAAATAAGTTCATCCTGCACACTGGCCCCTGATACTGCTTAAGCACTGTCCCTGGTACTGCCTGGAGGACACTGAGCCCTGGCATTGCTCTCTGACACTGCCTGGAGACTGATACTGCCATCCCATCACACCCGCCTGCCCCCCACCCCCACACCCACAAAAATATCGCAGGCACAGTCCCCTGGCACTGAGTATAATCAATAAAGTTTTACAACACCAATTTTAAATCCAACCAATTTATTTGATAGTAAATCCGCGAGCTTTCGACACTATGTGCCTTCGTCAGGCAAATGCAGTGTTCTGATCTGCAGAGGCACTCATATCCACGCAGACAGTTACAGATTGCTGATTAGAATGCGAATCCTTACATCTAACCTGCTATTCAAGTGTTCAAGTGGCTAACAATGTGTGTGAAGGGAATCCTGAGCATTGGTTAGAGAATTGTGTATTTTCTCCAGACAGCACAGTAAGTGAGGTTTTTTGATAACCCAGGCAAGTTATGGGGGTTACAGATAGTGTGTCATGAAGCCAAGATCCCTATTAAGACCGTCCTCATGTGTGCGGAACTTGGCTATCAGTCTCTGCTCAGCAACTCTGTGCTGTCGTGTGTCATGAAGGCCCCCTTGAAGAACATTTACCCGCAGGTCGGAGGCCGAATGCCCATGACTGCTGAAGTGTTCGCCTACAGGAAGGGAACTGTTTATTTTAAGTACCAGGTGGAGCAGGATGAATCAGAGGCCAATGATACATTGTGAAGCCCGTGATTTGAGTGTGTTTTCCAAATCGCCACTGCCCTAAGCAGCTTCAATGCTGCTTTTCCCATCTGACACCAGCATTGGCTGATATCAGAGAAAATCCCAGCTAGTAACTTTGAACTCTCCATTGGAGAGCAGTTTCTAAATACAAAAGGAAAATATTTATATTTCCAACAATTTTTTTCTTATTATCTGCCAAACAAATCAAACCTCATCAGATAAACTTACCACCCACACCAGAATAAATCAACACATCTTAAAAGGGCTCATTTAACCAATTAAACCAAAATAAAGGGAACATCTTTTTCCTTTGGACTCATGGTGAACAATCGTTGAAACAACTGTATGATGATATCAACAAGTTCCATCCCACCATCAGACTCACCATGGACTATTCTCCAGAATCGGTTGCATTCTTGGACACACGCATCTCCATCAAGGACGGTCACCTCAGCACCTCACTGTACCGAAAACCGACAGACAACCTCACAATGCTCCACTCCTCCAGCTTGCACCCTAGACACGTTAAAGAAGCCATTCCCTATGGACAAGCCCTCTGTATACACAGAATTTGCTCAGATGAGGAGGATCATGACAGACACCTCCAGACGCTGAAGGATGCCCTCGTGAGAACAGGATATGGCGCTCGACTCATCAATCGACAGTTCCAATGTGCCACAGCGATAAACCGCACTGACCTCCTCAGAAGACGAACACGGGACAAGGTGGACAGAGTACCCTTTGTTGTCCAGTACTTCCCCGGAGCGGAGAAGCTACGACATCTTCTCCAGAGTCTTCAACATGTCATTGATGACGATGAACATCTCGCTAGGGCCATCCCACCCCCCCACTTCTTGCTTTCAGACAACCGCACAACCTCAAACAGATCATTGTTCGCAGCAAACTACCCAACCTTCAGGAGAACAGTGACCACAATACCACACAACCCTGCAACAGCAACCTCTGCAAGACATGCCAGATCATAGACATGGACGACATCATCAAACGTGAGGATACCATTCACCAGGCACACGGTACATACTCTTGCAACTCGGCCAACGTTGTCTACCTAATACGTTGCAAGAAAGGATGTCCCGAAGCATGGTACATTGGGGAGACCATGCAGATACTACGACAGTGGATGAATGAGCATCGCTCAACGATCACCAGGCAAAACAGTTCCCTTCCTGTGGGCGAACACTTCAGCAGTCATGGGCATTCGGCCTCCAACCTGCGGGTAAATGTTCTTCAAGGGGGCCTTCGTGACACACAGCGCAGAGTTGCTGAGCAGAGACTGATAACCAAGTTCCGCACACATGAAGACGGTCTTAACAAGGATCTTGGCTTCATGTCACACTATCTGTAACCCCCATAACTTGCATGGGTTAGCAAAAAACCTCACTTACTGTGCTGTCTGGAGAAAATACACAATTCTCTAACCAATGCTCAGGATTCCCTTCACACACATTGTTAGCCACTTGAACACTTGAATAGCAGGTTAGATGTAAGGATTTGCATTCTAATCAGCAATCTGTAACTGTCTGTGTGGATATGAGTGCCTCTGCAAATCAGAACACTGCATTTACCTGACGAAGGCACATAGTGTTGAAAGCTCGCGGATTTACTATCAAATAAATTGGTTGGATTTAAAATTGGTGTTGTAAAACTTTACTGAGTTTACCCCAGTCCAACGCCGGCATCTCTACATCATGACTGAGTATAATGTGAGGGGGGATGCAGAGTGAGTATTATAGGGCAAAAGCAACAAATTGAATAGAGTGAAGCAAATAAAATGGAATTAGATGTGAGTTGGTTAATGCAAGTGAGATGTTTGCATTGAACATAAAGCGTTCGGTAAATGGAAACTAGCAAATTCAGGATTTCCAAATTTCTCCTGTCTGTATTTTCCTCTGGTTCAGTTTTATCCTGCCACCTTTGCAGTATCAGTTTTGACACCTTCAGAAGTGGAATGACACCTTGAAGTAATTTATCTATAATCCTGGGGAAACTACAGTTGGACAAAGCTTTCATCGAGGCTGCTGTGGAATAATGCCGCTTTTCTCTTTTCTAAAGGTAAATTGAGCGAACACGCTCCTTATTGTTCTCCAGTGCACAGTCAATCTCACAAAATTCATTTGTTTTCATATATCTATGTTCTCATTGAAACAGAGAGAAAATTTCCCGAGAAATGTGATTTCAGTCTCAATGTAGCTGATACAGATGATTTACTGCAATTGGTTTTACAGAGTTATAGAATGGCTTTTGTGCAAACAGACTGCTGAAGAAGCAAGTAACCCAAAATCATGCTCCTGGAGACATGGGTTCAAATCCCCACCCTAGTAGCTAGTGGAATTTGAATTCAACTAATGACAAAAAAATTTGGAATTGAAAACTAGTCTCAGTAATGGTCATCATTACTGTCACCGATTGGCGTAAAAACCCATCGAAAGCACAAATGACCCGAGGGAAGGAAATCTGACATCCATACCTGGTATGGCCTGCAGTGACTCCAGATCCACAGCAATGTGGTTGATTGGGGCGGCATAATGGTTAGCACTGCAGCTTCTCAGCATGCGTGCCAGGGACTGGGGTTCATCTAACCTTGGGTCACCGTCTGTGTGGAGTTTACACATTCTCCTGTGACTGTGTGGGCTTCCTCTGGTGCTCCGGTTTCCTCCCACAGTCCAAAGATGCGCAGGTTAGATGGATTAACTATTCTAAATTGCTCCATAGGCTGGAATTTTGCCAACATGTTTGCCTGAGGCCAACGAAGAATGCTATTCTGTGTCGGGGCAGGCGTACCAGTAAAATTGGGGTCTCAGTATAGAAAGATCTATAGGTTAGGGGGATTGGTTATGCTAAATTGCCCGAGTGTGTCTCATGATGTTTGCTGACACTCTTGAATGCTTCCTTTGAAACGGCCCAGAGGGTCAGTTGTAGGACAGATAGGGATGGGCAACAAATAGTGACATTGCCAGCAATGCGCTGTGTCCAGTGAAAGAATAAATTAAAAAGCCCATAAAAGCATTTCTTTAAAACTATGATTTGGGGCACTGACATTTGGACTGCATATATATAGAATACAGGAAGAATTCCAATCTCTTGATGTATTAATAAACCCAGTTTGAATAGAAAATGAATGACACTGGCCAGATACTTCAGTTGCGCAGGGAGTTTATTTAAGTGATCGGATGCTACACGTGCGTGTGATCCCAGTCATTTGTGCTGGTGCGTGGAAGCCCCTCTCTTTGAAGAGACAAACCAGTTGGGTTGCTGAAGTGCCCTATTTTCCTATTCCGTCAGCACTGACAGAGTTGTGTGCAGCGTGTCCAGCACCTGTTCACAAGTAGCTAACATTCCAAACATTATGAAGCTAATACAAAGCATAAGGTGGCTATTTTTTTGCCGGCAGAGCATGTAAAAATAAAGCAAACATTGAATATTCTCCAAATCACTTGAAGCGTTTCATTTTTGACTAACAGCTCTGCTGTTTATAGTCATTTTCTCTGGTTCTGCACTGAGAAATAATTTTTTTTGGCCCAAATTGAACAACACACAATTATCAATTTTTAAAATTCCCTTATTTAGAAAATCAAATTTTCTTGCAGAACATAACATCTGTGGTAGGCTTTTTGTGAGGTAATAAAATTACAGTATTGGACCAACTTCTAAGATTAATTTTGGAACAAAATCTTTTGCTTATTTATCACTGCACCTTATCATTTTTTTACGTAATTGCAATTTTATTGATTACATGTGAAATTCTGCATTCTGGTTTTAAACTATTAGTTGGCATATGGTCAGGTCTGATCTTCAGTTTGGTTGTTTTGAATGTTGGGAATAACTGGAGAAATATTATGCTCTCAAACAACGGGTAGGTCAGCATTGATTCCTTAGCCTTGGGAAAACATGATTCAGCAATTGAATCATTAGCTCTGTCCAGGATATATTGCAGAACAATATTGCAAGAATGTGTTTGAGTGACTGAATAGGAATTTGTGTGAAAGATTGCTGCTGCTGCTCTGATGTACAGATACTTTGGGTTAATGTCAATGTGCAGCCAAATGTTTGTTCCTGGTATAAGTGTGGATGTCTGGCGCAAGCATTTAACCAGCCATTGTGGTTCTGCTGCAGTTGTGATCCTGTAACGAAATGACAGCCCCAAATCTCTGATGATGGAGACAGAGAATGTCAACGTCTTGGAGTTAACGAGCTGTCACACTTTCCTCTCCATAGATGCTGCTGGATTCACTTAAGTATTTTCAGAGTTTCCTGAGATTGGAGAGAAATCAGAGAAAGATACATGTGTAGGGTTGAGGTGAGATGCTGGGTAGAGGGAAGGGGCAGTGCGTGAGAAGAGGGTGTTTGGTTTGGTGGGCTAGAGAAAGGGAACAAGGTGGCACAGGCTCCTTAATGAATGATCTCAGTCTTTGAGGCAGAGATCTACAAGCTAAAAGATGGTTTGTAATGAATGAGAGAAGCAGGCATTACTTTTGGATCCCAAATTAATTCCAAAATATTCAGCAGTCTTGGTATAAGAGGGCAGTCAAATCTGGTGAAGAATGGTTAAACCAGTTTACATGCCAGCTGCAAAGCATGAATCAGGAGTGTAATAGAACACTTTCCATCTGCCTGAACGTGTGCAACTCCAACAACACACAAGAAGCTTGATGCATCTAGGACAAAGCAGTCCACTTGATTGACACCCAGCCTGCCAACTTGAACAGTTGCTTTCTCCCCCACTGCACTGTATACGACCTACAAGATAGAACATAGAACATTACAGCACAGAACAGGCCCTTCGGCCTTCGATGTTGTGCCGACCAAAATAAAAAGCAATGCCCCTCCAAACTAAACCATTCCCTTCTCTTCCATATACTTATCAATTAACCTCTTAAACGCCACCAAACTTGGCGCATCTACAACAGCTGCAGGCAGGGCATTCACTCCCTAATCACTCTTTGAGTAAAGAACCTACCTCTGATATCCGTCCTATAACTCATACCCCTTAATTTAAAGCTGTGTCCCCTCGTGCTAGCTTTCTCCATCCTAGGAAAAAGGCTATCACTGTCCACCCTATCTAAACCTCTAATCATCTTATATGCTTCAATAAGATCCCTCTTAGCCGCCTCCTTTCTAACGAAAACAACCTCAAATCCTTCAACCTCTCTTCATAGGACCTGCCCTCCATACCAGGCAACAGCCTGGTAAACCTCCTCTGTACCCTCTCCAATGCCTCCACATCTTTCTTATAATGTGGCGACCAGAACTGCACACAATACTCCAAGTGCGGCCGAACTAGAGTTTTGTACAGCTGCAACATGATGCTGCGGCTCCTAAATTCAATCCCCCTACCAATAAAAGCTAAGACTCCATAAGCCTTCTTAACAACTTTATCCACTTGACTGCCTACTTTCAGGGATCTATGACACATACACCAAGATCCTTCTGTTCCTCAACACTATTAAGAGCCCTACCATTAGCCCTATACTCTACACATTTATTGTTCCTGCCAAAGTGCATTACCTCACACTTTCCCACATTAAACTCCATTTGCCACCTCTCGGCCCAGCTCTGCAACTTGTCCAAGTCTCTCTGAAAACTATAACACCCCTCTTCCCTATCTACCACTCCACCGACTTTAGTGTCATCTGCAAATTTACTAATCCATCCTTCAATACCCTCAGCCAGATCATTTATAAAAATTACAAACAGCAGGGGCCCCAAAACAGACCCCTGAGGTACACCACTTGTCACCGAACTCCACGATGAATATCTCCCATCAACCACCACTCTGTCTTCTATCTGCTAGCCAATTCCTAATCCAATTAGCTAAATCAACCTCTATCCCATACATCTGCATTTTCTGCAGAAGTCTTCCATGGGCCACCTTATCAAACGCCTTACTAAAGTCCATATATACTACATCAACCGCCTTACCCCCATCCACCTCTTGGTCACTTTCTCAAAAAACTCAATGAGGTTAGTAAGGCATGACCTACCCTTCACGAAACCATGCTGACTATCCCCAATCAATTCATTTCTCCCTAAATAACTATAAATCCTATCCCTAATAATTCTCTCCAATACCTTGCCCACAACAGAAGTAAGACTCACTGGCCTATAATTCCCTGGAAGGTCTCTCTTCCCCTTCTTAAACAATGGGAACACATTCGCTATCCTCCAGTCCTCCGGAACCACACCCGTAACCAACGAGGACCTGAAGATCAGAGCCAGAGGCTCTGCAATCTCCTCTCTTGCCTCCCAGAGAATCCTAGGGTAAATCCCATCCGGCCCAGGGGACTTATCCAACTTCAAACCTCGAGAATATCTAGCACATCCTCCCTATCTACTTCGATACCTTCCAGTTTGCTACCCTGTACCTCAGTGTTCTCCATAACTACATTTACATCACCCTGCGTGAATAACGAAGAGAAATATTTATTCAGTACCTCTCCAATCTCTTCAGGCTCCACGCACAACTTCCCACTGCTGTCTATGACGGGCCCTAATCTTGCCCTAACCAATCTTCTATTCTTAACATATCGAAAGAAAGCTTTAGGATTCTCCTTAATCCTATCAGCCAACATCGTCTCGTGTCCCCTCTTAGCTCTCCTCAATTCACTTTTTAGCTCCTTCCTGGCTAATCTATAGCTATCCATTGCACTAACTGAGCCTTCAAGCCTCATCCTGACATAAGCCTCCTTTTTTTCTTAACCAGCAAATCAACTTTTTTTGTACACCAAGGCTCTCTTACTCGACCATTTCCTCCCTGCCTGACAGGGACATACTTATCAAGGACTCGCAGCAGCTGCTCCTTGAATAAGCTCCACATTCCAGATGTTCCCAGTCCCTGTAGTTTCCTCGTCCAATCTATGCACCCTAATTCTCTCCTGATGGCCTCATAATTACCCTTCCCCCAGCTATAACTACTGCCCCCAGCTTCATGCCTATCCCTGTCCATCACTAAGGTGAACGTAACCGAATTGTGGTCACTATCACCAAAATGTTCACTAACTTCCAAGCCTAACACCTTGTCTGGCTCATTGCCCAGCACCAAATCCAATGTAGCCTCACCTCTAGTTGGCCTATCTACATACTGAGTCAAAAAACCTTCCTGCACACTCTGTACGAAAACTGACCCCTCTAACGAGCCAGAGCTATAGCTATTCCAATCAATATTAGCAAAGTTAAAGTCCCCCATCACAATTACCCTACTACTTTCACTCCTAATCAGAATTGACTTTGCAATCCTTCCTAATCAGAATTGACTTTGCAATCCTTGTACTGGGATAACTCACCAAGGCTCTTTCGACAGCATCACCTCTAGAAGGGCAAGTACAGCAGATGCACGGAAGCACCACTGTCTGCAAGTTCCCCTCCCAAGTCGCACACCATCCTGACTTGACAATGCAGCGCCATTCTTTCACTGAATCAAAATTCTGGAGCCCTCCTCCCTCCCCCTAACAGCACTGTGGGTGTATCTACAGTGCATGATCTGCAACAGTTCAAGAAGGCAATTCACCGTCACCTTCTTAAGGTCAATTAGGGATGGGCAATAAATGCTGGCCTGGCCAGCAATGCCACATCCCATGAAAGAATAAAAACAAACTTATTTGCTGTAAACTTTCAAGTCTGCATCCATTGGACTTAGAATCATAATAGTCATTTATGGCCCATTCTGTCCATCTATGCCCATAAGGAAGCCATTTGGTCCTCTATACCAGCTATGCATGAAGCATACCAGTGAGTCCCATTCCCACGCTCCATCTCTGTAGCCCTGCTTCAAGTGGCCATCCAGTTTTCTTTTTGAAGTAAGTGATCATCTCTGCTTCCCCCTGTGTCCAAAACCTCATACCTGAGATCCATGCACTCAAGGCAGTGTAGATGAGTGAGACTAAAGGTTTTTAATGGGGATCAGGGCATCAAAAGTGCGGTTTGGGTGTGATTGAACAGATTGGTATCTATGGAAACGTCATGGTGAATGGACAACCAAGGGCTGTTGGGAATTTATAGAATCCTATAGTGCAGAAGGAGGCTCTTTGGCCCAGCCAGCCTTGACCGACAACAATCCCACCCCAGTCCCATCCCCATACATTTAGCCCATTAGACCCGCTGACTCGAAGGAGCAATTTAGCATAGCTAATCCACCGAACATGCACATCTTTGGACTGTGGGAGGAAATCAGAGCATCCAGAGGAAACCCAAGCAGATGTGGAGAGAACATGTAAACTCCACGGAGGTAGTGACCTGAGGCCAAAACTGAACCTGGATCCCTGAGACTGTGAGGCAGCAGTGCTAACCACCGTGCCACCATGACTGTCATGATTTGCAAGAGGTATTTTGCTGGAAGGACAGGAAAGGAAGTGAAAGTTATAAGGGTGAAAGGGAAATGTAAAAAGATGAAAAAGTAAGAATAAATTGGGGCAGAGTATCTGAAAGCAGAGAAATCAAGGAAGGCAGAAGAAGAGGAGAAAGGTGTCCATGAGGGTTAAGGAGAAAGGGAGGAAAGGGGGAAAACGGACTTGGGTCCAGCCAAAATATACACGTACACGGAAACTCACATGACTTGGGTGAGATTACAAAACAAGATTAAAATGAATGTATCCTGGCAATGTGAGGATTAGAGAAGGGGACAGAGCAAATCCAAAATTCAGATCAGTGGTCCTATTGTGAACTAAGGTTGCTGAAGAGAGGGTTGAACCTGCTTCGTAGAGTAGCAAATTGATTTCTTAATTTGGAAGTGGAAGATAAGTGTGAGTCCAGCAGCTATCAGAAGTGTTCCAGACAAATGAAGAGTCAGGAGGCGTGTGGAATGGACCATGGGATAGGAACAATGGTGAGGAAACTGGAAGCTACTAAGATCCAGAAGCAATGGGAAAGTTCAACTGGGAGAGTGTATTGTTGACTAGAAGCTGCAGTGCATTTTCAAATGGAAAGCCAATGCAATAGTCGTCAGCTCAGGTCTAAGAGCAGCAACAGAGCATGGGCTATGGTTGAGGCAAAGTTACCCTAAAACCTTAGGAATTGAATAGAAGGTCAAAGTCATAAAAGGTGAGCCTTCCATACTGTGGTTCATTGGTGAAGCATAATCTTAAAGGCACAACACTCCAGAAATCCGAAAGCCAAAGATTCTGCTCTCTCAGAAAGCGATGGGAGGAGGCATGTTTGGGGTTTCAACTGCGGACTCCGGTAACTTTAAACTCAGCAGCAGCAACGTTTTAAGTTGAAGAATGTAGGTTAAAATTCCATCTCTCAAATGCCCTGTTGCAGCAAATTCTGGTCCAACATAGAGGTCTTGTCAAAATCATTCCACGTTGGGCAATAACTGACCAATATTATTCTCAGCCTATGGCACACAATTGTTTATTCCCATTGCTCTGAATACTTGAGGCCTACCTGCCTTATGAAAAAGCATGTGTTCAACTCGCACTGCATTTTTACCAACAGGTTAAAGCAGACAATGTGAAAGAAACCAGGCTACATTGGCAGTGTTGGAAACATTAGAGCGGCTGGAGTATTTAACAGGCGGCAGGACATAGTGAATGGGATCAAAGGTTAGGGGGGAAAAAGACAGGATTAGGCTATTAAGTTGGACAATCAGCCATGATTGTAATGAATGGCAGAGCAGGTTCCTGCTCTGCCATTGTAATGAATGGAGAGCAGGCCTCCTCCAATCTTCTGTGTTTCCATATTTAAACTTGTGGAATTGTGTCAATCGCCTGTTATACATCTGCTTGGTTTTCTTTCCATTGATTCAATGCCAGGGAAAATCAAGTGGGTTTATAATAGCACCAGTTTTCCCCTTTTGCTGGATTTGAGAGTCACTCTCCTGTAGGCTGTAGCTCCTGACTCTTCCCCCTCCACTGATAGCTCAGAGGCTTATCTAGACTGATAAGTATGGTTGTTGTTCAATAAGTTAACAGAAAGTTGGCAGGGAAAAGCATTTACTCAAGACTTAACTCCTGAGATGCTCTGAAAGGGCGAGGTTGCTTAATTGTTAGACATCATCTGTATTAATTCAGTTTTTGAATTGAAGCAGTGAGCGTCTAAATTAACGGTACAAAGATGTGACACAATGGTCACAGGCAAATAAAACAGAAATCCATTTAAGGGTGGCACAGTGGTTAGCACTCCTGCCTCACAGCATCAGGGACCCCAGGTTCAATTCTGGTCTGTCTGTGTGGAGTTGCATGTTCTTCCTGTGTCTATGTGGGTTTCCTCCGGGTGTTTCTGTTTTCTCCCACTCTCTGCGCAGGTTAGATTGACTGGCCATGCTAAATTGCCCCTTAGTATCAGATGGATTAGCAGGGTACATAGGGCCTGGCTGGGATTGTTGTCAGTGCAGGCTTGATGGACCAACTGGCCTCCTTGTATAGGGAATCTAAGATTCTGTGAATTCATCATTGTGACACAAGTGCTGGTTTGATGTCATTGGCCAATTTCCACTTCCCATACTGCAGATCTGTTTAGTCTGAGATGTCTGATGTTGGTTGAAATAGGAGGTTTTTGGACAAGTTCTGCCATTGTCAAAACAAATTTGCTGCAGAAAATACTGGACAAATGATTGCTGAAGATTTTGATCCAGTTTAATCACAGACTTTCAATAAGTGCTTGGAGAAGTATTAAAATAACAGAAACAGGGAAAATGTTTTTACTGTTTAAAATTATAGATTTGGAGGATTGGTAAAGGCAGTTTCCTGACAGATCAAAAATCCACCAATCCCAGAGCTGTCCGTTCCTATTCTTCCAAGCTTGGTGACTAATAGTACTTATATTTCTTTGGGACATGGCCGTCGCTGGCTGGCCAGCATTTATTGCCCATTCCTAGTGGCCCTTGAGAAGGTGGTGCTGAGCTGCCTTCTTGAATTGCTTTAATCCATAATGCTGTTAGGGAGGGAATTCCAGGATTTTGACCCAGCGACTGCAAGGGAACAGTGATGTATTTCCAATATTTGGAGTGGAGCTTGCAGGTAGTGGTGTTCCCATATTCCTCCTGCCATTGTCCTTCTAGATGGAACTGGTCATGGGTCTGGAAGATGCTGTCTAAGGGTCATTGGTAAATTGCTGCAGTGCATCTTGTAGATGGTACACACTGCTCTTCTGAATATCGATGGTGAAGGAAGTGAGTGTTTGTGATGTGGTGCTAATTAAGCTGGCTGTTTTGCCCTGGATGGTGTCGGGCTTATTGCGTGTTATTGGAGTTGCACTCATCTAAGCAAATGGAGTATTCCATCTCATTCCTGACTTTTGCCTTGTAGATGGACAGGCTTTGGGGAGTCAGGAAATGAGTACTCACCACAGTCTTCCTAGCCTCTGGCCTGTTCTTTGGCCACTGTGTTACTGGTCAATGGTAACTCTTAAGATGTTGATAGTGGGGGATTCAGTGATGGTAACACCACTGAATGTCAAAGGATAGTTGTGTGATGGTCTTTGCCTGGCATTTGTGTGCTGTAAATGTTACTCGCCATTTGTCAGCCTAAGTCTGGATCTTGTCCAGATCTTGTTGCGTTTGAACATGGACTGCTTCAGTATCTGAGTGAGTTGTTATTCACTAAGGCAAATCACAACGGAATTGGCTGTGGCTTCACGAGTTGATTCAATTGACCTGACGGACTGCAATTTGACTCAAAAGCACACCATAGACATCACTGCCTTTGATAATTCCTTAAGGTAACTTGGAACTGGTTATCCAGTACAATTCAAATGTGGTTAGCCAAGGTGATGAATGGTTAGAATGGACATATTTTGTATCCTTGCAGAGAAGAAGTGGGAGCAAACAGTGAGGAGTCAATCTTTCTCCATAGGATTATTGATTTGATGATCCCTGTGCGGGAGACGGCATATTATTTGTCTGCTTATTGCCTAATTCTTTGTGTATTTGTTGGCAGTGCCTCATTCTGCTTTCAGATAGGATGTGAACAGTTCAATGTGGGGGCCACTGAGGAATAAATAGGAGGTAGGTGTCAGCAATTTAATGCTGTCATTGTTACTGTTAAAGCTAATTGTGTAGCAGTGGGAATAGTGTTGTGTGCTTGTCAGATTAAAGAAACACTGCCCTTTAATTAGCCTTAGTGATTGAAATAAACTATAAATTAGTTTATTTAAAAAAGGAAGGGCAAACATGACCGATTGTGTTGACTCCTCTGTTTGCACAAGCTTCAAATTCTAGTATGTTCTACCGTGCATCATCTGTTTGCAATACAGAAATAAATATTTAACCAATCATTGGAGTATGGGGGGAAAAAAGACATGCATTAAAAGCTTGTTCGGATAAAAGGAACAGGTATAATTGATAAATAGTTTCAAAAAAAAAGGCAGAGCTTGTTAAAGAAACAGTAACATTGTGCTGCAAACTGTTCAGAGGGATATCATCAATTGAGTTCAGGTATGATAAATGTGCACAGCTACCGTCTCTCCATCCTAGTAATTGGACCTTAGCAACATAATAATATTGTGCTTGTATTTTTCACTCCGAGTCTGACCTGGATTTTGCGCACCTGGCATTTCACCAGATGGCTGTTTTTTAACGCAGTTGGGTATTGCAGATAATTTCTGAATTGCAACGCAAAAATCTGTTGGTTTTTACAACATGAACATAATTTAACCATTTTATCTCCAGGAACATTCTGGTGAATCCACACAGCACTCCCTCCAAGGCCAGTACATCTTTTCCTGAGATGCGGTGCCCAGAACGGAACACAGCTCTTCAGATAGAATCTAAACAGAGCTTTGTATAACTAGAACACATGGACACATTTGATTTTGGGGTGGAAAAGCTGTGGGTTATCTTTTCTCTTCAGGATGGTCCTGGTGGTGACTGGTGAATAGAGTACCTTCACCTCCTTTACCATTCTGTCGCAACAGCAGCCAGGCATGAATATGACAGCATCTCCCATCTTGAAAGAAAAAAATGTCATTCGCAGCTTAAATGGTATCCTGAGCATGGTTCTGGTCACCCTATTATAGAAAGAATATTACTAAACTAGTGCAGAGAAGATTTACTAGGATGCTATTGAAACTTGATGGTTTGAGTTATAAGGAGAGACTGGATAGACTGGGATTTTTTTTCCCTGGAGCGTAGGAGGCTTAGGAGGTCTATAAAATAACGAGGGGCATTGATTAGCAAGATAGTCAATATCTTTTCCCAAGTGTAGCTGAGTCTTAAACTAGAGGGCATAGATTTAAGGTGAGAGGGGAGAGATACAAAAGGTTCCAGAGGGGCAATTTTTTCACACAGGGATGCTAAGTGTCTGGAACAAGCTGCCAAACATGGTAGTGGAAGCTGGTACAATTTTCTTTTTTAAAAAGCACTTAGACAGTTACGTGGGTAAGATATTTATCGAGGGATATGAGCCAAACACAGGCAAATGGGACTAGTTTAGTGATTAAAAAAAAGATGGCATGGACAAGTTAGGCCAAAGAGCCTGTTTCCAAGCTATAAATCTTATGACTCTGCAGCCTGGCCTTGTTGTATATGGCTATGTATCATTGCTACTGAATGTTAATGATTTTGTGTATAGGAAACCCCCTGCAGAGGCAGATATGCCAAGCTTCTCACTGTAGTTTGAAAGTGTGACTTGCTGCAGCCTGAAGATGCATCATGAGCAATCAGTGGGATTAGGGTAAGCCTGCAATTAATGTGAAATAGGGTGATTTTGTATTATGCGTACCTGACGATCCAGTGGTATAATTGTATCATGGCAGTTTCCTCAGCGCGTGCCATTTTCTGCATCTATTCCCAGCTCTGTTGCACACCCTGTGCAACACCTTTGGCTATTACATCCTGTTTTCGTTTTGGAAGGGTGCCGTAGGAGGCTAAGCAGGAAAACGTTCCTTTCCATGCAGGGATATATCCGATCCCTGGACTGTCATGTGGTTTGGCTGTCATATTCTGTTTGGCAGTAACCTTTCAGTGTTGTATATCCCAGTTTTGCTGCATCCCTAATATGCTGACTGTAGAATCCAGAAATCATAGAATCATACAGTGCAATAGAGGCCATTCAACCTGCAGTCTGCACCAAAACGTGAGAAACACTTGATTTCTCACCTAATCTCATTCTGCTGTGCCAAGTGCTCATCCTTCCTTTTATAAGGATATGTGGCAACCTGCCTCTACCACTGCCCCAGGCAGTGCATTCGAGATCATCACCACCCTCTGGGTATAGTCCTTTTTCTTCACATCACCCCCCAAACCTCTGTCCCCTTATGACTTCCCCTTCAACTAAGGAGAATAGCTGTTCTCTATCCACTCTGTCATGCCCCTCATTATCTTGTACCCCTCAATCAGGTTGTCCCTCAGTCTCCTCTAGTCCAGTGTAAACGACCAAAACCTATCCAATTTCTCTTGATAACTTAAATGCTCCATTCCAGGCAGCATCCTGGTGAATCTCCTCTCTACCCCTTCCAGTGCAATCCTATCCTTCCTATATGTGGTGACCAGAACTGCACATAGTACTCCAGTTGTGGCCTCACCAAAGTGCTGTACTATTGTACACAATCATGTGAGATTAGCCTAATGTAACTTTGGGCATTAACACTTCTGATCTATAGTATCCACAGTGACAACTTTGGAAGATTCAGCCTTGTAATATAACTCAGCTAGTTTTCAAATAATGTCTGTGGGTCGGCTAGTTCACGTTAGATCTTCATGAATTTTGGTCAAAATTTCTGTGATAGATTTGATCAAATATAGGATCTCATCAAGAAAATATATTTTTTTTTAATTTTAATTAATTAAGCAACACAGCACGGGAAACAGGCCCTTCGGCCCAACGAGCCCGCGCCGCCGTCATACTATATAGTAGCAAATACATTATCCTATTTTAATATTCCTATATAATAATATATATATTATTCCTAATATGGAAAATTTTCACCATAGGGACATTTTGTTTCCCAATCAGCCTAAGAGCGAATTTTTGGGTTGTGGGAGGAAACCGGAGTGCCCGGAGAAACCCCACGCAACCACGGGGAGAACGCGCAAACTCCCGCAGACACCGGCCCAATTCCAAGTGTCTGCACAGCCACATCGATAGTCTCTGATCTGTCATGGTGCCCTTCAGGTGGTCCACATAAAGCACTCATATACGACATGAGGTACCAGGCAACCCATGAATCAACATCCAAGAGCTGTACCCGCACCACCTGCCGAATGCGTGCTCAAATTATGGACGAATTACCTGTGGAAAAAAGCCGTAGTTAAACAGTCCTAATATATCCCTCTATCTGCATACCGCTCATGTGGCTGTCCAAGAGAACCTTAAACAGCCCCAGCGTGCCTGCTCCCACCACCTTACTCGGCAGTGCATTCCACACCCCCACTACCCTTTGTGTGAAAAACTGCCCTCTAATATTCGTCCTATACATAGCCCCCCTCACCCTATGGCCATGACCTCTCGTCCTATCCCTTTCTAAAGGTGGAAAAAGTTTACCTCCATTTACTCTATCTATACCCCTTATAATCTTATACACCTCTATGAGATCCCCTCTAAGCCGACGTCTTTCAAGGGAAAACAACCCCAGTCTATCTAATCGTTCCTCATAGGACCGTCCTTCCATACCAGGCAGCATCCTGGTAAACCTCCTCTGCACTCTCTCCAAGGACTCCACATCCTTCCGATAGTACGGAGACCAGAACTGGGCGCAGTATTCCAAGTGAGGCCTAACCCAAGTTGTATACAACTGCAACATCAAACTCCTACTCTTGTATTCTATACCCTTTTCTATGAAAGCTAACATACTATACGCCTTCTTTATCACCTTCTCCACCTGTGAGGACACCTTCAGAGACTTGTGAACCTGCACCCCCAATTCTCTCTGCGTCTCTATGCTCCGTATAGTTTTACCTTTTATCCTATAACTCTCTTCTACATTTTTCTGGCCAAAATGCATCACCTCGCATTTATCCGGATTAAATTCCATTTGCCATCTATCTGCCCAGTCTACCAACCTGTCTATGTTCTGTTGTATTGCCTGGCACTGCTCCTCTGTACCCGCCAATCCAAGCATCTTAGTGTCATCAGCAAATTTGCTGATCTCACCACCTACCCCAACTTCCAAGTCGTTTATGTAGACAACAAATAGAAGAGGACCTAGTACTGAGCCTTGTGGCACTCCACTAGTGACAGGCTTCCAGCCGGAAAAAGAGCCTTCCACTACCACCCTCTGTCTCCTCCTCCCGAGCCAGTTCTCGACCCATCTACATACCCGACCCTGTATCCCATGTGCCTTCACCTCCTCTATCAGTCTACCATGGGGAACCTTGTCAAACGCCTTACTGAAATCCATGTAGACGACATCAACAGCCTGTCCTTCATCAACTGTTTTTGTCACTTCTTCAAAAAATTCCACTAGATTCGTAAGACAAGACTTCCCTTTGACGAAGCCATGCTGCGTATCCCTGATCAGATCGCAGCGCTCCAGATGCTCATACATCCTGTCCCTAAGGATCCTCTCCATTAGCTACCTATAACTGAAGTCAAGCTCACCGGCCTATAGTTCCCTGGGTGATCCCTCTGACCTTTTTTAAACCACGGTACTACGTTTGCTATCCTCCCGTCCTCTGGGACCTCACCTGTGTCCAAGGAAGAGACAAAGATTTGCGTCAGAGGCCCAGCCAAGTCTCCCCTCAACTCCCTTAGCAGCCTGGGGTAAATGCCATCAGGCCCCGGAGCTTTATATGTCTTTAAGCTGCCTAACAGCCCCAACACCTCTTTCCTCGTAATCCTTACTTCCCTCAACCGATCCTCAACTTTGTCAACATCAGGCACAGACAGCTGTCCAGTCTCCTGCGTGAATACCGACGCAAAGTATTCATTCAGGATCTCCCCCATTCCCTCAGGCTCTAAGCATAGATCCCCTCCTCTGTCCCTAAGAGGTCCAATCTTGCCTCTAACCATCCTTTTGCTCCTTACATATACTGGAAAAGACAAGAATAAATAAAGAATTTTCATGATGAGGATAGAAGACTCGGTGATTTCTGGAAATATTAACATAAGAATGGCTGTAAACTTATCTGATAAGGTTACAAAAAGCCACCCATCTCAATTTGTAAACGGCACAGAAATATGTGGAAGAGCAAATTGGAATCAAAGGGTGTACATGTTAAAAAGGATCCAGACGATCCTGATATTTTGCTAACATCTGCAGTTATTGATGGTAAGCTGGATTATACGATGAAAATTAAAAACTTGGATATGAAACTAAAAAAGAACTTAATTATTTGGAGCTGATGGCCTGGTCAGTAAGAAGAGATGTATGCATCTGGATTTTTCTGTTTTCCTTCCTGCTATACATTACGAACATTTTCTCTATTCCATTAACACAAATCACATGACAAAGGGTGAAAGAACAAAATTTCAGTTTGAATGTCGAAGTTCAGTCACATGTTTAATTTTGAAAGTAAGAATTTTTTTTATTCATTCCTGGGACATGGTCATCACTGATCAACATTTATTGCCTATCCCTAGTTGCCCTTGAATTAAGTGGTGTACTAGGCCATTTCAGTGTGTAGGTGAGAATTAACCACATTGCTGTGCCCTGGAGTCACATTTAGGCCAGACCAGATAAGGACAGCAGATTTCCTTCCCTGAAGGATATGAGTGAGCAGATGGGTTTTCCCAACATGCGACAATGGTTTCATAGTCATCGTGTATTCTTAATTGCAGGTAATTTTTATTGAATTCGAATTCCACCATCTGACAGGACATTAGCTAAGTTTCTAGATTAATAATCTAGTGATAATACCACTAGGCCATCACCAAACCAATGTAAAACTACTTGTGAAGTTATCCAACCAAATATGGCTATTTTCTGCTGCCAAGAAACTGAGGCACCATCTAAGCTCAGTTACAAACATGTGAAGGAGCAGTAGATCATTTGGCCCCTGGAGCCTGGTCTGCCATTCAGTAAGAACTGATTGTGGCTTCAACTCCACATTCTGCCTTTCCCCAATAATCTTTGTTAGAAGAATCTATCGCTGTCTTAATGATCCTGCCTCCACTGCCCTCCAAGGAAGAATCTTTCAAAGATTCGCAAATTCTGAGAGAAAATAACTCTTCTCATCTCTGTCTTAAATGGGGCCCGCTTATTTTTAAACTCTGTCATCTTATTCTAGTCTCTTCCACAAGAGGAAACATCCTTTCAGCATGCATGTTATGTATGTGCTTTAAATAGGTTCCAGCCCATCTATGGGAGTGACTATGATTATCCTCTGTTCACCTGGAGCCTCTTGCAATATATAATTAAAGAACAGAAAATCATATTGCATTTCAGTGAGTAACACTTCTTATAATAACGAGCAGCAAAGGGATAAGATATCAGATTTTATATCTGACTGGTATTAACTGAGAGTTTGCTTTGAGAAAAGAGGTTTTATTTTCGTTTAGTTTGTTTTATTAGTGTTACAAATAAGGCTTACATTAACACTGCAATGAAGTCACTATGAAAATCGCCTAGTTGTCACACTGTGGCGCCTGTTTGGTACGCTGAGGGAGAATTTAGCATGGACAATGCACCTAACCAGCACATCTTTCAGACTGTGGGAGGAACCTGAAGGAAACCTATGCAGGCACATGGAGAACGTGCAGACTCTGCAAAGACAAGCCGGGAATCGAACCCGGGTCCCTGACGCTGTGAGGCAGCAGTGCCACCATGCCGTCCTATGATGTATTATGTTACTTATTTCTTTGTTACCACATTACGTTTGGAACTAAAACCAGATGCACACTCAGAAAAATAGGTCAAACTGTGCAATGTATGCATCGAACTGAGAACCAATGATTTCTCGAGGGCAAGTATTTATGTAACTAAAAGCAAAATATTGTAGATGCTAGAAATTTGAACCAAAGCCAGAAAGTGCTGGAAATATTCAGCCAATCGCACTTAGCAGCCAGCGGCTGTGGAGTGAAGGGAGAAGTTAATGTTTCACAGTCAGATTCCATTCAAACTGCTGTTTCCACTGGGTGACAATTTAACTGCCCCAGAAGCTATTTAGTGTCTACTACCTGCAGATAGGAAAATGCATCAAACGTTTGTCTAAAGTTTTTGGATTTGATTTGTCCCCTCATTGGAATGAGCTAAGCCATTAAATGCTGATACGGATATCCTGTGGAGCTTAGATGTTTGATCGGCATTTCTGTTTGAGTGCAAGATGCAAGAAAGAAAGAACTTGCATTTATGTAGCATCGGCAATGACCTCAGGGACTCCCAAAGCACTTCTTCAGCACTGAACTGGAGTGTCAGCCTAGATTACACGTTAAGCCCCCGCAGCGCGACTTGAACGAACAACCTTCTGAATTATAGCCAAGGAGTGATGCTTGGGGAACTGTTGATAGCACACCTCTCCCAGTGTCGTCACAGATTCTGCGTGGATGTAAAACTCCATTTCAGCGCAGGGATAGATTTCCATTGTTGTTGTACTTTTTGAATAATTATAATGGCAATGGCGCACATTCTCATTCACGGGAATGGACAGGGAACAAAGAGAAGAAACAGCAGTACAGCATAGGAACAGGCCCTTCGGCCCTCCAAGCCTGCAGCGATCACATAATCCTATCTAGAGCAACTGCCTGTATCTCTCTATTCCCCACCTGTTCATGTGTCTATCCAGATAAATCATAAATGACGCTAATATATCTGCCTCAATCATCTCACTTGGCATTGTATTCCACCACCACCCTCTGTGTAAAAACTTCCCCTGTACATCTCCACAGAATCTTTCCCCACTTGTGCCACCTTGTCATTTCTGCGGGGGAAAAAGCTTCCAACTGTTCATCCTATTTATAATTATTTAAATTATATATAATTAATTTATAATTATATAAACTTCTATCAGGTCGCCCCTTAGCCTCTGGCTTTCCAAAGAGAACAATCTTAGTTTATTTAATCTCTGCTCATAGCTAATACCCTTCATACCGGGCAACATTCTGGTAAACTTTTTCTGTAATGTCTCCAAAACCTCCATGTCCTTCTGGTGATGTGGGGACCAGAATTGTTCCAAATGTGGCCTAACCAATGTTTTACATCATTGTAAATGGATATGACACTGACCCCATTGCCAATATAACTCGCAAATTACTTGGATGGGTTTTGAAATTAACTTTATATACTTGGATAAAAATTCGTGTGTGTGTGTGTATATATATATATATATAGGCACATCAGTGAGCACCAGATCAGATGATTAAAGCTACTGCTCCACCTCCATGATCCCAACTTGAAAATTGAGTTTGTGCGGTGAATTGAAATTCATTATAAAATTATTTTATTCTGTGAGTGTTGACTAGTTTTGTGCTTGTTCTGAGTGCTAATGACACTACTGGAGCCCCTGGCACTGCCATTTCTGGGCTGGCTGGTGCAGGGGCCAAATTGATATAAATGTGGTTATTGCTGAAGTACCTTTTTAATTAATGATTATCTCCATTTCTGAAATCGGCTCTTTGACTCTGTAGCTTCAGCATCTAGTTTATGTAAGTGCTTTGGATAATGTTTGCTGCCTAAGCTAAGAATCTAAAGTCACCACAGCTGTGAGAGCAGAGCAAAAGGCAGCATGGTGGCACTGTGGTTAGAACTGCTGCCTCACACCAGGGAACAAGATTCAATTCCTTAGGTAACTATCTGTGTGGAGTTCACACATTCTCCCCATATCTGCATGGTTTTTCTCCAGGTGCTCCAGTTTACATAGAACACTACAGCACAAACAGACCCTTCGGCCCACAAGTTGCACCGATCATAATCATACCTATTAGGCCGTAGAACTATCTATAACTCCCAATCCCATTTAATCTCATGTACTCATCCAGAAGGCTTTTAAAAGACCCCAGCGAGTTCGCCTCCACCAGCACTGGCGGCAGCCAATTCCATTCACTTACCACCCTCTGAGTGAAAAACTTACCCCTGACATCTCCTCTGTATTTGCTGCCCAGCACCTTTAACCTGTGTCCTCTCGTAGCGACCATTTCAGCCCTGGGAAATAGCCTCTGAGAATCCACCCTATCTACTCCTCTCGACATTTTATAAACCTCCATCAGGTCGCCTCTCAACCTTCGTCTCTCCGGGGAGAAGAGACCCAGCTCCGTCAACCTATCTTCGTAAGGCATGCCTCCCAATCCTGGCAACATCCTTGTAAATCTTCTCTGCACCCCCTCAATAGCTTCCACATCCTTTCTGTAGTGAAGCGCACAGTACTCCAAGTGGGGTCTGATAAGGGTCTTAAAGTTGCAGCATTATCTCCCGACTCCTAAACTCAGAGCTTCGATTAATGAAAGCCAGTACATCATACGCCTTCTCAATCATATCCTCCACCTGCAAAGCCGATTTAAGAGTCCTATGGACCCGGACCCCAAGATCCTTCTGCTCCTCAACACTGCTAAGAGTCCTATTCTTGATATTGTACTCCTTCATCCCATTGGTCCTGCCAAAATGGATCACTACAACATTTATCTGTGTTGAAGTCCATCTGCCATTTCTCTGCCCAGTCTTACATCCTATCAATGTCTTGCTGCAACTTCTGACATCCCTCCAGACTATTCACAACATCACCTTGGTGATGTTGTGAATAGTCTGGAGAGATGTCAGAACTTATTAACCCATCCTTCCACTTCCTCATCCAGGTAATTTATGAAAATAACAAACAGCAAGGGTCCTAGAACAGATCCCTGGGGCACACCGCTGGTGACTGACCTCCATGCAGAAAAAGACCTATCCACAACCACACTCTGCCTTCTGCAGGCAAGAAAATTCCGGATCCACAAGGCCAAAGCCCCTTGGATACCATGCTCTCTCACCTTCTCAAGAAGTCTTGCGTGGGGGACCTTGCTGAAATCCATGTAAACCACATCCATTGCTCTTCCTTTGTCAATGTGTTCAGTCATATTTTCAAAGAATTCCACTAGGCTCGTAAAGCACGACCTGCCTTCGACAAAGCCGTGTTGACTATTTCTGATCAATCTAAACTTCTCCAAATGCTCATAAATCCTGTCCCTCAGGATCCTCTCCATCAACTTACCATTGAGGTCAGAATCACTGGTTGATAATTTCCCGGGCTATCCCTGTTCCTTTCCTTGAAAATAGGAACCACAACTGCAATCCTCCAGTCCTCCGGAACCTCTCCTGTCTCCATTGACGAGTTTCCTCCCACGGGTCCAAAGGTTGATTGGCCATGCTAAATTGTCACTTAGTGTCCAAAGATGTACAGGTTGGGTGGATTAACGGTGGTGATGGATGGGTTTACAGGGGTAAGATGAGGGGGGGATGGTCTGTGGGGTGCTCTTTGGAGAGTGAGAGCAGATCTGACGGACCGAGTGATCTTTTTCTGCGCTGTGTGAGTTTGTGTTTACCCCAGTCCAACATGGCATCTCCATATCGAGATTCTGAGACAGTGACAGGATTTTTAGATCCCACTGGAGGCAGGCTGGCGCTGAAATTAGGCTACCGGGCTAATTTGTATCTTTGGGCCCTGCTATACTAATAGTCCCTTGGTCAGACGAGATGAGGAGGCTGCTGATAGCACATCAGGAATGATGGCACTCCTCATTTTTGACTGTCTCAACTCTTGGCTGATGCTTCAGATGGCTGGACGAGGAGCATCAGTTGGGTTACCACTGATATCTACCCCACGCATCTGCATGCTATAGGCAGCAATGACCAATGGAGTTTGCATAGTTTAGCATGGAGGAAATATGCATTCTAGACCCCCTCTGAGTTATGTTGCAATTGGCTCTCCATAATGTCAGTCACTCTTGACTGAGTAACTCATGCATTCAAAGAATGGTGTCAGAGTCGTGCATATGAGCTGTTTGGACTTGTTCCAAGACAGACCCATAGCCCTGCAGTGCCTCAGGGAACAGTGATGTGTAGAAGCACATCTCTTATTGCTGCAAGAAGCAGAACCTCCTTTCCAGTGACTGCTGATGTGCAGATGAAGCCACCTTATATACAACTGTATAGGGTGGCACTTTGTGATGAGGACGTGCCCAGCTGGGCAGACGTACAGAAGATGCACTTTGTAAGGTGTGTTGGTACTTGCTCTGATGTCTCTGCTTCCAGCACTTTACACTGTGCCATAGGATTTTGTTCTAAATGCGCGCACGCACAATCTCGTGCACCCCCCCCCCCCTTCTAGTGCCCCCACACCCGTCAGGATAAGACGAAGTGATGAGAACTAATGTCAGAAGCTTGTGCGGTGTTCAGGCTTCCCATTACAGCTGAGTATATGTCACATTGTCAGATGGGGAGGCATGTATGCCACTCCTATCATCTGCAGGTTGCAGTATCTTTGCATCTTTTCTACCAAAGATATTGACCTGACCTTCCCCTGACCACCCCTTCAAGAAGCACCCTGGCAATCTCCATGGCGATTAGAGTGTGTAGAAGGGGACACTCCTCTTGTCAGACCCCTGTCGCTTTTTGCCTGCAGCAAGTCCCAATTCCCTATTGCTCCTCCCCTCATTGGCTTCTTGACTTTAAAATCCTTCAAATTGACTCTCTTTAAACTTACCTCTTCGACCAAGTTTTTGACCATTATAACATCTCCTTATTGGCTTGGTGTCGTTCTTGTTTTGTGATGCTCCTGTGGAGTGCCTTGGGGTATTTAATTATGTTAAACACTCTATATTTACACAAGTTTTTGTTGTAAGGACAAGAGAGGGATTGAGAGGCATTGTTGGCTTCACCAACCAATTGTAGTGACTTATTGACAAAAGCTACAAGTATCAGAGTTATCAGGTCCTCAACAGCACTTTGTGTCTTTTTGAGGCATCGGCAAGTAGCCTTTCCAGATTTTCAGGAGCAGCGTGTGCTGTTAGGGGCTCCTGAACTGATGTGATAGCTAAAGGATGAATATCCAAAGACGTGGTCATGAGGGTTTGATGCAACACTTGCTATCCCAGAACAAATGTGGCCATTGAACCTCTTCCCACATTGGAGTTTCTGCTGACCACGTTTTGCCTGCAAACGTCCTCAGCAACCTTGGTCCTCCCTTCTTGGTGAGGTAGTGGTGTTGTTGCTGGACTAGTGACCCAGAGACCCAGGGTAATGCTTTGGTGACCAGGTTTGAATCCCATCACAGTAGATGGTGGAACTTGAATTTGATAAAAATCTGGAGTTAGAGGTCTGCTGATGACCATGAAACCATTGTCAATTGTCGTAAAAACCCATCTGGTTCACTAACGTAATTTAGGGAAGGAAATCTGCCGTTCTTGCCTAGTCTGACCTATACGTGATTCTAGAAATGTGGTTAACTCTCATTTACCCTCTAAACTGGCCTAGCAAGTTCAACAGCAACTAGAGATGGACAATATATGCTGGCCAGACAGTGACACATATGTCCCACGAATGAATAAAAAAATTCTTACTTTCATGAACATACTTAGAAAATTTCTAAGTTAAACATGTGATTGAAATTCTTGACATTCAAACTGTAATTTTGTTCCTTCCTTTCACCTCTTGTCATGTAATTTGTGTTAATGGAACAGAGAAAATGTTCATAATACGTAGCAGGAGGGAAAATGGAAAAATCCATATGCATATATCTCCTCTTACTGACCTGACCATCACCTCCCAATAATAACCATTCTAATATCTCCTTGTTAGCTTGGTGTCATTCTTGTTTTGAAATACTCCTGTGGAGTGCCTTAGAATATTTAATTATGTTAAAGGCTGTATATTTACATAAGTAGTTGTTGTAAGGATAAAAGAGACCGAGAGATGGTTTTGTAGTCAAGGTTTTATTTTTCATCATATAATCTAGCTTGGTTTGATTTCCTATTGCTCTGACTACTCCTCTCCCTCATTGCCTCAAGGAAGACTTCTGCCCTCTGGGTCGGTGCCAGCCGCTGCTTTCAGTGGCATTTCAATTCCCTCAGCAAAACAGCCATCATAATCATGCCAGCCATGGTCTGTGTAAGTCAAGTTCACCCTCTCCGAGCCCTGCCTCCATTCCTGTCTTCACAGCTGCTAACTGGCCACTCAAACCATCTGTCCAACCAATTGGCAGGTTGTCTCTGGAAAAATTGAAGGTGGAGGGGGATGCAGTGCTGTGACTGCATTTCACTTGGCAGAGTTGGCATCTGGAAATAGTCCCCATGTCAGGTTCTTGACCTCAGAAGGAAAAGCTGGCCCAATATGTTCATGAATAATTGTGAGTCTGTTTCATTTTTCAAAAAGCTGATGACCATCAGACGACTTCTTAGAGTGCAAACCACTTGACTGTTGCAGTTAAAAAACTGGGGAACATGTCAGCAGTGGGACGTGAATTAGTTTAACTGGCTCATCAAGTAGTTCACAAAATGTGAAACACTGCTTGTGAAAACATGCTTTCTGCTTTACACGATCACATCATTGATGATAGGAATAAAATCATTCTTATTTTTATTCCGGCACATTTGTGCCGCAGGTTTTCCCTTGGGAATGGAGCAGAATTTGCATTAGGCTTGCATAGTCAGTCTCCTGTTGAAATGCTGACAAAATGCATTGCAGTGTGGTTACACATGAGCAGGGTTGCTGTGTCAAATTACCCACTTCACTTTTGGTGTAAACTAAGCTTGTGCAATAAAATGCAGGACCATGCTACAAATATTTCCAGATGATAGCTCAGATTACTGGCTAGCGGTGACTCTCATTCTGTGAAAACTGAGTGTTCAACAGCCAGGCAACTTTGACTTAATCTGGCTGCTTGCAGAAGGAGACCTGGATTCCATGAAGAAATGGCCAAAGATCAGTTTAAAAATGCCTTTTGATTTAGGCTTACTTTGTGTTCCTTTCCAAAAGGAACCACTGGGCCACTGAGCCAAGTAATGGTAGATGGAATTTAATTCAGATAAGTACGACATATTAAACTTTGATAAGACAAACCAGAGTGGTTGAATGGGAATGTTAATGAACAGAGACGCCCAGGGATGCTGGTATATAATTCCTTGAAAGTGGCATCATAGGCTGGTGAAGGAGGTTTATAAAATCATGAGGGGCATAGAGAAGATGAATAGTCCAGGCCTTTTCCTTCAGATAGAGGAGTCCAAAGCTTGGCCCAAACATGGGCAAATGGGGACTAGTTCAGTTTAGGAAACCTGGTCAGCATGGATGAATTGGGCCTAAGGACCTATTTCCATGCTGTATATCTCCATGGCTCTTATGACTCTAACTTGATCAAGCTGGACATGGCTCATAGTTTGATGACATTGACTAACTAGATCAACATATGATTTGGAAGTGATATATTCAGTTTCTTTTGTGAAAAGGGAGCTGCATGGAAGGATGAGTTTCAAGAGGTTTGCCTGAGTCCTTTGCAGTTTATTGTATTGATATATGATGCTCTGGAATACATCTGTGCAGTTACTCTGAAACTGACTGGTGGTAACAAACTCTGTGACTAACTGGCCAAATAAAGTGGATGGATTAAAAATGACTTTATTTGAGGTGGTGGAAACGGAGCAAAGCAGTTGTGAGAAGGAATTAATTTTGAATGAATTGGTGATCCCAAAAGGAATATGTGATCAGGGGCTTCTGCATCATTGAAAATGAAAGGACTGAGGTTTAGACCGAGAGTATTATCTAAACAAAGCAAATCTCTATAACAAATGGAGAAAAATTCTCATGTAACAATTAATCTGTGGAAAGCATATGTGAATTCCAAAGTATTATCTATGAAGGTAACAAAATACTGAGGGACATCTAATATTTAATTTAAAACCAAACTTACTTTATCTCCCTATCACCCCTTGCTCGGGAAACATCAGCATTTTAAAACAAAACATATGCTTTTGGATGAAAAATCCTGTGGGTTCATGAGCTCTGCCTGAAGCATAAATTTATACCAACTATCCTAATAATGTTTTAAAAATGACCACGCCAGTCTAGAAATTTCCTAGAAGCAGAAGTTTTATTCAGGCAGATGCTGGGTGAGATCAGATCTATCCTGGCCGCTTTCCCAAGGATCTCTCGATTAATGTAAAGTCTGTGTCACAACTTTATAGTTCTTGATTCTCATGCAGCTCAACACTGTTTGGTAGAGCTCCCAATCACTGATGTTGCTTTGGCATATACCTCACAACACTTGATCAATGGGTGTGATAGTTTGTGCTGCAGTTGTTCCCCTTATCTCAGCATTTGGCCACAGATCTGTTAGCATCTTGGGGCAAGTGACTCCTTATTTCCTTAATACTTTGTTTACCCAAGATATAAAGGCCATTCATTTTTATAGCTTTTGATTCACAGTTGGTTTCCAAAGTGTTGTCTGTACTTGTCTACAATACTGGGGATATTTGCCTACAGTATTGGCAAAGTCTCCCACCATTCCAAGAAAGAACTTTCATTACTACTTTACCAATTCTAAAACTATAAATTACGTTGGAATATCAGTCTTGGTGTAAAATATTACCATGCTTCGTAGGTAACATTGAGCACTCTACCTTTAATGTATGATACATTGAGCAAGTTCAAAAAGAAGCTAGAAGAATGATGTTGGTATTTGTAATGAGAAGAGAAGTGGGGGGAGTGGAATTTCCACCCCTGTTTTAGGTGGGCAAGATGGAATGGTGAGAATGGAGAATTGAGTCAGAGAGCAACTTTCCCACCATGTGTGGTCAAAAACCCAAATATTTAAATATTTTAATGGGCTTACCCATTGTATTATCCCCTCACAAAGGGAGTTCCCCCCCACCCCCACCAGTGTGACATCACATCATAGCAGGGGATCATTCACTGGGTTCTGCCTGGTGAATGACCCCACGAAAGTGGACAGGAGCTGAGGTTACTGGTGTACGAGTCCACATGCTGGCATAGGCCTTGATGCTTCTGTCTTTTTTTTAAGTGTTGGAGAGGGTGTCTCAGTGGTTAGCACTACTGCCTAACAGTTCCAGGGGCACGTGTTCGATTCCTGGCTTGGTTCGCTATCTGTGTAGAGTTTGCATGTTCTCCTTGTGTCTGCATGGGTTTCCTACCACAGTCCAAGGATGTGCAGGTTAGGTTAATTGAGAATGGTAGATGTGATGGAGGGGGGGGGGGTGGCGGCGGGTGGCGGAAGACACCTTGAGCCTGGGCGATAAGCTCTTTTGGAGACTCGATGGGCATGTTAAATTCCCCCTTAGTGACCAAAGATATATAGGTTAGGAGGATTAGTGGGATAAATAGTGGAGTTATCGGAAAGGGCTTACGTGGGATCTTCTGTCAGAGAGTTACTGTAGACTCGATGGGCTGAATGGCTTCCTTCTGCATTATAGAGTTCCTATAAAATTTGGTTGCAAAGACAGTTTTGATAACACTTTGCAGGGGGCATGGGGGGGGATCATAAAATTCTGCCCTTGGTGAAAGAAATATGTTTCCACTTTCTAAATCACATTCAATCATTGAAGGAATTTCAGAGGGGTTAGGAAGCTAATTCTAACTTAGGACTTCAAATTGCTGAGAAAAGAACATAGCACTGCATTTTTCTTTGTTGCAAAAGGAAGGGATACGACCTGATTACTGAAATGCTGAGAGGCATGGATAATGGAGATGTAAAAACATTATTTAACTTGGAACCTGACTGCAGAGGTTGCATACAAAATTGACAAGCCTTAAGCGACACTTTAGATTAGAAGGCTTCTTTCCCCCATTGGAAATGTGAGCTAGGCTTCCAGCAAAAAGCAACTAATGGTGTGTCAATCTTTAAAATAGGGCTGGATAAATATATGGTGAGAACAAGCGTTAAGTAGATCAGAGCAAGCAGCTATAACTGATGAGATGCATGGAAAAGAATGATTTCTGTTACTGGGACTGCAGAAATCTGATGTGATCTTAGCTGGTTCATGTTGAATCATGTCAATTCAAACAGTGGATCTGAAGTTTCATGTGATTATTCTTGGGATAAGGAATTCATTTTGTAAAATATTTTTGAAGGTTGACATGTATTTGTTCGTTTCCCTCAGGGGATTGATTTCATTCAGTAGAATCCACGATAGAGAATATTGTACATTTTTTTAAAACCCCAATTGTCTTTAATGCTGGTCTTTTATTTTGGTAACCAAGGGAAGTGGTGACTGAGTGGTATTGTCGCTGGATCATTAATCCAGAAACTCAGCTAAAGTTCTGGCAACCCAGGCTTGAATCCCACCACAGCATATGGTGGAATTTGAATTCAAATAAAAAATATCTGGAATTAAGAATCCATTAATGACCATGAAACTATTGTCAGATAAACCCATCTGGTTCCCTAACGTCCTTTAGGGAAGGAAATCTGTCCCCTTACCTGGTCTGGCCTATGTGTGACTTCAGACACACAGCAATGTGGTTGACTATCAAACGCGCTTGGGCCAGCTGGCAATGCCCATGACCCACAAATGAATAAAGGCTAAATTTCATTTTAAGGCTTCTGGTGTTTTCAGACTTAATGTTAGAAATCTGAAAAACTGAATATGATTCCAGGTTTTTTAAATTTACGGTCTGAAATGCCTGATGGGTGTTTAGATCAGGGAAACGTTTGCTGCCAAAACAATGCCGAGTTTAATGGCATTTTCCACTATTTATGCTGCAGCAACTCCAACTAAGGACAGATGTTGGATTAAGCGTAAAATTCATAAATTATGCTCCCAGATGCACTGTATAGGGGTTAACTTAAAATTGACATCAGGCTGTCTGCTTTGCCTGGATGAAGTTGCTTTATTGGCGCATTAGATATGAACTAAACATGTCACAGGAAGTTGAGTCATTTCAAACCTGAGGAGCTTTTTAATGATGTAAATTATTGCAGGTTAACTTCTCTGGCACTGACAATTAGCTATTTAATACAAGTTGGAGGCTCATTTCCTTGCAGCAGTGTTTTAATTGCAGGAATTTTTAAAACGTAAAATTAATTTTTATACTGTAGGCATGCAAGGGAAGGCCCAGCTATTAACATATAGTGTGAGATGCCCCACAACAGCCAATTGCATTTTATTGCCTGCAGCATTTAAAAAAGACTTGGAGCGGGATTTCACGGCTACGCATGCCCCAAAACCAGAAAATCCCACCCGAAGTCAACAGACCATTCTATGGTCTGCCCCACCACCCGCTGTGATTTCTGTGGTGGGCAGGATGGGAAGATTCTGGTGCTGGACTTGATTCCTGGCTTGGGTCACTGTCTGTGTGGAGGTTGCATAATAACTCTGTGTTTGTGTGGGTTTCTTCCTGGTGCTCTGATTTTCTCCCCACATTCCAAAGATGTGCGGGTTAGGTGGATTGGCCATGCTAAATTGACTCTCGCGTTGGTGGGATTAGCAGGGTAAATGTATTCGGAGATGGGGATAGGGGTTGGGTGGGATTGTTGTCAATGGGCCGCATGGCCTCTGCCTGTGATTCTGTAACCCAATCCCATTCCCAGATGTTTGAACGTTTACTGATGTGATTCTGGTTAAAATCTGGTAGGGTCCTATTATCATGCAGAATACACAACCTGGTCATGTTGCTGGTGTCGGGACTTTCCTTTTACCTGATGACAGGGAACGATCAATGTTCTTGGTAATACTAAAAAGGCAGGAGGAGCTGACCAGTCACGAGGGGCTCAGGTAAAGTTATAACTTTGGCTTGAAGCTCTTTCTGGGCGATAGTGAGCAGGAATGCTCTGTCTTTAACTAGAAGTATTTGCCAACTTTTCTGGAAACATTTTGCACTGAAATAGATAGAGATCCTTGTGCACAGAAATGAATATCAAGTGCATGTATGATGGCAGGACAACAAAGGATGAGCTCTGGCTGTACTCGCGATTGTGTTTCTTTGAAGCTCAATGAAGAACTTGCTGTGTGTGTTACAGAAATATTTCAAAATTAGATTTGCTTTTGTACTTTGCTTTGTGCAAATTATCAACAATGTTTGGTTGCTTAAAATACTCCAGAGTTAGCTTCATTCTTTGTGTGAATTATGCTTCAGTACTGATCATGGTTTACTTAACTTTGTGTGCGTGGAGTAGTTGTAACTCCTGATGAGCTGTCATGCAGTGTAAACCGTAGTCAGTGCACACAGTGGGTGTGTGGGTGGTTAGAGTAAAAATAGGATTTCTCATTGTGGAATTGTCAATTCCACTTAATGCAGTGGCAGGCTGACAAGTTCTGGTACTGCTGTCTTGATTACTGATGAGTTGCACTTTTGTCTTCTGAAAACTCTGCAGTGCAAAATAAAAGCAGCAATTTAAAAGTTCTATTGTAAATAATCTTTTGGAATTACACATTTTGTTTTTGCAATAGAAGAATTGCCAGGAAAAAAAACTGATTCGAAACAATTAACATGACGGGCAGAATTGAAACTTTCACCAACAATTCCACAATGAGAGAATAAGGAAATATTTGCATTTTATCTCATCTTTACCCTCAAGTCTTGAGCTTGACAATTAATTGCTTTAGAAATGTAATATAAGGTGGTATATAGAGAAACAACTGCCTGCATTTATGTGGTACCTTTAACATCCCGAGATGCTGCATGTTGTAAAATAGAATGCATGTTCTTGAGCTAATCAGGGAACAGGTTACTTTAGACCGGGAATAGGCAATGAGGCAGAATAGCTTCATGGTAAAGGAGCCGCTATGTGATGGAGGGATTATTTTTTGGTTTGAAGGGGAGAAGTGTGGGCCGAAGACTAGTGCTTCATCTACCTAGCAGCCCCAATTCCTATCAATACATGCTGCTGGAAGCAATTGTTAGGGCTGAGACTCCCTCACTTCTAAATCTCCTTAACTTCCTCACTCACTCGCAGTTGCACCCCGCTCTTCCTTTACCACAAACCAAATAAGACAGTCCTGGCCTTAGGGGTGCATCTGCCTCTGGAACCTAGAGTCCAGGTCACTTCCTCCCTCCCGGATGCTTTGTAGTGTCTATAGCTTAGCCTCCCACTCATTGATTCTGAGCCAAAGCTCCTTGAGCTGCAGTCAGTTAAAGCTGATGTGGTTGTCTTGGATCACACTATCATACAACATTCCCATATACTACAGCCACAAGACGTCCCATGACCTACTTTCCATACTGTGTTAATTTATTTTTTCTTTATTTATTTTAATTAACAAATCCCAATAAGCTTTACTACTAGTGAAGCCTATCACTCACTACTCACAAATAAATAAACTCAACTTCGAGAGTATTAGATGTACAAGGCAAGGTTTTTACACAGAGCGTGATGGGTGCCTGGAACTCGCTGCTGCGGGTGGTATTGGAAGCAGATACATTAGTGAGTTTTACGGGGCATCTAGACAAATGATCGGGATGGGAATAGAGGGATATGGTTCCTGGAAGGATAGGGGGTTTTAGTTCAGTTGGGCAGCATGCTTTGTGCAGGTTTGGAGGGCCGTAGGGCCTGTTCCTTGCGCTGTAATTTTCTTTGTTCTTTGACTACTTATAAATTATCTGAGATTCGAAAGATAAATGAATGAAATGCTGTCACTGGCTTCCCTGTGACATTGAGAGTGGAATTCTCCATGCTTGCACTGGTAGGTGGCTCCAGCAGCACTTTTCCTGCTGGTCAGAATGGTAGTATCTTGTGCCCAGTCCTGCACTGGGGACCTCACTAATTATGAACAGAGGAGGCCCCCTGTGAATCTCCTGGCTGAATCGACCACCCGCTGTAAGCTGGCAGATGCAAAAATGCTGGTGCTATAGTTAAATACTACTTCAACACGCTCACAGCACTCTCTTCAACCACATGTCTTCAGCAGGCCAGAGAGAAAAGGCCAGTAGCCCCAAGAAGCCCTCAATTCAACCATCCTCTTCATTTGCAAGGCATCCATGCTGCACTTGGACCTCAACCCACCTTATCTGGCATCCCCTTCCAGTAAATGAGATGGTATTTGTGAGGTTTTCGTGCAGCCTTGTCGGGGTCTAGTTTCCCTCCTCAATCTTGCTCCACTCCCCCTTGTTCACCACCTTCATCCATCTTCATGCCCTTTTGCCATTGTAAGCTCTTGCCTTTCCCCTACTCCTTCAGAGCCTTCCTTCTATACTGCTCCCCTTGCCTTCTTCAGATCACCTTTCCCCCACCCTCTGGCCTCATCTTGCATTCCACCTCCAGTCGAACGTTGGTTCTTTGTTGTGGTGGTAGCATGAATCCTTCAGCACAGGGATGCAGAGACAGATACTGCTGTGTGGTACCAAAGACAAGGAGACCATGTACTCCCAACCTCAGGCACAATAAATCATATCAGTGCCACAGGACTACCTGATCCACGAAGACCAATTTAGCATGGAGGTAGAAAACAGTCTGTCTGGCAGAGTGATATACAGCATATCAGGTGCAGCACAGCACTATGGTAGAAAGGCTTTGTCGCACTCACCTCAAAGTCTCTTGTGAACTGAGAGAATTCTTTTTAGATTTGAAGCTCAGCCAAGCATTCCAAATGGGATCAACTATCAAAACAATCCTCACACCTCTAGTGAAAGCTTTTGGAATTGAAAGTGCAGATTGTATTTCTATTTCAAAGCGAATGGCCTAACTATCAAAGGATACCAGGAGTAAGTAGATGTTTTTGTTTGGTTCTCCACTTTGGACTCAGACTCCACAAGTTTCACACTGGCTCTGAGATGCCATGAAGCATATTTACTTATAAAAGTGGTGTGATTCCACAAGAATTGGGAGGATGCAGGGGTGCGGTGGATGATGGATTTTAAACTAGCCGCTCCCAAGTTGGGGTTCGCAAAAGCAGGAGTGCTGTGTGTGGGCCGGAGTGTTAAATGTGGAAACAGCAATCACAGAATCAGTGTGAAAGCACTGTGGAAATAAATAGGTTGAATTCATAAATATTTACGGTATATACTTGAATTGAGAAATTAGACATTTTTATGTATTGCTATTTTTTTCCCCTGACAGCCTTGTTTTTATCTCCCATGCTATCCTGTCTCAAACATCACATGACCTTGCACATACACTTGTCTACTTGCTTTTGAAAAGCAATGGATCAGTGTTATATTGACCAATCTGAGCAGAATGGTGGCACGGTGGTTAGGGTCACTGTCTGTGCAGAGTCTGCACACTGATCACTGGGCCACCATTCCGCGTGGGTTCCCTGCAGATGCTCCGGTTTCCTCCCACAGTCCAAAGACGTGTGGGTTAGGTTGATTCACCATGCTAAGTTGACTCTAGTGTCAGTGGATTAGCAGGGTAAATATGTGAGGTTACAGGGATAGGGCCTGAGTGGGATTGTGATCAGTGCAGGCTGGATGGGCTGAATAGCTTCGTTCTGTACTGTAGGGATTCTATGATTCATGCCCATGATTGGCTATGTGGGTTATGAGCATGGGCCTACTCACTGCTGGTTCTGAAGCATTTGGGTTAATCTGTTTTCAAAGTGCATTGGAATTTTACTTTTAATTAAGAAGGAATACATAAGAAGATGAAGCTACCTGTGGTTGGATCACTGATGAATTATCCCATTAAAACCAATTTTAATTCTAATTACCATCCGGTAATAATGAGCTTGCTCTGTCAAACCGTAACATGAGATGATTTTTAAATTGTTCCTCAAAGAAAATCTCTTTTTTTAAAGCTGTAATCCATATTTCCAACAATTTGGTTTAAGGAGTGAAACAAACAGCAATATTGATTCTATTTGAAGCTAGCTAAAGTAGAAGTACAGCATGCAAGGGTCAAAGGGACAACGTGGAGGCACAAGTGGTAAGCATTGCAGCCTCATAGCGCCAGGGACCTGGGTTCGACCTCCCGGCTGGAGTCACTGTCTGTGCAGAGTTTGTATTCTCTCTGTGTTTGCGTGGATACTCTGATTTCCTCCCACCCATCCAAAAGATGTGCTGGTCAGGTTTGTTGGCCATGCTAAATTCTCCCTTGGTATACCTGAACAGATGCCGGAGTGTGGCAATAAGGGGATTTTCACAGTTACTTCATTACAGCATTAATAGCAGCCTACTTGTGGCATTAATAAATGAACTTGAACTGCAGAGGTGCAGTCCTGGAGTTGTTTGGAATACACCTGGAATTCAACCCCCTTTTTAAGGAAACTTAAAAACCTTTGACCACTATGCCGTACCTGCAGGAATGTCACTCACTATTTAAATTTTTTGCTCTCTGAGCTGGGAGGCTGTAACATTGTAGGGAAGATCAATCATGGTAGAAGTGGCACAGTGGTTAGCACTGCTGCCTCACAGTGCCAGTGGACCTGGGTTCGATTCCTGGGTTGGGTCATTGTGCAGACTCCACACAGACATTCTCCCCTGTCTGTCTGGGTTTCCTCCAGGTTCACTGATTTCATCCTACAGTCCAAACAACAGGCTGCTAAGGTGCTTTGGCCATGCTGAATTCTCTTCCCCCTTGTACCCGAACAGGCACCAGAGTGTGGTGACTTGGGGATTTTTACAATGACTTCATTGCAGTGTTAATATAAGCCTACTTTTGACAAAAATAAACTAAACTTCAACCAACGTGGAAGTCATCTCAAATTATTATTGGATGCATGAGCAGTTAGTATGTTTTGTTGATCCTGGTTGAGAAAAATATAATGCTAGGCGATTTTCACAGTAACTTCATTGCAGTGTCAAACCTACACGTGACAATAATAAATAAACTTTAAGCGTACTTTGAGGGTCCAATTTCTCTTCTCATGAAAAGCTAGATGTTGTATTTAATTGGTGACTCATCAACAGAGTCATAAGTATTTGTAAAACGCATTTGCCTTTTCTGAATCATTGTTCTGTGGTAAGTTTTCCATTGGGATGTGAGTAGTATTTCAGGGAATGTAATTCATTGGAATGACAGTAAAGATCATCATGCCAGTCTGGGAGATGACTGATTGGACTCTTGCCACACAGTGGACAACAGTATCTGCTTTGTGTAATTCCACCATCAGTCTTACAAATAGAAAAGATTGCCAGTAAATTGTTTGAGGTCATGTGAAGCAGTTATTTGTCACCGTGGTAAGGGCTCAGTCCTTTAACTGCACTGTGGTTTCTTAGTGCATCGATAAAGCAGGCGAAATAGTGTGAAAGCTTAATGCCCAAAATAAATGGTACTTCTGTGATTAAATCTGACTAAGCAGCAATAGATTTGGTGGTTGGGGAATGGTAGCACATGAAATCTCTTAAAGACTTTCCACAAAGGACATTCTAAATCTTGGTGCAGTGATCACCTGGGGAGGATAATGCACTTCCATGCAAATTAATACTGAGGTCAAATTAATTTGGTCAAGGTGTACTTAGCAAAACCTGAAAGAAATAGAAAGAAAGAAAAGACTAACTTGATAATGAGGTGAAATTAACTTGAGGGTGAGTTGTGCACTAACTAACTGACTTTATTCACTAAAATTAACTTGATAATGAGTTGTACAGTAACCCCAAAACTGAAAACATTTCAAAAATTGTTGTGGCATTTACGTTAGACTTGAAACATCCCTTTAATTGGTGGTTGCAGCTTGATTTTTTTTTAGCAGGTAGTACATTGATATAATTACCATTCAATAGTATTCATCACATTTTTATTAGTACTTTCATTGTTGGCTGAATAAGTGGGAATATGTGGCTCCTAGAAATGTGTATTAAGTATTAAATTTGTATTTTCAAATCAGCAATATTGCACTATTGTACACTTAAGCACAATATGTCAAGGGAAGAGTCAGGGCTAATGCACATTATATATTAGAATCCTCTTTTCTAACCAGCTTTATGATCGTTTATAATGTGATCCCAAGTGACTGGTTTATCTGGTCCTTTGAGGCATTATTGAAAGCAAAAAGCTAATGACTGAAACTGATATTCATAATCACAGTTGGCAATTTTTAAGACACATCTGAATAATGACCAAAGATTGGATGATGACGCCAGTGGAATTCTTTGTTTGCTATACCTCTGCATCTTCTCGCAGTGTTTTCACTTAGATTGATGTTTATGCTTGATTAACAAATAATCCATTTTTACTGTGTTGAGAAACTATCAATTTCACAAATGTCCTTGCCATTCTAGGCACAGCTTTATTAAGTGGTTTAATGTAGCCTGCACTGAAAATGTACTTAACACTTTGAGTAGGTACTTAAATGTAGACCCCGGAGAGAGTTCATTTGGAGTATTTTTCACAAGGAATCACTTCATGTCATCAACAAAGTGAGAAGAGCAATATTGGCTATACGTTGAATTATGATACCAAACTGGCAGTGGAAAAGGTTTTGCGTTCATCTGGTAGTAACAATAATGGTTGAAATTGCATTAATCAGCAAGACAGCACAAGCTTTTAGTGAGAATTATTGCATTTCCTGTGGTATCTGTTAGCCTAGCCAGTGCCAACAAATATGGGAATCATTTTGTCATGTGATATTAATTCGAACTGTATGAAACCTGTATAATATCTCCAGTCTGGCACAAAACTTCATCACTATGGTTTTATTGATCATTAAGAGCAGCTTTGATAAAAGTTGGTTAGATTTTCCTTTTGATGCAGAATACTGAAGTTTAAGGAGCACTGTCACCATTTCTCAAAGTGCAGTGGGTCATGAGCATTGCATTACATTAATTGCAATGGAATAAGGAGCAAGGTTTTGTATTCCCAAGACAAAATATAATTTCATTCATTCTTGAATGGTGCCCTGAACTTTGCAGATTTTAGGATTGCAATCCCTTTAAGTTGTAAGTAATTCAATCAGTACTACCTTAAAAAGAAAATGATCAAATTGCCACTTAAGTCTTCCAAGCTGATATTGTCTGGTTGCAAAGTAAAACAGTTTTGCCTGCTCTGCTATCAATAAAGATGTACTTGCAGAAGGGATTGCTGGCTGGTCATTACAAGTGAAAGACCTTACTGTTTGTCCTTCAGTGGCCACCGTAAGTCTTGATGCCCCGAACTGGACCACTGCTGCTTCCAGCATTACTGAGATTAGCTGACTGAGAACAGGACTGAATCTAGGACAAAATAAATGACTGTGACAAATAACTTGTACTCCTTTTAATATTCCATTTGACTAATTGCTTGTGGTGAAACTTGGGAAGAGAAAGTCTGTCTGTTTGTTAATCTGCTTTGAACTTGTGTTGCTTGCTTTTCTGACCCTTTAATAGTCTATTCAAGAAACTAAAAAAATCTGTCTTGTAGCAGAGAAATTCACATCCGATCATTAATGTGGGCAAGTTTCAATCTTGCTGCTTGCATTATATTTGCTTTTAGCAATTAGTTGAACATTTAAGATAATCCATTGTTCTTTAAGGTATCAAACTTCTAAATCTGCAAACAGTAAAAGCTCAAATTCTTCATATCTTTCTTCATAACCCATCTCTCACAACATACAAGTGTTGCTCCATTTTTATAATTTTGTTATCTTTTCTATGTTAGGGAAGGAAAGATTGTACAAAGTACTTCAATTTTGGAATTCAAGTTAAATATTCGCTCTTTGCTTTTGGTCTCTCTGTCATCAGATGAAAATGTATTTACCTCTTCAGTCTTATGAACTTGAGTTGCCACCTTTACCAGCCTGTGTAACTGCATATTAAAGACTCTGTCTTTCCAAAATCTTCTTATTTAATATCTATTTCTTTGTCCTTTTCTGACTTAAAAAGGAGTCACTTCTCCTTTTTCTAAGCTGAGCTCCATCTCTGTATCCTGCTTGCCTGTACATATCTTTGCCTTTCACAATTATTCCGTTCCATAACCATACCATATGGTTAATTAATTGATCTTAATCATATGGGGCTATTATCATTGCTGCAAGCTCTAATGTGGTACCTTATCAAATGTTTGTTTGGAAACATTTGAAAAGGTGCCACATTACATGGGGAGGCGATGGCCTAGTGATATTATCGCTAAACTATTAATCCAGAAACTCAACCAATGTTCTTGGGACCTGGGTTCAAATCCTGCCACCGCAGATGGGGAAATTTGAATTCAAGAAAACATATCTGGAATTAAAAATCTACTGTTTACAATTAAACCATCATTGAAAAAATCCACCTGGTTCATTAATGCCTTTTGAGGAAAGAAAATCTTTCATCCTTGATAGGCCAGTTAACCTTGCACAGAATTTCATTGTTACAGCACAGAAACAAACCATCTGGTCCAGTCTGCATGTGATTCCAGAACCACAGCAATGTGGTTGACTTTCAATTATCCTATGAACAAGGGCAACTAGGGGTGGGCAAGAAATGGTGGCCAGCCAGCAACACTCATGTCCCATGAATGAATTAAAAGAAATCCATATTAACCATTAACAAACAATTTTGCTCTCTTTCTTACTTCTTTAAACAATTCTATTAAGTTGATAAGAATGATTTGCATTTTGGAAATCTATGCTGACTGGCTCTCATTACCACGTAGTTTTCTAAGTTCTTGGTAATTGTACTTTTTGTATACAGTCTAGTCGATTACCAACACAACAGAATAGACTGGGGTTCTTATTTTTAAAGAAGAGTAGACTGAAAGGCAACTAAATAGAGGTTTATAAAATTATGGAGCACTTGATGTGGTAAACTTAGAGAATATATGTTACTTATGGGCTAGATAAATGTAAGATAGTCAATGCTCAATCTGATAGGAAACTCAGGGCATTCTCCTTAGGAATGTGAACTTGTTTCCACATGGAGAAGTTGAGGCAATTTTATAGATGCAATTAGATCAGGTTAAATAAACACGAGGGAGAAGGGAACAGATGCATACGTTGATAGGATCAAATGGAGTAAAATCGAATAAGGCTTGTGTGAAGCCTAGACCAGATGGCTTGTTTCTGTGCTGTAACACCTATGAAATTCTGTGTAAGGCTAACTGGCCTGTCATTTCCTGTCTTATCCCTATCTCCTTTTTTTCTAATGAGAGATGTCAGATTTGTCACCTTGGAGTAGTCTGGCACAATTTCTTTCTGCATGGAATTTCAGAGAATTTTAGTTGGAGTCCCTCCTATTTCTTCCTTTCCTTCCCTTCCCTCAATTTGTACACCGTCCGGCTAAGCACCACTAACACCTTTATTTTCTTAGAAGGCTCAGAAAATTTGGCAAGTCAGCTAATTTTTACAGATGCACCACGGAAAGCTTTCTTTCTGGTTGTATCACAGCTTGGTATGGTTTCTGCTTTGACCAAGACCATAAGAAACTACAAAGGTTCATGAATGAAGCCCACTCAAACCAACCTGCCATTCATTGACTTCATCTACACTTCCCACTGCCTCAGAAAAGCCGCCAGCATAATAAGAACCTACGCACCCTGGACATTCTCTCTGCCATCTTTTTCCATCAGGAAAAAGACAGAAGTCTGAGATCACGTACCAACAGACTCAAGAACAGGTTCCTCTCTGCTGCTGTCAGACTTTTGAATGGACCTATCGTACATTAAGTTGATCTTTCTCTACACCCTTTTGGGAGCAGCAGCACTACATTCTGAACCCTCTCCTTTCCTTTCCCCTATGTACTCTATGAACAGAACGTTCTATCTGTATAGCATGCATGAAACAATATTTTTCGCTGTATCCCTGTGCATGTGACAATAATAAATCAAGCATGTTGTGAGTTAACAATACTTATGAGAAAACATTCAGCTATGAACAATGACAGTAGATCAGTTTTTATATTTGGCACAACATTAGTGTGTGTTCAGACTCTGTGGAAAAGATGCACACTTTTTGGTTTTAAGATTTCTTCTCAAGTCGTTCATCTTGTCTCACTTGAGCAGGCAGGCAGGTTTAAGGGCTGTTCCCAGGCTGGATGAATATGGCCCAGTGGCAGCCTCCCGGGGATGTGTGAGAACAGATCCATGTGAACCTGCTGCTCCCCTTTCTGTCCCCTGGAAAATAAACCCTGACATTTGAGTTAACATATCGTTCTGGGGACTGGTTGGAAGCAATGCATGGTTAAGATCTTGTGTGCTACTACTATTTGTACAGTTTGTTACTGAATCAGTGCACTGTACCACAAGATAATATTATTGAAGATGCACAATAGCTAAATGGATAGGCTGTCCTAAAATAGTTACATTCAAGAAGCAATCTCTTATTACCAAAACAATTCCCAATCTTTTCTTTTCAATCTTGCTTTTCCATGAAGGGAATGATTATATCACGAGATTCAAATCCAAAGACCTGAACTAATGATCCCAAGATGCAAGTTCAAATCCCACGAAATAGGGAATTTAAATTCAGTGAATTAAATAAATCTGGAATAAAAAGTGAATATCTTTAATGGAGGGCATATAACTATTGGATTCTAATTATTAATATTCTTTTGGAAAGGAAAGCTGCCTCTTCGACCAGGTCTGATCTGTGTGAGACATCAGACTAGCAACATGGTTGATTTGACTGTGCTCTGAAATGACTTAGCGAGCCAGTTGGATAAGCACAATTAGGGATAAGCAATATACTCTTATTCCAAGAATGAATTTTAAAAAAAGCCTTCATTCCAATTTATTTTGACAGAAGAAAATAATAAGCAGGATTTTCCGCGCACATCACCTCTTTTTCCATGACGGTGGAGGCGACCACGTTGGCCAGCAGCGGGATTTTCTGGTCTTGTTGTTGTCAACGTGGTTTCCTGTTGAATGTATCCCCTCATTACTGGCAAACTGGAGTGGAGGTGTGCCCTTGGCAGGACCTGAATATCCGACTGGTGCGAGTGGCTGGAACGATCGCGCCAATGTGTTTTCTTCAAACTTCGGTAGTCATTACCTCAAATTTTAGTGCATGTTATGCTTATTGCATTTTGTTAAGCCCAAATTCTCAAGTATTCTGTATTATTTAATTTTCTGAAGCTTCTGATCAGAAATCAAAATAAAAATAAATCAGTTTTCCTTATGACTGGCTACAAAACATATTTTCAGCAAAGGTTTGGCAACACTCAGTTTGTGATAAACATCGATACAATTAAAAGAAATGTTGGTATCTTAGTGTTTGGTATATTAGTGATCTCTTGAAACTGCTTTTTAAAGTATCACTGTTCACGTTTATTGGGTGGAGATCATTGAGGGGAGAGGTTGACTCACTCATAGGGAACGAGTATTCTTGTTTACAGCCAATTCTCATTCATTCTGACAACAATGTCAAAAATTTATGAGCTACTCTGGCAATAAACCTACAGACATCTCATAAACCTTACAAAAATCACTGTTCACACAGTGCTGTAACTTGCCTATAATGTGGTCATGAAATCAGTATAGGAATGTGTTGATAATATATTACCAGCCTTCAAAAAACAATGTTGCTTTTACACCACTTAACACAATTCACAAATCTGTTCTTAACTGTTAAGATTAGCCATGCTTTCAGTCCACCAAATACAAGGTAAAGAATTGAGAAAGCATCTTCTGTTTCCTCACTGTTATCATGAGAGAGGCAATGGTGTAGTGGTATTGTTACTGGACCAGTAGTCCAATGCTTGGGGACTGGGGTTCAAATCCCACCACAACAGATTGTGCAATTGAAATTCAATAAATAAAATCTGAGATTAATTTTACATATGTATGCATAGACATATTTATGTCACAAGTGGGCTTATGTTATCACTGCAATGAAGTTATTGTAAAAATCCCCTAGTTGCCATACTCTGGCACCTCTTGGGTTACGCTGAGGGAAAATTTAGCATGGCCAATGCACCTAACCAGCATGTCTTTTGACTGTGGGAGGAAACCAGAGCATTCAGAGGAAAACTTCCCAGACATAGGGAGAACGTGTCCACTTCGCACAGGTAGTCACCCAAACCGGAAATCGAATCCACTTCCCTGTCACTGTGATGCAATAGTGCTAGCCACTGTGCCGCTCTGAAAAATCTAATTTATTAATTGATGGCTGAATGCCTGTGGGCAACCAGCCATCAATCATGCAATGTGCAGTGCAGAAGGAGGCCATTTGGCCCATTGAGCCTGCACCGACAACAATCCCAATGAGGTCGTATCCCCATAACCCCACATATTTAGCTGCCTAGTCCAATTTATCATGACCAATCAACCTAACCCACATATCGATGAAGTGTAGAAGGAAAATGGAGCACTGGAAGAAAACCCTAGTGATGACCATGAAACCATTGCCGATTGTCGTAAAAACCCATCTGGTTCACTAATGCCTTTTAGGGAAGAGAATCTGCTGTCCTTACTTGGTCTGGCCTACATGTGACTCTAGAGCCATAGCAATGTAGTTGGCAGTTAAATGGGTGAACAATAAATGCTGCCCAGCCAGAAACACCCACATCCTGTAACTGATTAAAAAAAAATCCACGACTTGTTGGCAACACCTTGTCTTTTGAGAAATGAGATGTGAATTAAAGAAAATGCAAGAAATGCTCAGCATGTCAGGTAGCATACGTAATGACAGGAGAAGTTAACAGGGTGGACTTTATTATTGGTTGGAGAGCATATTGCTACCCCCCACCCCCACCCCCACCCCCACCAGGTTCGATTCCTGTCTTGAGTCACTGTCTGTGTGAGTCTGTATGCTCATCCTTGAGAGAGTGCTGTGTGTGGGACTGGGGACTCAGCTGGCTGGGAGAAATAAAGAGGACTACCTCCTTGAAGTTTGGGGGGCAGGAGATGGATTGCTCCTGATGTGTGTAAGGCACTCCTCCCCACCCCCTGCCCTCTGAGATTCTTCATCTTGCTGATTTTCACCAGAATTAGTGAAAAGCATTCTGCTCATTCTCATCGATCTTCTATCATCAACAATGACAGAGGTGGAATTTGGATCTTCAATAGCCCTGTCATTGTGTGGTTAAGGGCCTCAATAGACCTGAATACACCATATTATGAGAAATGGCTGGATGATGGTGAATAGCCACCTGTTGTATTTAAAATGCCTCTTCCCCCTGCCAAAAGCATGTCCAGTGAGGGATGAAAAATACAATCCAATGTTCTGAGATGCTGTTCTTCCATCAGAATGCATGTTTATTCAACTTGCAGAATTTTAATAAATATGGAGGGGGACACAGTGGTACAGTGGTTAGCACTGCTGTCTCATAGCGCCAGGGTCCCGGGTTCAATTCCGGTCTTTGATGACTGTCTATGTGGAGTTTGCACATTGTCCCCCACCTGCGTGGGTTACCTCCGAGTACTCCGATTTCCTCCCTCAGTCCAAAGATGTGTGGGTTAGATTGATTGGCCATGAAAAATTGCCCCTTAGTGTCCGGGGGATCAGCAAGGTAAATATGTGGAGTTACAGGGATAGGGCCTGTGTGGGATTATTGTAGATACAGGGTTGAATGGCCTCTCTCTTCAACAAATGGATTGTATGATAACATAGATTCCAGTTTGCATTTTGTAGACTGCTGAATGATGAAGGTGGCGTTCCTTGACGTGAGATCATAATTTGAGCCGAAGCCCATTTAACACATTGCGTCTGTAGGTGGTGTGATTCTTTTTTTCCCCCTCTCAATTTCCTCCCATGGTTTAGCCAGTCGCCCAGTCCAAGCTGCTGCAGTCAAGTTCAGTGCAAGTATTCTCTTGTTGGGAATGTTTGAACAGAGGTGGAGATTGTCCATCTGCAGCATAGCATTCCCGCCAATCTGTTCTCCACAGATAACATCTGCAGTACATGATACCATTCTGCCTCATATGGTCATCTCCCTTTATAGTTGCCCAAATAATCTGTTTCTAATGAGAGGTTTATCCTGCTCTTTTCCTGAAAGAGATGATTGACACAAAATGACTGTTTTTTCCCTCTGGGTCTCTTTGCGCGTAACAATAGAATGGGAGTGTAGTATAACACAGTAACTTGTCTGTGATTCACGGTACACAGCATGTCTTCATTACTACAGTGGGGCTGGTGCAGCGAAGACCGACCAGCTTCTTTTATTTGTGCATTCACGTGGATATTCGAAGAAGGATTGTTCTGTGCGTCAGGCCGTGAGCATATAAAATGAATCAGTGTCTGCTGCTGAATGTGCTTTTGCTGGTTTTTTGATTGTGGAACTGTCCCCACAAGGTAAAATGTAACAAGCAAGGCGTTCTGCACAGTACTACCTCGGTCTCATGCCAAGCTGGGAGTGAGAAGAAAAGATCGATAGCTGTTGTTGAGCCAGGCAATGGCTCGGGTTAGGGAATTAAGAATGAGCGAATGTTATCCTAATGGTCAATAATTGGCTCACCAATTGCCCATTAATATAAAGAGGCAGGTGAGGAGTTGAGGCCGTGTGTTGCAATGTTATCATCAGTCTGTAGAGTCTGACATGTTTGTGAAGGAGGTAAATAATTAATCTGCACGACTAAACAGCTTTCCACCTGATCAACTAATTAAGGAGGTGTTTGGGGAATTTGGGGTTGAATGGGGAGCCATGCGGATAATTAATTAGACATATGTCAGATTTTTAAAAAAATCTTGGACAAGGCCACAATTTAATCAAAGAGAAATATACGTAGAGATATGCAGCACGGAAACGGGCCCTGCGGCCCAAGTCGTCCATGCCAACCAGGTTTCCTAAACTCAACTGGTCTCATTTGCCTGTGTTTAGCCCATATCCCATCCATGAACCTGCACAAATATCTTTTAAATATTGTGCCTATCTCTCCCACCTTCTCTGGCAGATCATTCCATATACTCACCACCCTCTGTGTGGAAAAAGTTGCCCCTCAGGTCCCTTTTAAATTTTTCCCATCTTACCCTAAACCTCTGCCACCTTGTTTTTGACTCCCCTACCCTGGGGAAAAGACCTTGGCTAATTCTCCTTATCTATGTCCCTTGTGATTTTAATGAGTAGCACCTCATATATAAGGTCCATAAAGTTACCCCTCATCCTCCTACCAATTTAAATTGCTTTCATCTTTAAAAAAACAATCAGGTAAAGTGAGTATATTTCATTGAATAAGCTCCAGTCCCATGAATATATTTATTGGAGTTAATAAACACGATTCAGTTTCAGCTTGTGAGAAATGATTTAGTATTTCTGACTGGTACATGGTCAAATTATTCATTAAATGAAGCTATTAATGATGCTGGGACTCAGCACCTTAAATGTTAAACATCACTGATGTATATTCCCAAAAGAGTGAACGTGCTGATGATCTGAATTAAATTTGAAACTGAATTGGAATATCGGCAAGCAGAAGAAAGTGAAGTTATGGACAAAATTGGGAAAACTATCTTTTAATTTTGGAACCAGGAATAATATGATGGGTAAATTGGCTAACTGTTAGTGACATAAAGCTGCAACTAATATACAATGGTCAGTTTCTTTACATTTGATCTAATTGTAAATCATTCTACTGCAGACGTGCAATATTTTAATGTTATAAAAATGCCACTCGCTGACAGCAGGATGATGTGAGTGCTGACCTTGATAATAAACACTGCTCTTCAGGAAAAAAAAAATCAAAGGCTAGATTTTCAGAGTTGGAAGGACTGTACATACTGTAAAAATATTGGGTGGGAGCTGAATGTGGAGGTTCCTCCACCTTTATCTGACATATCAGTTTTTACTGGTAGGGGAAAGGAGGAGGGGAATCTCATTCACATTGGAGGGGAATCCAGTATCAACAGAACCTTTGAACTTGGTGCATGGTCCAAGCGACTCCATTTTGACTATTCCAAAATTCTTCTTCACAGAATGGGAGTTACAAATTGATGGTGTAGACATAAAAATTCTCTTGATGAATGGATAAAGACAGTTAAGTATCATAATCTGAAGTTTTCTAAAACCTCTTCCCTTTAAACATGAAAAACAGGCTGAAGTTGCTGGTGAGAATTTTAAAAAAAATCATCTGCTAGAGTGCTTTGATTGATAGGTCATCTGTTGTAGACTAAAATAAACATTATTGAAAATACTTTTTTTTAGAATTGGCACTTCCCAAGGGCTATTATTATGTTATGAATGCTTGGTGGAGTTTCAACATTGATGACTATCTCAGCAGAGATTCTCAGTGCACAGTTTGACTAACAGTTTAAAGATTATTAAAGGGTTTACTGTCTTTACAGGGACTGAGTTGAAGTTTGTTTATTTTACTAAGAGATTAACCTCTTGATTTAAAAGTTTTAAATGGCTTTCCTGAATGGGTTTTTTTTTTAAAAATTACAGGATGTGGACATCACTTGCTCGGCCAACATTGAATGGTGCTGTTGAAGCAGTCTTAGTATCTTGCTGCATTGCATCCTGTGGATGGTACACACTGCCACTTGCGCCAGTGAGAAGGAGTGCATGTTGAAGGTGGTGAAAGGGATGCCAATCAAGTGGGAGCTTTGTCCTGAATGGTGTTGAATTTTGTGTTGTGAGAATTTGACTCATCCACTCACCTGGAGACTATTGGATCATGCTCTTGACTTGTGCCTTGCTGGTGTTGGAGATGCTTTGGGAGTTGGGAAGTGAATAATTCATAGAACTGCAAGCCTCTGCCTGTTATAGCCACAATATTCATACAACCTGTCCATTCAGTTTCTGGTCGATGGCAGGATGTTGATAGTGAGGGATTTGATGATGTTAATGCTATTGAATGCCAAAGGCTTGATCTTTTTTCTTGTTGGAGTTGATCTTTGCCTGGCTCTTTGTGACATGAAGATTGGCATTTCTCAGTCCAAATCTGAATGTTGTTGAGGCCTTGCTGCATAAGGGCACTGAATACTTCAGTATCTGATGAGTCACAAATAATGCAGAACATTGCAAATCACCAGTGAACATCCCACTTCTGAGGTTACAATGGTAGGAAAGTCATTAATGATGTGGCTGAAGATGTTTAGCCTGAGGACTGTATCCTGAGAAACTCCTGCAGTGATGTCCTGGGACTAGGATGATTGACTTCCAAACAACCAAAACTGTCTTTTTCATTGTTCAGTATGGCTGCAACCAACAGAGAGTCTCTCTCTCTCTCTCTCTCTCCCCCCCCCCGCCCCCGATTCCTATTGAGTTCAGTTTAACTCAGGCTCCTAGATGGCATACTTGTTCAAATGCTACCTTGATGTCAAGGGCATCACTCTCTCTAACTCTGAGTTCAGCTCTTTTGTCCACGTTTGAGCCAAGACAGCAATGAGATCAGAAGCTGAGTGGTCCTGGCAAAACCCAAATCAAGTGTCCACGAGCAGATTATTGTTAACCTTGATCGCACTTTTGCCGACACTTTCTATCACTTTGCTGTGATCGAGAGTAGGGGTGGTAATTAGTATGTTGGATTTGTCCTGCTTTTTGTGGATTAGCCATGCCTGGGCAATTTTCCATGGGACTGGATAGATGCCAATAAAGATTGTTGCAAATGCTTCAGACTTTCTGCGCACTGATGTGCTGCCGTCATTGTAGATATTTATGGAGCTTCCACCTCCTGTTAGTTGTTTAATTGTCCACCACCATTCATAACTATTGGCAGGACTGCAGAGCTTAGATCTGATCCATTGGCTGTGGGATTGCTTAGCTCTGCCTATTACTTGCTGTTTGTGTTGTAGTTTCAAGTTGACCTTTCATTTTTAGATATGTTTGGTGCTGCCCATGTCAAGCCCTATTGCAGTCTCCATTGAACCTGGGTTGATCCTCTGCCCTGTGGTAATGGTAGAGTAGGAGTTATGCCAGGCCATGAGATTAGAAATGGTTCTGCTGCTGCTGATGACCCATAGCACCTCATAGCCTGATTGTGAGTTGCTGGATTTGTTTGAAGTCTATCTCATTTAGTACGATGATAGTGTCTTTGAACAAAATAGTGTGTTCTCAATATGAACACGGTATTTTGTCTCCATAAGGACTGTGCGGTGGTCATTCAACTGATACAGTCATGGGCAGATGCATCTGTGGCGGGCAGAGAGTGAGGATGAGGATTCAAGTAGGTTTCTCTGTTCTTGATTCCTTCATCATCTGCCACAGATCCAGTTTAACAGCTATATCCTTTAGGACCTAGTCAGCTTTGTCAATATTAGTGTTACCAAGACACCCATTGAAACTCTCCATCCAGTGAACATTCTGTGTCTTTGCCATCTTCAGTGCTTTGTGGTGGTGTGTTCAATGTGGCGGAGTACTGAGAGGGGCTGGTGTGTGGTAATCAGGAGGAGGTTTCCTTGCCCATGTTTGACGTGTTGCCATGAGACTTCATAGGCTCCAGAAACGATGTTGAGTACTCCCTGCACATCTCCTTCCCAACTGTATACCCCTATAATGCAGCCAATTCTTGTAGGCCTGTCTTGCTAGTGGGACAGGACGTACCTAGGGATGGTGATGGTAGTGTGTGAGGCATTGCCTGTACAGTATGAGTTCTTGCGTTTGACTGTGTCAGGCTTTACCTGACTACTCTCCCAACCATGTTGATGAGGTATGAATATTTAGTAAGAGGTGAATGTAATATTAGGAATCTCTTTAATCATATTTAAATTTAGTGACATTTATTAAAACAAGGTTCCCGCCCAGCATTACATCACTAGCGAGGGTTAGGGAAAGTTGGGAAATGAGATCTTGCCAATGAGAAGCTCTTTTCCTGATTCTTGTGGTATTTTATGTCCACATTGCCATTCTCGCTGGTGGTGAACACCTGGCGTAAAGTCTTCCTCTCTGTATTTCTCTCTTTCTTATCAAAGTTGAGAATGTTACTAACAGAATAGCTAGGAGAGGACCTGTGCTGCATTTTTAGAAGAGATCCAATAAACTCACACAAGAGGTTAGTGAACAAAAATATAGCTCCTGGGATTGGGGATAATATAGTGGCATGGACTGAAGATTGATTGAAGAGGAAAGTTTGGATAAAGTTTTTGTCTCATTATATTCCATCTGCCGCCATCTTGGATTCAGCCTGTCTGAATCATCTTGAAGCCTCTTTGCGTCCTCCTCACAACTCAGATTCCCATCAAACTTCATGTCATCAGCAAACTTGGAAATATCGCATTTGGTCCCCACATCCAAATCATTGATAATAGACAGTAATTAATTGTGACCCAAACACTAATTTGTACATTCTGCCAAGCTGAGAATGATCCGTTTATTCCTAACCCATTAACCAATCTTCAGTCCATGCCACTATATTATCCTCAATCCCAGGAACTATATTTTTGTTCACGAACCTCTTGTATGAGGTTATTGGATACCTTCTAAAAATACAGCACACCCACTGATTCTCTCACAGCGATTCTGTTAGTAACATCCTCAAAAGCTCCCAACAGGTTTGTCAAACATCATTTCACTTTCATAAATCCATTTTAACTCTGCCCACACAACATTATTTTCTGACTGCTCTGTATCACATCCTTTATAATAGATGCTGGCATTTTCTCTGTGACTGATGTCAGGCAAACATGTCTGTAGTTCCCTATTTTCTCTCTCCCTCTCTTGAATGGTAAGGTTACATTTATTTGTTTCAACATATGTGGATTTTTTTCAGGATGATCATTGATACATTCACTGTCTCTCCAGCCACCTCTTTCAACACTCTGTGGTATAGATTGTCACATGCAGGAGAGTTATCAGCTTTCAATCTCATTAATATCTCAAGCACTGCATTTTTACTCAACTAATTTCGCAATTTAGCATGGCCAATGCACTTAACCTGCACATCTTTGGACTGTGGGAGGAAAGTGGAGTACACAGAGTAAACTCACGCAGATGGAGAGAATGTGCAAACTCCACGCGGACGGACAGCCAAGGCTGGAATTGAATCTGGGTCCCCAGAACCGTGAAGCAGCAATGCTAACTGCTGTGCCACCTTCTGCAAAGGAAGCTTGCTTCCTTCTGCAAAAAGACATTGATAAAATAGTTGGTCACTTCTTCTGTGAAGGCAGCTGGTTGTATGTTATCCTAATTTTGCGTAGATAATTTGTCAAGCCGTGTATGGAGAAATGCACAGTTTTGATCATCCTATCTCCAAAAGGACATTGGAGTTCTGTGCATATTTCAATGTCAAACTACACAAGTGATGATTCTATGTCTCAGGCTGCAAATGAGGACAAGAAATTCATACAGCCACACTGCTTTTCATTCAAAAAAAAAATTAAGCTCGAGAAAGGTTGTCATCATGGTCTTTTAAATGCCAAGAGGCATAGAAATTTTGTTGATATAAGCCAACTAATTAACTTGCCAGTAAGAGCAATACTTGAGGGCACAAGTGCTAAATTAATTAGCTTCAAGTGAGAATAGCGATTAAAATAAATAATTTTTCCCAAATTATTAGATATACGGAATAGGCTGGGGCAAAGCCAGTTAATGTGGTTCTGAGTAACACTTTTAAATGAACTGTACAGAAACAGAATTGAAGGTTTGGTCTGATCGCTCTGCATTTGATTCTTAGCTGGGGTCAGCATCTGTATGGAGTCTGCACTTTCTCCCAGTGTCTGTAAGGGTTTCCTCCCACAGTTTGGAAGACGTGCTGTTTAGGTGCATTGGCCATGCTGAATTCTCCCCCAGTGAATCTGAATAGATGCTGAAGGGTGGCGAGTCGGGGATTTTCACAGTAACGTCATTGCAATGTTAATATAAGCCTACTGTGACACTAATATAAACTAAGCTAAAGTAAACTCGTCATTTTTCAATGTAAGCCTACTCGTGGCTAATAAATTAACTTTAACTTTTTAAAGTGGTGTTTTCCTGACCTTTTGACACCTGAATGTACCATACATGTAAACTAACCAAAGGGGACAGGTTATAAGGTTGGATGAATATCTAGAGTTATGTTTGGTGATTTGTGAAGATTTTGTGCATGTACTGAGAAAGAAACAGAATTATTGGGTTGAGACACATTTTCCATTTCCTGGTGTCTTGTGCCCATTTAATGTTGTTTTATATTAGTGAGATTATGTTGGAGATATCCTGAATTTTATTTTCAAGCCAAAATATCTGATGGATAATTAGAACAAATCTCCCTTTGCATATGAATGCAAAACTTATTAAGTTTTCTGTTGTTGCTGTAGGTGTGCAAATCATTAGCATTATCCTTTAGATTGCGAGATGGAAAAATGTTCTGAAACTATTGCTAACACTGCAGAACTTGTTAAATCTCCTGATAAAACTGGAGACTGAATAGACGAACAGCATTTTGAGGTTATGGTGGGGCAAAGGCATAGTTTGGACTGCATCAAATATTTCATCTGCCCCTTCAATGATTTTTTGCTGTCGGATTAGAAAAAAACTTTTTTCTTTTTGCTGTAGCAACTGGAGGCGTGGGTTATGTAAATAGCTAAGGGAAAGATTTTCATGCATCAAAGAAAATTGTTGAGGCGATTTTGAGCCAGCACTCACCCCTCTGCAGGAATGGTGGCGCACACTCAAAATCTAGAAAGCACGATTCGCTCTGTCTTCCAATCTTCTAGTCCCCTCACCAGTGGAGCCCTGCAACAGAATTATGATACATACATCATGTCATTAGTGAGCACTCTGGGCCATTGCCCCTTCCCCCTTCACTGAATATTCAGTGGGTGTCAATGCGTTGTTAATGCTAGTGCTATTTACAACAGGTTCACCTGTCGTGGGGATCTCCCCAGGGTCACAAAGGTAAGTATAGCACCCATGGGAAAAGAACAAAGCCAGGGATTGGCTTGGCAGTACCAATGTGTCTAGTGGCTGTGCCAAGGAGTGGGACTGAGTGAGATTCATTTAGATGTGGTGATGACCAGCAGCGGATGGAGGAGCAGAGCATGCTGCCAGTGACAGTAACATTGTTGAGTTGGTGCCTGATTGTTGCTAATCATGTTGTCTCACTGATGTATTATTGAGTTGCAGTGATGGCATGTTTAGAAATAAAGCTTTCCACTGCTCTCCAAGGAACTCTTTAATGACGGCCATCATTTAACACTCTTCAGCTGATCTCACACAAGTATTATTTTGTACGTTACATTTTTTAATCTGCTGTAAAGTTAAAATTATAATTTTTTTGAAAAATGTCATGTATGATGTGATCTATTTACTGCGAGGAATACAGTAATGTGTGCTATTAAACTAACAGCAATAAAAATATTTCAGAACAAAATTGCTACCATTCCTTTTAAAAATATCCCTTTCTCAAATGCCTTAAGATAGCTTAAATTTAAAAGAAGATATGGTTCCTCAGTATCTTTGGCATATTTTCTTTGTATTTTTAAAATATTATAAACTACGTCCCTGATAATATTGCTCAGAGGAAGGTTTATTTGAAAAGGTATGTCTTTGTGGTTTTGTCCACACTATTCTTTCTCTACCTTTCACTCAATATTTTTCCAGTGTCGGGCTTATATTTTTCATGTATCTTTATGTACCTATTCTTTTGTCTGTATCTCACTGTCTTTTCAGAAGGAACAAAGTAGGAAAATAAAGGACTGGGCTGAACTGATTTGTTTTTCTTAAGGTTTGGCAGGATTTTTGTCCCAGTCAGGCTCAATTTTGAATCAGAGGCCCATTCTGGGTGGGAAACAGTCATTCATTGTGATTTTCTCCAGAGTGGCAATTAATAGCCAGGTGTCGATCTCACCAGCCCATTCAGGGTGGTGGGTAGCCTCTCAAAGCTTGGGCCTTTTCAGCTTGAAAATAGTGGGTGGCACAGTGTTTTCCTTCTGCACTCTGAGGATGCGCAGATTAGGTGGACTAGCCATGTTGCATTGTCCCTTTAGTGTCAGGAGAGAATGCTTCAAGTGGTGGAGACATCCTATCTTCAACTTCTGAAAATAAAAGTTTGTCTTTACAGTCGGGCTGCCTCTGTGAGGAAGGGTCCGTCTGTGGGTGGGCTTGTGGCTAATGCTGTGCCTGTCGACCTGCCAAGAGAATTACACACACACGTGTACGCATATGCGCACGCACACATACACACCCTCCCCCCCCCCCCCCCCCCCCCCCCCCCCCCGGGGGCCATTTTTAGGCAGTTGAACTGGTGCCTGCTACTTCCGCAAAGCTGGAGGCTGGCTGGGAAATTGACCTCTGTTAATGTGCAGGCCCTGTTGGGCCTCTAACTGGGACAATTGGCTACCTGCCACATCCTGGGTAGCCCAGCCAACACTCTATCCCACCTGTGAATCCAGCCCCTTTAGTCTGTTCTATATTTTGTAAGTGTCTGAAGCTTTCTGTGTGCCTCTCAGCTGTACTGCTATCAAAATGTTCCATTTCTGCTTTGACCTTTCAAAGTCCATCAAAATGGCAGCCAATGCCCTTTGGCATCAAGGAGGGAGACGGTGTCCAGGGAAACATAATTCTGTGAGTATGTGGCAATACAGACGTGTATTGACTGTATAGTTTCTTTAAGCCTCAGGTAATTTAGATTTTTAGCAATCCTTATGTGCAGAGATCTCCTCTTGGGTCGCATAACTGTGTTTCAGGCACCAGCTGTATTTGGACAATTTTGAAGATTGTTTTCTTTCCCTTGCTGGATTCTTGGCTGAGAGTTTGATTAGGAAACCTGCTTGCAATCATGCTCTGGCCTGGGAACAACTCGCTGCCTTATGGGAAAATTTCTGACCTCTCCTGGGTGTCCTGACCCTATTTCCTAATCTCCATCTCCCGACCCTGCAACATCTCAGCCGATGGTATGTGGAGAATGTGATTGATTATATTCCCCGCTATTTATTCACTGCGGAGTGCACTGGAGCACAATTGACAAACTTTGGCATTCTATATTGAGTTTTAATTAAAATCCAACCCAGCATATCTGTTTTTTGAAAATTTAATTAAGTCATAATTTGATACCACACCTCTAAGTGTGAGGTTAGTTCCGCTTTTAGTGACTTAATGTGACATGATATATTGTGAGGAATATTTTGCTGTCTTGTCTCAATTTGTCACTATCTGTAGCAATATTGGTGTCCAACGCAACCTAATCTTAGTGCAGTATACTGTAAATGAGAGTTACAGGCATGGAAAAGACTGGACATTGTACTGGTTGTTGCACTGGTCTAAATGAAAAACAAGCTTTCAAGTTGAAAGACAAAAAGTGATGCTTCATAGTTAATGGAATGATCTAGGTTATCTGCAGAGTCATGGAAATCTTTGTATTTTTAGTCCAAAGCTACAATGTACACACTGCATTTATAGATTGATGAATCACATGAAATTGAATGGATTTGCACTCTGGTGCTGGAATGAATGATTGCTGTTTTTTTTCCAGATGCTTCATTCACTTCCAAATACATTGCACTGACTGAATCTCTGTTACTCTGTCACAACATGTATTCTGCTTGAGAATGCTCGAGCAAGAGTTAACCTGGGAAAATATCACTAGAATTCATATATATGTAAACAAAGCTTAAATGATTAGACATACCCCAGTTGGAGTATTGTGTGCAGTTCTGGTCGCCTCATTATAGGATGGATGTAGAGGCTATTGAGAGAGTTCAGAGGAGAATTACAAGGATGCTGCCTGGATTGGGAGGCAGGCCTTATGAAGATAGGTTGAGGGAGCTGGGACTCTTCTCACTGGAGAGACGTAGGTTGAGAGGCGACCTGATAGAGGTTTATAAAATGTTGAGAGGAATAGATAGGGTGGACTCTCAGAGACTATTTCCCCGAGCTGAAATGGTCACTACGAGAGGACACAGATTTAAGGTGCAGGGAAGCAAATACAAAGGAGATGTCAGGGGTAGGTTTTTCACTCAGAGGGTGGTGAGTGAATGGAACCGACTGCCGTCGGAGGTTGTTGAGGCAAACTCACTGGGGTCTTTTAAGAGACTTCTGGATGAGTATATGGAAAAGAATAGGATAGGGGGTTATAGATAGGTCTGTGGATTGGTAGATGTGATCGGCGCAACTCGTGGGCCGAAGGGCCTGTTTGTGCTGTATTGTTCTATGTTCTATAACACCTGAAATGGTACAGTGCTTAGCACTGCTGCCTCACTGTGCCAGGGACTGAGATTCTGGCCTTGGGTGATTGTGTGGAGTTTGCACACTTCCCCTGTGGATTTGCTCCCACAGTCTAAAGATGTGTAGGTTAGGTGGATTAGCTATGTTAAATTACCTCTTAGTGTCCTAAGATGTGCAGGTTAGGGGATTAGTGGGGTAAATATATGGGGTTACAGGGATAGAGTGGGAGCGGGGGTTGACTTGGGTAAGATACTCTGCAGGGAGTTGGTTGAACTCGATGGGCTGAATGGCCTCCTTCTGCACTGTAGGGGTTCTGTGAATTTTCTATTCAATGAAAGTCTGCATCATATGTTTGAGTAACACATTTCTGGCACCTCTTTATCAATGTCATCAATGACAACTTTTCAGGGAGTTTTCATGGTGCTGTAAATTTACTCTCTGTTGTTATTGCATAAATTCATTGCCAGCCTGTGGCTCATTTACAGTTACCGTCAACACCATTGCTGTTCTTGAGCAGAACCATCTTGCATTTGTGATCTGCCTGAAAATGTTACTGATCATCAGCTCTTAAATATCTTGAGAGAGTAGTAAATTATTGACACAAACCACATGGATGTTATCTGTGAAGACATCTCGACTTTAACCACTGGTTCTTAGTGATGTCTGGTTTTGTTTTGAAATGGTGTGAGGATTCATGTGAAATCTCTAGTGAGAATAACCAGCCCAGTCATCATGTAACAATTACAAAAGATGATTTATTAAACCAAACCAAAGCAAAGACAAATGCACATGACTAGAATTGTAACACTCTAAGGCAATTAAATATATGAAGTACTAACACACACAGCCGATATTCATATTCTTAGATATCTAATACATATATATCCCTGAACTCCTTAAGACTTTCCTATTCCAAAACATCCAAATTAAATAAATATATGAGTCAAATCCAACTTATAGTTACCACAGAATACAAGGCAAATAATTGAATCTGGGAAACACTTCTTTTCCTGGTGCAACAGATATATTTAAACTGCCTTTGTGAAGGTTCCAGCACTATCTTTGCTATCAAATATCTTAAATGTTAAAATGGCCTCTCAGACTCTGAAATGTAAAATTGGCCTCTCCAACTCTCAAATTTCACAATGTCACATTGGCTGTTAGATATTAAACTGGCCCATGAGCTGTAAGATGTTAAACTAACCTACCTGCTTCCACAGGTGCTGGCAATTGTACTGTGTTTCCTCTGAGATTTTCTCTTTTGTATATTTGGGCTATCTGCATTTGTCACATTTGTCCATGACTCTCAAAATCAACGTCTGTGTACTCCCACTGATCTCTTAGTCATCTAGGTAAGCTGTTTCCTGATTTTAGCTACTTATCCCTGTTCATGTTTGCTAATCCTGTTACTAGGTAAGTTCACATCCCATTATTCCCTTTGAATGCTGATGTTATATTGTGTTGTATTGTTGGGGAAACTTACACATGATTTTTGTTTCACAACAGCGAATCATATTCAGACACGTGGGTAAACAATGGTCAACTCTAGGGAAGAAAGCAAGGTGTTGCTGTGTTGCAAAATTAGGCCACTGTTTGCAGCAGCAGAAAGGTTTCCCACTGTGATGACCGCTTACTAAATGTAATTCATACACAGGTTTGATTGATAACTCACTTAACGCTTGCTTGTGAATTCTCAACATTAGGAATAGAGAGGTGAAGTGTAATTCGTGGTTGGTGATGATGGAATTCATGAATAATGTATTATTTCTGAACGGTTTTGTTTTGTTATATACATTTTAATGAGGAATTGTTCCGGGTGACTTGATGGTTATTGTCACATGATCTATCCAGCAGACATCTTGAAGATCACCTCAGGGGCATTGAGCGTGAAATTCATGTGTTGTCAGTTCCAAATAGAGCTTGATTTACTACCAATGTTTACTCTGGCAATTACAGCAAAGAACTGGAATTGAATTTTTAGTTTTGTAACCATTTCTCTCACTGACATGCTCAGTCCCTCACACTGAATCTATATCAACTAAAGTAATAAACTTGTATTGAAAATGATTGGCATCAGCAAAAAAAAATTTCCTCCGTTCTTCAGCTTTGCTCTAGTTTCCCTCTGTTGCCAAATGTGGCAGGGCGCGTTGACTTCCAGTTTGTCCAGCCTGTGGCGATTCTTAATAAATGAGTTGATTATTGTAATATCCAGTGGAATACAGTGAAAGGTATTGTTCCTTGCATGTTTTTCCGACAAAATATATAATTCGTAGAATACGTATGGGGGGAAAAGAATAGGGTGCAGAATACAGTGCTGAAGTTAGATGGGGTGAAGAGAAAGATCAACTTAATGTGAAAGGACCATTCAAAAGTCTGGTGGCAGTAGGGAAGAAGCTGTTATTGAGTTGATTGGTACATGGACTCAGAATTTCTTTTATCTTTTTCTGACAGAAGAAGGTGGAAGAGAGTATGTCCAGGATGCATGGAGTCCTTGATTATGCTGGCAGCTTTCCCAAAACAGAAGTGTAGACAGAGTCAATGGATGGAGGCTGATTTGTACGATGAACTGGGCTACGTAATTTCTTGTGGCCTTGATCAGAGTAGGAGCCATACCAAGCTGTGACATAACTGGAAGGGTGCTTTCTATAGTACCTCTGTAAAAACTGATGAGAATCAGAGTGGACATGTCAAATTTCCTTAATCTTCTGAAATGAGCCTGGAAGACCAAGTTTTGGCAAGCTTGTCCGTGATAAAGTGTTATGTCACTGAGTCTGATTATTCCCTTTGTTGGAGGATGTTGAATCTACCGAGAGACACATTGACTTTTAAAACCAAGCTACAAATGTGCAATAGCCACCTAGTACAGACACAAGCTGCAGACACACATTGCAGAGATAAGTATGGCCAGTTAGAAGGTTGCACTTCAGTCTTGCTGAGTCAAAGGGGGACAAAGGAAGGGCTATTACTAAAAAGTTTATGCATATAAGGCTTGACTTTATGGAGCTCTGTTTCTCATCTTTTGGAGTGTAGCCCTTTTGTGTGAAGCAATGAAACTCGATCTGAACTTACCACCAGACTTCATCTCTGATTGGAAATATGAGACTTGAGACGCGACACCCTCATACACTATCTACACAGGCTCAATCTTTCCAGCATAGATCAACAGGTTGTAATTGGGGCCCAAGAAATTGGTTGAAGATTGCTAACTAGTACTATAATTCCGAAGCTGTCACTTGACTGTAACAAGCATCATTTGACTGTTTCCAGGTGGTGTGGTTGATCCGGGGGGGTGGTGGAAGCATTGTAGACAGAATTCTACATAGTAAAAATCACTCGTTAAGTTACTTGGTAAATAATGAATAGTGACACATTACTGAAAAAAAGTCATTGTTATCATACCCAACAGGGCACATACTTTCATGTGAATGAGTATATCTACACATTAACCCTTTTAATATTAGAATCACATGGACTTTGATAATACTAATGGCAAAGTGAAATGCTCTTTTGATGTTTGAATGTTTGAACAAGGAAAAGCAATATGAGTTTCAAGAAGTATTTCACACTGAAACAAGGCATGTAACAGAGTATAATCTCCAAACAGATTTCATTTGAATTCTTGAGTGTGTTGTGGGAAATGTGCTAAGAATATGATCACACTATTAGCTACTGACTTTGTTCACTCTAAAACTGAATGACGCCTGACCCTAGTGCTACTTGGTGCAAAGCCAATAGACAAAGTCACCACAGTCCCAGCTGGTCCTAGACTGTTCTTCCCGTTTGGGGTGGAGAGAGCTGACTGGTGATGATTTAACCTCAGGGAAGGGGTGAGGTTTAGAAGGCAGGGCCTTTATGAATAACCTGAGCCAGTTCAGGAATTGAACCCGTGCTATTGCCAACACTCTGCATCACAAACCAGCCAAGCAGCCAGCCGAGCCAATCCAGTGTTCCAGCTTAAATGACCTTTTACATTCCCCACTCTTTCCCCCAATTTTATCCCCCCTTTTCTCCCCTTTTCCTTCCCTTTCCTCCCCCTTTTCTCAATTTTATCTCTCTTACCCATCTCCCCTCTCTCCCACGTCTTCAGCTTACCCTTTGATTTGAGCTTCTCTGCTGTTGGGCCATTCACACTTTCTATTCTCTCTATGGACTGCCATTGGCAGCCTTGTTTCTGTGGCTATATCTCATCTTTCATTCTTTTGCCCTATGGTATAAATATCTCCCACTTTCTATGCCTTTTAAGTTTGACAGAAGGCCACCTAGACTCATTGGCTCTTTTCTCTCCTTACAGATGCTGGCAGACCTGCTGAGATTTTCCAGCATTTTCTCTTTTGGTTTCAGCACCAGCAGTAATTTACTTCTATCTAGCTTTTAACCTTTAAATTCTGTTGTAATGTTTTATGCTGTCCACATTCAAAGTACTCAGCACAGATCGAAGCATGTGAAAATGACCTGATACTGGAACTATCTTTGTAGTTTAAAAAAAAATTATTTAAGTTTAATTGGCTCTTGTTTTAGCAATTTATAATTGCTGCACTTTCTGGTAACCTTATGTAATTTGAAGTGCGGGCAATTAATGGTGCTTCAATTTGCTTCTGAAGTTGTTTAAGACAAATGTGTGAGGCAAGATGTGTTATATCCTGTATTATATATGAATTTGAAGTTGTTAAATAGACCCTGACCCTATTTTCATTGGAAAGTTCAGCTTTTATTTTTGTGTTTCCTTTCAGCATTTGGCGAGGACCCAACGTCAACTGTACAGATACTTCTGGCTACACTGCCTTGCATCACGCTGCTTTGAATGGGCACAAGTAAGTGTTGAGAAATTCACTGTTTGAAATTAGTTGCTGTACATAACTGCTCACAATCTGGAACGTTCCTGTGTTTTATTTTCCTATTTTAAAAGGGAAAGTTGTTCCTTGTAGACATATTACTGTTGGTGTTGACTTGATGACTTCTTATGGTGTTGACTCTTAACAGAGCAGCCAAAATGCAATTAGTGCTCCAGGGCATGTCTGTTTTTTTTTAAAAAAAATTTATTTACTAATCTCAAGTATACTTATGTTCACACCGCAGTGAAGTTGCTGTGAAAACCCCCTACCTTACCACATTCCGGCATCAGTTCGGATACGCTGAGGGAGAATTTAGCAGGATCGATTCATCTAACCTACACATCTTTGGACTACGGAAGGAAGCAACCAGCTAGCCTGGATGCTTATCCACTTTGAAATGCTCAAACAAATACATCAACTAGGACAGGAAGCCAGATCAAAAGCTTTCAAGTTCAAGGCAACACGGTGGCACAGTAGTTAGCACTGCTATCTCACAGCGCCAGGGTTCAGTTCTGCCTTAGGTGACTGTCTGTCTGTCTGTGTGGGGTTTGTACATTCTCCTTCCCTGTGTCTGCGTGAGTTTCTTCCAGGTCCTTCAATTTTTTTCCCCCACTCCAATGATGTGTGTCAGGTGGATTGGCTGTGCTAAGTTGCTCCTTAGTGTCAGAGGGATTAGCAGGTGTTATGTGTGGTTATGGGGATAGGGTCTGAGCAGGATTGTTGTCAATGCAGGCTCGATGGTCAATTGGCCTCCTGCACTCTAATGATTCTGTGATAAGAGTCCAACTGCCTAATATAAAAGGAATCATTGTATTGAGGCCAAAGGAGAAGACGAAAAAAAGAGCAAAATAAGTGTGTATTCGGAATGAGAATAATCATACCTCATTGATTGATAGATACAGGGAATAGAGAGATATGGACTGTGTAGTGGCACAATGTCTTTAGTTCAGAAAAGTGCGTGTATCCACACAGGCTTGGGCTGAGGGGCCTGTTCCTGTGCTGTACTGTTCCTGTTCTTTGTTAATTGTTGTTTGTAAGCATTGAGGCAACAGTGCTACCTCTGTGCCACCCCAGAAAAATCAAAGTGGAGAATTTAGCACCTTCTTCTCAATGGAGATCCAGCAAATGCTTATCAAAAAGGAATAAAGAGTGTGTTATTACTTTAGATGGCATAGTCTGCCTCAGTGGAGGTGGTTTTTGCAAGTATTGAAATGGATATCAATTTATTATGAAATGAATGATACTGTACTCTCTTAAGAGATTTAGAAATTTGATGTGAAGATAATGGACCTTGTTTAAAGCCCATCATTGTGGGGTTTGTGCGAAGGAAAATATTTACATGTGAACTTCTGTCTCTCTGTTGCTGTTCCCCTGTAAAGATGGGTGACATTTCTGCTCATCATGCTGACTTACACAGTGACTTGCTTGCTTTCTGGTGATTTGACTTGACTTACCCTCACTGAAATAAATGGACATGAGATGGAAATAACTGTAATTTTAGCAGTTTACCAGGTGAGTAAGAGGACTTATGCTAAGCCCTAGGGCAGACTATGTCATCTAAGATAATAATACATTTAATATAATTGCTTTTTCATTCCTTTTAAATAAGCACCTACTGGGTCTCAATTGAGAAGAAGGTGCTAAATTCTCCATTTAGATTTTTCTGGGGTGGCACGATGGTTAGTACTGCTGCCTCACAGCACCAGGAACCTGGGTTCATTTCCCGACTTGGTTCACTGTCTGTGCGGGGTCTAGATGTTGTCCTCGTGTCTGAGTGGGTTTCCTCTGGGTGCTCCGGCTTCCTCCCACATTCCAAAAGATTTGCTGGTTAGGTGCATTGGCCATGCTAAATTCTCCCTCAGTGTACCCAAACAGGTATGTGGTGACTAGGGGATTTGCATAGTAACTTAATTGCAGAGTTAATGTAAGGCTACTTGTGACAAAATAAATAAACTTTAAACTAAATAAAACTTGAGACAAGTAAGACAAGTTAATTTTTAAATTTAAATTCAACTCGCGCATCATGCTTTTTATATCTAATTTCCAAACATTTAGCTTAATAATTGCTTATTCTTGGAGATTACTACAATACGTATTTCAAAGGGGGATGTAATGGCCTAGTGGTATTATTGCTTGATTATTAATCCAGAAACTCAGTTAATGTTTTGGGAATCAGGGTTTGAATCCCACCACAGCAGGTGGTGGAATTTGAATTCAGTAAAAAAAAAAAATCTGGAATTAAGAATCTGCTGGTGATCGTGAAACCGTTGTTGATTGTCAGAAAAATCCATCTGATTCACTAATGTCCTTTAGAGGGGAAAATCTGCCATCCTTACCTGGTCTGTGACTCCAGAGCTACAGCAATATGGTTGGCTATCAATTGCCCTCAGGCAACTAGGGATGGGCAATAAATGCTGGCTAGTCAGCGATGCCAATGTCCCATGAATAAGTTAAAAAAGTTGTGTATTATTCTAAAGGAGAAGTTATTTGCATTTTTTTTTCTAGTATAAACAGTCTGGATGTTATGCATGTTGCTCAGAATGCCAGGCCTCAATATTCCACTTTCTAACATTTGGAAATGCTCAGTTCTCCGATATTGTGAAAAAGTGAAGAAAAACTGGCATTTATGTAGCACCTGTTGTGACCATGTGGGGTCTGAAAGTGCTTTATAGCTGATTAAGTATTTCACTGATGTGAAGCCACTGTTGTCATGGAGGAAACATGACTACAACCTGAGCATGGCCAAACTTCCATCATCAGCAATGTGATAATGAGCAGGTCATCTGTTCTTTTCAGCTGATGTTGATTGAGGGGTAGTTATTGTCCAGGACACTGGAGATACTGCCATTGCTGTTATTTTGTAAGAATGCTTGGGGATCCTGTACATCCACCAGGACAGGAAGGTGGGATATCGGTTTAATGCCTCACATTGTGCTGCCGGCAATTGTGGCACTCCTTCAGTACTGTGTCCAAGTGCCAACCTCCATTTTGTGCTCAAGTCCTGGAGTGAGACTTGAACCTGGAACATTGTGACTTAAAAGCAAGTGTGCTATTGACTGAGCCACAGCTGATGCACAAAGGAGAGTAGAAATCCATTACTTTGGATTGGGTTCTATTTGAATTGCTCTGGAATTTATGGAATTTCCCTAAATTAGCCGACCTGGACCTATGCCTACAGCAGTTTCAGAAAAGGGACAATTGTGCACATGAAGTAGAAAGGCATAACTCAGACTAAACTTTTGTTTCACTGTAAAATGGAACCTGCTTACAGCACTCTGATTTACTGCTGATCCAAGCATATATGCTGCTACCAAACCTTAGTGCATCTCTCTTCATAGTGATGGAACCAGTGTCTTTAAACACTAGACATGGTGGCACAGTGGTTAGCCCTGCTGCCCCAGGTTCGATTTCTGGCTTGGGTCACTGTGCGGAGTCTGCATGGGTTTCCTCCCACAGTCCAAAGATTTGCTGGTTTGATACATTGGCCATGCTGAATTCTCCTTCAGTGTACCCGAACAGGTACCAAAATTTGGCAACTTGGTGTTTTCACGGTCACTTCATTGCAGACTAAATGTAAGCTTACCTGTGGCTTTGCTGAATGAACTTAAACATGAGGCTTGTGGTTGACAACAGGCCGAGGGCTGCAAGGCCAGTGCTCAGTCCTCCCTGGATTCGTATCTTTTCCATCCCAGTTTTCAAATCCAAGGGCCCACATCTGTGAGAGGTATTTGGGTTGATGTAAATTAAGCTGCCACTGAGGATATTCACTATAACACGGAGTCTGCGGTGCAGAAGTGTGTAAACCAAATGGTAATGAATCCCTTGTTTACTCTGATAAATAATTTAATCTCATTCACCTCAGATAATCAACTGCGAGTGGCTGTGGAGTTGGATAGAGGCAGAGATTTTGGGAGATTCTGGGGATCGCAGATTGCAGAGATGATGCAGATATGAGCGACAAAAGTAAATTCAGTTAATTTATAGCTATCGCAGCAGAATTGTGCACGTCAGTGCTCCGAGGCAGCGTCACAGTGATTTCATTTCAAAGTGCTTCACTGTCCCAACAACGTTTGACTCTCGAGGGGTAATTTTCTGTCTGGCTCCGAGTGCACCAAAGCTATTCTTTATTTTCGTGGTTCATCTGGTCTTTGAGGTATCCATGGATACCGACTGGAAACAGGTATAATGAAGTGCCACCAGAGTCATCACAGAATATTCCAGCTCTCCTGGACTGGTTTCAGTACAGTATCAATCGTTGTGATAATTTGCACGTCGCGTGACTTTTTTGTTGTAGGGAGGCATCATCATGGAAGCCTTGGAGGAGAAAGAAATGCAGCTACTGTAAGAGGATTAGTGTGAAGAGCCTGACTAAACTGCAGGATAGAATCTGATGCTGTCGTTGGGGGCTATTCGACAATGTAACACCAAACAGACCTTCCACATGCATTTCTAACTATTGCATGAACAATCTCAGCAACGACATCCCTTTGCTCATCACTAACCAGCCATTCATATACTCCCGACTCTCTGTCCTATTTCATTTTCAACATTTCTATCGCCTGTAAAAACATGACTGAGACTTGGATTCTCAACAGGATGGCGGTTGACTATTTGATGCCCGTATGGCAACACAAATGCAGGCAGCTGCCCCCTGGACGTCTGCCGATTCTGCCATCTCCCTGGACCTCAGTGCTTGTGATTCCAAACCCATCAGGATGTTAGTGCATATCTCAACCCAAGCAGAGGGGGCATTAGTGACCTGGGCCAGAACCATCTGCATTAAAATTCAGAACAATGAGGCAGCCAGAGTCAGAACCTCCTGGAACGGGCAGCCGGCATTTTCATTTGGGAGTGGAGGTAGGGGAGATTGGGAATAGGGATGGGTCACACTTGTATTGTTATAACAGCCTTCAGTTGGAAACAACTTACATTACCTGGGTTTCTGAGACACGACTGATGGGATTTAAATTTTTGTGGAAAAAGCCCAACTTGCCAGAGTTCCTTGGAAGGTCAGTACCCTTTTAGATAGATAAGATTTGGTAAGCTACCCATAAGGTTGGATACTCTTTTGGAAAGCTTTACAACTTCTACAAATTCAAACAAAGCTGTGTGGCTGACATCCAATTCAGTTTGAACGTGAGGCCTCTGGAATCTTTGCCCCTCGTGGCTCAGGCCTCCAGCCAACAGGAAGAGTGTGTGTGATAGCAAAGAAGCTGCAAAATGGCAATAGCACCCTCGTGCATTAGCGCCATAGAGATGTGTGTGCATGATCCGTCTGAGAGCAGGAAGAGGGGACAAAAACTGAGACAGTATGAGGCAGCCAGAGGGGCAAATCGGGTTTTACTCTAAAGGTCTACCAACTGCAGGAGTCACATCTTTATATGAGTGAGAAGCAATGCAGAAATTGGCTCAGGTTGAACCGGGAATTGGTCGTATACTGTGGTCCAACAAGATCTCAAACTATTGCCTGCTAATACTCATGCCCTGCTACTGGATCTCAATCACACTGTTGTTCTGAATTTTGAAGCAGGTGGCTCTGCCCCAGGCTCAGCAGGAGACCCTTGCAGAATCTCAGTCAGCTGCACACAGCGTATCAAGACAATCACTGATGTCTTCTCTGCTTGGGTTGAGATACACACTAACATCCTGATGGGTTTGGCATCGCAAACACTGAGGAGTAGGGAATTGGCAGAATCAGCTGACCCCCTCGGGGCAATCGCTTGTGTACATTTTGCTATACAGGCACCAAATAGTCAATGTGACATCTTTATGAACAGGAAATTCTTCCACTTCTTGAAGGTGCAGATGGAGTTTGACCACACCAAGGCTTTCCTGCCCGTCTCTGCACAATACTCTGGAAGTTGCTATCAATCATTTATGCTGAAGAATTTGCAACAGTCTCAGCTTTTCTGAATGTCCATCTAGGCCTATGATTGCTTTCAAGGGGATAAGGTGTTCTCCTTGAGGAGATGACTGTTATATGGCTACAAGTATCATCTGAACTCAGCTATAACAATGGCTTGTGGTTAACCCAGAGAACAATAGAACAGGATATTGACACCATGGAAATATTCTTCACGTCATCAAGGCCACATTTGATCATGTGTGGCATCAAGGAGCCCTAGCAAAACTGGAATCAACAGGTATTGGGGGCAAACTCTTTGCTAGTTAGAGTCATACCTGGTACGTAGGCAGATGGTTATGGTAGTGGTTGATCAGTCATCCTAGCTCCAGGACATCTCTACAGGAATTCCTCAGGGTAGAGCTCTAGGCGTAACCATCTTCAGTTGCTTCATCAATTACTTCCATCAATCATAAGGTCAGAAGGGGGGATGTTCGCAGATTGCACAATGTTCAGAACCATTTGCAACTCTTCCAGACACTGAAGCAGTCAGTGTTCAAACGCAACAAGGTCTGGACAATATCCAGGCTTAGATTGACAATTAAAATTCATGACACACAAATGTCAGGTAATGACCATGAATAAGAGACACTCTAAGAGCCGCCCCTTGACATTTAATAGTTTCCATCACTGAATTCCCCACTGTTAACATCCTTGGGGTTACCATTGACCAGAAACTCAACGGGTCTCGCCACATAAATACAGTGGCTACAAGAACTTGTCAGAGGGTAGGATCATGCAGTACGCAACTCACCTCCTGACTTCTCAAAGCTTATCCACCATCTACGAGGCACAAGTCAGGAGTCTGATGGAATACTCTCCTTTTGTCTGTATGGACTCAGCTCCAACAGTGTTCAGGGTTGACACTGCTCAGGATAAAGCAGCCTGCTCGATTGGCACCACATCTGCAAATATCCATTCCCTCCACCAACAACGTTCAGTAGCAGCAGTGTGTACTATTGATATGATATACTGCAGCAATTCATCAAAGACCCTTAGACAGCACCTTCCAAACCTACTTCTATGTGGGAGGACAAGGGCAGCAGATACATGGCAACAACATCACCTGCAAGTTCCCCTCCAAGCCACTCACCATCCTGACTTGGAAATACATCATGGTCCCTTCGCAGTCGCTGGATAAAAATCCTGGAATATGTTCCCTAATAACATTGTGGGTCAACCCACAGCGCATGTACGGAGGTGATTCAAGAAGGCAGCTCACCACCACCACCTCAGGGCAATCGGGGTTGGGCAATAAATGCTGGCCAGCCAGCGTTGCCCATGTCCCATGAATGAATAAAAATAAAGGTGTCTTGTCCATTCCACTAGAGTTCTAATGTATTTCCTTGCATTCTAAGCAATAGTGGTGTATAGCTTGCTGCATAGTATGGTACAACAGAGGGGACTGCAACTAGAGGGGGCAGAAAGCATGCTAAAAGTTGCAACATCCTGAGGAGGAGGAATTTGATGATGGGGATAGGTGGTAAGAATTGATGCAGGTGTGATAGGCCACATGGCCTCCTTTTACACGGATTCTGTGATCTAGATGGCCCTTGTCCAGGCTTAAGAGGGGGAGCATAGCAACATAAGCAGTAGGAGTGGGGGAATGGCTCACTCAGTCCCTGTTCTGCCATTTAATATCATGGCTGATCCTCTCCTTGCTGATCAGAAATCTATTCATCTCTGCCTTAAAGAGAGTGAGGGGCATTGGCAGACAAGCTGAAGGACCATTAATTCTTTGCTGGAGTTGCTCATTGCTAATTATCCAGGCTGCTGGAAGCTCATATTTTACATCAGCCAGGTGAGCAGCTTCTACACTTCCTCAGGCAAATGCCTATTCTCAATAAGAGAGAAAACAGCAGCAGGTACTGAAAGTCAGTGCCAGCAATGTGGCTGGAAACATGACCACCATCATCTCTGGCTTCACTTCAATGCACAAGCACCCTGAGAAGTTTTAGACACTCTGGTCCCTGGTCGATGAGCCAGTCAAACACTATCCTGTGCCTATTCAAACTGTACCACTGTGCTAAGAGAGATAGTAGGAAATAAGATTTTACACCCACAACCTTCAGACACAATTGGATGTGTTAACAGTGCCATTTTGCTTTGTACTGGGTGAGGTCATGTGTCTGATATAACAACTACTTTAATGACCTTCTACATTATCCATTTATCACTGGCATCCAGTTACAGGAATGTGCGACATCAGCAACGTGCAATGCTGCCCATTGCCTCTGATCATTAGGAAACAATGGTTTCCACCTCCTGGAAGACCAACTTTCAAAAGTAAATAGGAAAACACACAGACGTACTTCACTGGAACGTTCTTGGCATTTTCACAAGCAGAACATCTACTTAATTGAATGTGTAACACTCAGCTGTGGATGACTGCTTTTAACACAGCACCCATGCTTCAGATGCACTTAAATATTGTGCGTAGGGATGGGCTATCCCCTCCTGGTCCCTCCCTATCTGAGTCACACTGCTGTGCTCTGACAGTGAGGATTATGGTCAAGGTTGAATTGCATTAGTTCACTCTGAGCACTGAGTGCCATGCTTACCTGGTCTGGCCTATGTGTGACTCCAGAGCCCAGCAATGTGATTGATTCTCAACTTCCCTCTGAACCAGGGATGGATGATAAATGCTGGCCAGCCACTAATGCCCATGTCTCATGAATTAATTTTTTTAAAAAGTAGAAAGAGGATAGGTGGAAGGGGAAAAGATCACGGCACATGCGGTGTTGTCATTAATTTGGGTATAAACAACATTAAGCACTCCGGGTACTCAAACTTCTAAGCATGAGGAGAACACATGCAGCGGAAAGCACTGCTAGTTGTTCTGTCAAGTCATACAGCCAATTAACTTCTCTCTTCACTCTCACTGATGCTGGGTGCTGTGTGCGACTGGCTGAATATTTCTAGCACTTTTTGGTTTTAGTTCAGATTTCTAGCGTCTACAATATTTTGTTTTTAGTTATATGAATACGTACGCTCGAGAAATCATTAGGTCTCAGTTTGGCGCATACATTGCACAATTTGGTCTTTTTCTTTTGAGAGTGCTTCTGGTTTTGGTTCCAAATGTAATGTGGTAACAAAGCAAGAAGTCAACATAATAAATCACAGGACGGCATGGTGGCACTGTGATTAACACTGCTGTCTCACAGCATCAGGGACCCAGGTTCGATTATTGGCTTGGGTCACTGTCTTGTGTGGGGTTTGCACGTTCTCCCTGTGTCTGCTTGGGCTTCCTCTGCGTGCTCCGATTTCCTTCTACAGACCAAAAGATTTGCTCTTTAAGTGGATTTGCCATGCTAAATTCTCCCTCTGTGTATTGAAACAGGTAAGTAAGAGGTCTGACAACACCAATTTTAAATCCAACTGATTTATTTGATAGTAAACTTGCAAGCTTTCGAATCCTTTGCAATCAGCAATCTGTAAACTGTCTGTGCTGATGCGTGCTTTTGGAGACCAGAACACCTCATTCACCTGACGAAGGTACAAACGCCAAAATCTTGCAAGTTTACTATCAAATAAATCGGTTGGATTTAAAATTGATGTTGTCAGACTTCTTACTGAGCTTACCCCAGTCCAACGCCAGCATCTCTGCATCATTGAAACAGGTGCCAGATTGTGGCAACTAGGGGATTCACTGTAACTTCATTGCAGTGTTCATGTCAGCCTACTTGTGACACTAATAAATAAACTTAACTAAACTTGTAATGAGCAATTATGGTTAATTATGGCAAATGAGAAATGAGCAACTTTCTAACCCTTCATTTGCATACGTAATCCACCAACCATTGCGTAGCTTTTTGCCCATTCTTATCCAATAGAATACAATCTCCTAACCCTTTATTAGCATAATATGTCATCATATCTTGTTTTTTGGTATTTGTCACGGTTAATTGTCTTTGTTTCATCATGTGGTCAAGGCTGGGAATATTTATGAAACTGACACGAGGTTAGATTAGTCTCTTTGAATAAGCAACACTATGCACTCCAGGTACTTAGTGCCTCACCTGCGGCCTTGTCTGATGATAATCATTTTCCATTCTTGCTGACAAAGTTGTTGTATCTCAATTTCCACAATGTGCATCAGTCATCACCCCCCAAGATACAATAGTGACTTAAGCTAATAATGAGCAGCTACCATTGCAAAGGTGCTAAGCTATGGCTATGCTTTGTGTAGTGTTTCCAGTCTTAACCTAGTTCGGTGTTCTCCATTACAATGCGAATTGGCAACAGCAATTACTATATTTTCCAATGGAAAGCCCATGATGGGCCATCTGTTCCAGTCTGAGCAGCCAGTTGGACAATTATTGCAGCTTGTACTGTTGATCAACATCTTACACTAGCGGCCTCGTACACTTCCTGTCTGACAGCAGGAACTCCTTAACTCCTTTTAACTCTGACTGAGTCACATAGCCCACACTGGGCCCAACTCCACATCACAACTACTATTTCCCACCAGTAATAGAAATGTTCTGGGCAGTTTCTCCTGAATTGGCTTTGCAAGATCGGAAATGTTCCCGGAGTAAAACTTCAACCCTTAATATCACAGAGCAACTGAAGCGCATCCATTTTATAATTATCCTGCATGTTAATTGCCATGGTGCATTCTCTGGGAGCTAATGTTTTCCTCTAGTGTAATTTATGTCCCCTTGATTTACCTGATGATTCATCCATGTGCTATCTTAGATAGAGTAAGTGCCCGAATCAGCCACTCAGGATCAGCATTGCTTTTAACTCCTGGGAGTGGATGGTAAGGATGTTTGTGGACAGGCCATGGGGGTGGGAATCGTCAATGGAATAGTCCATAGGATAGCGATCAAATTTGCAGGAAAATATCGAGTTACTGGTCAGCAATTGTTGCCCATCCTGGATTTCCCCTGAACTGAGCGCTTGTTAGGCCATTTTAGAGGGTAGTTAAGAGATAACCACATTGTGCGGGTTCATAATAATAGATGAGGTAAGAATGGTTTCCTTCCCTAAAGGACAACAGTGAGCCAGATGACTTTTTACAAGAATCGATGATAGTTTCATGGTCCCCCACTGCTGAGACTAGTTTTAAATTCATGATTTTATCAATGGAATGTAAATTCCACCAGCTTGCCAAGGGGAACACATATCCCCAGGGCATTAGCTGGGCCTCTGGATTGTTAGCCTATCGATGATGTAGAGATGCTGGCGTTGGACTGGGGTAAACACAGTACGAACATTAAAAAAAATTAAACCTGGTTGTCAAACACCAGGTTTAAATCCAACCAATTTATTTTATCAAATAAATTAGTTATCAAATAAATCTGTTGGATTTAAACCTGGTGTTGTTAGTCTATTAACATTACCACTGTGCCACCCTCTTCCTGTACGGGAGATATTAACCACCCAAACATTGAATGGGGTTTTGATTGTCTTGAAGCCAAAGTGGGAAAGGAATTTTGATTCACAAGATCAGATTTTATTCATTGAGGAATTTCTGAAGTGTGCTCTGAAGAACTTTATTGATTAGTATGTTTGCTGCTGGATGAAGAAGGAAGCATTTCAGGATCCATTCATGAGGATTGATACAGAAAGAGAAATCTAAAGCATGCAGAGAGTGAACATATGAACAAGGAGCAGGAGTAGGCCGTTCAGCCCCTTGAGCCTGCCCTAACCTTTTAATAAGATCATGGCTGATGTGATAGTAACCTCAATTCTGCACCCCACCTATTTCTAATAACCTTTCATCCCCTTGCTTACAGAGAATCTATCCATCCTTGTCTTAAAAGTATACAAAGAGTCTTCATTCACCACTTTGTCAGGAAGAAAGTTCCAAAGACTCACCATAAAGGCATGTTTTTGCCTCATCTCCATTTTAAACGGGTAACCTCTTATTTTTAAATAGTAACTCCTTTGAGTTCTGGATTCACCCTGTCAGGACCTATCAATCTTGTACATTTCAATCTTATGCTTCTAAAGTCGAGTGAATACAAGCCTAGCCTTTCCAACCATTCATCGTTAGACAACCCACCCATTCCAAGTATTAGTCTGGTACACCTTCCCTAACTCCTTCCAACTCATTTTACTTCCTTTGTTAAAGATGACCAATACTGTACACTGAACTCCAAATATGGTCTGATTAATGCTTTATAGGACTGAAACATAGTCTCCCTACTTTTATATTCAATTTCCTTCACAATAAATGATAATATACTATTAACTTTCTAATTACTTACTGTTCTTGTGTACTAGCCTTTTGTGATTCATGCACTAGAACACCCAGATGTTTCTGAATCAGAGATTTGCAGTTTCTGACCATTTACATAATATACTACATTTTAATTTTTCCTACCAAAATGGACAATTTCGCATTTTCCTATCTGTCAGATCTTTACCAACTTATTTAACCTATCCTTTTGTAGCCTCCATATGTCCTCTTCACAACTTACTACTTCTCTTTGTATTGTCAGCAAAGTTGATAACCATATCTTCTGTCCTCCTTATACAAGTCATGTAAGGTTCCAACACTGGTCCCCATGGTGCACTATTTGTTACATCTTGCCAAAGCTTATAAAAACCTATTTTTGCCTACTCTGTGCTTCCCATTAGCCAGCCAATTTGCTAGCCACTATAACAGGAGCTTTTATTTTCCACAACATTTGAAGTGATACCTTATCAAAGATCTTGTGGATGGCGGGGGTGGGGGGAGTGGAATAAGTGGAGGGGAAAATAAGGGAGAAAGGAAGAGGAGAGAAAAAAACTAAAGAAAATAAAAAAGTCACTTCTGTATTGTTTGAGAGTGCTGGAATTGTTGGTGCCTAATCTGTTTGAAATTATGTACCTAGCTATGGATTTGTACTAAAACATATTTCCACTCTGTTGTTGGCCAAACATAGAACATTACAGCGCAGAACACGGCCTTCGGCCTTCTATGTTGCGCCGACCAATTAGGAAAAAGCAGTGACCCTCTAACCTAAACCATTCCCTTTTCGTCCATAACAGGTCTCAATTTCATTAATATGTGCCATTAAATCTATTGCCTTTAAACTGGTGCCATGTGCAACTAAATTCTGAGCAATTTCAATACAATTTTTGGTGAAATCAAACATTTAATTTTTTTTTTTTAAAACAAAGTGATGAATGCTAAATAATTTTACTGAATATTACCAAAATAGTGACAACACTTCAGGAGTACCTAATTGACAGTGCGGTACTTTAAGATATCTTGTGGCCACGATGTTGCGATGATGATTGGATGTACTCCTGGAAGTTTCATCACTGGGCAGGCAAAGGCCTAGTGGTTTTATCACTAGACTGATTAATTCAGAAACTCAGTTAGTGTTCTAGGGACCCAGGTTCGAATCCCACCATGGCAAATGCTGGAATTTGAATTCAATTAAAAAAAAAATCTGGAATTAAGAAGCTACTGATAATGAAATTATTATTTGTCAGCAATGCTCATGTCCCATGAATGGATTAAAAAAAACATGATTTGCCCGTACATTGCAGACAGTAGTCAGCCAACATATCCAACCTTGTGACATGCTACCTTCTTATGCCAATTGGAAAGTAAAAATACTCGTTACCCAAGTGGTTGATGCTTTACTGTCAGCTAAATGGCAATTTCCCTCCATTTTCAGTATTTCTATATCTTATAAAGAGAAATGTTCAAATAAAAAGTTATACAAAAGCAATCCCTTTTAATGAAAGGATGATTTTTCTCCAGTGTTGCAGATAGCAATGCCTTCAATTCTTGGGAGACTCTAGGTCAATGGAGGGTTAGCATCCAAATCATCTAGGCAAACAGTGCATATATTCAAGAGTCTTTGAAGAATGCAGTATGCAATCCTTGTTCGGAAGCCCACCTTTTGCTTTTGTCCTTGTGTCTGACCATAGCCAAGTTGAATATAGATTAAGTGATGATTTCATTGGACCATAGTTTGCTGTCAAAATACTGTAAGCTTATTTAAATTCTCTGCTAATTGGACCCTATGATGCAGCAACTTCATGTAGTAAATGGTTCATCCTGAAAATTCTTTGTGTCCTTTTGAATGATTTTAGACATAATTTCACTGTAACCATGACCATGGTGAGTAAAACCCTGAAGAGAGCAACGATGTTTGCTGGACTTGTACTGAGATTTGACAAGCAAACGTAAATACAATTTCTCCATATATTATTGCTGTGAATGACAGGAGGATTGGAGCTGAGATTAAGTTAGAATCCTTGATAAGGAGAAATGGAAGCACTTTGAGGTTATTTATACTTATCTCATTGAAAACGACGTGAGATTTAACCTGCTCAGATCAAGAGGAATTTTTGATTCCCTGTGCTGCTTCAATGGGCCTGTCACAATGATGTTTTGTAACAGCACAGCATAAGATATTATGTCAAAAGTGATTGGGCCTATGTATTGCTTTAATGAAGAATATGCTATCCAAATACACAAGAGAAGTGTTATAAATATCAAGCTAATTATTCAATTGATTTGAAGATGAGCAGTGAAAGTAATATGGTTTGAGCAGAAGTCTAATTAGTCCCCTGGATATTGTTCCAATTATAAGGTTTATAAGATTGTAATGTTTTAGGACTATGCTTTTAATTTAAAGCTTAGGTGGTTTGATTGTTAAAAATTAAAGAGAGACCATATTGTTTTACTTGGAAAGAAGTGCAAGATATTCAGACTTGAAGGCAATAGTGAAGACAGCTGTAATACAACTGAAAAACAACAGTGAAGGCAGCTGTAATACCAGTGGACAGATTGAGTTTCCAATGTCCAGGGAAGTGCTAAGAATGTCAATCTGTAAAAGGATATATTTTGACCTGTTTGTTCGATTCCAGGATAGAATAGAATAGAATTGAGGTCTGAAGAACAGCTAATCAGTAATTCTAATTGGATATAAGGCCCATGTGATTCACTTTGTCAAAGGAATGGGTGTAGAAGAGGCCATTGTGGAGATCAGATTAAAGGCTTTCCCAAGATGATGTATATTTGTAGCCTAGTCTACTGGGGCCTGAGAGAGTGGAAACGGCTAGAAGCTGAAAATTTTTGTGGTTCACCACAATTGCAGGTGGTAGCTCATGCTTGCATTGAAAAGGTCAAATTTGTGAAGAATTAAATTAAAGTTGGAAGATGTACCTCACTCCTGTTAGAGGAAGGATCTCCTGTAATACTTGCACCGTGAAGAACAGTTCTGGGATTAGAAGATACCAAGCTGAGAAAAGAACAGAAGTAAAATTTTGAAAACAAAATAATTTTGGACTGACTCTGGGTTAATTGAATGTCTGCTTAAAAGAAGGTGAAATATATACCCAGTGGTTTTTTTTTATAGTTGTTAAATATATTCTGCAGTTTTAAGACATAAATTGCTGACAACAATGATGATATTTATTCAATAGTGCTTTTAACTTGTTTCTTATGGTAAATACAGTAAATATACATCCAATCTTAAAAAGTAAGTTATTGTGAAAATCCCCTAGTCACCACAGTCCAGTGCCTGTTTGGGTAAACCGAGGGAGAATTTATCATGCATCTAATCTGCACATCTTTGAACTGTTGCCCTGTGTTTGCTGACTTACATTGGTTCCCTGTCATGAATTTAAAATTTTCACCCTGTTTTTCAGCACCTCCATGGCTTTACTATTTTGGTCTCTTTAGCACCCCCCCGATTTGAATCACTCCACTTTTGGTGGCTGTGGCCCCAAGCTCTGGAATTCCCTCCTTACACGTTTCAATCTCATTTTCCTCCTTTGGAACACTCTTTAATCATCATTTTGTCACTTGTCCAAACAGTCCTTGTGGCTTGATGCCAAATTTTGTTTCATAGAATTTCTGTGAAGTTTTGTTATGTTAAATGTATTATATAAATGAGTTACTGGGCCACAACTTCCTGGCTTCCCAATATTGCTGGACTTGGGAATCCCTCTCATAAGTTCCCAGGTCAGAGTTTATCTGGTAATTGCCTACAAGGATGAACGTGCACTGGACAATTGCGCAGGGCTGGGAGCCATCTGACCAACTGATATAAATCATTGACTTTGGAAGGTTCTGCCAGTTTCACATCCATAGTTGCTCTGGAAGAGTTAGAAGGAGACTAAAGCATTTTAAATGACAGATTAAGACCCAAACAGAGCCCCACATGGGGCCTCCCTGATCTCCACAGTACCCCCACCCCCAATCCCCCCACACAGTCTGAGTGATTTTAGAGAAATTCCAAGACTGGTTCTTCCACTTTTAATGAGAAATCCTTGGGATTGTTTTTGGTCTCATCTATCATTCATTGTGCAACATGGTTTGCAAGAGCCCAGTTTGCCTTTTATGGTAATTCTGAACACTACAGCACAAAATCACGATTGCAAAGGTCATTTCTGACTCTAAAATTTAATTTGTTTATTCCAAAAGCATAGAATCTAATAGTTTTGTTCTCTTAGTGAGTAATTGGGATCTCACACTTTCTTTACTTTCAATAAAATATTACTGGGCCCTAACTGAATCTTATTGTAATAATTCCAGGAGTCAGCAGTAAAGGAACAGCGCTTTATTGCACAAAAAAAATTACGCAAAAAACACAAGCCTGTGGTGAACAAAACAGGTCACAACCAGGACAAAGGAATAATGGACCCACTCATGGTCTTGCTTTTATACAGGATTGATAAATGAGTTCTATTAATCTTTGGTTAATTAAAAATCCCCAGGGAGCTCATATTCAATGAGTCCTACAATTAGTGATTTGCCATGTAAGTCATGGGGGTTATCACACATAACAAAAATTGGGGATTTGATCTCAGATCATAATCTTTTGCAAAATAAAATGGAAAATGTATAGAAGAGATATGCTGGTGGAGGCAGGAAAACCTGGAAGATGGCCTAGGACTAGAAGAATTCCCAACACTATGGGCTTGTGATGTTTTTTAATTGAGACAGGCTAACAGACAGGGAAGCAAATCTAAACACTGCTTTTAAAACACATTTATATTTCCAAATGGTCAAAAAAAATCCCAAACTATTATACTATGGTTTAGGTAAGGGGAGGCGATGACCTTATTTGCAAGTCCTAATTGGTAATGATGGTGTTCTCACTAGTCTATTAACCCAGAAATTCAACTAATGTTCTGGAGACCTGGGTTTGAATCCTGTCAGAGCAGATGGTGGAACATGAAATTGATTTGAAAGATAAACCTGGAATTAAAAAAATAAATCTGGAGTTAAGAATCTACTGATGACCATGAAACCATAGGCGTTTCTTGGAAAATCCCATCAGATTCAATAATGTTTATCATGGAAGGAAATGTGCTGTACTTACCCAATCTGGTCTACATGTAACTCCAGAACTACAGCAAAGTGGTTAAGTGTCAACTGCCCCCTCAACAAGGACAACTGTGGATGGGCAATAAATGCTGGTCAGCCAGCAACACCCATATCCCACAAATGAATGAAAGAAAAAAATCCATCTTGCAATCAAGACTTGCAAACAAATCCAAATCTGTCTTCACCTTTTGTCAAAATAAACTAATTTCCCAGTAGAGGTCACTGGAGATTAATCACTTTTATTCTGAAACATATCTTCCTTTAAATTTTGTTTTAAATACTCTTAAGTATGTTAATCATCCTGTTTCACGTGATGTTATTTGCTGTGTGAGTGAAATGTATCTGTCGAGTCTGTTACGGAAAAAAAGATTAATTAGACTGGGCTTTTATTCTGTGGAGTTTTCAAGAATGAAAGGTGATTTCATTCAAACATGGAATATTCTTGGCGGGTTTCAGGGGGTAAGTGTGAGAAAGGTATTTCGCAGGCCTTAGTGGGGTGGAGATGGGGTGCTCCCTGGAGCTAGGGGGACATAGTCTCACGATAAAGGCAGGCCATTTCAGATTGAAATGAAGTGGAATTTCCACACTCAAGAGGACAGTGAATCTTTGGAATTCCCTGCCCCAGAGTTGTTGTCTTCAGTTTTTGTACTCAGTTATTGAGTAGGTTTGAGACAGATGGATAGATTCTTAAATATTAAAAACATCAAGGGAAATGGGAACAGTGCAGGGAAATGTTGTTGAAACCAAGGACTAATTGAATGGCTAAGCAGGCTCAAAGAAGTGAATGGCCTACTCTTGTTCCAATTTCTTCTGTTCTTTTAAAAAAAAGTTAACTGTAATATTTATCACTAATTGTGTATTACAAATATAAGTTTTTTCCCCTGCTTATCAAATAGTGTGTAAATTCACTGTGTATTAGGATATGGAGACACAGAGAACTAAGGAAGTTCCAGTTTCAGTCTCTGATCTGTGAATAATTAGTTGCCAGGATATTGGTGGACTGCAGAATTTTCCTTAGCACCTTAAAGAAAAAAGGCATTCTAAGCAGTTTTGTAATTTGTGGCAAGAGGAGGTTAATGGCCGTGCTGAAATTTCACGAATCTTGCAATGAAACAGCTCTCGACGTTTCCACGGATTGCTTGTTACTTTCTGTGGAGCAGCAGGATTTTTTTTTTTCAGAAGATACAAATTGCCTTGTGTAAGGAGATGGATGTTTTTACATCAGTATTCAATGCGACAATGTCATTCCATTCCTTCAGGAAAAGGTCTTCTTAATCATTCACACTTATGTTTAAGTGGTTGGATTTTTTCAGTCTTCTGCGTTGCATGCTTTTAATTACTGTATGGTTAAAACCAAGGAATTTTTGTTAGTCCTGGCACCAACAGTATTAGTGAAATGATTGCTTTTTGCGTTATCTGATCTGTGAAGAATTTATTTTTAATTCCACGAGCCAAGTCTCTAGTCTACCACTAAGTCGTGCTGTACACACCACAGTAACGTTTTGATCATTTGTTGTCTATGGCATTGTGCTGCCTATGACATACTACTGACATCAACCCTGTCACTGACAAGGTGGCACAGTGGTTAGCACTGCTGTCTCACAGCACCAGAGAACTGGTTTGGATTCCTGGCTCATGTCACTATCTACGTGGAGTTTGCACCTTCTCCCCATATCTGCATTGGTTTCCTCTGGGTGCTCTGGTTTCCTTCCACTATCTGAAAGATGTGCTGGTTAGGTGCATTGACTCGAATAGGTGTCGGAATGTGGCGATTAGGGGAATTTTCACAGTAACTTCACTGCAGTGATAATGCAAGACTACTTGTGACTAATAAATAAACTTTTTCTTTACTTTGGACATCAGACTTGTCCAACGTGTGGCCTGAGGGAAAAATGCAGTCCTTGGCGCCCCTGTATACAGTCCCCAGAGCTGGTCTTCAAAATGCTAATTAAATAGATATGTTTTAGTGGAAGAATCCACGTGGAGCTGCTCCTCCAATCGTAGACTGTTTCGTTCCTGTGTTTGCTGCTTTTGAGGCAATTCGCAGCAAACGTGGGGCGAGAAACAATTTGTAATTTCTAAGCATTAAACTTCGTTACTCACCTTTTATTTATTCCTTTTTTTTTAACTTGGCAAATTGTTTCTCTTCACATCTGTTTTTTTAATTGAGATGCATGTTGTGCCAAATGTTATCTTTCCAAAATTTGCGCATCTTGAGTGAGAGAAGTTTTGAAATGTGGCCCCTCTGTGTGAAAAGGCTGGACAAGCCTGGTCCAGGGCATTGTATGACATTGTGTTATATTTTTGTCACAGTCATGTATTGTACTTTACGTCCTGCTGTCACTACTGCAGAGTACGTACTACTGGCATTGTGTTTTATTGTACATGTTGCTGCAACAATACTGTACATGTAGTCACAGAGAAAGCTCAAAGTATTGAACAAGTCAAAGGATACCCATTGAAAGAGAAACACTTAACATTTCAGGTCGATGACATTGTTCCCTTTCAGACTTTAGTTATGGCTTTGACTCTAGTACTCTGAATTAAATTCCCGGTGATTTCTCCTGTTTATGTTTTGACCCTTATCTTGTAGGGATGTTGTTCTGAAGCTCCTGCAGTACGAAGCCTCCACCAATGTGGCAGATAACAAGGGTTGCTTTCCACTCCATTTGGCTGCTTGGAAGGGGGACATGGATATTGTGAAAATTCTAATCCACCACGGGCCATCCCATTCGCGAGTCAATGAGCAGGTGGGCTCTGCATGTTTGGTGCTTCCTTTTTTTTTATGCATTTTGATTACGGAATGATTTATAATTCCCTGATTTTATTATCAGATGGACGTTAAATACTTATGCTTGAGTAAGGTTCATTCCCAAGTTTGAAATACTGAAACTGATCGATTTTAAGCAATCATTTTCAGGGTCCACAATAGAATTAAGTAAACTTTTGGAACCTGTGCAAAGAAAGTTATATAATTTCCTCTTTCTTGTTTCACTTCTTCCTGCATTCTGCGGTAAACAAGGTAGATTTTCATCTGTTCCCTGGTAGAGTTTTTTTTAGCCTGCAATAGGTTGAGGGGTGCCGCTCTGCATCAAGTGTGGCTGAGTAGGAGTCTCTTCTGCTCTTCCTGCCAGCCATTGGCATACTGGAAGATATGCACCCTGTTTGGCCGCATAATGAATGTACCTTCTTTGGCCCATTAAATCCTGGGGTGGAACTTGAACACAGAGGTTTGAGGATGCTGCCTACTGCATCACAAGATTCTTTCTTACATTTGCTGTAAAATATGATTGCACCAGTAAGTTTGGTGTTACAGGTGTCATTTGGGGTCCTTGCTGTATCTGCATTCCTCAGTGCAAGTGACACGGGATGTCATTTTGAATGGAATAGTGTGGATTCTGGGAGAGTGCCCTGGAAGCATGCAGAGGGGGAAGAGAGTAACAGCGGGAAGGCAACTTGTGATCTATGTGTGATTCTAGTGTTTCCCTACCTTGGTCATCAGTTCCCTCTTTCAAGATGCTTCTTAAAATCTATTGCTTTGACCACTCTGTGAACTTGTGCGGTAAAATGTCTAAGTGGCTTGGTGCTGAATTTTGTTTTATAGCCTCCCTGTGAAACACCTTGAGATATGTTATTACATTGGAGGTATAAATACAGTTTTGTTAAAGTTGACATCTTGTTGTTTGCCGTCCATTGTTTTATAAGAAAGGTGACTGACACTGCGTATGCAGAGAAAGGAATACATTGCGTCCTCTTTATTCAGAATGAGCGAGGCAGAATGTAGCGTTAGTGGATTGCAGGGTGACATTAACTGCACAGCTGTCACTCTGCACGAGCTGCATGTCAATTCAGAGACGTACTGCGACCACAAAGAGTTCCATTCCTTTGCTGTCCAGCTGCTGTGTGACTATACTCAGTGATTCATGCATCTGAGTGCCTTGTATCCTGGCAGCAATCTCGATGCCTATATTCTCGGCCAGAGTGCTGAACTGTCAGCATTTGAGTCACCTCGAGAAACCACAGTGTGAGTACAGGCTTAACAAAGGCTATCCACCTGAATCGTGACTCTGGGACAGAGTGCGCATAATGATGAGAATCCTGCTGCCACACGACTCATCATCGAGCAGAAGCTTGGGGTATGAAACATTAGCTCTGCTGCAGTGATCTGTTGAGCGAGTGTTATGGTTTGTTGTGGCCTATAGCAATCTACGCAAGCTCTTTATTAACTACTCGATGAGGGGGAGGAAAATGCAAGGCATCTAACACATCCCCTTTCTGGCCAATCTTAGTGGGATTGGCTCACCTGATTTCACTGCAATTCCAATTTCCCGATCAACCAATTCCCCCACATCACCTATAAAGAAAGTATTTGGAAATAACCTCATCAATTAAACCATCCATTGACCCACAAACCCATCATTGTCTTGCTGCCTGTCCCCCATTGTGTCCTTTCACTGTCTGAGGACTCCTACACAGTGCTTATCCACCCAATGGCTGATGTATTGCTGGTGTAAGACTGCTGATTTTCACTGTAGTCCTTCCTGGCCTAGAAGGCCTGGCTTTGGACTGCACCAGTTTCTCATGGGTCGCGGCAGTCATTGTTGGCGGGCAAGCGACGGGGGCACTGTTGGGGCAGCAGTTGTGGAAGGAGGAAAGCTGTCATCCTGATTGAGATTAGTGCTTCATGGACCTTCAGTATTGTGGCTTTATTTCAGAGTTTGTTAGCTTCTTGTTCTTGAAGGGCTCTTGTTGGAAGCAATGGTCCTTAATTGGAAACACGTTTATTTACTTATTACTTTGGAAAGTCAAACAAGATCAAGACACAGCTGGAGCTATTCTCTTAAGACATTACTCAGTCATCATCTTCTCTCTGACTGACATCACTGTGGCATAGCTCCTTACATGATGTAGAGATGCTGGTGTTGGACTGGGGTAAACACAGTAAGAAGTCTCACAACACTAGGTTAGAGTCCAACTAGTTTATTTGATGGTAATTCCACAAGCTTTTGGAAATGGTGTCCCTTTTTCAGATGTGTGGAATGTGTGGAACCTTCCTCATTCCTGACAAAGGGACAATGTTTCCTAAAGCTTGTGGGATTGCCATCAAAGAAACTGGTTGGACTCTAACCTGGTATTGTGAGACTTCTTACTGTGTAGCTCCTTACACACAGACTCAGCACTTATTACTGGAAATCACCCTGGATTTGAGTGGCTTCCTCAGAACATAAACCTCTCAGCAATCTGAGAAATGTGCTGCCGGGCAGCTTGCTGGATGGCTATGAGACCCTGTAAGCCCGTATGGGCACTGGTATTCACAGCCATGCTGTCAGGTTCTGAAACTGTGACCACAAGCTGAGAAGTTGTGACTCCCACCTCAGAGCTCGGCTGTTGGGTGGTCTCTGCCCGTGTTGCTCTGGAAGCTGAGGCATCCACACCCAACACTGCCTCACAGGTTTTCTCATAGTGGTCGCTGCCCCCCCATTGCTGAGCTCTGCCCAAAGCCCCATGCCTGGATGGAGTGAAACCCTCCTTTGCTACTGGCTAGTAACTGCAGGCTTTCAGGCAGGCCTGCCAGTGACTGAGCTTTTCTCACGCATCCCTTTCAGCCATTTTCCTGTAGGCTGTCCCATTAAAGTCCTCACTGGATTCTGCCACAGCAAAAGTCACATGACCCCACCCTCTGGTGATCCTGCACTGGCATTATTTTTTGTTTTATTTATTTGTGGGACATGGGCATCGTTGGCTGGTTGTCCTTGTCCTTGTTCAGAGGGCAGTTGAGAGTCAACAACATTGCTGTGGCTCTGGAGTCACGTGTAGACCAGACCAGGTAAGGACAGCAGATTTCCTTCTCTGAAGGACATTAGTGAACGAAATGGGTTTTTCTGATAATTAACAATAGATTCATGGTCATCAGTAGATTGTTAATTCTGGATAGATTTTGTTGAATTCAAATTCCATCAGCTGCTGTGGTGTGATTTGCACCTGAGCCCCCAGAACATTGGTTAAGTTTCTGGATTAATAGTCAAGGGATAATCCATTAGACCATCACCTCTCTCTGGGTACAGGTCACTGTTGCCTAGTGTCTCTATCTGTGTGTCTTTTCTGCCCTGTAAAGTGTGCCTTGTGTTAGTCTCTGAGTTAGTGACTGTGAAGGTGAGAGGAAAGATGCTATTTCATCATCATTAGTCTCTTTTACCTTTTGAACTTTAGTCTGTGCTACTCCTGGCCAGATTGTGGTTCCTGAGCATCTTGAAAGGAGAAGGACACTAGGATAGGGTTGCAGTGAGGGTTGGGTAATTTTGGGGAGGAAAAAGCAAGACCTGTTTGACTATCTGCAGCTTGTTAATCAAAAGAGATAGTGGGATGAGGGGAAATAGGATGTGAGAAGAATTAGGTGTGAGTGTAACATCATCTTTGATGCATTCAGTCCCATGGCTTCAGTCATGGTTGCTCCAAGCATGGTGGATGCTTATCCCTTCCATTAGGAAAACACCAATGCAGCTCTGCTTGTTCTCTGTCAGCCTGCTCCGATTGCCTCTCATCATGCACCAACTTGTCATACAAGGGAAAGGCAAAGGTGCCCAAGGATTTTGCTGATGTGTTTGTCATGGTTGAATAGCTGGCAGCGAAGTCAAGCTGTAAAGTACGGGTGTGAGACTTGCAGCAGTTAAAGTGTGAGGGTGAGATGAAGTATGAGTAAGTTATTGGCAAGTGATGTGTTAAGTTATTGGGGGTGTGATGTGTTAAGCAGTGTGTAAGGGCTCGTGAACCACTTGGTGAGATATGACATTTGAAGAATTCACTGATTTTGATCTTGCATCTTGTATTGTAATCTTCATGTGACATTGTACCCAAGTCCCTTGGGCTATCATGCCCACTATCTGTGCAGTATCTCATGGACCCCCTAGTCTCCTGTGAATCAAGGGATCCCATCCTCCCATATTTAGATCTTGCGTGCTGTGTTGGAGAACCTTAGTGCCCACTTTCTGCCATTCTGCAACACTCTGTATCTTCCCAAGGTCAATCACATTGACTTCCAACACCATGTCCAGCAAAGTGTGCTTTCCCTTTGAGAGCTGAAGGTTGTCTTTAAGAGCTGCAGGCTAGCCTGAATTCAATCTCGAGTTTCATGATGTTGCACCCTGCATAGGAGTGCAACCATGCTATAATGTGTCTGCCACTGGCATGTCAGCCAGTGGGCAACAGGAAATTTGCATCATGCCTTCATTGGAAGGAAGGGGCTCAAGTTAATTGTGCATCACAATCTCTGCATCTGCTTTTGCAGCCTCTTGAATTTTCCCATGGAGAAATGGAGTTCAAATCTTAGTTATTATGTTAGTTGCAATTCTGTTTTGTGTCCCTGAAATGTGCTGAATTTATATTTTTTTTTGTTGAAGATTGTTCAATCCACCCTGTACATCCTGTCTCCGGAAAATGTTCACCAGAGCATTCATACCCTGCATATTAAATTTAGTCTACAGGTCCAGGACTCGATAGAGTTCGTTAATTGCCTGTTTGATTGATTATACCAGTTTAAACTATTCGTGCTCCCTGCTGGAGCTTTAATGGCTGTGAGTCATGAATGAACCTCCATCTGCTGTTCCAGGTCCACGCGCTGCCTGGGACGGTTTTTGGGCCTTCACTTGGTTTCTGGTTGTTGAAATACTATCACTGGTGACGTAAGGAAGCAAATATAATGAATCTCTTTTGAAACTTCCTACTTCAGTAATCATAACTAGAACTAACTCCTGGAAATTACTTCTACTTTGCTTTTTCTTTCTCTCTTTTTGACTTCTATTCATTTTACCTGCGGTTATCGTTCTGATTCACATCCCATTTTCTTCCTCACCTGGCTGGCATTGTTCCTTTTTTTTTCCTAGTCTCCATCTGTCCTTATGCTGCTTCATTTTTCATTCTGTCTTTTCTTCTTCTCTGTCACCTGCTTCACCCCACCCCCCCCCATCCCCTTGTCTTGGTTAGTTATCAAGCTGCAGAAATGTACCAAAGGTATAATTATGTGCTGAAATGATTTTCAAGGCTGATTTCCCTTCACCAAAACTTACTTACTTTATTTATTTACAATGGCTTGCTGTACTCGTGCAGGTACTTTCCAATACACAGTATTCAGCCTTCGTATCGCTGACTGGGACATTCCACGGTATATCATTAGAAATCACAGAAACCCCTATAGTGCAGAAGGAGGCTATTCAGTCCATCAAGTCTGAATACAATCCCACCCAGACTCTGTCCTCATAACCCCACATACTTACCCTGTTAATCCCCTGGCTGTAGGGTTATTTTAGCATGACTAATCAACTTAACTTGCATGTTTTTGGACTGTGGGAGGAAACTAGAGCACCCAGAGGAAACCCATGCAGACAAGGGGAGAATGTGCAAACTCTACATAGACAGTGACCCAGGCCAGAATTGAACCTGGGTCCTTGGCGCTGTGAGGCAGCAGTGCTAACCATTGTGCCGCCCCAGAACATTGTTTCTGTAGAACTCCTTGATTGGTCAACCTTGTATTCAGGAAGTGGGAGCAGCAGTGTGTGTGGTTGTCAGGTCCCATACAGGGGGCTCCCTGGCAACCACACGTGCTGCTGCTCCCACTTCCTGGATACGCAGTTTCGAATTGGGTGGGTGGGCACTTTGACTATTTAATGGTCAATCTTAACAGGCCTCAACTAGGGAGTCTATACTCCAGCAGGTCCATCTCATGGAACTTGAAGCCACTACACATGGGATAGGGTTTCCACATCACTGTATAAACAGAAGAAAAGACTTGAATTTACATAATGTCCCATCACACAGCAATGTTCTAAAGTACGTTATGCATCTTTAATTAATTTGAAGGTTTTATATCAGCAACTATGGTAGCCATTAACCTGACAGCATGATCACAGACAAAGTAATGTGGCGAATGAGCATTTGATCCATTGTTAGAGTTGTTAGATGAAGGAGCAGTGTTGGACAGGGCATCAAGACATTGCCTTTTTCTAAGAAAGGGGCCATAAGTATCCATCAGTGCCACTGGAACTGATATTTGGGCCTTTGTTGGGCCATTTATTCAAAGGATAAATGTTTTGACATTTGAACACTCCCTGAGATAGGCCCATAACTTCCTGGCTCCCCAGCGTTGGAATTGGAAAGGTACCCCAAGGATGTGCTGAGAAATCCCTTTTGGAAAATCCCAGGTCAGGATTTATGCAGCAATTGTCCAGGGGCGCTAACTTATCCCAAACAATTGCACTGTGCAGGAAACCGTCTGACAAGATGAATTGCCATCTTCGGAGGGTTCTATCAGTGATACGTTAATAGTTACCCTGAACAGTGAAGAAAAAAATAAAAGCACTTCTAACTTCAGTATAACTATTTTAAACACCCAGACTTCTCCCAATACGGGATTCCCCATCACCCGCCCACCACACCCTTGCTAAGCAAGCATCTTCCCATGGTATTACCCACCTCAACCTATCTATCTGCATGGATTCCTGACCTCTTCACAGCAACTCAGCTTGACACTCTCAGATTCAACCCCCCACCTTGCCACAATCCACCCCCCCCAAGTCCCCTATACAATCTGACCCCTCACTATCTGACCTGGCCCAACCTGAGTGGACAAACCCTAACCTCCCTGTGAGCTACCCCTCCCTTGCCTCCCAAATCCTACCTACTTACCATCTCCCCTGGCCTATTGGATCTTTAAACTCACCTGCATTCCAGCAGCTAGTGTCATTAAAAAAAATGCTTGTGTTCTCTTTTTGGATCAGGGACGAACTGCGCTGTCTGAATCCTGAGTTAGGATAGTCAGGTGAGACAGACATAGAAGACATGTAGCGGAGGTTAGTGGGTGGAGTGGCAATTCAATGCTGTTTGAACCCACAACCCCTCTCAGAGCAAACAAAGGCTACCGAGAAAGTAAAAGATTTATGAGATGCACCTGCTTTTTAGCAGGCTATAGATGAAGGATGGTATTGCATGCCATGTTCAAATTATAAATTTAGATTGATGTTTTTCGTTCAAAGCTTTGGACAAATCCCTAAAGGCCTTTCCTTCTCATGCAAGTCTTTGTTATTTGGGGGACAGGTCATGTGCTAGTTGTCAAACCTTACCTCTGGCTTGATAGCAAGGTTGTACACAAAGGAAATATTCCAGTAAAAATAAACATAGTTATCAGTTTTTCTTTTTGACTATAGGCTTGTCACATTGTGTGATTCCTTTTCCAGAAAAAATAATGCAATTGTCTGAGCAGCAAAAAACCTTGCTTTTGACCTGCAATTCATGATCTGGTATTGGAATATCTCTTCGAGGCACGATTATGTCTGATATTTCTGAATGTCCTTAAAGTCAGACATTAGTGAACTCAATTTAAGAATGACACCACGGTCTCAGAAACTGCTGTTACAATCTATGTAGAGACTTACAAGTTTTACAAAGAGGTTTGAATTCCCAGTGACTAACTCAAATTATCTCAACGGGATTTCACATTTTAAGACTTTTACTGTATTAAACAAACTCAAACCAACCTCAACTAATGTTATTTATTAAGCAGCTAAAATGCTAAATGATTGAAATGATATTCTCCCCTTCAAGTCCCTAACACCACTGAAAACCCACACCTCATTTACGCATCACACTGAATTGTAATTTTTATAGGAAACGGTCCAAGTTACTTTCAACTTCTAACAGGTTCATTTCTCTCAGTTTTGCTGAGTCATAACATCCGAGGTCTGTCAAAGTTTTTTTCCCTCCACCTTTCTGAAATCTCAGAATTGGCTTGCAGCAGCAAGGCCCACTCTGGCAGTGACTCCTCCCAGCCACACCAGGGCAAATATTCCAGTTTCTCTACATCTCCTGTCCCTTCGGCTGGAAAATAAGTTCCCACCAGACTGGGAGCTAATGGAAAACAGTTTTTTTTCCTCTACTATCCACAGCAGCTGTTACTTCACGCTTGTCTCTTCTGGACACAATCTCTTTTGCCATGTTGTTTGAATCCATAAGCCTTCTCCTTTGTCTCCAGGTGTCAAAGGTTTGCACCTTCCTTTCAAAATAGCTTCACCTGGGTCCCTGTCGCCACATGGCAATTGGGTCACATGGGCTTTTCTTCAACAGAACTAATCGATCATATGTCCCTCCCCAGTACTCTATCTTGAGTGAAAGGAGGCGGTTTAATGCATAACCAAACTCGTATATATAACATTCCATATTGGCTTTGAATGAAAGATAAGCTCACTCATTTAATTTCCTCTGCCATCCTAATTGTGCAGAAAGGTTAGGAGTTGAAAAACATGTGGCTCTCTGTTGTTTGTTCATGAATGCTAACTTTTCTTTTTGCTTGGATGCAACGCCAAAGTTTTAACTGAGATTTGTTAAGTGTCTTTGCCTCAACTGACTTGATTTACAAAGCGGTGAAATTTGATGAGTGATTTCCTTTCATCATCCTTTGGCTTCCTTTCAAAAGTAAGGGTACCAGAAACTGTGAGCATGCTGGCCCATTTGTCGGGGAAAATACGCTGCACTTGAACGTTCTGTACTTCACACTTCAATTGTTTAAAAAAAATAACCTTAACAGATTCTCATCAGGCTTGAGAAGCAGGCTTTCACTCATCACAGGGTTGGTGAAGGGAGATGGAAATCGTAACTTGCATGTGCTTTATTTTCGTCCTGGATTTGAGGTGCACTCACCAATTAGTTTGGAGACCAAATTGCAGTTTTAATCCAATCACAAGTTTAACCAACATATGACTCTGTTTCAGACACTTGGCACATAACAAAGAGTCACACTGGTATCACATCAGAAACGCTTTTGAGCGCTGTGATGTTTGTTGTACCATCCTTTACCAAACTAATTTGTGATTCCTAAACATTAGTGATATGCTGCAAATTCAGCACAATGTGAGCCTCGTGTAATTAATGAATCCATGTTGATCCCACTTACCCAGTTTAGAAAAATGGAAACGGTCTGCCAATAGCAGTCTAATGACAGCTGTTCTGTATCATGAAAATGCCTTTATTAATACTGTGACCCAAAATAGAAGCTCGTCAGCTTCTTTGATCTGTCAACTGAATTATTTCTAATGGGGAAGTGTTGAATTCATAAACGCCAATCAGTTAAACTGCAGATAATTCAAACAAAATAATTCCAAATAATTAAATAATGTTAAGACATGGTGAATTTGATGAATGAGTGACACGCTGGTTAGCATTGCTGCCTCGCAGCGCCAGGGTCTCGGGTTTGATTCCTGGCTTGGGTCACTGTGTCTGTGTGGAGTTTGCATGTTCTCCTTGTGTCTGCCTGGGTTTCCTCCAGGTGCTCTGGTTGCTTCCCACAATCCAAAAGATGTGCTGGTTAGGTGCATCAGCCGTGCTAAATTCTCCCTCAGTGTATTTGAATAGGTGCTGGAGTGTGGGATTTTCACAGTAACTTCATTGCAGTGTTGATGCAAGCCTACTTGTGACACTAATAAAATAAACTTTTAAATAAAATTTTCATAGGTTCTGTTCAAATATAGTCTTATGGATATATGTAAAGTAGAAGTAAAGGTTGGTAGCTCCATGAATTGGATTTTATAACCTCAGGGACCTGATCCTGCATGAGGCAAAAAAATACAAGAAGAACATTGCGACCAATTTCAGTAACATCCTTGGAAAATCCTTCATGATTGCCTTAGGTAGTGGCTGTCCAATCTCTTGAAAGGATAGGGTCAGAGTGGGGTGCCACAACAAATAAGTAGGTCAGGTATGATTTAGCAATGACTCCAGGATAACCTATCAATTCACATATCCTACTTTCAGATGTAGAATGATGATATACAACCACTTGCTTATACTTGCGTTTCATGGTTGAGTCTAGTAATTTTTTTAGGTTTTGTTTTTAATCAAGTGCCTGACATAAGACATTGAAATATCTCGGGAGCTTTAAATTCCTCATGTTATTCCAATAGACGGTCTCTGTATCAGGGTTGGTTTATATGTGACTGCAGACCCATAGCAATGCAGTTGACTCCTTAACTGCCCTCAAGTTCAAGGTGAGAGGGGGAAACTTAAAGGGAGATGTGTCGGGACCGTTTTTCACACACAGAATAGTGGGTGCTTGGTACGTGCTGGACCATCCGGCATTGGCCTGGGTTGAGACGTGGGTACAAGCAGCTGAGTCACCCCTTAAAAGTCCTCTTCAATGACATTTTGGGATGTGTATTGAGAGCTGTCTCACAGACAAGTAACAGCCCGACATAGTCACACTCAAGGAAGGGTATTATTTGAACAACCTTCCGGACTCGCCGATCACAGTACCTTTCCCACCAACAGGACCAAGTCACCAGAGGTGATGGTGTGATGGTCCCTGGCTGAAAGGGGGTGGTCCAAGGAGGATGTGACATTGATTATAGATTGCATTAGTTTCAAAGCATCAGGTTAATCAGGAGTGAGAAAATCTCCTGCTGAAACCACTGGCCCTTTCCAGGCTCACGAGCATCGTAACTTGAGGCAGGGACAGGGAGATACACAAAGATTCACTGGGAAAACCCTTCCCCCCCCATCCCAGGGCAGTCTCTAGGTAAGGATTGCATGTCGATCATACAGGAAGTTCAAACTACTTTTGGGCAATTGCCCTGCAAGTGGAACCATCTGTAAGTACAGTTTAAATTGCAAACTTCTGTCTTACGTCGATAGTTACTCAGAAGAAGTTAGAAGGATTAAAGCTGAACTCCTGAGTAACTATAGTACTCCCCCACCGCACTCTCCTGACCACTCTCTTCTACTGAACACCATCACGCTCCTGACCACAACCGTTTGATCACTCACCCACCCACCGACCAGTCAAACCCTATATCCACAATGGCTTTTGACCACCCCCCTTCCCAAATAACTGACCGAGCCCCCAGCTGACCCAGTTGACTGACTGTCCACCCACCTCTTCCCCCCACCATGAATGACCAAGCACCCCCAATGAGTATTCAGCACTCAACTAGTTCTCAACCTGACCAGCCCCCACTCTCCAATCCGACCCATTTACCTGACAAACCTACCTTTCCTCTGGATCCTGAAACTGGCTGGACCTTTAAACTTACTCGCTTTCGGAAGCATTCAGTAGAAATCCTACTTAATATTGAGATGGTGCCAGCAAATCCGACAGCACTATTTTTGTGGGAGAGTGGGAAAGCCTGAGCCGGAATTTTCTGGCCATTCGCGGTCCGCGATTGCTGCAAGTGAGGATGGAGAATTTGGTGCTGAAACAAATCTCCATTCACTCTAGCGGGACTGGAGAATCCTGGAAAATTCCGCCCCGGTGTTCTGGCTACATTTTGCTATGCATCTAACTGCGAAGCAGTCTCTTGCACGTGTAATAAGTAATTACATGTGAAAGAGCGCTATACTTCAGCACAGTGGTTAGCACTGCTGCCTCACAGTTTTGATTCCTGGCTTGGCTCACTGTCTATGCAGAGTCTGCACATTCTCCCCGTGTCTACATAGGTTTCCTCCACAGTCTGAAAGATGTACAGGTTAGGTGCATTGGCCATGCTAAATTCTCCTTCAGTGTACCCAAACAGGTGGTGGAGTGTGGTGACTGGAGGATTTTCATAGTAACTTCATTGCAATGTAAGTCTGTTTGTGACATTAATAAATAAACTTTAAAGCTTTTAAAACTTTAAATGTATTGCAATATCTTTCAGAGACATGATGGTGCTATATAAATGCAAGTTGGTGTCTGTGTTTCCCCTCACTGAGACATCACAATATCTCAATTTCCAGGCATTAGAACAAAACTAAAAATCCAGAAGTAAAATAGAGATCATTTTTTTAATCCAATTTTGTTAGCACTCAAAAAGAATTTTAGAGCCGTCCACACACACTGTGCAAGTCACACAGATGTGAAATCTAAAAGCAAGGCTAACGTCAAAGATCAGGAATGCAAGACTCTGTTCAACTGAACCAGAGCACTGCCAGAAAATCGTGACTCTGCCAGAATCTGGGGGGAATTTGAAGCTGAATTTCTCTCTCCTCATCCAGTGTCAATATTCCAAGCCTTCATCAGAAAATGACAGCCCCTGGGACATTGTAATAATAATGAGCTAATTAAAGTGTGGTGAGTGATCTCAGTGAAAAAGGAAACAAGAGAATGATCCCGAATCATATACAGAGGAATAGGGAACAGCCAATATGTGGAGAAAGAGCAGTGCTTCGACGCATATGAATATTCACGTAGATTGTTCTTGAAATACTCTGAGCCGAGGCCACAAATGGGTCCCAGGGAGAGAAGTACCAATGATGGTCAAGTTCACTTTCGAAATGTAAATTACAATTTGCAAATGGAGAGAAGCAAGCAGGATTCGTCGGCCTTCAGAATGACAATACAGTAACTTGTCGTTTGCCAGGTCACGTTTTTCGGGATATAAAACCGTAGCCAGAGTTAGAATATGTGGAGCTATGCCGAGGAGCTTATGTTGCAATACAAGCATGTGGGAATGCAAATCTATAATATGATTGCTTGCAGTCAAAATCTGAGAGCGTTTCTTTGCATCGAAGAATGTTGGCTGCATTAGTAATGAATTACAACGGTGTTTTGAACCTCACCTCAAACCTTTTTAGAACTGAGGTGAGGAGAAATTTCTTCACCCGGAGGGTGCTGTATATGTGCAATTCACTACTACAGAATGTAGTTGAAGCCAAAATGTTCGATTTCAAGAAGAAATTCAATACAGCTCTTGGGGCTAAAAGGATTAAGGGAAATTGGAGGGATAGTGGTGGGGGATCAGGCTATTGTTTTTGATGATCAGCCATGATCAAAATGAATGGCAGAGCAGGCGCGAAGGGCTGAATGGCCTATTCCTGCTTCTAGATTCTATGTTTCTATATCATTAGCCAGCAAATCCCTTTGCTCACTAATATAGCTTCGTGAGATCGTTAAACAATTTGTCCCTCATCATAAAACAGTGAAGGACTGAGGTCCATACATGGGCATCACAGGTTAGACTTTGCTAACTGAACCAAAGAGAATTGACGTTTCCAGAGTGGTGAGATTCAATCTAGGTATTTGAATCTAGATTTTTTCCACTCCTGGGACCAACAGGTATCGATTTTTTTTTTAAAAGTGTTTTGAGGTTTTTATTAATTTATTCATGGGATATGGATGTCACTAGAAAGGATCATTATTTGATGTAGGTGCTTAACTGCCCGTGAGAAGGTGATGCTGAGCTGTCTTAGTGACTTGCTTGGGCCACTTCTGATTTCACCATATTGATGTGGGCTTGGAATCCTATATTGGTGAGACTGGGAATGATGACAGGTTCCCTTCACTGAAGAACATGTGTGGGCCAAATGGGTTTTTACGTCAATTGATTTATTTTGTAATCACCATGCTGATACCAGCTTTTTATTCCAGATTTATTTAATGAACTGAATTTAAACTTCCTCACTGTTTTGGAACTCGCATCATTGGGTAAACATCTGGACCTTTGGATCAGCAGACCAGTAACATCACCACGTACTCAAGTGATTTTCAGAGAAAAAAAATTTTAAAACCTAATTTTAGTTTAGGAGAAGAATACCTTAAGCAGTCAAGGAGTAATCAACGTGTCCCTTATTACTACAAATAAATGCATTTTCTGTCTGTGCCACTGGACTACATGGTTTTGTCATGTTCTCTTTTGTTCTAAATTCCAATGTCCACATTTTGGCGATGCAGATTGCAGCATCATTGGTTGCACTTGGAGAGAGTTTCTAATCTGATTCTCCCAGCACAGATGTGATCTTGGATCTTCTATGAGCACATATTGCTGTAACTCCACACTCCCAGCAGTGTTGGCACTGTCGTATCTTTACTGGCGTGAAGATTTAACTACAATTTAACAAGTTTATGTGGGCAACATGCAAGGGTTAATGTGGCACAAGAATTATTAATGGAAATATATAAAATTAAAGATTTTAAAATAGGAGATTGAACTCTGCATGCATACCCGGCCCAATTATTGCCCTCTCCCTCTTACTCCACTTTACTTGAAGTCTGTACCTTGTCTTATCTCTGTGTTCAGGACTTGAGCACAACAATTAAGGCTGACAACTGCTGTGCAATGCTAAGCATGCATTGTCTTTCAGCTAAGACATTTAAATACCTTTCAGGCAGACAGACGTAAAAAAATTTCATGGAACTTTTTTGAAGAAGAATGTGAGAGTTATCCTTAGTGTCCTGATCAACATTTATCCTTCATTAAACATCCTAGAAGCAGATTGTCTGGACATTATGATAATACATTGCTGCTTGTAGAAGTTTGCTGTGTGCGAATTGGCTGCCATTTCTTACAGTTGTGTATACTTCCAAGATACTTCATTAACTTTGGGATGTTCTGTAGTCCTGAAAAGTAGTATATCATAGCAAGACTTTTTTGGTGATCAACAAATATAACTAGAAAATATTAGCTGCCGAGTTGCTAACATTTTGTTTCCTTCTATACGTCAGGAAGATTTAAATTTGAAGGATGTTATATTAACTGTTGACCTTATTGAGGAAGCATCCTACATGTTGACAATGTGTTTAAAAGAATTCTGTCTCTGTCTGCACTTTGTCTAGAAATCTTTCCTTGTCAACTTTTTTTCCCAAGGTCGATGGTTGCTTTTGTTACAAACAATGTTAGCATGTTCTACATATGGATCTACATACATATCAATTTGGCTAAATCATGTCCAATTTGAGTTTAAGTATTTAGTCACTTATTTTATAGGAGTCAATGTTTTTGTACATCTTGTACACCTTGGGGAAGAGTATTGCTACATGGAGTTGCTTACGCAGGTAGATTGAGGACTGAACAAAGTTTATTTGGGCTTTGTGCCAAATGATGATATTAGTTTGGGTGTAGTCTGGAGAGGCCTGAATTCTGGTGTTTCTGCTGTTTGGGGTGCTCTTCATGAGCAGAGTGAGAGTTACTCTGCTCTAAGGGAAAATTGTTTGAAGCGTGTCTCTGAGAACAAGTCCCAGATAATCTGGTATTGCCCCAGTTCTGGCCAGAGGTCAAAGATCGCTATTGATTGCAGAAGCTTCTCTCTCCAGTTGGCAGGCTCTAAATTAGTTTCCTGAGGTTTTGAAACTGGTTACATTTGCATTGGTTTGTTCTGGTGTCCAGATTGGCTGAAACAAATCTATTGAGAGATATTTCATTGAGACAATACATTTCAAAAAAATGTACTTTGTTATCCTCATCCTTCCTTTACATTGTTCAGATGAAGTGATGAAGGTAATGATGTGTACTGTTCAAAAAATGTCTTGTTTTATACTAGGATTTAAGAGAATCTCTGGGTTATTTTTTAACCATCTAAACCCCAGGAACAGATTGATTTTATGGTAATGACGTACAAATTCTTTTTGTGATCTTAATTCCATTGTAATTTTACATTGTAATGGAGGAAGTTGGATAAACAAAGTGTTCATTCTCCTTTAATATATCATCTTGTAGCCATCTGGTCAGTCTGTCTGCATTCACATATTTTTCTCAAGATCGAGCTGACAATTATTCAGTGTTGTAAAACTAGAAAATTCATGCACTCGTGTTTTCCTACTTCATCCTGTTATTTAATCCCTTTCAAGCCACTTCTTGTAGAGCCTAATCTTTTGGCCCCTTTTTTTGCATTAGCCTGGACGTTTCTGAAAGAATATGCATTCGCTCCCTTCCCCTGAAACATTTGTTGGCTTCTAGCAATTGAAGCACAAGCTCAAACAAAAACAGAAAATGCTGCAAACTGTCAGCAGATCTGACAGCATCTGTGGAGAGAATACAGCCAAAGTTTCAAGTCTAGGTTACCTTTCATCGAAGTTAAAGACATAGAAGATAGAACATAGATGTTTGTGTGGAATTTGCACATTCTCCTCATGTCTGTGTGGGTACTCCAGTTTCCCCCTACAGTCCAAAGATGTGCGGGTTAGGTTGATTGACCATGCTAAAATTGCCCCTTAGTGTCCTGAATGCATAGGTTAGAGGGATTTAAGGATAGGGCCTGTATGGGATTGTGGTCGGTGCAGACTTGGTGGGCCAAATGGCCTCTTTTTGCACTGTAAGGTTTTTATGGCTCTATGGTTCTAACAAGATTTATACTGTAAGGAGATGAAAGGTTGTAAGTGACTAAGATGTCATTGACAAAAGGACAAGGGAATGTAAATGGTGATGATAAAAGCTGAGTACGGTGCCAATAGCATCCATTAGAGGTTGGGATATGGCAGATGGTTCTAATGAAGTGGTGGGGATGGGGTAGAAACAAAATTTAGAGATGGACAAATGAAACAATGGAAGTATTAAAATTTAAAATATATGATAACAATATAATGTAATAATAGAATATTAATTTAAAAATAAGTATGAGCTCTTGTTAACTTCATGTTTAACCCATACTAAAAAAATGTGCTCAAATGAACAAAATGAAAAAAAACACTTTGAATGGGATTTTTCAGAAATTCCTGTCCGAGGTCATGGACTTTTGCTTGCTCCTGTCCCGCCCATTATGATTCGTGTGGTGAGAGGGATGGGAAAATTTTGCCCTGCATTTTGTGGTTTAAGATGTTGCTCAACAGCTCGGATATCAAACAAATAAATAAAAATGATGTAAATCGGGTGATTTGACACTTTTTTTTTGTTGAAAGTTACTCCCCTCTCTATCAATGGCCGAACAGTCATAAATGTAAATTTATAGGCTCATGCGGGTAATCTACTGTTCATCACCTTTCTCTTGAAATAATCAAAGACTGTAAATTGTTTAAGATTTCAAACCTTCTTATTTCGTATACTTGCACATGTTGTACACACGTACAGATCGTGTTGGATGATGTCCTTTTCTACACAATTTTGGCCTTTAAGCATACATCAGGCAGTTCGACACCTTATTGTTATTGGTATTCCTGGGTTTTTTAGAGGCCCAAGTCACTGGAGTATTGTTGAAATGAAGCTGCCCAAGTTGTGATGGCCAGTGTGCCATTTTGGAAGGTCAGGAAATCTGGCAGCATAGATTCCGAGTCTGGACTCGCAGTGACAACTTAAAAGGGTGGGGGTGGGGGTGAAGGGTGGAATTGGACAGTGGCACAGAAGGCAATTTGAGAACGGCATGTTGGCACAGTGGTTAGCATTGCTGCCTCTGTGTCAGGGACCTAGGTTCAATTCCGGCCTCAGGTCACTGTCTGTGTGGAGTTTGCACATTCTCCCTGTATCTGCATGGGTTTGCTCTGGGTGCTCTGGTTTCCCCTACAGTCCAAAAATGTGTAGGTTAGGTGGATTTGTCATGCTAAATTGCCCTTTTAATGTCAGGGAGATTAGCAGGGTAAGTACATGGGGTTATAGGAATAGGGTCTGGGTGGGATTGTTCGTGGTGCAGGCTTGATGGGCCAAATGGCCTCCTGCACAGTATGGCTTAATGAGTAATCTTGAAAGTTTAGGAATGCTAAATCAATAAATTAATATTTCCAGAGCTGCTTCCAACAACCCCTTGAATTTATGCTGAACTGGATTGTTTCTCACCTTTATTACACATGAATAACAAGCTGATTTATCACCAAGGGGACTAAAATGTCTTCAGGTACCTGAAGCTGTCATTGAGCTCAGACTTGCATTGATTAATGAGACTCTTGCTTCCGGTGGGATTATTGAGGGTCTCAATCGAGTGTTTGCTCAAACATTGCAGACCTGAGGCTGGCGGTAAGCTTGATTGTTGTCTTGGTGTTATCCATTCATATTAGATACGAAGCTGCGGAGAGATAGAAATCAACCCTCCCATCCCCCTGTATAACTTTCTGAATGGACTATTGTCCTTCTGCTTTTATCTGCATAGAATTATGAGTACGTCGGCCTCATTTAATGTCATTTTCAATACCTGGGGTTTAAAGTTTTTTAAACTTAGTTTGTTTATTCATGTCACAAGTAAGGCTTACATTAACACTGCAATGAAGTTACTGTGAAATTCTCCTAGTCGTGACAGTCCAGTGCCTGTTCTGGTCAATGCAACTTCCCAGCAAGTCTTTTGGACTGTAAGACAAAACCAGAGGAAATCTACATAGTTACAGGCAGAATGTGTACATAAATGCCAGGTATCGAACCAGGGTTCCTGGTACTGTGAAGCAATAATGCTAACCACTATGCTACCATGCTGCTGTTGAAGTATTACTGGAATTTATCATAATGACTTCTATATGCAAGTATAGTAAATTGTTCCAAGTTTATTCTTGCAAAGGAGAAGTTTGATCCAGGAGTTTTCCTCTTCACAGGTTGCAGCAAACAAAATTAAAAAAAAATGCATTCTTTCGTGAATTTAAGTCCTGGTTCTGTAATCTTGCTGGCAGGGACTTGCTATCGCTGTAAGACCAGGAGATATGGGAACGGAATTAGGCCCATTCTGGCCATCGAGAATGCTCCGCTATTCAATCACAGCTGATAAGTTTCTCAACCCATCCTCCCACTTTTACCCCATAATCTTTGATCCCTTTACAAATTAAGAACCTATCTATCTCTGTCTTTAAATACACTCATTGACCTGGCCTCCACAGCCTTCTATGGCAATGAATTCCACAGATTTACCAGTCTGGCTGAAGAAATTCCTCCTCAGCTCAGTTCTGAAAGGTAATTCCCTTGCTCTGAGGATTAAAGCTACATTGTTCCTTAAAGAAAAAGACACCTGACGAACTGAAATCCTGTCTGCTCACAGTTTGCCATGGGTAAGAATTGGAAGTTAATTTGCTTTACCACCTGCCCCCATTACTTTGTATTTTCAAATTAAGGTGGCACAGGTCCATTTAAGTGCAGCATAGTCAAGAGGAGAGCTCCAATTTGTATTCAGAAAGGCCATGGCTTTAAAAATGGAAAAAGGAGATTGAAATTACACTTAAGCTTTAGCCATTTTAGATGGTTGGTTGTAACTTGCAAGGAGAGCAGTAGGTGTTAAACTCATTCAGAAGTCACATGGGAAAGTGAAAATCAGATGCTTTTTTAACTTATTGCTAGCTTTAATTTGAAATGCAACATTATATATGTCCATCTCCTTCCTAACCCTCACCCTGGGGACCAGGCCTCTCTTTATACATGCTCAAGATATTTAATCAATGTCCTCCATCTGTATGTTCTTTAACAGTGCAATTATGAATTATAAACATACAGCTAACAGACAGAACTGACTATATCAGAATTTAAGTATCTGGATCGAGGAATCTTCCGATCAGAATTTGGATAAATGCCTACAGAATTGTTTGATAGAGAAGTCTAATTATATGGTGATATTGTGCCATTAAGAAATATATTTGTGTCATGTTGCTTGTGCAGGAATTTGTTTTAGGAGTCAGTTCTGTTTATCAATGCAACTTTGTCTGTAACCGGTTGATACTACAGAAACATAATTAGTCCTAATTGCTAGAATGTTTGTTTATTTTAATCTGGATTAATGCAGTTCTGTTATTTTAGTGTTTGCCCAGGATTTATCAGAGGAAGGTTGATTAGGTTGATAGGAAAAATCATGTGACTGGGCAGAGCTGGGGAGTTCTAATAAGCTCAGGAGAAATAAGCTCAATTTCTGCTTGAGATCTTTAGACAGGGATATCTTTCTTTGTGTATCCTTTTCTCTCTGGTTTTGGAGTTTGAAATCCACCAGGAAAGAAGTCACTTTCTCTGGAGGCTGCTGTATGGGTGTCAGGAGAGAAGCATCTTTCTGTCCAGAGGAGTTAAAGGGCTGGAAATCAAGCATCCATGTGAACCAATTTTTTTTTTGTGCTAACATATTCAGAAAAGTGGTTTATGCCTATGTGGATATTGCTAAAATTGGAACTATAGAGATGGCTAGCTAATAAAAAAAATACCTTCTCATATTGAAGTATTTCAATTGGTAAAAGTTACACTAATTCTTTTTGTTATATTCTAACTGTGTTGTTAAATATAATTTGCTTTAATAAAAACTTCCCTGTAGATCAATCAAATTATGCCTGAAACGAAACATGTTATGCTCACCCGAATGCCAAAATTAAAAAATGATGGGTTATAACCTCACTTCATAATATACTTTGGAGTTTCTGATCTGGTCCCAAATAATTGTCAGAGTTAGAAAAGTATCTGTAGAAACATTTGAGACAAAAGAATCTGACTAATAGGGTTGATAAGAGCCTGGAGAAACATTTGATAGAAAAATCTGACTATCAAAGTTGGACAAATACCTGGAGAACTCTTGATAGAGGAAGATGATTATCTGACTTGGGTAAGGGCAGCACAGTGACACCGTGGTTAGCACTGCTGCCTCACAGTGCCAGGGACCGAATTCTATTCCAGCCTCTAACTATGCTGAGTTTGCACATTCTTCCCATTCTGCATGAGTTTCCTCTGGGTGCTCTGGTTTCTTTCCACATTCCAAAAATACATGGTTTAGGTAGATGGAACGTGCTAAATTCATTGTTAATGTCAGGACTCTAAATCTGTGGGGTTGTGAGGATAGGGCCCGGGTAGGATTGTTGTCGATGTGTAAACTCGATGGGCTAATGCCTTCCTTCTGCACTGTAGGGATTCTATTATTGAAGTATTTGGATAAAGGAATGTGACTGATTTTTTTTTTGGTTGAAGTATTTTTTTGAGATTGTTCTGTGTTTTCTTGTTCTGGCCAATGGGTACATCTATGTTCCAAGTAATGTTGCGCGTAGATTAAAGCGGCATTTCACTTTTTAAAAAAAACATTTAGGTTGTACATCGTTGGAATTGGCCGTTTGAAACCAAATTAATTGTCAAATAAAGTTTTGGCTAATAAAAAGGAAAAGACTTGCTATTAACTTGGTAACAAAAGGAAAATGGAATGGAATCATTTTAACTTAGCTGGTTAAAATCACCTGATTTTCATTTTAACTTAGCTGGTTAAAATCACCTGATTTTAAAATAGCCTGATTTTAACCAGCTAAGTTAAAATGATTCCATTCCATTTTCCTTTTGTTACCAAGTTAATAGCAAGTCTTTTCCTTTTTATTTGCCAAAACTTTATTTGACAATTAGTTTAGTTTCAAATGACCAATTCCAATGATGTACAATCTAAATGTTTTTTTTAAAAGCGAAATGCTGCTTTAATCTACGCGCAACATTACTTGGAACATAGACATTGAAAACAGAATCCAGTAAGGTGTAAAATAAGGGTCTGTTTTTTGACTGCCTGATAAAAGTTAGAGTCATCCCTGCTGACACTAAGGAACAAGAATTCTCCAAAGAGTCCTTCAGGTTAATGGCTTTGGAACATCTCCACTTCACACTCAGTAAATAAGGTCCACCTTGAGCCCTTTAAGAATATATTTTTAGAGAATAGAATAGAATTTCTACAGCACAGAATGGGGCCATTTGGCCATTAAGCCTGCACTGACTCTCTGATGGATATCTTACCCAAGTGCTATCCCTGTAACCTCACATATTTATCCTGGTAGTCCCCCTAGCCTACTATCTTGGGACATCTAAGGGGCAATTTTTAGCATGGCCAATCCACCTAACCTCACATTTTTGGACTGTGGGAGGAAACCAGAGTACCTGGAGGAAACCCACACAGATATGGGGAGAATGTGAAAACTCCACATAGATAGTCACCCAAGGCCAGAATCACATCTGGGTTATTGGCGCTGTGAAGTGTAAGTGCTAACCACTGTGTTACCATGTCACCCTTAAATGTCATGTTGCTGGTATTTGAGCCCATATTCCCTGCCCATTAGCTTGGCCTCTGTGTTACTAGTTCAGCTACATTACTACAATGCTACAATCATTCCATCAGTATGTTAAATAGGTAAAGAACCTCTAAAGGTAAATGCCCAGCACTCATAGTGACAGCCCTGGAAGTTTGCTATCCACTTATTAAGTGAATTAGTATCACTAAGTGAATATTTGCTGCATCTGAAAATCTTGAGTGTAAATATTTTTGATGGAAGGCTAAATCTTGCTCAAAGGGAATTGACTCTGAAATGCTGAAAGCAAAAAAAAACATTAAAATATTTACAGGGAATGAATATGCATTCCAATATGTTTAGGACTCGTATGAGTACAAGCCACAGTGAAATGTTCAAAAGGGATTCAAAGGCTCCTTGCAGCAGAACTGAGGGCAATTAGCTCTCAAACTCTCTTAATCTTTTACCCTGACATTCAATCCAGTAAAATCAATGTCACCGATGGAAAACATTCATTACACTGCTATTTTTAACAGTATTATGATTTCTTCTATTATTGCTATTTTGTGTTAGATTCTTGCTGGTAGTTATTGGATGGTATAATTAGTAATTAGTGGTATTCCAATTCTCTTCCTGCAACTAGTGGCACATTAACACAGACTTCCTTCTGTTTCCATCACTGGTAATTCCTGGAACAGGTAGTTAGTCTGTTGCCAGAGGCTTAGAGCTTGAAGAGTGCCACTCCGCATTAATCATGGCTGACCAGGAGTCTCTCCCAATCTTTCTGCCACTCACTGGCATGTTTTGAAGTATGGCTGGCACTCATTTTGCCATGTTACAAACATACTGTCTTTGGCCATCAAGTCTTTAAGTGGAATTCGAACCTGAAGTTTTCTGGCTCAGAGAGACAGGGGATGCTACCCACTGCGCCACAAGACCTCCATGTAATCAGTGGTATGCTGAGTATTAAAACAAAATGTTTCAGTTAAGTACAAGTTAACATGGTGAATAGGGTATGAACAGAATTTAGAATAGGGTATTGAGTTTTATGGTTTGCTTTCCCTTGCTATCATAAGAAGATTTTAGTTTGTGTTTTGTTTTTACTACACATTAAGATCTTTTGATCCAAAAACCTGAAGTTTGCATTTCTTAATGCTCTTACTCTTGTCAGCTGAAGTGAATTACTGGCTGTACCTGGGCCTAGTAATTTCTGCAGTCTGAGCATGTGAAGTGCAGATCATTTGTCACTAAGTGCCTATAAAGTGTTGTCATTTGTTATTCAATAGGGTAAGATTGATGTTAAGGCTACATCAGTTAAAAAGTTCAACCAAATGTTTTTTTAGAGCAACACAGCACGGGAAACAGGCCCTTCAGCCCAACGAGCCCGCGCTGCCATCATAACTTTATAGTAACAATTCCATTTTCCTATTCTAATTTTAGGTTATTCCTAATATGGAAGAATCTCAATATAGGGACAATTTGTTTCCCAATCAGCCTAAGAGCGAATTTTTGGGATGTGGGAGGAAACTGGAGCGCCCGGAGAAAACCCACGCAACCACGGGCAGAACGCGCAAACTCCCGCAGACACCGGCCCAATTCCAAGTGTCTGCAAAGCTACAGCGATAGTCACTGAGCTGTCATGGTGCCCTTCAGATGGTCCAGATAAAGCACTCATTTACGACACGAAGCACCAGGCAACCCATGAATCAACACCCAAGAGCTGTCCTCGCACCACCTGCCGAATGCATGCTCCTTGTTGGTCAAGTTGGACCGAATTACCTGTGGGGAAAAAAAAAGTCATAGTTAAACAGTCCTACAATATCCCTCTATCTGCATACCGCTCATGTGGCTGTCCAAGAGACCCTTAAACAGCCCTAGCGTGCCTGCTCCCACCACCTTACTCGGCAGTGCATTCCACACGCCCACTACCCTTTGTGTGAAAAACTGCCCTCTAATATTCGTCTTATACATAGCCCCCCTCACCCTAAGGCCATGACCCCTCATCCTGTCCATTTCTGAAGGTGGAAAACGTTTACCACCATTTACTCTATCTATACCCCTTATAATCTTATACACCTCTATTAGATCCCCTCTAAGCCGACGTCTTTCAAGGGAAAACAACCCCAGTCTATTTAATCGTTCCTCATAATACAGTCCTTCCATACCAGGCAGCATCCTGGTAAACCTCCTCTGCACTCTCTCCAAGGACTCCACATCCTTCGATAGTACGGCGACCAGAACTGGACGCAGTATTCCAAGTGAGGCCTAACCAACGTTCTATACAATTGCAACATCAAACTCCTACTCTTGTATTCTATATCCTTTTCTATGAAAGCTAACATACTATACGCCTTCTTTATCACCTTCTCCACCTGTAAAGACACCTTCAGAGACTTGTGAACCTGCACCCCCAAGTCTCTCAGAGTCTCTATGCTCCGTATAGTTTTACCTTTTATCCTATAACTCTCTTCTACATTTTTCCGGCCAAAATGCATCACCTCGCATTTATCCGGATTAAATTCCATTTGTCATCTATCTGCCCAGTCTACCAACCTGTCTATGTCCTGTTGTATTGCCTGGCACTGCTCCTCTGTACCCGCCAATCCAAGCATCTTAGTGTCATCAGCAAATTTGCAAATCAGCAAATGTTGATAGATATGACGTTAGTTATGTAAGTGTTAAAGGATCTGGAACAAAGGTGAGTAAATGGAATTAAGATGCAGATCAGCAATGATCTAGATGAAAAGCAGAAACAGCTTTGATGGACTGAATGGGCCTCTTCTGTTCCTAATGATAACATTTTTAACTGCGTGGGAGATTGTAACTATCCTATGAGATATATCTAAGCCAAGGGGTTAGGGCCTGCATGGGATTGTTTTTGGAACCGGTTTGATGGGCCAAATGACGACCTCCTGCATTGTAGGGATTCAATGATTCTATGAAATGTATACAAATGTACAGCAGAAGGAACATAATGTGGCCCTTATAGCAGCACAGTGGCACAATGCTTCGCACTTCTGCCTCTCAGCGCCAGGGATCCAGTTCAATTCCGGCCTTGAGTCACTGTCTGTGTGGAGTTTGCATTTTCTTGTTGTATCTGCGTGAGTTTCTTCTGGGGGCTCTGGTTTTCACCTACAGTTCCAGAGTGTACAGGTTAGATTGATTAGCCATGCTAAATTGACTCTAGTGTCAGGAGAAATAGCAGGGTAAATATGTGGGGTTATGGGAATAAGCTTTAGATGGGATTGTGGTCAGTGCAGACTTGATGGGCTGACTGGCCTCCTTCTGCACTGTAGGGATTCTACGATTCTATGATACAGAAACCAGAAAAGCTGAAGGAAGAAACACAAAATTTCCAAGTATGGAAGCTCTGAACTATGCCATATAGGTTCCAAGTGACTGCAAAACAAATAAGTTAAAGCAAAAGTTTTTTTATTCCAGACGTACACACAATGTGGCAGTAGAATGATTTAATGTGTTCCTGTTAGTTTGGGCCATATACTTTTCTTACCATCGGGCAAGTTGCAATTTGACAATTGGGCAACTCAGCATTTTTGACAGCAAGATGCAAAAAGTCGACTTCTGTTTGCGAATTTAAGCTGTGAAGACAATAAGCATTTATGAAATGATGAGGTTTTTCACAGTGTGATCTTGGAGAAAAAGGGTAAACTTTGGAACATCTGTTTCCTGATTTCAAATGGAACGGTGGTGCAATCTTCTCTAACAATTTTGGAGAGTATCTAAAGGATCTCAGGCTGAATGTCAGCCAAAGTGAGGTCTATCTATCACTCGGTTTGAATCACACTTGTCCGCCTAGCAGAATTTATCATTCCAGTTGAGAAATCTTTGGCAAAAATGTGTCGAGAACTTGGACAGAGGAGACATCAAATGGATTATAAGGAATTCAAGTTGCAATTGGATTTTGACCATTAGTAGCTCAGTTATTGAAAACATATTTTGTATAAACGAAGATTTTAGTGGGAGCTGCCTGGATTTTAAAATGTTACCCATCATATGTACCATCTATCATTGCGTTTGCTTTCAGCGATCTAAATTTAGCCAGGTTTGGACCTGGCTAGCAGAAGATGTTGTCTGTCTGGATCCATCGAAGACTAGCCAAGAAGAAAGATTTCTTTCTCAGAATATACATCTTGGCCATCCTGTTGCACCTTGATGAAGAATCTGACTTCACAGCTAAAAGAGGAACTGTTTCCTGTGGGGAAAATGCAATGGGCAGATTAGTGTTCAAAATCACAACATCCAAGAAACAAAGCCTCCATCAAAGCTTTGACCAGAATGATTCTGAATCCCTCTGCTCAGATTTTCTGAACAACACGAAAGATTAAAGTAAAGTAAGAAACTAAATGGAGAAGCCTGTGGTCCATGCAAAAGTGTGGGAATGTTTTTTATTCATTCGTGGGACTTGGACATTGCTAACTGACCAGCATTTATTGCCCACCCCTAATTGCCCTTGAAATGAGTTGCTGACTAGGCCATTTCAGAGAGCAGTTGAGAGTCAGCCATTGCTGTGGATCTGGAGTCACCTTTCAGCCAGACCAGATGAATAACAACAGATTGCCTTTCCTAAAGGACTTTAACAAATCAAATGGGTTTTTCTCGACAATTGACAATGGTTTCATGGTCATCAGTAGATTCTTAGTTCCAGATATTTTTATCACATTCAAATTCTACCAGCTGCTGCAGTGGGATTTGAACTGGGTCCCTAGAACATTAGCTGAGTTTCTGGATTAATAGACTAGTGATAATAACATTAGGCCATTGCCTCCCCACAGTTCTCCCATTGCGGAGGGAAGGCTGTGTGAAAAGGAGCTAAAACGAAACTGCAGAAGAATGTTTTTAATCAGATTTGTGAAGCTGTGAAATTAACTTACAGGGTTAGTATTTGAGACAGACATTATTAAAATTCAAGATTAAATTGGATTGGTGGATGAAAGAAAAGGGTCAAAGGGGATATTGTGATTGGGTGAGTATTTATTTGTGTTGAGAGTAAATGCTGATGTGAACAGTTTGGGCTGAAAAGTTCTATGTTACTTGGTTCATGCATTTTTATGCCTGAGGATGGCAAGTGAACGACATGAAACTAAAGTATGCCCTGATATTAATAAATGTCCATCTTGTTCTGGCAATAAGCAGAAGTGTCAGTTCCAGCTGTGATGGTCTTTGCTTTTTTGTGAACCGTCTTATGTATGTTAGAATATGATTGGTCACAATGCATCTGATACAAATTTGTCACCAATGGTAACAAGCTGTAACAGTCAGCTAACCCAGTAAACCATGAGACTAATTACAGAATGATGTGATGGTCAGCTAACTCATTATAAATAAAAACCTGTTGGGAATTGTGGAGAGCTCGGAGAAGCCCCAAGTTTGGAGTAATAAAGTTTATTTATTAAACCCTTTCTTTGATTTATAAGTTGAAGTATGATTTGTTATATTTTTATTGTCTGCATTTGAAGAGTTCCCTTTGAAGGAACATTGGTAGCAGAGAATGGTTGTCTTAATTTTTTTTCAAAATAATTTAAAACAAAGGTAACTGGTGACAACTTTGTATTGGATGTAATGTGACAAATGGGAACAAGCTGTAAAGTCAACTGACCCAGTAAACTATGGAACCAATAATAGAATGATGTGATGGTCACCTGACTCACTATAAACAAGAACCTGTTGGGAATTGTGGGGAGCTGGGAGTGGCCCAAGGCAAGGCCCCAAGTTTGGAGTAATGGAGTTTTTTTATTAAACCTTTTCTTTGATTTCTAAGTTGGAGTATGTTTTGTTATATTTTTATTGTATGCATTTGAATGTTTCCTTAGAAGGAACTCATGTAAATGTGGGAATGAGAAATGGTGATTTCCCCTAACATCTTGTTGCTGTTACTTCTGAGGGAATTCATTTTGACAATTGTGCTTGGCTTACACAGAATATAATATTTTCTCCCAATGCGTTGTCAAAAGTCATTTAAAAATAATAGTCTGGTGCTAAGGTTATTTATTCCCATTGTTCTTCAAGGATTTGTAAATGTCCTCATATTTCACAACTGTCTTTAATAATAACTTTCAGAAAGCTTGTCATTTCTGTTGAAGTAATTTAATCATTTAGCTTTTAAAAATGCAGTTGTAGCTTCACATTTGATTCAATAAGAATCATAAGTTGCAGTTGTATTTCACAGTCAAATTTTCAGGGCATTGAGGAACTGTGATGAGTAAAAATCTGTGCTGGCTCCACTCCTAAATTTTGCCATTTACCTAATTAACCAAATGTTATTGAGTGCATGAGGCTTCATGAATTGATACCTAATTGATCATTGTATTGATTCCTTATGTGCAAGTTGAAACCGGCATCTGCCCAAATAATAGCCTCATGTATATTACAGTGTCGAACAAATTATCCATAATCTTTGTGAAGCAACCTCTTCAGATATCTCTCATGCATTAATGTACATTGGGCGTTGATTGTGCGATATCTGTAAATGGTGGATGGCCATCCTTGGAGGGCTCACGTGTATGTGTATATATGTGCCAATTCAGTTAAATGGCTCTAAGATAACTGGTATTGTTCACAATGGATTGGAGTTTATTGTGTTGTAATGGCAGGGCAGGTAGCTGGAGTGGTAAGAGGAACGCCAATGATTCTCCAATCGTTTCGAATAAGGTTTGTGAAAAATGCACTCGGAGTGAATTATTTGAATTTTGATTGGCCCTGGAGGGCCTTGTTTTTGCGTGATGGATATTTAAAATGTGTAACGCGTGACTGAATATACATTTTTTACAGATGTGTTCATCTTCTATCTCCTGTATAATGTTAATGAACAATCCAGGCAGAACCCTCTCTGGTTTTGCTTTATATGTTTTCTTCCTTTTATCATTGCCATCAATTTTTTCATATGGCTGAGAATCAGCTTAAAGATTCTTTATCACTCCAGAGCCCTATCACTCCACACCTTGAGTACATTCTCCATTCCGTAACATTGCCATCTTCTTGTTTTCTCTCCCTAAATCAATTGATGCTCCCAACTCTGCCAACGTATATTTGAAAATCTGGAGCAGCCTTCATCATAGAATTCCGTACAGTACAGAAGAGACCATTCAGCCCATCAGGGGTATCTTATCCAGGCAATATCCCTGTAGTCCCATACATTTACCGTGATCACTCCATCTAACCTAGACATCCTGGCACACTGAATTGGCAATTTAGAATGGCCAATCCACCTAACCTGCAGATCTTTGGATTGTGGGCAGAAATCAGAGAACCCAGAGGAAGCCCACACAGATACGGAGAGACTGTGGGGGTGTGTGGGTGTGTCTGTCAGTCCTTGGTTCCTTCAGTGACTTACCTGATGCAATCTATCCCAAGCTTTGGCAATTGTTTTGACAGAGTTGGTAAAAGGAGGTTGGAGGGGAACAGAGCCAAACTTCACCGGACAACCACTGTGTATATGTCTATCAACAGCCCCACATATACACAACACACCCCACCGCCATGGACGTTGCTCTCCTGTTTGCTAACCTCGACCCTCAGCACTGGCCACACAACCAGCTCCCACCCCAATGTGGAATTCTCACCTACACACCCCTCCTACCAACCTCTTTCCCCATCTCCCCAATCCGCGGCCTAGTCTTGCCTCCTTGAGCCCATCCCCTTGACATTGCCTGGTGCCCGGTAGGCAGTACCAGGCTAGCATAGGCCAAAGGGGCACTTCCCACCCCTGCCTCAGACCAGAGGGTAGTTTTCAATGGCCTCAAGTTCCATTAGAGAGGTGGTCATGTTTGGTCCCAGTTGCTGAGGACAATCTCTAAAAAAAAAACAATGCAGTCCCTCATAGGATTTAGTTCTTCAGGAATGTTTTAAAGTTTATTTATTAGTGTCACAAATAGGCTTATATTAACACCACAATGAAGTTACTGTGAAAACTCCTTAGTTATCACACTCCTATGCCCGTTCAGGTTCATTGAGGGAGAGTTCAGCATAGCCAATCCGCCTAACCACGTCTTTTGGGTTGTGGGAGGAAGCTGGAGAACCCTAGCTTTGGCAGTGCATTCCGGATATTGCTGTTGCACAAGATGTGGGTGCAAACTGCAAAAGCTAGCATGTGTCGTGCTTTCACGCAATCAGTTTCCAGCCTCCAGTCATTTCTGCCTGTTTCAATGTGATTGAATTGATTTTTGTAGTTTTATACACAGCCACCAGGCAGTGAAGGTGGCCCATCGTTGGCAGAATCTCTTGGCTCTATCCTGCTGATGTAAGCGGGGTTTTGAGTATCTCGCAGCCTCTTCTGCCAAAGAATGAGCCACGGGTCTCGTCTTCAATAAAACTGGAAGATTCCGTCAAAAGGAAAGGCTGGAAAATGTCAGTGCTTGAGAGCAACTTCCGTCTCTTTCTATGGACTGAGCTTATCTACATCAGCCAGAAATCCCAGCCTCTGTCACAGGTTTAAATTTGAAGGAAGAATTTTGGGAAGGTTTTCCTTTATTTACACAGTGAATGGCAAGAATAGAAAATGCTGCCATATGGAATTGATATAGCAGATCACATTTAAGGTGTTAGGGGAAGCTTAATGTCTACACGAGGTAAAAGAGAATAGAAGCATATGGAAGAGAGATTTAAAAAAAGAAATTAGTTACAGGCGACTCGTGCATTGTAAATATTACCGAGAGCAGCTTCTATGTAGCAAGTTCATACATTCATTAAAGGTCATCTTTGCTTGCTTGCAAATTTTCCAATGTCCTGCTGTTTGATCTTCTCTTGTGCTTTCCAATGCTTTTGCCATTGTCGTGTATCTGTCTCATTGTTTTGGAGATGAATTCTATGTAGGCTGTAGGGATCCTGCTCCCTTACACTGCCAGGGACTCGGATTTGATTCCAGCCTTGGATGACGGTGTAGAGTTTGCACGTTCTCCTTGTTTCTGCATGGGTTTCCCCTAGATGCTCCAGTTTCCTCCCACAGTCCAACAATGTGCAGAGTAGGTGGATTGGCCAGGCTAAATTGCCCCTTAGTATCCAAGGAGATATGTAGGTTAAGTGGTAAATACGTAGGGTTCAGGGATAATGTAGGGGCTGGGAGTGAGATAATATAATCTTTTGGAGAGTCGGTACAGACTCAATGGGCCTAATGGCCTCCTTCTGCACTATGGCGATTCTATGGTTCTGTGGTGGTGGGGAAGGAGAGAGAGAGAGCCAATTAAGTGGCTGTTGCTAGGCTGATAAAGTTAATGGTGAGTATTCCTGGGCCTGCATCTTGAGAATTAATTATAAAAAGGAACATTGATGTTGGGATGGGGCCTCTGTCTAGGCTAATGAGTCTGAAAAGGAATAAACTAGAAATTTCCCTTCCCCTCAATGTCCATGTCTCTCCTCACCCTCAACACTCTCATCCTCCTCTGACCCCAAGGGGTCTCTCCATCTGGCATTGGGTTTCCCAATAAAGTGGGAGCTTAAGCCAGAAGGGACCCTTAAGTGGCTGAATTGGGCTTCAGTTTGCAAGACCAGTCTGCCATTTTTCCTTTGCACCGACATGTAAGTGCAAAGACTTGGGGATGCCACCAACTGCCTGCCTTCACCAATTTACCTTCCAGCCATCCGCTACCCCCCCCATCCCCAAGGGGTTAATGAATTTTGTTTTTCAAAATCTCTGTTGCTTCTTTTCTGTTTCCCCAGACCAATTTCTCCCTCATCATCTTCTTGGCCCTTTAGTGCTTTAGCTATTACTGAGCTGCTAGCTTTAGCGTTGAACAGTTTAAGGAACTTGCAGTGGCTATAATTTAAAGGTTACTGTGTTAGGCAGTAAGGAATAGGGGAAGGCCATTTTAAATCAACCACTCATTTCTCCCCACACACCCCACCACCCGTAGCAAGACATCAGGATCTTATGTTTAAGTCAAGTTGCCTCTTATTCTTCTAAATTTCGGTGGACACAAGCCTATTCTGTCTAACATTTTCCTCATAAGACAACCCACCCATTCTTGGCATTGGTCTTCTCTGAACTGCTTCCAACGCATTTGTATCTTTCCTCAAATAAGTACTGTTCACAGCACTCCAAGTGCAGTCTCATGAGTGCCCTATACAACTGAAATATAACTTCCTTCCTTTTGCAGTCAATCCTCCTTGCAATAATTGATCACATTCTATTAGCTTTCCAGAAAAAAATGAAAAGTGCTGGGGAGGAGAGAGGTTCTTTATGCACGTGGGTTGTAAAATGCAACAGGATGAGATGTGCTGTCTATTCTCAGACTTCAGATGAGATCAAGAAGAAATTCATTAGCTGAGATTTGCTGAGCAACTTGTCATGTGGTGGGGGGTGGCCTGTCATTGGCTGCCAGCGGGATCTTCTGATCCCGCCATTGCCAGCGATGTTTCCTGTTGAATGCACCCCTTGCTGCTGTGAACCCCACTGTGGGAGCGGCAGGACTGGATGATCCCATTGGCCTGAACGACGATGAATTTTGTGGCCATCTATTGTAAGCTGCTAATTGAGTAAATATCTTGTTTCCACTGCAGCGTGAAGCAAAGATAATGTGACATTTGAAATTGATATGGCTATCAGCTCAATATTATCACCCATGGGGAAAGTTCCAAAGTTGCCATTGTAAATTCACATTTGTAAGGAATGCATGTGTCCAATTAAAAACGATTGACTTTGGAGGTTTGTCGGTGTACTGAAAACTCACTTGAATTTTGCTGGCAATTTGATGTTCCAAGGCCTTTGGAGATCTGCACACCAAAATAATCAAATAGATGAATTGGCCTCCCAGAGGAATAAAGTACAATTCACTTTTTGTGATTGTGACTCTAATAACTCTGACATTAAAGTAAATGTAAGTTAAACATAAATTAATAGGAAAATGATGGTTGGTGAAGATTATAAATTCTACATGGAAACATATGCCCAGTGTGAATCACCCTGTGGTTTGTATGCACCACTCATTTCCTATTGTGAAATATTTCCTCGTTGTCAGTATATTGCTCATTGATGGGGGACACTTTCAAAGTTTACCACTCAGTAGAAGTTTTTTTGTTGCTCTGATATTTCCGCTACAAACTGTGTATAAGCACTGAGATTTATTCCTATCACTACACTCAGTTGCTGTAATAATTCAGCCGAATGCCAATTTCCCGTTACCTGTCACACTTTATTGTACGAGAAAAGAGATCATCCCAAGGCTCTCAGATCACAGGTAGCGCAACACCTGGGTCCTGCAACACTGGTCCAGGTGAAGTAACAGATTTAAAAGCCCCCTGCTGCACACTTCCTATTGGACAAATTTCCAGCTGTGTGTTTCAGGATGATCTATCGACCATTCCCCGTGGCCTTTGATCCCCGCCATTGCCAGCAGTGTTTCCTGTTGAATGCACTCTTGCGGCTGTGAGTCCCACTGTGGGAGTGTGCCCTCAGGGGGACTGGACAATCCCACTGGCCTAACAATGGGTAAATTTTGCCCAAGACGGGTGTGAATTTTGTGTAAGCTGCTAATTGAGTAAATATCTTGTTTCCACTGCAGTGTGAAGCAAAGATAATGTGACATTTGAAATTAATATGGATGTGCGCTAGATATATCACCCATGGGTTACTAAAGAAGCATTGACTGACTAAAGCTAAATGTGTCCATTTATCATTGGCCTTTAGTTAGGATCAAAGAATCCCTTCAGTGCAGAAGGAGGCCATTCAGCCCATTGAGTTTGCACCAATCATAATCTCACCCAGGCCTTATCCCCAAAACTCCATGCACTTACACAAGCTAGTCCCCCTGGTACCAAAGGGCAATTTAGCATGGCCAAGCCACCTAACCTACACATCTTTGGAGTGTGGGAGGAAACCGGAGCATCTGGAGAAAACCCATGCAGACACAGGGAGAATGTGCAAATTCCATGCAGACAGTGACTTGAGGCCAGAATTGAACCCGGGTCCCTGGTGCTGTGAGGCAGCAGTGCTAACCACTATGTCACTGTGCCACCCACAGAAGTAGTGTATCATTTCAGCAGTGCTGAATTCTGGACATTTTCAGGGCTATTGGACAGCTTGCTTGTTTGGCTGCAGTTAGAGATCAGAGACAGATTTACAGTTACTGGGGCCCTGTTGCTCCTCTTCATTTCTGGGACAAACCTCCCCTTGCTTGCCACCAACCCCAGGACACAAAGGCTCAAGCCGCAAAAATCCCCCTATTGATCACTGCTTCTTCACTTGTTAAAACATGCATGAATAATTGGTTTGCTAAAATCCAAGCTCACCCCTTGTATGAAGCTGTGATTCCGATCATGGATTTCCTACAACAGTGGCAGATGGAATTTAATCCTGAAAAGTATGAGGTGATGCACTTTGGAAGGAGTAACAGAGGACACTGGGAAACACACAGGAACAGAGGGATCTCGGGGTGTTTGTCCACGGATCCCTGAAATTGGCAGGTTAGCAGGGCAGTTAGGAAGGCAATTGTCTTGTGCATGGATTATAAGGATAAGGAGGTTATGTTGGAGTTGTATAGAATATTGGTTGGGCCGCAGCTGAACTGCGTATGGTTCTGGTCACTATAGGAAGGATGTGATTGCACTGGAGAAGGGTGCAGAGGAGGTTTACCACGATATTGCCTGGGATGGAGCATTTGAGCTATGAAGAGAGGCTGGATAGGTTTTCTCCCAGAGCAGAGAAGGTAGAGGGGGACCTGAATGAGATGTGTAAGATTGAGGGGGATGGACAGCGTGGATAGGAAGCAGCTTAGTTGAAGAGTCAATAACGAGGGGCTGTAGTTTTAAGGTAAGGAGCAAGAGGATTAAAGGGGATTTGAGAAAAAAAAATCACCAGGGTGGTCAGAGTCTGGAATGCACTGCCTGGGAGGGTGGTAAAGGTGGAAAACCTCACAATCTTCAAAAGGTACATGGACGAGCACTGAAATGTCACAATATCCAAGGATATGGGCCAAGTGCTAAGTGGGATTAGTGTAGATTTAATGCAGTTTTGTTGGTGCAGACTTGATGGGCCAAAGGGCTTCTTCTGTACTGTGGTAACTCTATTCCTCTACTGAGCCTATCAGCAGCAAATGAAGGGAGGAATTGGCCTGTGATTGGATGAGCTTTTTCCAGGTATCAGGCAGGCCAGCTGAATGGTCTGTCATTTGAGGGGGGGGGGGTGTTGTGTTGTGCCTGGGTACAGTGCGTTTCATTAAATATCCACCCCTGTTCACGATCAATGTGACTTCTGTTTGGTTCACAGAGGTAACATGGGTTAGCCCGCTTTGTGTTCGAAGCAGAACTGACATTACAGCCTGTCCGTCAAATTAAGAGCCATGTTGATAAACTCCCATTGTGATGTGTTATTTAAGCTGCTGACAGAACACAATGCCATTTCACTGACTTCAATTGCTTGCTAAATCTAATTTAGTGGGTGTGCAATGCTTTTCAAAAACATAATTTAGGGAGCAGTTTGAATGTACACCAAATGTCAAACAAAAGCAAGTAGTGGCTGTTTTGTTACTTCAGTCTTTTTTTTCTATAAAGTTCTTCTCGCTTCTGTGAGCTCTTCAGAATAGACCCATCGAGGCCCATCATGTTTGTTGGTGACTGCTGTAGTAAAAGAGGGATGAAATTTCAATCCATACTTAATTATGCTGGTGATATGCAATACAGTTTAAAAAATAATTGGCAAGAGACGACTGGATTCTTTCTTGCCGGAAAATGAGCAAAGTGTTTAGCGTCTCAGTGTGTTCCGCTGTCTGTCAAAGATAATGACTGTGTTGTGATTTGTATTGGGCACACACATACATAGGGTTGCAGAATTAATTTTACAGTTGAACTTGAAGCAACTGTGATGACCGTGTCAGTCACACATTGAGGAAAATGTTGGAGGTTTTCAGGATAGCTTGGCATTTCTACTGGTAATACTGATTTTTTTTTTCCTTTTCAATCTCTCAATTCTATCGAGAAACATTGTTTCTTTCAACCATCATTTAGGCAGCAATCCCACGGAAAATTGGACCTGACCCAAAAAAAAGGATTTTTTGCAGGATGGGGCAAGGGAGAAGTCTACAAGGCTGTTTGGTTCCTCATCTGAAATGGTTGTATTCATTGCAGTTGTTACTGGCTAAATGTAACCTCCATTAGGAGAGATCAGCTTGGTTGATGAAAATAATTCATATTGGGAGAGGTAACACTTTCAGAAAAGTTCCAAAGATATCTCCTCCAATTTTCTTTTCTGTTTGATTTGCATTATTATTATCACATGTATTGGGATATAGTGAAAAGTATTATTTACTATGCGCTATACAAAATATACAGTTCATAGAGTACATAGGGGAGAGGATGCAGAATATAGTGTTACAGTCGTAGCTAGAGTGTAGAGAAAGATAGGTGAGTCCATTCAAACGTCTAACGGCAGCAGAGAAGAAGCTGTTCTTGAGTCGGCTGATACACAATCTCAGACTTTTTTATCTTTATCCTGATGGAAGGAGGAAGAAGAAAGAATGTCCAGAATTGGAATCACTCATTGGAATTGTTTCCCACCCATCAGAAGTGTGTCCTACAATCTCAGCATCGGGACATTAATAATGCCTGATTTGTTCTCCCACCCATGTGTGATGTACTTTAATCAGCTGTGAACATGCCGTACATAAATTCTCCCTATTCGCGCAGAAGGACAAGGTACTGGATCTGCTTTATGTGTGATTTATTACTTAAGCCATCTGCCAATTACATAAGAAGGTAATGGAGTGGAATTGTGAAACAAGAAAATGAAGATACTCTTGGTGCAAAAGTCCACTGAAACAAAACATATTAACGTTGCCAAGATTTATCATGGTAGTTTCAAGCCTGGATGTGGATCCAGAATTGCAAATATTAAATTTGGAATGCTACCAACTAAAAGGAGTTGTTTACTGGTCAGCGCATGTGCAACAGTGGCTGAATTGAATTCAAGAGGCTGGAGTTGCATTGACGAACCTTTGGAACTTTACTATTAAAAGAAGACTGATGTTTATATAATTGCCTTTCTGTAATATCCCAAAAATAGTTCCCATCCAATGGATCTGTTTGAAGTATCGTCACTGATGTTATGTGAGTGAACGTTCATGCTAAATGAGAAGAAGTTACCAGTTAAATAGGTCTTGATGCCATGGATTGGGGGAAGATTATTGTTCAAGGTACTAGTGAACTTTTTTTTTATTGAAGGTCACCCAGACAAGCAGGCAGCACCTTGGTTTCTTGCCTCACGTCAGGGAATGTATCACCAGATTCCCTCAAAAGCTTCTCTGCTTCTGCCATCCACTCTCGTTCCTCTTTAGTCTGGTAGTTAATGTGTCAGAAAGGAAATAGCTCCCAAAATAATTTACAGCCAATTAAGTGCTTTGAAATTATAGACATTTGATGTCAAAAAAGAACTCTCTCCCTCTGTTCTGAGTAGCCTAAATTGGCAGCTCTGCATTCTGTAGGCAGGGACACAACAGACAGAATGCAATGGAGATAACGGGACCAAAGGCATTGTAAAGGAAGAGGTGCTGAGAAATGCACGGCCGAATGAAAGGAAGGCAGATATCAATGGAAATTAAATGGATGGTTATTAGATTATAAACACAGGAAGAGGAAAATTGGTGCTAGTCACGAGAGGGGTGGAGACAACAGCTGGAAGCAGATCTTTGAGGGAGGGAAAATGTGCCCTGAGGTGGCAGCGTGCAAGAATGAAATGAGTAGAAGACAGAAGGGCAACGGCTTGGATAGAGGAGAGAGGGAAAAGGGTATTTACTGAGTTGAAGGAAGAGTGCACAGATGACTTGGAAATACAGCACCATTCCTTCGGTGTTGCTGAGCTCCTTCACAAACAGCACTATGGGTGTACCTTCGCTGCCATCATGTTCTCAAGGGAAGAGCAACAAATGATGGGTGACCCTGGGAAGCTCACATCCCTTTGAATGAAAAAACAAATTGGATGAGGGAGAATGTTGAGGTACTTTTTGGTTAAGTGATAATCTGTTGGTTCATTGAAAACCCAAAAGGTATTTTATTTTTCTGAATTTAAACTGTATTAACTGTGAATTTTAAAACATGAAATAAGGCTACACTGAAGGCATGATTTAATTTAAAAATGCAGTTGTTCTTTAGGGGAACATACCCCTACAGATGCAATTTGCCTGCTGCTCTCCAATGTGTACCATTAAGGCAACACAGTAGCACAATGGTTAGCATTGCTGCCTCGCTAACTGAATATCAAAATGCTGAAGGAAGCATCTAGCCTTTTAAATATGTTGACAAGACTTCTGTCAGCAGCAATTAAAAGAGCAAGCTAATGTTTGGTGGAATATTCATGTTAATGACATAAATCCAAAGTGGTCTTTTGTTTTTTTGAGTTTTGTTTTTTCCCAAATTCAGCTCGGGGAAGTTACTCATTCGACTGTGAGCAGTTAAGTGCTCTCTTGTATTTCAAAATATTCTGTAATCAAAAAAAAAATTGGTAAATTAGCTAAATTATTTTGGAAGGAACAAATAAAATGCCTGAAGTAATTGAGCGCTTAACTGTTTTCAAAGTATTATGGTAAAGGATCATTAGCTGCTACCCATTAGTGCTCCTGTCCATAACAGTTTATTCAACCAGCCAACAGGGGCAGATGATACTGTCCATCAGGACTGAGTGATCTGGTAAACCTCCTGTCAAGCAGAGGAAGGTTCTGTGCATTACACCAGAACTTCCAAACTAACCTCACGTCTTTAGCTGGGTATGACACAAATGTTGGGAATAATCATTTGGTTGAATTAATTTTGTCCCTAAATTCGGAAGGCTCATCTATGCACAGGATTGGTGATCCGTACAGCCCAAGATAATGGACAGTGACTTGTGAGAAAGTTGGAGGGCACTGGGGGTGGAATCTCACATTGTGAGCCCCCACCCCATGCTGTGGAGTTATGTTTGATATAAGTGACCGTTCCCCATCCAGCAGAATTGGCAGCCAACTATTTTGACCAAATAATTATCATTGGGAGAATATGTATCTCTACATTGTCCTTCCACGTGGTGTGAAAAGGTGGCAGCCAGTACAGTTAATGGATGTCAATGTTGAAGTGACTGAATGCAGCCTAACAATTGATTTCCTGAATTCAGATTCTTTCAGAACTAAAACAAAATATTAACCCAGGTACTGCACATTGCTGTTTTGAGAGAATGTGCCAATAGCTAGTCCCTACATATGATGGCCTAGTGTTAATAATAAAGTAACTTGGGCTCACTGTCAGAGGATGTGTCCTACTAAATGTTAAGTGTAGTTTCATCTGGATAAATACTTCGGCAGAAGGTTCCTCAGTTGTTGCAGTTGGATCTTCAGAGCACAGTTAGCATTGGAAATCTAGTGGTTGAGGTGCAGTGCATGGAGACTTTACGAATGATTAATGAAAGTACATATTTAACAGTGCACATTATGGCCCAGATTTTCCATTTAGTTACCCACAGGTAACTTTGCAGGCTTGTCAACAGAGATCTGACTAATCAGCAATGCATTTCAATGTGTACTTGCTACAGGAGATCAAACTAGGAATTAAATTGCATTGAAATTACCCTACAGGAAACAAAATAAAGATTGAGAGGAAGTTTAAAAAATAAACCAGGAAACTGAAAGAAAACAACATTTTGGGCCATAACCAGCATGGAGTGACGATCACAATTGGATTGCTTCTGATTCATTTACACCACAGCTGCAACTTTCTCACTCAACCTTCCCACTTGGGCCATGTAAGAATAGCACAGTGCAGCAGCTTCCCCAGGCCTTGGGTTGAGCAGTTTTTTGGGGAAAAGGAAGATAGATATGCCTCCTTTTTTAAAACAGCATTGGCTGCCATAAAGCAAGTAAGTTTAAAGTTTTCAGCCACTTTCAGAAGGCAGGGAGAAGATAAGAGTATAAGGTAAGTGAGTAGCAAAGGGTGCAGTGGTTGGCTGATGAGGGGATAGGATGGGAGAAAGTGAGGGGGGTGTTGGTGATCACTTTTGTACTTTGTCTCTATTTATAAAAATCCCTAACCCTGAATGCTTTTAACTATTTTCTCAGTCTGCTTTGTCGCCTTCAACAATTTGCACCATATACCGACATGTGTCACTGTTTCTGTACCCCTTTAGAATTGTAGGATTTATTTTATATTGCTTTTCCTCATTCTTCCTATGAGAATTCTGTGGTTCCTATCCTCGGATGCATCATATCTGGTCCTGGTGACTTATCAACTATTAATTACCATTTTTAGCCCATCAAGTGTTTCCTCTTTCGCTGTGACTTTTGTAAGTCTCTACTTCCCAGTAAAGACATATGTAAAGTGCTAATTTAACACCACAACCGTATTGCCTACCTTCATGTGTACATCATCTTTTTGGCATGTAATTGACCCCATCCTAGGCCTGAACCCATTAAGTGATACCCACTGAGATCCAGCTGATATCTACAGGATTGACACTTGGACCAGTCTTTTGGATGCTGAAGACAGATTTCTTGTGTCAGGTGTGGATCTGTTGGAAGCACTCTGCCTTCTCTGTGCAAAAGGGTTCTAGGTTCATTCCAGGACTTGAAGCTGACATTGCAGTGCAATACTGAGGGCGTGCTGCATTGTCAGAGGCGCTGCCTTTCAGATAGTTGTTAAACCAAGGCCCCGTTCTCTGTTCTCTCAAGTGGACATGAATGTTCCTGTGACATTGCATGGAGAAAGACAAGAAGTGTTGCCTGATGTCCTGGCCAATATTATCCCTGAAATCAAAGTCACCAAGAGAAAGTATCTGGCCTTTTTCATGACGCTGATTGTGGGAGCTAGCTATGACTGCTTTATTGATTCAGAGATGTCCTACCATTATGAAAGGTGCTAAAAAAAATGCAAGCATTTCTTACTAGCCTTTTATGACTTGAATGCATGTAGAATAATTCACATTCACTTTTATGTTAGCTGTCTTTCTCTTCAGAGGCCCTCTTTGGACATTCTAACCCTGAAATACTTAGGTAATTGGATGCTGTAATGGAAGATGACTAATTCTTATGGAAAGTTGGGCTGTGTAGTCTCTGTCATGCAGGAGATTCCCTTGCTCAATATATCTATGGCCCGACCTTGCTATTATAGTTCACTTACAAGTTGATTTGATGGTGATTACATCGTTCACACTGCTTTGAGGCTTTGCACAGTGATGATATACTTTTAAAACCACATCAATGATTTACTTTTAAAATGAAATGATTCCTGTCTCTGAGTGCAAAATCATACTACAATTTTGTTCCATATAGCTTTTTGTCTTATGCGTACTGGGACAATCACAAGAATGTCAAATTTCAAACAAGCATAATCTCTACCACAGGAGGAAAGTGTGCAAGGAGACTCTGATTAGCCAGGGCATTGTAATGGTGAAAGCAACAGGGAGTTGTAAAACCGCATGTCTTTGGGTAATTAAAAATGAAAGCTTGAACATATTTCCCATCTTTGTACAGAATGGGTTTGAAGTTTGGTATTCTTGCATCTGTCCTGATGACCAAAAGGCGACATGTCTCTTTTTTCAGCAATATTCAAGTTCTACAATAACAAGCAACTGTTTCTTTTTCTCTGTGTATTGAGAGATGGTGTGATTTTAATGGTAAAAGTTAGATCAAAACTCATGACTTCCCAAAATTCCATATATACACTTAATTCCATTCTTAATTTTGCCTGCAATATTAGTTACTGTTCGTATTTAACCATGAATTATCATTTGAAATGAATGAAAACCAACTCAATGATTTAATATCATTAAACATTACTATTTAGGTTAGCATCTGGCCGCCAATTGAATCCTTGAATTACTATTTTTCCAAAAGCCCTTATGAACACTGCGGGCCAAATTTTCTCATCCTGCCTGCTGCGGGAATCACAGTGGGCAAGTGACAGACCATGCAAAGATCTTTTGATCACAGGAAGGATTTTCTGCTTTTGGGGTGAGCACGACTAGAAAATCCTGCTCTCTGTAAGCAAATGTGATACATACATATGTACACGTAATTTCTTAACCAACAAAGTAAAAGTGTTTTAAATATTTTTATGATTAAATTAAATGTATATTTTCATTTCCCACCTTGTCATTTGCAGTCAACTATAAATGTAGCCTTGGTTTCATGTAGAGGTACAACAGTGGAAAATGATGATGTATTAGTACTTTTGTAGAATCCCAAAATACATGATTGCAGGAGAAATATTTGTACTTTGTAGCCTTCAAAGTTTGAAGAATATTTTTTGAAACCCTGCTGGTGGCACAAGCGGATTTGGCGACGAGAAAGGATAAATATTATGAGAAGGCCAAAGTTGCCTTTCTCATTAATGTAAAAGCAGGAAGTGATTGCCCCTTCCCTGAAGTGGGTGGGCCTATTTCGTGCCATTCAGCGTTGGGACCTCATTGTAATACACTTGCATATTATTATTGGGTCCCTGCACCAGAATTCAACCCCATCTCAAAACACGTATCCATTGCAATATGATGTCAAAACGGCATGATGCACAACTGGTGTCAGAAGGTGTGCACTTGGCGTGCAAAACTCTGAGGAGAGCGTAATTCCACAGAATGCCAGGATGGAGCCAAGGTAGTGCTGGGAGTGTCAGTTTGATGCCAAGGGTGCATCTGGGTGAAGACTGTTCCCTGGTGTGCTTGCTATGAATTGGGGCAATCTTTAAAAATGATGCCTGGCTCATCGAAATGCTGTGGTGATGGCAAAGCTGGCAAATCAAAGGCTTCCCATCAGCAGTATAGCATAGAACATGTACCTGTTTTTTTTTCTAATTCTTGCAACATAAGAATCATAGAATCCCTACAATGCAGAAAGAGACCATTCAGCTCATCGAGTCTGCACTGACAGCAATCTCATCCATGTCCTGGTTCCGTAATTCCACATATTTACCCTGCTAATCCCCCTCTCAGTAGGCTCAATTTAGCAAGGCCAATCAATCTACCCCACATATCTTTGGACTGTGGGTGAAAACCAGAACACGCGAAGTAAACCCATGCAGGTACAGGGAGAATGTGCAGACTCCACACAGACAGTGACCTGAGGCTGGAATTGAACCTGGGTGCCCAGCACTGTGAGCCAATAGTGCTAACCACTGTGCCACCATGCTGTCCATATATATGGCGTAAAGTGCCATTAGTAAGCTCGATGCCTATTTTCTCACCCGACACCGGATTTTGCCAACATCAGTGAAAATCTCAGTGTTACGAGAAAGAGAAAATCATAAGCAAAGTGTCTACAGTGGTTGCAGATTTTTTAAACCACCTCTTCAGTGAAAATAAATGTAAGTATTCCCTGTGTCACCATTGAACATGGAGCATTATCTCTCAATAGCATTTGTAAATACACAAACAATAGTCCCATGCAAAGTTTCGCTGATTCAAGTTTAATTACCCATAAATGGTAAAGCAATTGCAGCCAGGCAAAACTGATACGGAAACAAGATCCTTCAAGTTTACAGTTCTTCAATGCAATCATCCTGGGTCAAAACCTTATTCCCACTACAATTCACTGGTCTTTATACCTTTCTTGATCACAACTCTAAATGTCCTTATAAGGCATGCAACTGTACTTCTTGAGCTAATATATACATATGTAACTTTTATCTGACTGCATATGTATGCAAGTTCATCAATGGGAAAAATTCTTTTCAATTTCTATGATGATATTTTACACATTCTCAGCTTCGTTATCACTTTTTTGCAAGGCTGTCAGTTCAGTTAGTGCCGATCTATACCATATATGGTTTCTGTGAGCCAGAAGCATGATAAGTCGTAGCTGTTATCTCATTCTTGAGGCAAACACAAATATTCTGACAGAGGGCATGAGAACCTCAAACGTTGACCATCTGTTTTTATTTCAAGAAGCTATTTATTAACCCTTTCTATGTGTCTTTTAACAGTAGGAGAAAGGCAAACCTAGGGTAGCCAGCATCGTTCAGGTGAACATGAACTCAGGTAGAGGAACAAAGTAATTAGAGGTGAAATTTTAAAAAAATAGAATTAACTTTGCACATCTTTTAGGAAGACCGGTGTGAGATCAGCGTCGGAACCCCTTGAAGTTGGCCGTTGAAGGTGCAAAGAGAAGTCTCAAAATACATGTATCTGCAAACCCACAGCAGAACAAGAATAATTTATTTGTGCACTGTGACAGTCAGGAGGAAAATAAACAAGACTGAGTATTCTAAAAGGTTTTTATACCACAACTAAAGACAAGCATAAATGATTAACTCTTGGAAACAGTACTTATAAATACTCATCAGAGAAGACTGGAGCTATGTGTCTTCCTTGGTTGGTGATAATCCAAGTAGAACAATATTAATGAGTTGGAACTCATAGAAAAGGGAAAAAAGGATCAAATTGGCTAAGTTCCTGATGATGGATGATCTTTAGGACGAACAGAGGGATAGGATTTGACAGGTGTTGATGCTATCATCATGGAGGTGCTGAAGAGGCACTGGTAGAGATGAAACAAAATTCCTCACATCCTCATAAAACTCATGTGCTTCTTTCCAAGGGCAGCACAGTGGTTAGTACTGCTGCCTCACAGCACCAGGGACCCAGGTTTAATTCCAGCCTTAGGTCTGTGAAGAGTTTGTCCTTTCTTCCCATATCTGTGAGAGTTTCCTCTGGGTAGTCCACATTCTTCCCATAATCTAAAGATATGCAGCTTTGGTTGAGTGGCCATGCTAAATTAAACCTTAATATCGAGGAAGGGAGGGTTAGCAGGGTAAATACATGGGGTTAAGACCTGGGTGGCATTGTTGTAGGTTCAAACTGGATGGGCCAAATGGCTTTCTGCACTGTAGGAATTCTATGATTGCAAAATGTTGTATGGCACATTACCATACCTCTCAGGAGTGTCTTGCAATGAATTACATGCAGTTATGATGCACCCAGCAAGATCACATGAACAGCAGTGAAATGCAAACTGGTGTTTGATGGTATTGCTTGAGAGGATTGTTAGCAAGGACACCCAACAATGAAAGGTCCATTAGCACCACAACAAAACAAGGTATTGCTGAAGATTACTTTAACAGTAATCAGGTAAATAGCAAACAATGATTTAGATGGGAAAGTTGCTAAATAACCAGCTTCCTTGACGTTTTTGAAGAATTGGCATTTGCTAGATGATGCTACATCTAATGAAGTTCCACACAAAAGGCTGCCATTTTAACATTACAAGGATTCAAGATGGAACCTACAAATAAATTGGCTGATCGATTAAAAAGAAATAACCGATTGCTTGGAGACTTGCCTTTAAGGGTAATGTTCGAGTAAGCTATTTCCTTTTTGGGATCTCATTGGCTTTAATGCTTGAATTAAAAAGCTCTAAGTGCAGCAATCAAATTTGCAAAATATTTGGGTAGTGGTCTACAAAATCAATTAAAGGTGGTGCGTAAATGGAATGAAAAATATCTTGTCACTGACAAAATGTAGCTACACGCTTGCTGCTCATAATCAATATGTTTTCTATGGAAAGAGGGGTGTCTTGATTTATCCTTGGAGTGTGCATTCCAATTAAATAACTAAGCAGCAAGCTTTCATGAGTTTAAAATAAAGATTATTTATTTCCCCACACTTACCCTGAATTAACGCAACAAAACACACTTGGGCTTGAACTTCATTGGGTCATTGTCTAACTCTGCAGACGTGACCTTTAAGAACATTCTTAAGATTTTCATTCTGGGCTAGAAGATTCTCTGGGAGTTGGGCTCACCTACCTTGGAATGAGTGCAAAGGCTATTGAAAAGGGAGGCAGGCTAGTAGAGGACCTGCTCCTGTGCTCTGGCACCATGTCGAAGATTTATTACAAAAAACAAAGGAATGGACCTCTAGCCTTTATTCCTCACCTCCCCACACATTCTTCATGTTAACTCATGTCGCCTCATACTCTCAATCCACCCCTCCATTGCATCCATGTCCTTCTACCCACCACCATGACCACCATACTCTCAACTTCCAACCTGCCTTTCTGCCAAACCCCCCCCCCCGGCCTTCACGGTCATTATCACCTCAATGTCAACTTAGTGCCAATTCATGTTAACTTGTTTCATGATCCTTTGTCCTTACATTTACCACGCCAACTCACTCAGTATCTACCATGAGCAGACAGCAAAACCCAGATCTGCATAACAGCCCTTTCTAGGCTATTCCTACGACACTTCTTATATACATAGACAGAGGTCAAGACAAGTAACATAGCTTGACTGTTCTTAACCGCTGACCTGAGCAAGGACTATGCTGACTTTTCTTTCAAGTGAATTTAGAAGGAAGAGGAGTTGACTTCAGAAGAGGTCCACGGATGAGATTCTTTTCACTTTTTTTCACTTTCTTAGGCTCAGAGGTGCAGGAGTTGAGTTTCTTCATTCAAACAAGTTTTATGTAAACAATTAAGGTCATAATGTGATAGAATTATAAGCCTAAACTCTGAAGAGGAAGGATTATTTCCATTGGTAAATAAGTTTAAAAAATTACTATTTTTTAAAAAAAAACAAATTATCAAAAAGGGAGTTTAGAAGGAATCTTTGTGCACAATGATGTTCTGGAATGGAATGTTTTACCACAGGTGGCAACTGAAGCTGCAAATTAGCACATTTGGAAGGAATTAAATAAATCCTTAAAAAAAGATGGCATTAAAGCCTTCAGATAGCGCCAGTGGAAAACTGCTTTTGGTGCAAGTGCATTTGACCACTGTGCCTTCTATATCCACATGTCAATGATAATAAATCATCTCTCGCATTAAAAAATAACTGTAGGTCCAAGCCTAAAAACATTATGCAGCTACCAGGTTTTTAATTCTTAATGTGCTAAATATATTCTGAAAGAGCAAAGTAATTTCACCAGATCAGATTGGTCAGTTTGGTGTTCACATTGAAGTGTTCAATAAATTATTAAATTGATTAAATTATAAAGTATCTGTAGTTTGTAGAAATCTTGATTGAGGTATAGCATTCCTTAGACTTCTTTTTCATTCATGTGATATGTGCATCGCTGACCAAGTTGATGCTCATTGCCCATCTCTAATTGCCCTTGAGATGATGGTAAGCTGCCTTCTTGAAACGCTGCAGTCCATAAGGTGTAGATACACCAACAGTGCTGTTAGGGGGAGAATTTCAGGATTTTGACCCAGCCATAATGAAGGAATAGTGATGTATGTCCACGTCTGGAAGATGTTTCCATGTATATTGTTTGGATAATCTTTTGTACAGAAGATTAACTTCTTAAAGAAAAGAAAGATAATGTGTAAATACAAATCATTGTTTTTATTACTTCAACACTGCAATATAATGAAAATGGTACCACAACTTATGCACTATAGAAGAATCTTAATATTTGTTTCTCATCTAGTGAAGGGGTTTATTAAATCTCCTTCATTAAATCTAAACCCTGTTCTGTTAACCAATACATAAAAAATCATGAGTGGAATATGATTACATTAAAATTATTTCTCAAATCAGGATCCAGTTATGTTTGTGGATCTTACACATGTAGCCGTTCAATCTTAACTCTTCATAACATTTGAAGAGAAAATGAGAAATTGAAGAAAGATGTTGAAGGATAAAGGAATTACCACTCTTCGAATTAGCCTTCTCTTTCGAAATTCCAGACTGGGGTCGGATTTTCAAAGTGGGATCAGTTGATTAGGAAGGCCCAGCGCGGGTTTCTTCAAGGAAAAGCATGTTTAATGAGCATGATGGATTTTATTCAAGAGGCAACAAATTGGGTTGTTGAATGTTAAGTTGTTGATGTGCTGTGCATGGAATTTCAAAAACAGTGCCATACAGTGAGAATGATGCCATCACGCACCCCCCCCCTCCCAATTCTAAGCATCAAATTCATAAAAACTGGAAGAAACAGGAGGCACTTGGGCACTGCCTGATGCCCAGTGGGCAGTGCAAATGTGCCCCTGGGCATTGCCACTTTGGGCAGTGCCAGGGGCTAGGCTGGCACTATGCTCCGGGTGAACCCTTCCTTACCCCCCACATTCTGGGGGGCCTCCATGGTCCTCCTTCACTTCAGCAGGCCGCCAGCTAGTGGGGAGCTGTTGTAAACCCTGCTTGAGTGGTGGTGGGAATGGGCAGGGGGGGTGCTAGCAGGCCTGGAGATTTCAGTCTGGGCCCACTCAGCAGATGTCAATCAATGTTACTATAATCCGGCAATGTAGCAGCTGGAAACGTGTAGAGGTCGTAGTGCCTAGCAGGAATCTGGCGAGACAGCCCCTGCTCGAGTCTCCCAGCAGCTCAGCGGACTGGGAGAATCACCCCCAGATCTGTGAGGAAAAATGATAACTTATGGAATAAAAAGGACTGTAGCAATATGATACAAATTTGACTGAATAGTAACAAACTGTGTGTACTGGTTAATGGATGTTTTTCAGGCTGCAGGAAGATTTGTGGTAGATTTCCCCAGGTATCAGAATTAGAACCTTGCTTTACCTGATTATATGTGATCAGGAAGGACCAGAGGGACAGTTTCAAACTCTGTGGAAGCATTGTAAACTGTGAAGAGAATAGTGTAGAATTGTGAGATGATTCATTTTGGGAGGAAGAGTGTGGAGAAACAATATGAGATAAGGGATGCAACCTAAAGGAGGTGCAGGAGCAGAGAGGGCTGGCTCTGTATGCGTCCAGATCATTGTAGGTGGCAGGACAGATGGAGATGCAGATGGAGAATAAAGCATGCAGTATTCTGGGCTTTGTTAATAGGAGCATAGAGCACAGGAGTAAGAAGGTTATGCTGAACTTGTTTGAACACTAGTCAAACCTTAGCTGGAGTACAGTTCTGGATGCAATACTTTCGGAAAGATGTGAACGCATTATAGAGAGACTAGACTGGTTTCAGGGATGAGAAATTTAGTTTTGTGGATGGATTGGAGAAATTGGGACTGTTCTCCTTCAAGAGGAAAAAGCTAAGAGGAGATTTGATGGAGGTGTTCAAAATCATGAGGGGGCAGGACAGAATAGATAGGAGAAACTATTCCCGCTCAGAAAAGGATCAAGACCAAGAGGGCACAAATTTAAATTAATTTGCAAAAGAAGCCAGTACAATGTAAGAAAGCAACTTCTTTCACAATTTTGTTCCCCTGCACCTCAGCGTGACACGTTGCCTCCTGCAAATTTGATAAGTGAATTTTGATACGAGTTACAGTTTATTGGATTGGACATTGTCACAGAATGGGGCTATAAATGGTTCTGTTTCTAAGCCGGCAGAAGCAGGCCACCAGTTATGCAGGCTGTATCATACTTCAGTCTGAAAAGCCATATTGAGCCAGTCGCCATCTGTGTCAGCTATCTGTCTTCATCTCTCCTTATAAAGTCTATACATTCTTCTGTATTTTGCGACAAAATTATGAGAAGTAAATGATCACAAGATGTCAATATTGCCACTATTACAATAGCCTAAATTTTATCACTCAAACCACTTAGTGTTGTGTTTTAATCTTTCACACTTTGTAAACTTTATTTATTATTGTCATAAGTAGGCTTACATTAACACTACAATGAAATTACTGTGAAAATTCCTTAGCTGCCATACTCCGATGCTTGTTTGGATATGTGGAGGGAGAATTTAGTATGGTCAATGTGCCTAATCAGCACATCTTTCAGACTTTCTTTTGGAACAGAGACCTTAGGCTTATGTTATTATATTTTTAAAAAAAACCTCAAGTCTCAGTGGTTGGCTGGTTTTCAAAGGCAATTAACATGCGGCGCTAACAGCAAAGTTTAACAGCCTCCACACTGGCTTCATCAGCGGGATTGGATTTCAGAGTTTGCTATGCTCAGAAACGTGGCTGTCATTAATTTTTTTCACAATGAGGAGGTTTTGAGTGGGAGTATTTCAATGCAACATCCTGTATTTGTAATTTGTTAGTTTTTTTAGTTGTAATGAGCACTTTGTCATTCATTATGATGATTATTCTGATTTACGCGCTGAATGGAAATCAAACAATAGGATTAAAAAGCCTTGATTAGCCGAAAATAAAAGAAGAAAATATTCAAGGATTCAAACAAGATGGGAAAATGGAGATAGCTTTGATGTGGAACTAGCAACTAGGCTGAGTGGTCATCTCCTTTGCTGAAATATTTATGATTCTCTATAATATACATGAGCAGACACAGCCTATAGTGAAATAAATTACCATTATTGCTGCTCTGCCTGTGCAATGTTTGGCCTCTTGCTCCTCTTGATACAGTTTCAGTCACAGCATCTTGGCATAAAATAGACTCATCGTGTATGAATAAGTATAAATAAATATGTTAAATAAATCACGATGAATATATATATGAGATGCACATGGTGGTTATTGTGTATTAACTGATGAACAGTGGCAGCCGTGTGTACCATCTGCAAGATGCACTGAAGGAAAGTTCCTTAGGCAGCATCTTTTCAAACCCACGACCTCAACCATCTCACAGGACCAATGGACCTGGAAACGTTACCCCCGGAGCTTCCCCTCCAACTCACTCAGCATCCTGACTTGGAAATATATCACTATTCCTTCACTGTCACTTGGTCAAAATCCTGGAATTCTCTCCATGACAGCAGTGGGGATTGAAAGAAAGAAGTTCGTTGTCACCTTCTCAAGAGCAGTTAGAGATGGGCAATAAATGCTGGCATAGCCAATGACACCCACATCCTTTTTAAAGTTTGTTAAAGTTTTTAAAAGTTTATTTGTTTATTAGTCACAGGTAGGCTTACGTTAACACTGCAATGAAGTTATTGTGAAAATTCCCTAGTGGCTACACTCCAGCGCCTATTTGGGTATCAAACTGAAGGAGAGTTTACCTTGACCAATGCACCCAAACCAGCGCGTGGTTTGGACTGAGAGTAAACAGAAGAACCCAGAGGAAACCCACACAGACATGAAGAGAATGTGCAGACTCCACACAGATAATGGCCCAAGCTAGGAATTGAACCCAGGTCCTTGCTGCCATGAGGCAGCAGTGCTAACCACTGTGCTGGTCATAAATGAATTAAATAAAAGATCCTCTTTTATTTGTTATAGGTATTATGCATTATAGATTGTGAGTGACAGGGAGGGATGATTTTACATGGGGCAGGAAACCTGTGAAGAGGGTATTTCCTTAGCCAGAGCAGCTTTATTAAAAAAAACACTGAAAAAGTCACAAAGGGCTTTAGGAACCAGTTCCCAGTCAATGAATTATTATTTTATGATCATTATTAAGTAGCAATCACGCCCTCCTCCCACCTCTCTTCTTCTTGTCAATTTGCTATGCTGCCAAATGCAAATGTAATTAAATTGCTACTGAATTAGGTACAGCTAAAATGATTATTTCGGAATTGCCATGCAATTAGTGGGAATGGACGAGGGTGAAAAAAATCAAAATGAGTTGAGCTGTTGTGAGCTTCCATGTGTTTTCCAAGCTTTAAAAAGAAAGTTGGCAACTTCTTAGAACTGTTGTAAAATGTGTGTTATTTTCATGAAAGCCAAATGATGAGGCCTTTCTGAATATTTATGAAACTCAATTGTCCATACCCTAACTTGCCCACGTGCTTTTGGCTCACCATCCCTGTGCCTGCTTATTGACTTACATCGGCTGTCTGGCAGTGCATTCATTTTGAAATTTTCAAATCCCTTCAAATCCTCATAGTTCCTACCTTTGTTCCCTCCTCCTGTCCACCAAGCCTCAGTGGGCCTTTGCACTCCTTCAGTTTTGTCCTCTTATACATCTGATCATAGCCTTCACCATTGGCCCTAATCTCGGAGAATGCCAGGCTCAACTCCTGAGCCTCTCTATCTCTCATTGCTTCTTTAATACTTTCGTTAAGGTCCACATCTTTGATCAAGCTTTTAGTTATCTGTCCTATGGGTGGCATGGTGGCACGGAGGTTAGCATTGCTGCCTCTCAGTGCCAGAGGGCAGGATTTAATTCCTGGCTTGGGTCACTGTCTGTATGGAGTTTGCACATTTTCCCAGTGTCTGTGTGGGTTTTCTCCAGGTGCTTTGGTTTCCTTCCACATTCCAGAGATGTGCTGATGAGGTTAATTGGCCATGCTAAATTGCCCCTTAGTGTCAGGGGTACTAATAGGGTACGTGTGGTTATGGGTATAGTGTCTGGGTGGGAGTGTGGTTGGTGCTGACTCAATGGGCTGAATTACCTCCTTATGCACTCTGTATCTATATATTCTATATCTCTTGTCATATTTTGTTTGAGAATGCTCTTATGAAATAGCTTGGAATATTTTACTGCATTTAAGATGTTTTGGATCTGTACTGTTGTACCTACAACAGTAAAATGTTTTTACAGCTGATTAGATCAAGGCCAGAACTCTTTTCTCATGAAGGGACAGGAGGAAAGAAGGATATCCGTTTTTTACTTTGAAGCCACTATGTAAGTTTTTGCTGTTTTGTCACAGCCGAGTGGCACTGTGTATCGACTCTCCCATGGAAATTCCTTTCTCCTCTCTTCCCGTTGAATTCTTGGTTCTTAATTCCCGTTTATAATTTTTTTTCTAAAGGTGCTGTTGGCATTGCAACAAAGCTGGTGGGCAAACTCAAGATAGGTCACAGCGCAAGAGGAAAAATTATTCTTGGATTAAGTGAAATCAATTTATCTAATTAATATTGTCGAACGTATGTAGAGTGGGTTAATGTACTCACATCTTTGATTTACATTGTGAATATATACGAAGACCGATTTAAGTTGCTAATAGCCATCATGAAGCTCAACTGTAAAATTAATCCTTTCTCCCGTCCCTGAAAGTCTGTGATCACTAGGATCATTTGAAAAGACAAAACCTAAACTTTGAAGCATAATCTGTGGGGATGTGGCAGGCAGTAAAGCTCTGGAATGCTGTTACTCTTTATCTAACTATTAGAAAATAAGTGAAAATAAACAATAAAATGAGGTCTCCAGTGATGGTGTCTACTATAAAATTGGTTTGTGGAGACAAGTCTATGATTATACTGTGAGCCTGGATCTCAAGTGGGCACGTGTTTTTAAAATTGAGGTTTATGTATATAATCTAAGTAAATGGAATCATAGAGTTTATCTTTTAACAGTTGGCAGCTTTGTATATAAATAAAGAAGTTGACTGCAGATAATGCTGCTGAGATAGATACAGTAATACAGGTATTTCTGAATCATATGAACGAAATATCTGAAAAACATTCCTTTATCTCAATTCTTGACAATGTGGCTAAGAAGATAATTTGGGTTTCTCATGTGCTGAACATCACCTATAAAATGATTTTATTTTCAGACAGGATGATTGCAAGTAACCACAGCACACCCTGATATCTGCCACAGATGCATTTGTCCATGACAGTGTTGCCGGGAGAAACCACAACACCATCCTTGTGGAGGCAAAGTTCCTTCTTCGCACTGAAGGCACTGCCATCGTTTTGGGTGATGGTACAAGTGTCTGAAATGGACAGATTTGGATCAGGTTGAATGGATCAAAACTGGGCATCTGTGAGGTGCTGTGAGCCATCAGCAGTAGCAGAATTGTATTCCAACACAACCTGTAAAAACATAGCCTGGCATGTCCCTCACTCCACCACTGCCATCAAGTCAGGCCATCAATCTTGTTTCAATGCGGAGTATAGGGGTGTAATACCAGTTCTGCTATAGTCGTACCTAAAGATGAGGTGCCAGCCTGGTGAAGCTACAATATTGGACCACTGTAGCATCATTACAGTGTTAATGTAAGCCTACTTGTGACATGAATTAATAAATAAATAAATAATGCGCAAGTTAGGACTGTGATGGAATACTCTTCAGTTGCCTGGATGAACAATATTCTAGATGCTTGACACCATCTGAGACAAAGCAACCTTCTTGTTTGGCAATTGACAAACCTCTCTCAATATTCATTTTTCCACCACCTGTGTGCAGTGGTGGCTGGAATATTGTGATACCATAATATTCATCAATCACCTCAGAAAGCATCTTCCAAACTCATGGGGGACTTCTATCATGACCTCTATTGCCGGGAACACAAGAACTCAAACATCAGCAGCTTCCCTCCAAAGCATACATCCTCCAGAGTTTGAAATACATTGCAGACCTTTCATTGTCGCTGGGTCAAAATCCTGTAGCTCCCTACCTAATTAATAATACTCTGGATGTACCTACCCCACGCGGACTGTGATGATTCCACAGTGTGGTTTACCACCAACTTTTCAAAGACAGCTAAAGATGAGTTTAAAAAAAAATGCAGGCCTTTCTATTGATGCTCACATCCCATGAATAAATTTTTAACAATTGCATGTAATTACCTCTTCTCGACTCGCAGCAATCATTCAGTTATATCGTTTGGATCAGAGAAACTTTAGATGTGAATGACGTGTTAATATTATGATTGTTGAGACAGGAATCCAATGTTTGAAAGGATAGAAATTAGGTTTTAAATGCAAGAATCTTTTAAAATAGTGGCTGGAATTTTATGGCCAATTACAATGTGAGGGCACTCCACAGGCCCATGTTTAGTAATTCCTGTGGTGTCATTTTTAACTTTTGTGATTTTTAATTTAATTCTGGTGTCAGATGAAGATTATCTTTGGAGTCCAGCAGAAGTGACAGTAGGAAGAAGGCTACGTAGCCAATCATACTGAAGAATTCCCACAGACGTTGATGGGGAACTAAAGGAAGAATTTATTGCCCTGCACCTTTGAATTACTGACACAGCAAAATTTAAGATTTTGAATTCATAACTAAGGCCCAGACATGGGAATAAGGTAGAAGCAGAAATATCCCAAATAAAGCGTAAAAAGAATGAACTTAGTCTGCCAATAAAAACTCTGAAAGCTCATTAAACGAAGCAGAATTTTTTCTGAAGTTTTTAAACAATGAGAGCTTAGTGCTTTCTAAAGACTTCCAGCTGTGAAGTGTTGAACAGGGTACTGCTTGGAGGTGGAGGGAATCACTGTCAGCAACTTCTGAATTCCTACGTGTAACCGTGTGTATGTGGACACCAGACATTACGATCAGTTTCCCAGTTATAATGATGATGAACACTGGTAAGTTTTGGGATTGTGACTGCAAAATATTTGCAAATCTCCAGCGGGAGAAAACCTCACACTGAGATGGCAAATAGCCCCTATTCCATTTTCACTTCTAAGTTAATTGTTCAACAGATTTTATATGTGCTCTGTGCACATTATGTCATATCTTTGAAGCATCAAAGGCAATAACGTACATGCATCTATTAATAGGAAAGAAAAACTGTTCTGTGGATGAATTGAATCTTTTGCTGGGTATTATAGGTTATATTATGCAATTTTATAAACACGTTTTTTGCTTGCCCTATGTATCTATTGTGAAATTAAGTAAATCCCACATTTTTCACAGGAGATCAAATCTGAAAATATTGCAAGAGTATTCCGAAGTGGATATAATTGCTCCTCTCAGTGACTTTTCAAACATCCTTTACTCAATAGCATCTAATTGTTCATTAATGAAAATTGAATAATTCATGTTTCAGTTGTTGTAAAATTCTTCAGTTAATCACCTTGAATGTTCATTAGTGATGCTTGCATAACCGGCACTGATTACAGCTCATTATCTGTCCAAGTTAACTCTGAAAGAATTGCAGGGTTTTTTTCACAGTTTGATGTGTTGATAATGTCTGAGGGGAAACAAGTTGTGCCTCCAATGCTACCTTGAAGGGTTAAACATGAGGATATAGTGACTGTCTACTTACATGCTGTAATACTAGAGGAGGAATCTCAGACACAATAGAAGATGATATGAAGTGCATCTTTAATCAGTTACTAATTAAAAGCAAAACCAGAAGTTTCTGTAGATAGCGATGACAGCTTTTTGGAAATAATGTTTCTTTGATGACAACCAAGACCCCATGCAAGTTAAATTTGATTAGGTTTTAATTTTAAACCAGTGTCCGGGGGTGTTGTAATTTGTCTTTAAAATTCCTAGGAACTACGTTGATCTAAATCTTTGTCATCTGTTTTTACGAGCACATTAACCAAGTCATTAAGGATAACTTCTGCAATTTCAAATTTATTTAACTCCTAACCTTATGACTTCAAGCTGAAAAAGCATTAATTTTTTTCAGCAATATGTTCTAAGTTTCACTTGATGTTTGACTTGAACATCACAAAAAAAATTGGTGTCACTTCAGGTAAATTGAACATATCAATTTGTGCTTCTTAAGAACTTTGATACTATACACTGTCAATCTGCTGAGCTGATTTTCTGATCTTAATCTGAATTATGCCTTTACTTATTTTATTCTGCTCTTGGCATCAACTATGCTGTTTTTATCTATAACAGGAAGAATTTATATTCCACCTCCCCCCGCAAAGCCTACGTATAGAGTCTTTCATTTCCTTCCATCGCAATGACAAATGGCAGGTACATTGAATTTACAGCAGAGGAACAGGCTGTTCAACCCAACTACTCTATGCTGGTCTTTATGCCCCACATGAACTTCCCCTTTCCCATCTGTTGAGGCTAAAGAGATCAAGGGATATAGGAGGAAGCAGGGGGATCAGGATATTGAATTTGATGATCAGCCATGACTAAGACGAATGGTGTAACATGTTTGAAGGGCTAAATGGCCTAGTTCTGCTTCTAGTTTCTATGATGTCATCTTACCCTGTCACCATATCCTTCTATTCCTTCTCCATCAAGTATTTATCTAATTTTCTTTAAAGGCATTTGATTAAAGTACTCCACAGGATAACAAGTTCCACGTTCCAATCATTCTCTGGGAAAAATGTTTCTCCTAAATTCCTCATGGATTTCTGAGTTATTGTATCTTATATCTATGATTCCTCTGTGGATTCCCCTCTCTAGTTGTCTCTCCAACTATTCTGTCAAACAACTTTGTAATTTTCAGGTCCTCAATGAGGTCGGTCACTCCTCAAGCACCCCAGCTGGTTCAGCCTTTCCTGATAGTTCTGACCTTTCAGTTCTTGCACTGTCCTTTGAAAGCATTTTTGTACCTTTGTGATTTCCTCTGTATTTTTGTGATATAGAGGCCAGATCTATACACAACACTTCAAAATGTGATTTGAGCAAGATTCCAACATGTTTAACATCACATAGTATAATTGAATCATACAGAAAGAGGCCATTCAGCCCATCGAGCCTGCACTGACAACAATCTCACCCTGGTCCTTTCCCTATAACTCCATGTATTTACCCTGCTAAACCCCTGACACAAAGGGGCAACTTTGCATGGTCAATCTACCTAACTTGCACGTCTTTAGAATGTGGGAGGAAACCATAGCACCCAGAGGAAACACAGGCAAATGTGCAAACTTCACACAGACTGTCACCCGAGGCTGGAATTGAACCCGAGGCAGCAATGCTAACCACTGTACCACTATTCTCTACCATTCAGCTTTATTCCTATGGAGATAATACCCCAGTTTTGAAGTTGCATTTTCTTTAGATTTGTTAACCTGCATTATTACTTTCAGTAATCTGTCCTTTTGCCTGTCCACCACATTTCTGCTCATTTTTGCAATGAGTAGTTGGCCTTTTTATTCCTTCCACCAAATGCCTCACCGTACCCACATCTTTATTAAAATTAATTTGCGCTTGCACATCTGTTGCTTTATTTATGCACTCTTCTATATTATTTAGCTATATGCCAGTCTTGAAATTGCAATTTCAATTCAAGTCCAAATCCTTGGTGAAAATAGTAAGCGTCATAATTCCAGCGCTGATCCCTGTGGAAAACCACTTCCCACCTTCTGTCAGTTTGAGTTGTGACCTTTTCCCCCCCGCTCCCTATTTTCTGTCTTGTAGCCAGGTTGCAGGCAGCTGTTGGATTCTTCATTTCACACATCACCACATGAAGAATCATTCTGAATACTGAGACAAAATAATTCTTTGTGATTTCTGCCAGTTTGCTGTCATTACCTGGGAATTCATAGTGTGCCTTCCTCAGTGGCATTACCTTATCCTGACAATTCTTTTGTTATTTATTACTTCTTACATGCCTTGACAATTTAATTTCATATTTCCTTTCTGCGTTCTTAACAGCTTTTTTTTAAAACCTCTTTCCTTAGCTCTTTGTATTTTTATTATCCACTCTTTTGATTATGTGCTTTGTCCTCAGTTTCAATTTTGTACTTATTCTATTTGGGCTGCTTTTGTTGTGGAATATATTTCTTCTCAACTTTATTGATCACCTCTTTTTAGATATTTCCCTTTGCTGCTCTCTGTTTGTCTGTCAGTTCTGTTTCTTTCTTCAATTCTCATTCCCTCAAAGTGAGCTTTTTCCAATTGTGTTGTGTCTAACCTTCCCTACCCCAGACTCATTTCTCCACCATCAGTGCCTGCAGTGTTTGAGCAAACCCCCCATTAAAATGTTCATTCCTTCAGTCCCCATCCCAAATTTTACTGTTTGCTGTCATTCAGATGATTTTCTGTAGCAGCAAAGAGATGAAACGTTGATCCATTTGCTTCCTCGCAGTGTCATCTGCAACCACAGTGTTATCTGCAACCACAGTTATCGTTATCAATACACCTTGAATCTACTCTATTGTGTTAATCGTTAGCACAGTGGTTAACGCTGCTGCCTCCAGCACCAGGGATCCGGGTTTGATTCTCCACTTGGGACGTTATTTGTACATTCTCCCCGTGTTTGTGTGGGTTTCCTCCAGATGCTCCATTTTCTTCCTACAGTACAAAAGATGTGCTGGTTAGGTGCATGGGCCATGCTAAGTTCTTCCTTTAGTGTTCCCCAAAAGGTATTGGAGTTTTTTCCAGTTTTTTTTTCCTCAGAAGTGATCCCTATTACTTTTATGGTCACCAAATCTATTTCCCTTCCCATCTTTTAAATCCATTCTAGGGGTTTGTGCGTCCAATTATTCCTGATTGCCTTTGAGAAAGTAATGGCGAGCCACCACCTTCAAACACTGTAGTCCACAAGATGTGGGTACACGGGCAGCGTTGTAGGGGTGCGGGTAGACGGGCAGTGTTGTAGGGGTGCGGGTAGACGGGCAGCGTTGTAGGGGTGCGGGTACACGGGCAGCGTTGTAGGGGTGCGGGTACATCTGCAACGGCAGTATTCCAGGATTTTCATGCTGACCTTTCTACCTTTGACTTTCTTTAATGATCCAACCACATGCAAGACAGAGTTTCCTGCCAGAACTCGCTTTACTTGTGGCTTCTCCTATGTCCAACGACCTTTCCTTAAACTTAAATTATGACATTCTAGGTCATGCCAATATCTTTGTTAGCACTGCAAGATGCTGGAGCACTTAAGCTAATATGTTGTGAAGTATGAGAGGCATGACAAAATCATCTTCAAGAATCTAAGGGAAAATGATTTACAATGCATTCTTCAGACGGATGGGTCTGGGATGGGTGACAAATCTATTAAAGGGACTTTAGATGTATAATGTCCTAAATTGGATTGTAATAAACTCAGATTTTTGCTGGATGATGACAGCGACTGTCCAATGCCTTCTACAGATTCTCACACACACAGAGGGGGAATGTTGGCTGTTTCCTTCAGTTTAGACAGCTGCCTGAGCTTGGCTGTTGCAGCACCTGGCTAGATCCTCTGCTGTTGGCTGTGAGCAGCTTTGGCCTACTGGCAGAAACGCACTAATGAAAATGTTTGCAAGTGGCTGAGCACCTTTTAAACAACACAGCTGTGCACATGCCATCTTGCATTAGTTCGCATCTAACATGGCACAAGTGTGTTGTAGGCGACCTGTGAATTATCATCCGCCTGATCTTGCTCTGCCCTACTGCAAATGTACTTTCTCTTTGCTGGATAAAGGGTGCTTGAAAAGCTGCTGGCATGACTTGCTGCTTTTATCTCACGGAATGAGAGAGCAGTTGAACATTGGTCCACCCGTTCTATTGTGGAGACTACTCGTGCACAAAGGCACGTATGCTTAACTGATGTTGTTGAACCTTTTTCTTATCCACTGCCAAGTACGTTGGATCTAAGGGTGTTGTATTTCACGTGCAGGAATGCTGTGATAGACATTGTCTCACTACCTATTGCTTAGCCTGCCAGTTTCCACTCATTGACAGGGGAAAAGTTTTTTGTATTTGGGTAGAATGTTCACAAGTACTGCTGAGCAGACCCTCCACGGATGCAATTGGGGCGAAACATCCCCGTTCCTGATCCACCCAGTGACAACTGCTGACAGCTGTACGAAAGGAGAGAGTAATTCCTTTCATACACAGATCTGTGTTCTTATCACATTCTCCAGATTGCACAGAACCTTAGTCTGCATGAAATCATAGAATCCCACCAGACAGAAGGAAGCCTTCAGGTGCATCGAGTCTGCACCGACCACAATCCCATTCAGACCCTTACCCCCATAAGTCCATGCACTTACCCTAGCTCATCCCCCTGACACTAAGGAGCAATTTAGACAATCCACCTAACCCTTTGGATTGAGGGAGGAAACTGGAGCACCTGGAAGAAACCCACACAGACAGAGGACGAATATGCAAACTCCACACAGACAGTGACCCAAACTGGGAATCAAATCCAGATTCCTGGTGCTGTGAGGCAGCCATGCTGATCACTGTGCCATCGTGCCACCCATTGGATGGGGTTCCCTTCTCCTCCTGAGAACAGATGCCTCTTTCAATATCTCATCCCCACTTCGTTCTCCTTCTGCTTCCCTTTCAGCCCAGAGCCAATAGACTATGCTATGTCCTGATGCTTAATTTGAATACTCCACTACCTCCCTAACAGTTTGCCTGCTGGCCTTGCACTAATTTAAAATGCATTTGGCCTGTTTTATTATGTAGCTCTGCCCAAAATTTAGCTGCAGTGAAGGTCCCCCCCCCGCCCCAACCACCAATTTTGCTTGGGTATGTTTACTTTAAAACCAGCTGCTCCTTTGACAATTTCAGTTCAAAATTTGTCAATGCGCTTATGCTCTTCAGTTGAAAAATGTTGCCTTGGAGATGTTAAACAATCAAAAAGAAGTATGCGTAGAGCCCAGTGGACTATATTCTTCTTTGCCTGCCTGTTTGGAAAAGCTGTTGCTGGTTATATTTAGAAAAGCCGCAATAGATTAGGCTTGACTCTTTCCCTGATCTTCCTTTATGAATGAGAGAAAAGCACTTGCCTTGAATAACTGGAACCCTTCAGGAATCAATAACTTGAATGGGTTAGGTGATTAATTGGGTAAAATGCTGAATGGATGGGTAAGTAAGCATTTCCCCCCATGTGCAATCTGTAGTTGTACATTGATTTGTACATGCTAAAGGTAGTGATAAATGCACAACATCTGGGCAATAAGAGATGACAGCACTTTCATGAGTGAGTTTGCAGCTCATAATTGATAGCTGCATATTGTGCACAGAGATTATGTCTGATAGAATTTTAAGTACCTTCTACAGTGGCTCTCTAAACTCAGGTTGAGCCAGACGTTTTAGAGCTGACACTCAATTAACATGTTCAGTTCCACGGAATACCTGCTATTGTAATAGGCTCATTGATTTGCAATTCAAATGAGCAAAGTGAAATTAGTTGAAATTCTGAACTCATAATACCACAACTTTACAAATGCTTTACCCAATTTTTAAATATGCGCCATTTGTTTCATGATTTTTAAAATTTGTTGAGAAGGAATAGACTTAAGAGCAAAGAATAATACAGGGCAGGACCAGGCCCTTCGGCCCACCAAGTCTGTGTTGACACAGATGCCTCTAATCTAATATTTTCTTGCCTCTATGTGACCTATATCCCTCTATTCCCTGTCTATTCATGTAGCTATCCAGATGGCGATTGAACATTGTTATAGAATTTGCTTCCATCACCACCTCTGGCAGCATGTTCCAGGTATTCATCAAAAACTTTCCCCTTACATCTCTTTTAAACTTCCCCCTCTCACTTTCAACTTACGTCCCCGAGTAATTGACCCTTCGAACCTGAGAAAAAGACTCTGATGTCAATCTATCCAAGCCTGCCATAACCACGTAAATCTCTATCAGGTCTCCCTCATCCTCCAATCTCCAATGAAAATAATCTGATTTGTTTAACCTTTGTTTGAAGTCCATATCCTCCAAATCCAGAGAACATCCTGGTAAATTTCTTCTGCACTCTTTCCAATGCATCAATACCCTATCCGGTAGTAGGGCGATCAGAATTATACACAACACTCCAAGTATGGCTCAGCAAAGTTTTATACAACTGCAACATGATTTTCCAATTCCTATACTCAAAGCCCTGACTAATGAAGGCCAGCATGCCAAACACCTTCTTGACCACCTTATCTACCTGAGTTACCATCTTCAGTAAACTGGATCTGCATGCCTAGATCCCTCTACGCTAATATTTCTAAGGACTCTACCATTTATTGTATATACTTCCCTTCAGTACTAGACCTTCCAAATTACATTACCAGACATTTGCCTGGGTTATATTCCATCTGCCATCTTTTGGCCCAGGTGCCCAGCTGATTATATCCTGCTGAATCTTCTGACAACCCTCGTCATTATTGGCTACTTCCCCAATTTATATATTATCTGCAAATTTACTAATCAAACCATGTACATTTTTTTCCAAATCATTTATATATTACAAACAAGCAGAGACCCCAGCGTTGATCCTTGTGGAATAATGTTTGTCACAGACCTCTAGTTAAAAAAAGTACCCTTTCACTGCTATTTTCTGCTTTCTATGCCCAAGACATCAGTGATAGTGAATAGGGCTTTTTATAGGCAGCACGGTGGCACAGTGGTAGCAGTGCTGCCTCACAGCCTCAGAGATCCCTGGCTTGAGTCACTATCTGTGTGGAGTTTGCATCTTTTTCATGTATCTGCATGGGTTTCCTCTGGGCGTATCGCTTTCCTCCCACAATTCAAAGAGGGAGAGATTAGGTGAATTGGCCATGCTAAATTACCAGTTAATGTCCCAAGATATGTAGGTTAGGAGGTATTAGTGGGGTAAATACGTGAAGTGACAAGGATAAGGCCTGCGTAAGATGCTGTGTTGGAGAATTGTTGCAGACTCAATGGGCTGAATGGCCTCCTTCTGCATGTAGGGATGCCATGATGATCATGCAAGAGAGCTTTTAATGATTTGTTGAGGAGTTTAAGTCTAGAGGAAGGCATGGATGAAGGGTAATGAGAACACTTGAGGATAAGGTAGGGATGAAGTCAGGAAATGCAGATGTGACAAAGATATAGGGTTAAAATTGCAGTTTTGGGTGAAGAGAATGCTGAGGTGCAGTCTGGTTGAGAATGAGCGAGGAAATTAATTGGAGGTGCACAAGAAAGGAGTTCCAGGAGTGGAATTGAACACAAGAGCATGAGTTTTTGATAGGGTTTGAATTGATAGCTTCAGTCTTTGTTACATTCAGTTATAGCAGTTCTGACTCGTAATGATTTAATGTCACAGAATCTAAAAGCACGGAGATGACAACAGTTATTTTCATGAACCACTGAAATTTGGACAAATGAAGGAGCTATGTCAACATTTTCAACTTGGGCAATAGGCTGCCATGTAACAGTATATTTTCTTCAAATTCCATCAAGGTTTTTGGAACTTTCTGTGGTCAGACACCTGCCTGAAATGGAGATTGTGAGAATCGGACCAGACTTGGAATCATAGAAGTTTACAGCATGGAAACAGGCCCTTCGGCCCAACTTGCCCGTGCCATCCTTTTTTAAACCACTAAGCTAATCCCAATTGCCCATGTTTGGTCCACACCCCTCTATACCCATCTTCCCATGTAACTGTCTAAATGATTTTTAAAAGACAAAGTTCTACTGGCCTCTATTACTACCTCTGGCAGCTTGTTCCAGACATTCACCATTGTCTCTGTGAAAAAAATGCCCCTTTGGAGACTTTTATATCTCTCTCCTCTCACCTTAAACCTATACCCTCTCATTTTAGACTCACCTACTTTTGGGAAAAGATATTGACTATCTAGCTGCTTCTGTTTATTGTATAGACCTCAATAAGAACACCTCCCAGCCTTCTACGCTCCAGAGAAAAAAGTCCCCAATCTGTCCAGGCTCTCCTTATAACATAAGCCATCAAGTCCCAGTAGTATCTTAGTAAATCTTTTGCTTTTTTTTGTGTTGAAGTGGCCAAGAGCACTTAATTGTAAAGTCAACAAGTTAAGACTTCATTAAGTTTACAACCAAGATCGTCAGTGTTTTTGTTTCATTGCGTGATGATTGCATGTGAAATAGTTAGTATAATTTGGAACAGTTTGTGTGTGTGATTACTAAACTGTCAAAGAATTGAGGCTATGAGTAAAACAGTCCAAAAATACATGATCAGTGTTCGTACAACGTGCACATTTTACAGAGCAGTGTGCTTTAATCAAAACCTCAAGCATGATTTTATCCATGAATAATTGTTTCTTAAAATATTGGAGAAAAAAAAATCACACTCCAGTAGTTTGGCTGCCCAATAATAAGAAGAAAATAAGTAATTTCCGTTTATGTTGCATCTTTAACATAGAAAAGCAGCTGAAAACTCTGGCTAGCCCCAAAGGTGTTAGCAAGTTTGTAAAAGCAAGCAATATTTGTTAATGGTTGGGAGATTTGAAGATGGATGGTGACATATTGTCCCTGACAGCACCTCTTGGGTAGCAAGAACTTTTGATTAAATGATTTTCAGAAGCTGATTTTGATGCTTTAGAAATAACACAAAAAACAGAAGCAGGTCCCAATGCTCTACAGCTTGATTAGACTGGCACTGATCTTTCAGCACAATCCCACATCCATTAGGGTAATCCCTTCCTAAAGCTGGAGCATATTGGTAGGGTGATAGAAATAGAATCTCTATAGTGCAAAAGAAGGCTATTCAGTCCATTGAGTCCACACCAACCACAATCCAACCAAAACCATATCCCCTTAACCCCCTGTATTTACCCTGCTAATCCCTGCCACTAAGGGGCAATTTAACATGGCCAGTAAATTTAATCCGCACAGCTTTGGACTTTGGGAAGAAACTGGAGCACCTGGAGAAAATCCACAAAGTCACAGGGAGAAGGTGCAGACTCCCCACAGACAGTGACCCAAGAACTCAGATCCCTGGCACTATGAGACAGCAGTGCTAACCATTATGCTGGCATGCTATCCCACGGTGTTAAATGATTACTTCACATCTGTCTTTACTAAGAAGAAGGAAGATGTTAGTATGGAATTTGGGGAGAGAGGAAGATTACTGAACAGTTTAATTTAGGAAGTGAGGAGATGTTGGAGATTGTGGTGGTCTTAAAAATGGACGAATGAGTTCTTTCCCAGGTTGTTGTGTGAGACAAGGCAGGAGATTGTAGGGGTTCTGACCCAAATTTTTAATTCCTCCCTGAGCATAGGGGAGATGCTAGAGGATTAGAGAATAGCTAATGTGGTTCCACTTTTCACGAAGGCTGGTAAAGATAAACCAGAGAATTGCAGGCCAGTGAATCTCACATCAGTGGTAGGGAAACCGTTGGAAAAAATTGTGAAGGAGGGAACTAATCTCCATTTAGAGAGGCAAGGTTTGATCTGGAGTAGTCAGCATGACTATGCCAGAGGAAGTCTCTTAAAAGACCCCAGCGAGTTCGCCTCTATCACCAAGGTCAGCAACCAATTCCACTCATGCACTGCCCTCTGAGTGAAAAACTTACCCCTGACATCTCCTCTGCTGAGGTTTCCAACCGTTTCTGTTTTTGTTTCAGATTCCAGCATCCGCAGTGTTTTGCTTCAGAACTTGTGCTTGCAGGTGGCTGCTGTGGGCTATCCTGACTTGGAGTGGAGGTGGGAAGGTGGCAAGCGCACTCCCCATTAAAATACCCTCCTCACCTCCAAACAGGTCACGTGGGGGGACACATAAAATACCATAGTGTGTGAACATGACCCGAACGTCCTCTCAAACCTCACTGTCATGAATTGATATGTAATGCTAGAAGCTTCATTTTGTAATGCTAGAAGCTTCATTTGTAAATTTATAGTAATGTTGTACATCAGGAATGAAGTTGAAAGAATTCAGATGTAAAGGATGAGGTGTAAGTAAACGACAGTGTGTTAAGATAATTCAGCCCCTATTTACAAATCATTCATGATTTCTAAGTTACGCTGCTGTGAAATTGAGCAACAGAGAAGTAGGGTTAGTAACAATGCAGGAGTTACCCCACAGTCTATTCAGAGATGTTGGAAGACGCCAACTGAAGCACCACAGCATCCCTAGTGGTGGCAGGTGGTATGCACTGTAGGAATTTCTAATGGAGAGTTAATACTGGAAATGAACACTGATGCAAGATTTTTGATGTATTGAGGCTTAAAATTTGCAGCTGTAACAAAAAGCAATGACAGATAGTGTGATTCAGTTGAATGATCACATATTATAAAAAAAAACACTTAACTAAACCATTTTTCTCCCCTCCTGTAACCACCCCTAAAAATATTGAAGTGAAAGAAGATTGAAAGCAAGCAAGGAAATGGCACAGAATTTAGAAGATCCCGTTGAAACTGGAATCTGTGCTGTAAAGATGGTCAATGACAATGTGGGGTTCATTGACAAACACCATGCGGTTAAAGCAATATATACAAATTTGGATAATAGAGCATATCTGATATTGCCAACATTTCACTATGTTAAGATAAATGCGATTGTCCCTGTGTCCTCCCTAATTAGATGCTGAGTAAGTCTGCCATTGAATATATAGGAGGCTACCATTCAGTTTTATTCTGAACTATATTTTATTGAAGTCACTTTGGCACCCTAGCTCTCTTTATACGGTGAATAGATAATGGCCTCAGGATGTCAACATTAATTAAAATGTATTCTTCCTTCACTGAACAACAGTTAACCACAATTTATTCAAAACTGATTGTGTACACAGTTTATAGTTGTCAGCTCTCAGTTGCTAAAAAGCTGTGATGGAAGCTAAAGTATGAAAAAGTAGAGCAACGACTGGCACCGATCATAGAACGGAAGAGATTTACACAAGAAGGTCATCAAGCCCAATGTGTGTATGCTGTCTCCTTGAGAGTGTTCATCCAACCTCCCTATGAGTTTGTCATCCTCCAGCTATTTATCCATCTAAATTAATTAATGGAACCTGCTTCTACCGCCTTTTCTGGTCATGTTCTGACAACTTAGCACAGTGGTTAGCATGGCTGCCTCACAGCGTTAGGGACCTGGGTTCGATTCCTGCTTGGGTCACTGTCTGTGTGGAGTTTGCACCTTCTCCCTGTGTCTGCATGGGTTTCCTCCCTCAGTTTGAAAGACATGCTAATTAGTTGCATTGTCTATGCAAAATTTCCCCTCCGTGTACCTGAACAGGCACCGGAGTGTGGTAACTGGGGAATTTTCACAGTAACTTCACTGCAGTGTAAGCCTACTTGTGACTAATAAATAAACTTTGAACACTAAACTCAATGAGTGAAAATTGCTCTTCCCGTTTCCGCTATAGATCCTTTGCCAATGATTCTGAAGCACTGACCTTGTATCAACCCACCCACTACCAGAATCATTTTTCTCTATTTATTCTGTTGAAGCCAGTCATCATCTTGACATTTCCATTAGATCAATTCGTAACCTGCCAAGAAGAGTAGATTTTACTTCCCCAACCTTTCCTCATAAATGAAGTGCCTCATTTATGGGGGCATTCTGACAAATAATGTTTCCTGTCAATTTTTTCTGAGTGCATAGGAAGAATCGTAGAATCCTCCAGTGCAGAAGGAAGCCATTTGGCCTATTGAGTCTGCACCAACTACAATCCCAGTCAGACTCTATCCCCATAACCCCATGCATTACCCTAGCTGGTGCCCCTGACACTAAGGGGCAATTTAGCATGGCCAATCCACCTAACCCGCACATTTTTGTATGTATGTGGCTCCCTTTGAATTCTTTATTTGCACATTCCTTTACTTTTATTTCATCTGGTCATACTTGTGGTAAATTAAAGGGACTGACCTGTCCATGGCCTGTGTAGGGATCTTTGGGCTCTTGCACATTTGGGCAGCTTTGATGGTAAATCTCCTCAATGTCTTAACAGCTTCTTGAAATATGGTAACCAGAATTCTCTGGAGTGTTCTAACTGAGGCTTCTATATTCTATTCCTCAATAAATCCAAGTAACCCAGATGCTTTTTTTTAACCACTTTCTCAACTTCTACCTTAAAGGATTTTCACGTCTGGACAGCAACTCGACTGCCTCTATGGCAACCAGTTGGCATCAATTCACACTTCTCCATATTGAACTCCATCTGCTAGGCTTCATCTTGAAGATATCCTTGTCATGATCTCACACTTTGCCAAGTTTTGTGTCATCTGCAGTCTTTATAATACAGTTCCATTTATTTAAAAAAAAAAATGAAAGGGTTATGGAGCCACGGTCGATCCTTGAGGAATAACACTGCCAATCACCTTCCAGTCTGAAGAATATCTAACCACCATCATGCTTTCCTGCATTAGCTGGATGAATACTAACATCATCAGAGAATTTTATGAAGTTAGTCAGACACAACCTGCCATTAACAAACCCTGGCTTGATGGATCGTAACTTTTATTTCTTCTTTTAGAGACACTGATAAAGTCACAGGACTGCTGATTAACTTTTAGCAGAAGAATAAAACACTTATTAAATGTGAAAAAATTAACTATAATGCACTATTCCCACACCCCAGTGATACTTTTACAGATATACACAGATTGGTAAAAATAGCATGAATTACAAAATCTATCTGATGCTCTAAGGCTGTCAGTAAATTGCACATGTAAACCAACATGAGAAGTGTAGCCAGGTGCACCATACTCTGAAACAAAGTGAATGAAGACTCCCAAACAACTTACGTGGCTTTCTCATTGTGAAATGTTTGTTACTGAGATTCAGCTGATCTCACTGGAACCCTGACTTTTACATTAGGGTCTCTGAATTCCACTCTCAGAGATCAGACTTGGAATCTTTTCCCAGACAATGCCGATGCTCGGATGCAATCACCAAGAATCCATATCTTCAGATTTCAGCCTCTCCTTCTGGCGTTCCTCTAACCTGGAACACAACATATATTCATACTTCCATGCAGTTCCTCAGTTACCAAACCACACTAACACAACACCACTGCCTGCCAGGTTGTATTATGGTGTCACCAACCTTATGATTATTTCAGATGTCTGGCGTCACACTACATGACATCTCCAGACCTGCATCTTGCAACTCTGTCTTTAACTGGAAGCCCCATTCTTTCACTTCTGTGTACAGTAGCCTGTTCAGATTCTGGTTCTTTGTCCCTGTTATGTCAGTCTTCCTCTTTGCATTCCTTGGTTTCTGACTGATCTTTATCTTGCTTTCTGACACTTACTTTACTGTCATGCCTGGAATTGCAGCCTCTTGTATATTGAGTTACCCGGTTCCAACTGAAAACAACTGCTTCAACTTTTCAGTAAGATCCACTGGTTGGCAAGCAAAAACTTCATTTTTTTAACCTCTAATTGTTTAATCATCAGCCTAATTACTATGAAGGAAAACATAAAGTGAAATTAAAATCTATAAACATGTAGGCACCTTTGCTTATCATGATGTTAACTGAAATTTGAACCCTTCCCTAGCATACAAATGCAAAAATACAAATTATGCTTAAATCTAACCTTATACCCTATTTTGTAGCATCCACAAAACAAATATAAATTGTTTAAGCTAACTCTATTTTCTAACAAATAACAAAACTGCAAGATTGAAAGTTATAGAAAAAAATTGTCGAGGTGGAATGTGAATGAGTCTATAACTGCTGTCTGACTGCAACTTGAAGGGATATGAAAAAGAAATTAGAAAAAGCTAAGTTATATCATAATGATATCGGACTGTAAATAGAGCTTTAAATTAATTTGGTGGGGGGGCGGGTGGGGGAGGGTGGAAGGGTAGGGGAAATTACTACTCCTGGAGTAAAGGAAAAGGTACGGGTGCATGTGAATGTTGAGGATGATCTGCATATTAGAGTAGTAGGGGGCATGGGAGAGCCTAGTAGTATTTCAGCAAATAAAGTCCAGGCGAATGCTGGTATAAAGGCACTTTATCTGAATGCACGAAGCTTTCACAACAAAGTGGATGAGCTAATGGCGCAAATTGGCGCAAATGGATATGATCTAGTGGCTGTCACGGAAACGTGGTTGCAGGGGGACAAGGACTGGGAGCTGAATGTCCATGGCTATCAGGTGTTTAGGAAGGATAGACAGGAGGAAAAAGAGGGTGGATAGTGTCAGGGCGGTGGTAAGAGAAGATATAGACCCCAAAGAGCAAAATGTGGAATCGATGTGGGTGGAGATAAAGAATAAGAAGGGGAGAAAGACGCTGGTGGGTGTGGTCTATAGGCCCCCTAATAACAACTTTGAGGTGGGGAGGGCTATAAACAAACAAATAAGAGATGTGTGCAGAAATGGGATGGTGTTAGTAATGGGTGATTTCAATCTGCACGTTGACTGGGCGACGCAAGTCGGACACAGCGGGCTGGAGGAAGAGTTTTTGGAATGCTGTGGGGATGGGTTCCTTGAACAGTATGTTACAGAACTGATGAGAGAGCGAGCAATCTTGGATCTGGTACTATGTAATGAGGCAGGTAGAATTAGGGATATTCATGTGAGGGATCCTCTAGGGACGAGTGATGATAGTATGGTATAATTTATGATGCAGATGGAGGATGAGGTAGTAGCGTCCCAGACCTGTGTACTACGTTTGAACAGAGGGGACTATGATAGGATGAGAGAGGAATTGGCGACAGGATTGGAGAAGTGCTCTGGTTGGTAGGACGGCTGAGGAACAGTGGGGGATTTTTAAAGAGATCTTTTTTGGTACTCAGCAAAAATATATTCCAATGGTGAAGAAGGACTGTAGGAGAAGGGAAAATCAGCCATGGTTCTCCAAGGAAATTAAGGAGGGTATTAAATCAAAAGCTGAGGCATTCAGAACGGCTAAAAATAGGGGGCGATCGGAGGATTGGGAAAGTTTCAACCAACAGCAAAGAGTGACTAAAAAGGTGATTAAAAAAGGAAAGATGGAATATGAGGCTAAACTAGCTCGAAACATCAAAAAGGGTAGTAAGAGTTTTTATAAATATATAAAGAATAGGAGAATGGCCAGAGTTAATGTAGGACCCTTGGAGGATGACAGGGGTGGTTTAATGGTGGATGATAGGGATATGGTGGAGGCCTTGAATAAGATTTTTGTGTCGGTCTTGCCTGAAATTAAGGATAGAAGGGTGGTAGGAGATGAGATCCTTGATGAGATTACAGTCACTAGAGAGTTGGTATTGATAGACTAATGGGGCTGAGGGCAGATAAGTCCCCGGGACCAGATGGAATGCCTCTCAGGGTCCTCAAGGAGACGATAGCAGATGCCCTGGTAATTATCTTTCAGAATTCGCTGGACTCCGGGAAAGTGCTGTAAGATTGGAAAACGGCTAATGTTACGCCACTGTTTAAAAAAGGTAGAAGACAGAAGGCAGGGAATTATAGGCCGGTTAGTTTAATGTCTGTAGTAGGAAAAATGCTTGAATCTGTCATCAAAGTGGAAATAACGAGGCACCTGGATACGAACTGTTTGATCAGGCAGACGCAGCACGGATTCATTAAGGGGAAGTCGGGCTTGACGAATTTATTGAAGTTCAATGAGGAAGTGACTAGTGCGGTAGATGGAGGGGAACTGGTGGATGTGGTGTTTTTGAATTTCCGAAAAGCGTTTGATAAGGCGCCTCACAAAAGATTGCTGCAGAAGATTAAGGTGCAGGGAGTCGGGGGTAGACTGTACAGAGGATTGGTCCTCTAATAGGAAGCAGAGGGTAGGTATTAATGGGTGCTATTCTGATTGGCAGCTGGTGAGTAGTGGAGTGCCCCAAGGTTCGGTGCTGGGGCCTCAACTATTTACCTTTTACATAAATGATCTGGAGGAAGGGGCTGAGTGCAGGGTGACGAAATTTGCTGATGACATGAAGATGAGTGGAAAAGCAAATTGTGTGGAGGGTGTGGAAAGTCTGCAGAGGGATCTGGATAGGTTGAGTGAGTGGGTGACGACCTGGCAGATGGAGTATAATGTTAGCAAGTGTGAGGTTATCCAGTTGGATTTGTAGTCTGGCACATTTGTGTGGATTGGAAACTACATATATTAATACACGGGGCCCAGTTCTTTGCAACATATACACACAGTACGCCTGTTGCAGCTAAACAAAATAATGGTAGGAAGGATTACTATTTAAATGGAGAAAAGCTGCAGCACGCGGTAGTGCAGAGGGACCTGGGGGTCCTTGTGCACGAATCGCAAAAACACAGTATGCAGGTGCAGCAGGTGATTAAGAAGGTGAATGCAATGTTGGCCTTTATAGTTAGGGGGATAGAATATAAAAGTAGGGAGGTTCTGTTGCAGTTGCATAGGGTGCTGATGAGGCCACAGCTGGAGTACTGTGTGCAGTTTTAGTCGCCGCATTTGAGTAAGGATATATTGGCCTTGGAGGGGGTGCAACGAAGGTTTATTAGGCTGATACCGGAGATGAGAGTGTTGGATTATGAGGAGAGACTGAATAGGCTAGGTTTGTACTCTTTGAAGTTTAGAAGGCTGAGAGGGGATCTTATAGAGATGTATAAGATAATGAAGGGGATGGATAGGGTAGAAGTTGAGAGACTCTCCCCACTTAGCAAAGATAGCAGGACTAAAGGGCACAGCCTCAAGATTAGGGGGGCGCGGTTCAGATCAGAGTTGCGGAAGGGTTTCTTCAAGCAAAGGGCGGTGAATCTTTGGAATTCTCTGCCTGGTGAGGTGGTGGAGGCTTCTTCGCTGAATATGTTCAAGTCAAGAGAGGATAGATTTTTGATTGACAAGGGAATTAAGGGTTATGGGGAGAAAGCAGGAAAGTGGTACTGAACCACTACAGATCAGCCATGATCTTATTGAATGGTGGGGCATTCTCGAGGGGCTGGATGGCCTACTCCTGCTCCTATTTCTTATGTTCTTATGTTAGAGAATTTGTACGAATTCTAGACCTGGTACTGGATGCAGTGACTACATCACATTGATGGGAGATTTATGAATATTTAAAGTTTAAGGTTTATTTCTTAGTGTCACAAGTAGCCCTATATTAACACTGCAGTGATGTTACTGTGAAAATCCCCTAGTTGCCACACTGCAGCGCCTGTGTGCTGAGGAAAAATTTAGCATGGCAATCCACCTAATCAGTATATCTTTTGGACTGTGGGAGGAAACTGGAGCACCCGGAGAAATCCATGCAGGCATGAGGAGTATGTGCAGACTCCGCACAGACAGTGACCTGAGCCGGGAATTGAACCCAGGAGCCAGTGAGGCAACGTTGCTGGTCCGTTTGATCAATAGTCAGTGGTTGGATGTCACTCAAGTTCAGTCCAATTATATACAATTAAGTCCAATTTATGATCGCCAGTTGGATTTGTAGTCTGGCACATTTGTGTGTATTGGAAACTACACATATTAATACACAGGGCCCAGTTCTTTGCAGCATATACACACAGTATGCCCGTTGCAGCTAAACAAAATAAGTGACAGCAATTCACTGGTTCTTCCTCAGGGCAATTCCTTAATCAATCAAACTTGAGCTGCCTGCTTTGAATTTTAAAACAATGCTTGGTCAGTAACTGTCAGTCACTATTAACTAGTGCCTTCTCCATGGCAATGCCGCTGTCAATCCAAGTCCACTTGCCAACCAATCAAATGCAAATACCTTTAAGAATTGTGTCCATTTAATTGAACTAATAAGCTTGAAATATACTCAGATCTTCTCCAGCTCCAATGCTGTAACTTAGGCATGTGGCACGTTTGCCTTCATCAGTTGGGGGCATTGAGTGCAACACTTGGCAAATCACGTTGCAGCTACGTAAAACCTCGGTCAGGCCACGTTTGGAGAATTGCTTGCAGTTCTGGTCATGGAAGAACGTGGAAGCTTTGGAGACAGCACAAAGAAGGTTCACCAGGATGTTGCCTGGTCTCGAGGTGGTTGACTTTGAGAATAGGTTGAAAAAACAAGGAAGGACTGTTTTCACTGGAAAGACAGAGGGAAGATTTGATAAGAGTTCTACAAAATTATGAGATGTATTGGGAGAATAATTTCACTGATGTTGCCACTTCACCTGTGACTTTAAGCTCCAGATACCGAAGCTGCTCAATCATTAGCACTAATTTGTAGGCCTCGCTCAGGTCCACAAAATTATAAGAGGCATAGAAGGGTGAATAGTCAGGGGCTTTTTCCTAGGTGGAAAGTTCAATTACGAAGGGGTACAAGTTCGAGGTGAGAGGGGAAAAGTTTTTAAGGGAGATGTGCAGACAACATTATTCATGCAGAGAGTGGTGAGTGCCAGGAATACATTGCCAGAGGAGGTGGTGGAAACACATTAGCAACGTTTAAAAGGGAAGGAATATGGACTGAGTAAGGGTAGAAGCTTTTCTTTATTTTAACTAGGGCATCATGATGGGCACAGGCTTGGAGGGCCAGTGGATCTACTTCTGTGCTGTACTTTACTTTGTTTTTTTGCTTTGTTCACCTGAAGTATGGTGGAAACCTATTTACTGGATTCTGAAGTAACACTGTACTGAAATGAGAGGCAGGTTTATTTTCCCTTTACCATGTGGTTCTTAGTTGCTGTTGTGAAGATAGTAAGAAAAGCTAAGGAGAGTTTCCACTACCCGTTACTTTGTTTCAGCGATGGCGAACAACTCATCCTTGACCAGAGGAGATACGGGAGTGAATACAGAGGAATGCATATCCTCCAGGGATGCATATGAAGTGAAATGAAAGTGCAGTTAAGTTTGTCGGTTTGCAAAAGCCTCTTTATACTATGTTTAGGTAGATTGCTCCCACACCCTGTATGGTCACTGAGTTCTCGAGAACCATATTAAGCACATTAATATTGACTGCTTTATCTCTTTGTTCTTGGAACTGTTTCTCAGGAGTGGAGCACTTGTAGTGATAAATCATCCTTGACACCATGTTGCATAACTGGCTGCTTTTATTCTCCAGGTGACTTGCAAATGCCTGCGCTGGAAAAGCAATAATAAATGAGATGGATGTTTCAGCCGGGATTTGGCAGTACAGCACTTTAGTTGCAATTTGGCAAGCTGAAAACGTTGACTTCAGTTGCTCCATCCCTCCAAATATATTCTATACTAACATAAAAATATTAAGCTCACATATCTAATAGACCACAGAGAAGGATTTTTTTTTAGTTTGCTCATTTTGCTTAACAGTAAACATGAAAATTAAAGGTGCTGCTTGTTCCATTTGGTTAGCCCCCTGGCCTTTAACTAGACTGGGCTTGGATTGAACGAGAGTGAAGGGGTAAAAGAAGCTGTGATCTGCGGGCTTCCTGTGTCTAACCAGTTTGTTGTCCTTGTGGAATGGCTTACAGCACAGAAACTGGCAGCCTCTATCAAATTGGCTAGTGTATACCAAAAAATATGCAAGATGGAGGTAGGATTGAGGAAACTTTAAAGAGAGGTGGAAACTTAAGAGTTTTGTTTAAATACCATATTTCGTATTGTTTCAATGTCCCAAAACACTTGACAAACAATGAAGTATTTTTAAAATGGGGAGATGATGGCTGAGTAGTATTATTGTTAGGCTGTTATTCCAGACAATTCAGCTAAATGTGTTGGGGACTTGGGTTCAAATCCCACCGTGGCAGATGGTAGAATTTGAATTCAATTTTAAAAGATCTGGAATTAAGAATCTACTGATGACCACGAAACCATTATCAATTGTCAGAAAAACTCCACTTGATTCACTAATGCTCTTTAGAGAAGGAAATCTGCCATCCTTACTTGATCTGGCCTATATGTGACTCCAGAATCACAATAACGTGGTTAACTCTCAACTGCCCTTCAAGGGCAATTAGCGATGGGCAATAAATGCTGGTCAACCAGTGATGCTCATATCCCATGAATGAATAAAAAGAAATGTAATGTAAGAAATATGATCACTAATTTGAATAAAATAAACTCTCAGAAACGTGAATGTGAAAATACTGTGATGATATTATTTATAAGGGGGCTCTTTTAAGATTCAGGTTTTTTTTTTACAGGCATTCAGTATATCTGACAAGAATACAGCTCAGATGCTGGGAAAGCAGAATAATTACTCATTTTAGACTTGTAGTGTTTATTCAGGAAGTGGTAATGAACTCTTGTTGAAAAAGGAAAGGTCCCTAGGTTTTGTTTTGGTTAAAGAAGTGGAATATGGGTTTATGTCTGTAAGGTCATATGATAATGTGGTTAATGGGAAGAACTAAGTATTTAGCAGGAAGAATACAGCTTTTGAATTCTGATTAGAGTTTGTTAAAAGTCAAAGATCTGCAAGCTGCTCTCCATAAAATCTCTCTGAAAGTTTCAAGATTGATGGCACCTCTTACAGCAAATATAGTTGCTAACTGGAATTAAAGTCAGTCTGTAAGAAGAATGCTGTTTATTTGGAACTGAAACCATGATATATTAGAAATTAGACTTTTTTCATGTTTAAATATTGTTCTGTGGAAAAAGTTAAACAGCTCCATTTGTTCATGTTATAGTGTTATTGAATAAAGCTCATTTTACTATAAAGGATCCCTAATTTGTCGGCACAATTAGTCCAGGAGTGAAGGGTCCTAGTCTCACATTTATGCCAAAATGAAAAAATTGTTGGGGTATTGCCTGACTTCATAATGTGCTTTTGGGGTTTGGGTCAAGAGCCTTAATAAAAATTGGGGGCTCTTGTTAGGATTAAAAAGTATAATCCTTTAATTGTCTTGGGATTGTTGAGCTCAAAAGACAGTGTTAAGGAGCTGGTGCTTTCTTTCAGATGTTGCATTTGATAAGATTAAATAGGGAGCACCTTGTGATAATGGCTCTTTCAGTGGCTAAAGATTTTCTGGGTGTGGAAGAGGTCACACGGACTGATTTTAAAAAAGGTGGTTAAAGCAACGCTGTAGAATTTGGTGAACAAGCTGCAATTGACTGTACCTGAAAGGGTGAGGAAGGCAGAAATAGTTTCAGCAATAGCTCAGATTTATATTTGCCAGTAACATGGTCTGAAACATTAGAATTGGGTAGCTATCGTTTGCAAATAAGACAACTTGAATTAGAAGCAAAGGAAAGAGAGAGGCAAAGGCAGAGGAAAAAGAGAAAGCCTTTGAAACTGGAAATGCAAGAAGATTATCGAATGAAAATGGTGGCGACAAAGGTGGAATTTGAGCAAAGTGAGAAAGAATTAACCCATCTTAGTCAAAGGCCAAGTGGGGATATGTTTAAATATATTCAAGCACTGCCAAAGTTCGACGAGGAGGATGTAGGAGCCTTTTTCACTTAATTTGCGAAAGTAGCTGAAGAATTAAAATGGCTACAGATAATGTTGGTTCACAAAGTTGGTAGGTAGGACTACTGAGTTGTTTGATCCTCTATCAGAGGAGGCACTTTAAGTTTATTCGTTAGTGTTGCAAGTAGGCTTGTATTAACACTGCAATGAAGTCACTGTGAAAATCTCCTAGACGCCACACTCTGGTGCTCGTTCAAGTACACTGAAGAAGAATTTTGCGTGGCAAATGTGTTGAACTTGCATGTCTTTCCCACTGTAGAAGGAAACTGGAGCACCTGAAGGAAACCCATGCAGACACGGAAAAAACATGCAGACTCCACACAGACAGTGACCAAGCCTGGAATCAAACCAAGTCCCTGGCGCTAACCACTATACTACTGTACTGCCGTATCACCCCAGCCCTAACTCTAATGATTACAATGATGTTAGAAAAGCCACTTTCAGTGCATATGAGCTGGTGCCAGAAGTCGACAGATACAAGTTTGGAAATCTAAGGAAGGAACCAGGTCAAACATGTAAAAAATTTGAAAGAGTCAAACGAGTAGTTTTGATAGATGGATAAGAGCTTTGAAAATGGATCAAATGTATAACTTTCTTAGTGAAATGGCTTATTTGGAGGAATTTAAAAATTCACACCCCAACTGTGGAAGAGCAAAGAGTTTAAAACTGAGAGACTGGCAGCAGAAATGGCAGATTATGAATTAGTTCATAAATCGAAGTTTGGTTTTCAACATCGATTTCAACCTGTGAGGGATAGATATTCGGAAAAGACAAAATCCCAGGCTGGTCAAGGTAAAGGAAAATTGAAGGTGTTCTTATTGAAATATGTAAGATTCTAAGGGGGTTGGGGGGGTGCCTTGACATGTAAGTTGCTAAAAGGACATTTCCTTTGGGGGAATTTAGAACTCAGGGGCTCTCCCTTTTAAAATGGAGATGAAGAAGAATTCCTTTTCTCAGGGGTGGCACAGAGGCACAGTGGTTAGCACTGCTGCCTCACAGCGCCAGCGACCCGGGTTCAATTCTGGCCTTGGGCCATTGTCTGTGTGAAGTTTGCACATTCTCTCTGTGCCTACTTAGGTTTCCTCCAGGAACTCTCGTTTCCTCCCGCAGTCCAAAGATGTGCATGTTAGGTGGATTAGCCATGCTAAATTGCCCCTTAGTGTCAGAGAAACTAACTAAGGTAAATGCATGGAGTTATGGAGATAGGGCCTGAGTGGGATTGTGATCAGTGCAGACTTGATGGGCTGAATGGCTTCCTTTTGCACTGTAGAGATTTTGTGAAAAGAGAGCTCAGTGAAGATAGTAAGAACTGTTTGCTTTAAGTTAAAAAGGGAATGTATGAGGGAGGGAGATAAAAAGGAATAGATATTTTCATTATAATAATGTTGGGCACACCAAGTTGCAGTGTTGGTGGTGGCTTAAGAAAAGTAGTCGGAAGACAGATGTGTTGAAACAGGATAGGTCAGTAGAGTTTGTTAAATTGGCAAAGGAAATTGTGGTTGAAGCTGAAGAGGTGCAAAAGAATGGCTAGCCTGTTCAGGGTTGGTTGGTAAGTAGGTGTCAGAACATTTCAACAATTTTATTTGTGTGGATAAGGTTTACCCATCTGCACCGAGAAGTAGGTAAAGAACATAAGATTTTAAAAGACAAAGAAGCAAATCAATCTTTAATGATGAGAAATGAGATGATGTAAGTTTGGAAGGTGTATTTCCAGTAAAAGTGGTAATATGTGGAATTAGTGATGAAAGGCTAATCTGTTATGTAAGGTAAGATCGGACAGTCTGGCGAAAACTGGTAAAGTGGTGGTAATGGTAATAGAGAAATTACTTTTCTCAGAGGTGTAGTTTATCATGGGTAATGATACAGCTGAATCACAGGTGAAGGTGATGGCTACTGGGGTTGAAAAGCCAGTGGAAAATCAAACAACTGTTGCAGGAAGCATTTCCCGATTGTGTGATTACATGATCACAAAACCACAAACATAAGGAGGAGAAATCAGGAAATGAAGATAAGGAAGCTGAGATTCCATTATCAGAAACAATCTTTGACCAGATGGTTGATAAAGAACAAGAACAGGATGAAAAGGATATCTTTAGTTCAGGAAAATAGGCAGAGTTACAACAGAACGACACAGAGATAAAGCATTTGTCAGAAAGCACACACACAAGGAGAATCTGTGTCTACACCAGAGTGTTATTACCTTTAGAAATAATGTCTTACTGGGAAAGTGGAGATCTTATATACTCTGGAGGATGGAAAATTGGCAGAAATTCATCAAGTTACATTACCAGTGGGTTGTAAATAATGCATGAGGTTCCAGTAGGAGGTTGTTCAGGAGTAAGAAAAGCTACAAGATACAAAAAGGCCTTCGTTGACCTGGACTACATAAAGATGTTGAATTTTGTCGAACCTGTCACACATCAGAAATTAGGTTTTGATTTTGTTTTTTATTTGATTTATTATTGACATATATTAGCATACAGTGAAAAGTATTGTTTCTTATGCATTATACAGACAAAGCAGGCTGTTCATAGAGAAGGAAACGAGAGGGTGCAGAATGTAATGTTATAGTCATAGCTAGGGTATTGAGAAAGATCAACTTAGTGTGAGGTAGGTCCGTTCAAAAGTCTGATGGTAGCATGGAAAGAGCTGTTCTTGAGTCGGCTGGTCTGTGACCTCAGACTTTTTTTAGCTTTTTCGTAATGGATGAAGGTGGAAGAGAGAATGTCTGAGTGGTGCAGGCCTTAATTATGCTGGCTGCTTTGCTGAGGCAACAGGAAATGTAGACAGAGTGGATAGGAGGCTGGTTTGTGTGATGAATTGGGCTACATTCATGATCTTTTGTAATTTCTTCAAGTCTTGGGCAGAGCAGGAGCCATACCAAGCTGTGATACAACCAGAAAAAATGCTTTTTACAGTGCATCTGTAAAAGTTGGTGAGAGTCATAGCTGATATGCTAAAAGAACACCCTCAATCAGTAATCAAACCCTTAATATGCATTCTGGCAATTGAGAAACTTTTTAAGAGAATCCTAATTTGTTGTGCGGGACCCATGCCTAAAACAAATTGTATGAGTCAGTATTTGTTGACCATAATGGATGTGTTTACTAGATTTCTGGAAGCTAATCTATTATGTAAATTACAGCTAAAAAGATGGTAGAGGACATCTTTTTTAAACCAGTTGTGCTGCCCACAGAAATTCAATCAGATCAGCGAACCAATTTTATGTAAAAATTATTCATGCAAGTTATGAATAGATTTGGAATAAAGCAGTTTAAGTGGTCAACTGCATACCATCCAAAATTGCGTGGAACTCTAAAACGGTGGCATCAAACTTTAAAGACAATGTTGAGGGCTTACTGTCAATATTATCTAGAGGATTGGGATAAAGGAATTCCATTTGTACGCTTTTGCAATTAGCTAATGAATCAGCTAAATACAGTCCATTCAGATTAATTTTTCTTCATGAGATATGAAACCACTTAAATTGATCTAGGAAAAATTGATGGATCACTGTTCTGAGACCACATTGTTGCACTATCTGTCAAACTTTAGGGAGAGGTTAACTAGGGTTGGTGAGATGGCTAGACAGTATTTACAAGTGGCATAATATGTGATGAAACAAGAAGTAGGTAAGTGATCAAAAAGTTGTAGTTTTGTTAGTGGGGAGAAAGTATTAGTACTATTACCAGTGGAAGGTGAATCTTTAAAAGCAAGGTTTAGTTTATCAAAGGTTAACCAAAATCAAAAGAAAAATTTTTTAATCCCGTGACGGTAAAGGAATGGCGATATAGTTGCAAATTGGGATTATGTTGATGGAGGACTAAATATTAGTCAGCAAGTTAGAACTTCAGTATCCAGACAATGAATGAACAGAGGTCAGAGCCCAATTAATACCCACCGCCTGAATAATAGTAACAATCAATTGATGGGCTGTCAAACAATTAATAAGAGATACCAGGGATAACTCCCCCACTATGGGGCGGCATGGTAGCACAATGGTTAACACTGCTGCTTCACAGCTTCAGGGACCTGGGTTCGATTCCTGGCTTGGATCTGTGTGGAATTTGCACATTCTCCTTGTGTCTGTGTGGGTTTCCTCTGGGTGCTCCGGTTTCCTCCCACTGTCCAAAGATGTGCGAGTAAAGTTGCTTGGCCATGCTAAAATTACCCCTGCAATGCTTAGGTTAGGGGTTAGTGGGTAAAATATGTAGGGATGTTGGGCTTGGGTGGGATTGTGGTCGGTGCAGTCTCGATGGGACAAATGGCCTCTTTCTGTACTGTAGGGTTCCTCCAGTATCTTTTATGCACACCTGAGGGAGCAAACTGGGGTGGTCTTGTTTTAATCTCTCAACTGAAAAATGCACCTCTAACAGTGCAGCGTTCCCTCATTACTGCACGAGAGTTTTGTACCCAATACCTAAATTGCGATTTGAACTCAACTTTCTGATGAGGAGGGAAATCTGCTTGCAAATGAGCCATTGCTGACAGCTTACTCTGTAATGGAATCAGGCAATGCTTGTAGTATAGGAAGAGGCCATTCAGCCCATCTACCCTTTGTTCTCACAAGTTTGTCACTTTTTCTAATTCACAATACTCTCAAGTTTTGTCCAAATTTTGAAATTGTTCCCTGTACAACCAAGTGTAAGTCAATGCAGGTGAAGAAAAGTCCCCTGGAATTCCACTTTATTTCTTGCTTCAGTCCAAAAAGAACAACTGTCCACCACCACCCTGTTTTCCTGTCACGTTTCCTCCAGAAACATGCTATTGTCCTATTTATTCCACACACTCCAATTTTGCTGGCAAGCCTGTCATGTGGAACTTTATCAACTGTCTTTTGAAATATAATATGTAACTGCATTACAAAAGAAAGACTTGCATTTATATTGTGCTTTTTATGACCAACAAGCAGATGAAAAAGCTTTATAGCAAACAAAGTACTGTTTTAAGTATGATTGCTGCTGTAATATTGGAAACAATAACCAACCTGCTCAATGCAAGTTCGCACAAACAGCAAAAATAATAATAGCCAGAGTTATTTCATGATGTTAGATTGAGGGATAAATATCGGCTTAGCACAAAGGCATAACACTCCTGTTCCCCTTCAAAGTAGCACCAGGGCATCTCTTCCATCTTAGATTTCCAGAAGGCATTTGATAAGGTGCCATATCAAAGGTTGTTATGGAAAATAAAAGTTCCTGTTGTAGTGGCTGGCACATTGGCAAGGAGAAAAGATTGGCTAACTAACAAGAAACTGATTTGGCATAAATGTTTTTTTCTCTGGTTGACAGGATGTGATGAGTGAAATCCCACAGGGATCAGAGCTGAATCTTCAACCCTTTTACAATTTGTGTGAATAAAGGAATGGAATGTACAGTTTCTAAATTTGCTGATATCATAAAGATAATATAATTTGTGAGGCAGACATTAGGAGACTACAAAGAAACATTGATAAGTTAAATGAGTGGACAAAATCTGGCAAATATGTTGTTAAATGTGAGAGTACTACCTCAAAACCCAGATGAGTAACTTGAAATGCCAGTTCTTAGTTGGTATATTTTTAATTTGGTATAGTGAAAGAAAAGATATACAAACCACTGAGGAACAGTCCACTTACTTTGTGATCTATTAATAAAGAATATTTATTGACTTAAAAGAAAACACAAGACAAGAAGGACTATTATACACTACATGAGTTCACTTAACTACACTGATGGGTATACACAGTATCATATGAAGTCGCCCCTTGTTCTCAATTACTTTCATTTTTTGAACTCTGACAGATGTCCCTTTTTCCAAAACAACATCCAATATTGTATAAACTCTTTGAGCAGATAGTTATCGCCCACAGGTTACTTGTTCACATTTGGAACATCTGCCTTCAGTTTCAGTTAAGGCATAATCATCTCTACTCAAGTTTTGGGATTTTAACCAGCTGCCTTTTGGCAATAACTTATTTTCGGGGGAGACTGTTTACTGCAGCTGGGCTGTGATAGTAGCTGCTTCTACTGTGTCTGTTTCTCCAGTTATTGCGCTCTGGAAATATCATTCTTTACTTTGATGTTACCCACCCTGTAGACCCAGCTTTTGGCATGCAAGTTCCAATTCCCTTACCTCTTCATTTTGAAGTCACCTCTTCCACACCCTGTGGTTTTTCCCTGAGTCACATAGATAAGTACTTGTTTTTCTTGCTGGTAGGTTAATCTGTGTATCAAAAACACTCATTCAGACAACTGCACTCATCAATCCTCTTTTGTCTCTTTTCTTTATTTTATCCCAATTTTATTTTACTCAATCCTCAATAGTATAATGTGGGAAAATGTGAAATTGTCCATTTTGGCAGGAAGAACAAAGAAAGCATAATATTTAATGGTTTGCAGGACTCTGGGATTTGTAAGGATCCCAGTGCATGAATCACCAAAGGCAAGCGTGCAGGTGCAGCAAATAGTTAGGAAAGTTAATAGAAAGTTAATTGTTCACTGTGAGGGGAATTGAATACAAAAATAAGGAGGCAATACTCAAGTTGTACAGGGCATTGGTAAAACTACAGCTGGACTACTGATTATAGCCTTGGTCTCCTTATTTAAGAAACAACTGTCTTACAAGCAGTTCAGAAAAGGTTTACTGGACTAATACCAAGATAATTAAGTTGTTTTATGTGAAAAATGTTGGACAGGCTAACATGGTATCCACTGGAGTTTAGCAGAATATGAGATGACTTGATTGAAATACAGAAGACCTGAAGTGTCTGTGGAAAGAACTTTTCCTCTTGTGAGATAATCTAGAATAAGGGCAGGAGTTGGGGGGGTGACTACTTAAAAATAAGGGGTTGCTCATTTACGACATGGATGAAGAGAAATCTTTCCTATGAGGGTTGTGAGTCACTAGAATTCTTTTTCAAAGTGTAAGCAGAGCCTTTGAATATTTTTAAGGCAGATACAGATAGATTCCTAAAAAAAAAATGGGGTGAAAGTTTATGGGGTTCAGCAGGATGTTACAATCAATTCAACCATGATCTTATTGAATAGTGGAGCAAGGTTGAGAGACCAGGTGATGTATTCCTGCTGTTCGTTTATGTTCCTATGTATGTATCACAAGGCAGAAGGGCCCTGGATTTGTCCCAACTGAAAGATGGAACTTCTGATAGTGCAGCACTCCTACTGTACAGGATTGTTAACCTTGCATTTTGTGGATAGACTTGAACATGAAATCTTGTGACTCAGTGCCAACTGAGCCAAGATTGACATCCCAATCCCTCATTGACTTTTTCTGTTACTTTATAACAAAAAACTCAATTCCAATAGTTAAATGCAGTTTGTCTTCCTCAACTCATGCACACCTGTTTAAGTGATGGTCAGTTTTAATCCTGATCATTTCTGAAAGTTTTCCTGCCACTGAGATTAACATGACTGGCTTGGAGTTGCTGAATGAGAATGTAGCATTTCTCATTCTCAATCTTCTGTATCTAAGTAGAATTGAAGATGTCAGCAGCATCTTCTTTCTTGGTAAAGACAGATGCAAAGTATTCATTTGGCAATTCAGGCATGCCATCTGATCCATATTTAGATCTCCTCCTGTTTGGTCCCTCATTGGCTCCACCTCTCCTCTTACTACCGTTTTATAATTAATATGTCTTTTGGATTCTTTTTATGTTAGCTGTTAGTCTCTTTATCATATTTCCTCTTGCTGCTTGCATTTTCTTTTATACTTTCCCTGTGATCTGGATATATTCTCCATGGTTCTCATTAGTGTAATCAACCTGACTTTTTCTGATTCGGTTTATTCTTTATCTCTTTTGTCATCCAGGGAGCTTTGGTTTTGTTTGCCTTACCATTCCCTCTTTTGGGAGTATACCCGATCTGTGTGTGAAACCATCTCCTCTCTAAAGACAGCCTATTGTTACACAGCAACTTTGCTGTCAATCTTTGATTTCAATTCACTGGGGACAGATCCATTCTCAACCCCTGAAATTGGTCTTCCCTCAATTAAGTGTGTTTTCTTTCTCTGGATTTCTTTTTGTCCTTTTTATAGCTAACCTAAACATTATGATAGTATAATGACAGGCTCCTAACTGTTTCCAATAGGCACTGGATCCATTTGACAATTTGTTCCCTAGCACTGTCTCTGTCTCAATGGGCTGGAGTGATACTGATCAAGAAAATTCTCCTCAATTCTTTTCAGAAACACTTCCCTTCCTTTTCCCATTACATTATTATTATCCAACTCTGTGCTAGGATAATTAAATCCTCCATTATCACTAGTGTATCGTTTTTGCACCTCTGTATAATTTCCCTGAAGATTTGCTCGTCTATGCCTTTCCTGTTAGCTGCTTGCTTGTGGAGTACACCAATTAGCGTAATGCCACCTCTACCTTTTTTTTCTTAACTCCCAATAGATTCTTTGCCGAGCTCATTCAGGTTATTTCCTCATTCAAGCACTGTAGTATTTATTCTTAATAAATACAGCTATCCTTCCTTCCTTCTTCCCTTCCCTATCCATTTTGAACACCTTTTAGCAGAAATAATACCGTTTGTATCCAGCCTTCTCTTTATTGAACCCGTTTCCCATATCATGACATCTTATTTCTGTTCCATTATTTGTGCCTGCTCTTACCAAGCTTCATGCTTATATAAACATCAAACACTTCATTTGGACCTTCTTTCATTCTCTCTTCATTTGAACCTAACTAATATCTTGTTATTTCTTACTCTAGTGCTAATTGCTTCCCCAAACTTTTGTGTGTCTTATTTCTCCCTTTCTATTAGTACATAGGAGAGGCCACTTCACCCCAAATTATCAAATGCTTTCACTGTGGGCCACCAGCTAATTCAAATTGTGTTGCAGCCAATGGAGAACTTTTTGAAGCATAGTCTCTGTTGTAATGTAGAAAACACAACAGCCAAATTGCACATAGCTAACTCCTACAAAAATGGATGCAATAATCAATAGTTAAATTGTTTCTGTGTGACACTGATTGAAGTTTAACTATTATTCAGTACACCAGGCATTACTTCCTCTTTGAAATAATGCTGAGATCTTTTCCAACCACCTGAACAGGCAAATCTGTAGCGGTCCCTCAGTCAGTACTGCTCTGGAGTGTCAGTGCAGATTGTTGTGCCTGGCGTGGGACTTGAACCTGGAATTTTGTGACTATGAGGCAAATGTGCTAACAACTCAGCCATGGCTGGCTGTCAAGTATAAAAGTGATAATGCACACTTTTCATGTCTCTTTTCTATCTTTTGTTATTCTCTGTCTCTCCCTCTCTCTCATATACACACATCCTCATGCATACATCTATTTTTCACAACTTCCTTCATTGTGTGATTAGCAGGTGCCATTTTAGTTTTATTTTCATTCTTTGAGGAGAAGTAAGAAAATACTAAGGAGATGGGGCCTTCAGTGGTACAAATGACAGCCCAGTCTGAGATTTATGGGTTTCCATATTTGGGACTGGATTTTCATGCAAAGTCTCTGGGACCTTCCAAAATCGCAGAAGACACCTGCATCCAGAAGTTCCACTCCCAGTTTGGGTGGAATGGAACTTTGACATGTGGAAAACCTGAAGTCAACAGAGACAATTGGACTCGGTGCTGAGTTCAAACAGACCCCAGCTTTGCTGAAAGAAGGACCTTATTCCAGATTGTGGGCGTTATCAATCTTTAGAGAAGTTGCAAATTGTCTTGAAGGATAGATCAGGTTTGTAAAATTGTTAGTCAAGTTCTTAAATGATCAGCCTTTTACAAGCTGAAAATAAATTCTCCCTGTGAGAGTTGAAATATATCTATTTCAGGAATTTCACTAGCTGTTTGTTGATATAGCTCAGTTACCGTTATAGTATTTTAATCTTTCCTTATAATATGAAACGTGGATTTAATTGTCAATTTAAACAAGTATTATGATTAAGGGTGTTTGATGTTAGGTTAGAATAACAAATATTTCCTTCTGTCAGAGATCAATTACTTAAGGAGATTTAAGTACATTGACTGGACTCCCCTGAATAGGAGTTTGTTTTTATGTAGTGCAGACAAATAGACAATTAGAAATTTATTTTACCTCAGTGTGATTCTAGAGGTCTGTCTATTGCAAATACCAAGTGAGTTAATGCGGAGGGTATAAGGGCAAAAGGATTGTGGGTGGTCATGTAAGTTGGCATAGAGGCTAAAAGGAGCCATGGAGGTGTGTAAGGATCATACATTGTAATGATTTGGCACATTTGGTATAAGGATTATATGGGGCCATGAGTGTTGGGTCATGGATTGGATGGCGGGTATGAAGGAGACATTGAGACGGGTGGTGGCTTGTATGGTCATCGGGAGTGTGAAGGATAAAAGTGAGTGGGCCTAATGTTTAAGAAAACAATTGAGAAAAAATCCTGGAGAGCTGAGGAGGACCGTGGAACTTGGTAACTTCTGAGATTGCTTCCAATTTGCACAATGGGGTGGCAGGCCTGACTGCATCCTACACTGCCCCTCCTTGGGATGAGGATCCCACCATTCAAGGCACTTTTTCTCCAGGTTAATGTGGCAAGCCAGGCAATTTCCTGACTCCCTGCCAGTCGATTTGGGAGGGAAAATCCAGGCTTCTGTGTAGTTGTTGAGTTTGCTTTCTCTTTTATGATATTCTGTTGCTTTCTCAGACTGGAAATCAAAAGCAGAACACAAACTGCCAGCACGGTTCACAGAGGCAGGAGATCACAGGTTTGAAATTAGAACTCAATCCTGCCAAACAAATGTGTCTTTCAGTATGTCCGTTGTCAGGGAGTAGCTATTAAAAGTGTTTGTTGTATTAAATAAGCCATAATGTTTCTTTAAATTAATCAGATTGATGTTCAATAGCATCCAACAGCATTTGATGTGTCAACTCAGGGGAAGTTTTAGCTAAACAGCAAAAAAAGTTAGTTCACTGAAGTTTATTTTCATGGTTTGTAATATAAGGGAAACTGTCCCAAAAGCAGAAGCTATGGAATTTTCACTCATCTCATTTGCTCACAGCAAACAGAATGCCTTTGGTAAGGTGTTCTGTCTTCAATGCAATTGGGACAACGATCAGTCTTTGCTTCTGCAAGCTTTGCAAGTATGCATAAGAACATGCACACTCTACATCCAGGACCAAATGCATCGATAGATCTGGTAACCATGTCAACCATTAACGAACAAAACCACCCCCTTGGCAGCAGCCTGGTCCAAAGCTTCAGCTCAAGTTTTTTGAAGTCCAGACCTAGGGCAGGATTTTATGGCCTCGCTCATCCCAAAACAATAAAATCCCACCAGAGGTCAAAGGATCTTACCATGATCCACTCCTCAACCGCTTTGATTGCAGTGGCAGACAGGACTTTAAAATTCCAGTCCTAGTGTCTCATAAGATACACGCAACTGACCTGAGGTGGGAGTACACCATCACAGTGGAGTTTATTCACGTAACAAAAATAAAAAATGCAGGTCTGACCATATCTGTGGAGAGAAGATAGAGCTAACGTTTGGAGTCTGGATGACTGCTCATAGAGCTGAGAGCAAAGGAAATCAGATGAGATTTATACAATGAGGGTTGGGGGTGGATTGGTTATAATTGGGAATGTAAATTATGATGATGAAGACTAACAAAGTATTAAAAGTGTCCATTAAATGGTCGAAATGTGTGAATGGTAGAACAAAGATACAGATTATTAAGAGACTACCTGGGGAATGTGGCAGTTGCCCTGAAAGGACAGGGTGGGGTTGGGGGGTGGGGGTGAGGTTTTGAGACCAGACAGAGAACGAAATTGGAGAAGTGGAAAAATAGAAGTGAGGATGAAAGGTGTTACAAATGGATGAATAAGATGAAAAGAAGAAATGAAATAAAACAATGGAAATGGGGTGAAGGTGGAGGATGGAGCGTTCATGCTCTAAGGTTACTGAACTCCAGGCTGTAAAGTGCCCAATCAGTCAATGAGATAACTTGATGTTCAGTCCAGCATCTGCAGTATTTTGTCTTTATCTTAGCATCTTTCAATGTGCCTGAACTGGCATTTTTCAAAGCTTTAATCTGGAGCACTCAATCTTTGCTGACGTTAGATTAACCCTTGAAAATTCTCTGTCTTCCTCTGATCTGTGTTTGGAAGTTTCTGACTATTGGTTATGTAAATTCAAAAAACAACAATCAAATGGTAAATGCTTTTGAAACAGATATTCCCCTTGATTATTCTTCCACAACCTGATCAGAAACTGATGTAAACTTAATACCGGTCCATCGGGTTTTAGTCATGAGCTTGCCCTCTTTATTATGTCTGTGGCTGTGATAGTCTTAAGCAAGAACTGCAAAATGCTGAAAACTGTTGGTGTTCTGGTGACAAAGCTAGAGACAGTGCTGAGTGTGCTGGAATATTAATTGGTATAGTTGGCCGAATGCACTGTTGGAATCTCACTAGCTAAAACATATTTCTAAATCAAAGGAGTATTCTGCTCATGCCAGTAATAATTTATTGGCTTCTGACCACAACACAGGAGCAGTATGTCTCTGAATCCTGTCAAAATCAGAGAGTCCCTATAATGCAGAAGAAAGCTATATAGCTCATTGAGCCTGCACTGACAACAATCCCACGCAGGCCCTACCCACGTAACCCCACATGTTTACCCTGATAATCCCCAAGAGTCAATATAGCATGGCTGATGCACCTAACCAGCACATCTTTGGATTGTGGGAGGAAACTGGAGCACCCAGAGGAAATCCATGCAGATGAGGGGAGAATGTGCAAACTCCATATAGTCACCTAGGGTCGGAATCAAACTTGGATTTCTGGCATTGTGAGACAGCTATGCTAACCACTGTGCTGCCCAGCAATCTTATTAATTGGAAAGAAATAAAGTGAGGGACTTGTATTTGTGATGAATTCAGTGTTCTGAGGAAGAAATATTCTCTTCCTCTAATCTCTTTACACCATTTTATTAGGAAGCTGACTGATTTGCATGTTTTCAATTGAATCCATCCCCCTATCCTTTGCAGAGGCCCCTCTCCCCGAAGAGTCCTTTCTTCTAAAGTTCTGCTCCATAGTTATGTGGGGTCATCTGTAGAGCAGCCAAAAGCATGGAGATCTTTAGTGGCACGAACAGTAGGTCTGCAATCATCATCTCCAGATGATATTTAGCTTTAGGACTTCTGTTTGTTTTTTTTCTCCATGAATCTTAATTAATGACGCATTGTGCACCTTTTTCTCTGAAACTTCCCGACAGGTTTATGTCCTGTCTGAATAGTTTGTCCATGGATTAACTGCAACCATTTCCCGATCATTTTGATTACGGACGGGATCTATAAGCTTTTGAGATCTTCCAATGCTGATGGAGGTTTGCTGTCACAAGGAACCTATTTGGGACTCTGGGGCATCCTTTACACAACAGAGTATGCAATGGGGTTGCCTGGGTGAGTGGTTCATCCACTGTATACAGAACATGACTGTAAACCAATAAAACGTTTATAGCCTTCATTAAATCAGCTGATGTACCATTATCCACCATTATCATATACAAACTGCATGTGTAAAATGTGCGTTCTCAGATTCCCTTACATGCTTTCGAATGCTTACCTTGCATGCCTATTCTGTAACAGGGGCGATAAGTTGAAATGCTCATTATAGACATCCAAAAAAGGCTCCTTTTTTAAAAACCCTTCCAACAAATTTTAACTAACTGGTGTCCGTCCTTCCAGTCATACTAAGCTGCTGATGGGCTCATGGTAAAGATGTCTTGTATTGAGAGACAGATGACTGACGGATGGGAAGATCCCCTCTTGCACCTGGTCATAATGGCTGTACCTGGGCCCCAACTGTTTGATCCCCACTCGCCCATCAGGATGGTGCATTCCTGAAGGCAATAGAAAACAGAGGGGGGAAGGGTTCCAGAATATGAAGCTTTTGAGTGCAATCAAAGAGAGCACTGTGGGTGGATGGTGGGGGAACAGGGGTGGAGGGAGGAAGTCTCCCAAGGTCTGAATTGGTAGTCTTCACGTGCCCTTTCTGAACTGCTGCTCACTTGCTATACCTAGGCATAAACTTGGACAAATTACAAAATGATGCAGTATGCCGGCAAGCTGGCAGTATTTGCAATGATGTTGAACAGCCAATGTTGTTATTCCCTTTCTACCGATGTCCCTCAAAAATCAGCCCTTTGCATCATTCATCCGACCTGTCACAAGGCATGAGTGCCTTCCCACTCTGGTATATTTAGAAAATCAGTTGCGAGCCAGAGTGGGTACGTGTGTGGGAGGATGATGGTGTTAATGGAAAAGTAAAAAGTTGCTCGCTGGAGTGCTGGCCATTATCCACGCTCAGCTGCAGAGCAAGAGGACTTGTTCCTCAAGGGGCCAAACTTTAAAAGAATTCAGTTTATTCAGGACAAATGCTTTCTGCAGTCCTTCCAGGGATTTCAAAGTTCCCTGTAAATCCTGTTGGCAAGTTCAGAGGACTATCTATCTATGCATCTGTCTTTCACCGTTTAATACCACAGACCACTCAAGAGCACGTGGCAACTGTAGGGCCTTCTACAGTGGACCCCCACTGGACAGGCATCTAAAGTCCAGTCACAGTATCATTCATAAACATTCAGGCAGCTGCTTTCGTTTCCAGTTTCCATGCAATTGTTTTGTCTTGTTTTGACATATTGGGAGATTGGATGTGGGCAGCCATAATACAGCACTTCATTGCTCATTGTTGCCTGAAAGGCCGTTTCCATGGATATCACGGGGTTGTTTGAAAGAATGCCCAGCAGGACCGGTATGGCTGTAATAGGATTGGAACTGCTTCCCACATGGAGCCGTATTTTGTTCTCTTCCCCTCCTCCGCAAAATGCTGCAAAGCCAAAAATAAAGTACTTTTGAAAGCAAGCCTATGCTTATTTAGGCAAATGCTGTTGTGCCTGAAGTCCGTGAAAATTAGAAAATTCCTACAAATTGATAGGACAATGGCTTAGAAGCAGAGACCAAAAAAGTGTGTGACACACCTAAGAGCCCAGTCATAATGATCAGTGAGACAATGTGGCTGGATATCTAAGAACAGTCTGGGATCCCAACACAATATAAGCTCCGTAGTTAGTCAAGTAAAGTCATAATGGAGCAAGAGGAGATACAGGTCTCCTCTAACTGATTTTGATGTAACTAGAGAGAGGGAGGAAGAAGTCTGAGTACAATACAATAAAGTAACCAATACATTTATGACAAAATTGACCAAATCTCTCGAGAGGCCTGCTTCTGCACCCATTACCCTCAATGGATGAAGTTGCTTCTTGAGAATTGGAACATGGAATACAAGGGGCAAGATTTTCTGGCCATGGTCACCCCAAGACTGGAAAATCCCACCCAAGGTCGACAGGCCTTCCACAAGGCTGTGTGCTCACCAAAATTACTCAATCTGTACACAGAATAAATATTCAGATGTAAAAACATAAACTTGCAGTATGCTAATGATACAGTGCTACCTGCAGACTCAGAAGAGGTCTTACAAAGTATTGTAGATCAAACAAATTCTAGAAGTTTCGAATATTGATTGAGTATGAACAGCAGAAAGGCATGAACAATAATAGTTAGAAAGAATACATTAGATAAAACTAGCCTGGAGATTGAAGTGGATGGTGTCACAGTTGGAACAAACAGTTAAGTTTGTGCATTTAGGACAAATGATAAAAGAAGGTGGCAAATGGGATATAAAAGTTATATGAAGGAGAGAGATAACTCAAAGTAATTTTGTGAAGATGAAGGGCATTTTAACAATAAGAAAACCCAAGTTTGTAAGAAGGAAAAAACTCATAAAATGCTCCATTTGATCCATGGACTTAGAAAATTTAGGGGTAAGAATTCAGATTCTTAGAAAATTGGACAATGACTAAAGATCTGTGGAAAAAAATAGGGGTTTTTGAAATATGAATGCTAAGATGTATTCTAAAGATTTGACACACACAAGAGGGCAGTTAGAAAACACTATGGGTCTGGAGTCCCACATATACCAAAGCAGGTAGCGATGACAGATTGATTTTCCTGAAGTACAAGTTCAGGTCACTCTGGAGTCTAAACAAAATGTAGTCGGAGCTTTTTGCAACTCTGTCCAAGTGAAAGATGATTTTTTCCAAAGCAAATGTTTGGTTGCTGATAAATAGAAGTCTAACATATAAGAGGATTTTAATACAATTATCAAGTCCTGTTTGAGAAAGGTAATTTATTTTAATAGAAGAAAAGTAGATTGTGCATTAGTGTAAGAACCGTGTGTATTGTTGAAATGGTCTGCATCAGATTCTTGGCATGAAGTATGAGAACCTTGTTATCTGCTTGCTATCTTCTTTGGTGACGCAGAGATTCCTGGCAGCTATCCTTGTTTACAGTTGAAATATCACAAGTGAGCCCTTTGGCTTTGTGGGTTCCGGATGATTTATTTGAAGATTTGAGTTTCTGGGGTCATCTCCATTCATTTGCTTTCTGTAAATAGAAAGATAAATTATCTCCTATTTAGAAGTCTCTGCATTTTTATTTTGCCAAGTTGTTTTCACTCCACCGTTTTAGTTCCCAGTTCTATGCCACTTTGCATCACCAAGTGGATAGTGTATCTGTTCGCAAGACTTCCATTTTGTAATTGGACATTGCTGAGACTAGCAAAGGTTGGATGTGAGTGTTTAGCTTTCTTTTCTTCTGTGTGGTTCATGCACAAAGTTTGTGAAGAATCGCATGGTCAACCAGTTCACTGTGGAACATACTATTGGACCAATTCAGTGGGCAGCACGTGACTAGAGTAGGTGTGGGTGGATTTTCCTTTGTGATCACTAAAGTAAAGAATGTTAATATTTGGTAACAAGACATTCTTTTCTCATTCATTTTGTCATGGGAAAAAGCAGTAAAATAACATTGAAAATGCATTTCTCTGAGATGTTTTAGACAAATATCCTCCCACGTGACTCCCCCAGGCTGAACTCTCAGCTGTGATTGTAAAAGCAAGGTTACAGCTAATTTTTCTTCATACCAAAACTTGGTGCAATTTGCTGTACATATTGAAAAAAAAATTGCGCTTCTAATGGAAGGCTATATATATCCTTCCAAAACTGTACAGTTATTCCAGATGTGCTCCAAGAATTGAAGGGAAACTTTGAGAGGCCGTGGGTGCCTGGAACACTCTGTTTAAAGGGATAACAAAAACAGAATCCACCCGTCACATTTCAAAATAAAATTTAGAAATACACTTCAAGTGCTGTGATCTGCAAGGCTACAGATCAAGAGCGGGAGCGTGGAATTACTGGATTGCTCTCCTTCAGGCATCACACATATGGTGAACCCAATGGTAGCCTCTTACGTCATATGTTTTCTGCGTTCCCACATTTCTGACTAATCTATCCTTAGTCACGTGGGATGAAGCATTTTGCTAACCTCTCACCTTGTTTACGATCTGTAAATTTGAAGAGTCAAACCCAGCTTAAAACGTTGGGTGGGATTTTACGGCCTTGCTCATCTAAAACCATAAAATCCTGCACAAGGTCAACGGACCTTCCCATTGTCCACTCCTTGCCTGTTTTGATTTCCGGGGGGATGGATGGTAAAATTCCGGACGTTAACTCTTTTTCTTTCTCCACAGATGCTGTCAGAGATGTTGAGGTTTTCCAGTACTTTCTGTTTTAATTTACTTTTTTTTGCCACACTTGTGGTTGTGTCCTCCAGTCCTGTGCTCAATAGCCTGTATGCTTCAACATTAACTTTTCTAATTTTAAGATCTTAGTTGGTATTCTCCCATCCTGCCTGCCACTGGAATTCTAGTGGGTAGCGGGTGGACCATGTAAAGGTCCTTTGAAGTTGGGCGGGAATCTCTAGCTTTCAGAAGAACGCGGATGCAGAACCTTGAAGCATTTTTGTGTTACCGCGCCACCATAGAATACAAGAGCAAGGAAGTTATGTTGGACGCTAGTTGGAACTCAGCTGGAATATTGTGCACAGTTGTGGGTGCTACACTATTGGTAGGATGTGAATGCATTGGAGGGAGTGCCAAAATGGTTTACAGGAATGATTCCAGGGATGAGGAACTTCACTTATGAGGATAGATCGAAGAGCTGCCAGCTGTTCTCCTTGGAGAGAAGATGGTTGAGAGGAGATTTGATAGAGATGTTCAAAATCATTAGAATGGACAGAGTATAGAGAGAGAAATTGTTCCTATTGGTAAAAGGATCAAGAATGAGATTTCAGATTTAAACTGATTTGCTAAAGGAATAAATGTGTTGTGAGAAAATGGGATCTGGAATGCACTGTCGGGAGGTGTGGTGGAGGCAGGTTCAATTGAGGCATTCAAAAGGGCATGAGATGTTTTACTTGAATAGAAGCAATGTGCTGGGGCAGGGGGAAGAGGCAGGTGAAAATCACTAAATTATGATCCTTGTTTGGAGAGCCAGTGCAGAAATGATAGACCCAATGGTTTCCTTCTGCACCATAACAATTCTGTGATAATTTTCACTGACCGTCTGACGAGCTAGTTGCTGAACTTGTTCTTTCTCATTACTTCAAACATTTATCTCAGTTTCTGTGCCTCATTAGTATCCAGTCACTGATTCTCGCTTCTTAACATTGCCCAAGTTTCTGCATCAAGTAATGAGGCCAGTCTCACTGTCTTGTAGACTTTTCCCCTCAGTTTCGTCAATACTGTTCTATCACAGAACACTCCACTGCACTCCTTCCAATTATTCCAAGCAGAGAAAATCGGTGACTTAATTTCCATTTCCATACTTCGATTTTCTGCCACTACTGTCCCCAGGGGATTGAAACTACTCACTTTCTCAATGTCTTTACCCGTAAAGTTTATTTATTACTTACTGAGTAGGCTTACGTTAACACTGCAATGACATTCCGGCACCAGTGTTGGTACACTGAGGGAGTTTAGCATGGCCGACGCACTCAACCAGCACATCTTTCAGACTGTGGGAGGAAACTGGAGCATCGGGAGGAAATCCACACAGACACGGTGCGAATGTACAAACTCTGTACAGATAGTGACCAAAGTGGGGAATCAAACCCAGATCTCCAGTGCTGAGAAGTAGCAGTGCTAGCCACCGTGCCACTCAATAGTCTTTATATATATATATATATATATATATATAATACACACACACACACTCTGATCCTCTTTCCAAGGCTCAAACTGACTCCATATATTGAGGTTTTGGTCTCTTGATCTTGTTACCTGAAAACCTGACATAATTAGCTGAACATATTATCCAGCAGTCAAGAAATTGCATATATTACCTGAAGCACAGGGAGTGTTCTGCAATGATTAATTATAAGCTATTTGGAAAGTTTCTGTAGTGGTGCTACCTATATCTTGCAAATGTATTCAACATAATAGAATGGTAAACAGCACATCAACTTTAAGCCACATCTAAACTGGGTAATATAATTGTGGCTGGATGCCAAAGTGCAGGTCACTGTTGGTGGTTTCAGTATCTTTAACAGCTGGTGGTTATCCTTCTTATTTTTGTTCCTTACCAGTGATTGTGCAAATCAAATTTCCAGTCTTAAATTCCTCTTTTTTTTCTGGCAGTGAATCAATAAGAATCAAACTGAAGGAAAATCCCTGAGATTTTCCATTGGTTCCTTACGAAAAGTCATGTTCAGAGAAGCAGTTACATGGCAATCGAGATGAAAAGCTTGTACGTTGTGTATTGGACACGTTGAGCCAATGCCATGATTGTCGGACACATGCATCACTGAATGATTTCTACACAAAAGGCTGGGAAATTTGGACTTCATTTTAAGGGGACAACAGTATGCTGATAGTGATAACACTGACAGTTCCCTGGCCATGGAGATCATTGATCAAGGACTCTACAGAATCCTTGCAGCGCAGTCGAAAGCCATTCAGTAATTCGAGTCTGCACCATCTCTCTGAAAGAGCATCCTACTCAGGCCTAAATCTCAGCCTATCCCCATAACCCCATGCATTTACCATGGCAGATCCACCTAACTTGCACGTCTTTAGACTGCGGGGAGAAACCGGAGCACCTGGAGGAAACCCACACAGACACAGGGACAATGGGCACAGACAGTGACCCAAAGCAGGAATTGAACCAGGGTTCTTGGTGCTGTGACACAGAAGTGCTAACTACTCTAAAGGTCTCTAAAGGAATGTCAATTTACTATATGGAAAATTGTATAATATCTCTTTTTTTAAGTAACCATTATCACAATGACAGTTAAATAGCTTGAGCCCCAATTATAAAACATAAATTCAGGACATGTTCTCTTGAATTATTTTCTTTAGCCCTGTTCAGTATTTTTGGGTGACATCTTTCCTTTAATTTTTCTCTTCTTTTTCGACTGAACGGAGATCTGAAAAAAGCACACATTTTATAATTTGCCATAAAACCTGACTTTTAAAATCTTTAATTATAACATTATGATTAAGTGACTGGTGCTCCAAGGATTTTGTGTTTTTACAGTGCACTTAACTTTGCTCAGGCACCAGGCATTATTGTAAATGGGAGAAATAGGACTATATTTTGTTATTAACTCTCGACAGTTAATGCATCCTCATACATTGGGACGTCCCGACTACTGCTCTCATAATTCAAACAAAGCCCATAGTTCAAGTGGATGTGAACTTGCCAGCAGTTGATTCCTGTTGTAAATCATGCTATTCCCTCAGGTTCTTTACAATATTTACTGCGGTATCCTCATAACATCAAGGTTTTGTTTATGTCTGTTTCACTGAGGCTTGGAAAGGTTTATGACTGCAGTGCTCCAGTCAATCCATGTGCCCTTCAAACAGATCATTAACAATCCGGCAGGGTGAAAACTGGCAGTGTTTATAATTTATCTTGATTCTTGGTGATTTGAATTCCTGGATGGTTGTGCTGTTTTCCAAGATGTTGAGCATCATTATGTAAGCATGACTTAAATTGGAAAGTGGATGCTTTGGGGATTAGAATCTTTATCTTCTAAACACTCTCCGTCACCTCGAAACCTCCCAGATCCCATTTTTGCAGATAGGAGAAAGGGACAGGATATCACATTTGAACTCGGAGTGCTGAGTTCAAGCAGACGTCATTTTTCACTGGAGCAAAGACCTAAAGTTTTAAATGTTTGTTAATTAGTGTCACAAGTAGACTACATTACCATGGCAATTAAGTTACTGTGAAAATCCCCTAGTCGCCACACTCTGGCACCTGCTTGGATACACTGAGCAAGAATTTAGTTTGACCAGTGCACTGAACCAGCAAGTCTTTCGGACTCTGGGAGGAAACCGGAGCACGTAGAGGAAACCTGTGCAGACATGGGGAGATTGTGCAGCCTCCACACAGACAGCGACCCAAGCTGGGGATCAAACCTGGATCCTTGGCACTATGAGGTAGCTGTGCTAACTACTGCTAGCCCACAAAGAACAAAATAGCACAGGAAACAGGCCCTTCGGCCCAACGAGCCCGTGCCGCCACCTTGATGTTCCCACTTCTACCCATGATCCCTGTCTATGTTTATAGATCTATGGGTTGAAACCAAATTTGAGACAATTTAGGCAGACTTTGTTCTGCCAATCAGCCTAAGAGCACATCTTTGGGATATGGGAGGAAACCGGAGCACCCAGGGAGAATGTGCAGTGTGGGGATTAGGAATTTTTGAGGTTAGACCTTACTGAGTGAGTTCAATGAGTGGGAGACACGTGAAATATGTTGGATGCCCAGCTCACCACCAGCCACAACCAGTTCCCCATAATACATGGATAGGTAAGTTGCCCACTTGGCAATCTGTACTTAAGCCTATTGAAGATTTTACCTTCTTGAGTGTGCAAACATTGGAGCTGAAGTATCAGTGTTAAACTTAAAGAAGGGGAATCACACAGGTATGAGGATGGAATTGCCCAAAGTAGACCAGTCATGTCAATTTAGGTAAGACAGTAGGATGTCATAGTGGTTAGCACTGCTGCCTCACAGTGCCTGGGAGCCAGGTTTGATTCTGGCTGTGAGTGATTATTAGGGACAGACTGACAGTGCATTTGGAAAGTCAGAAGTGGATCAAGCAGAGTCAATGTGGTTTCATAAAGGGGCGATCGTATCTGACAAATTTATTGGAGTTCTTTGTGGAGGTATCAGCCAGAGTAGACCAAGGGGAACCAGTCAATGTTGTATATTTGGATTTTCAAAAGGCGTTGGTTGAGGTGCTATGCAAAATGTGGCTACACAAAGTTGGAACTCCTCGTGTTGGAGGTAATATTGTAGCATGGATAGAGGATTGGCCAAATAATAGGAAGTGATAAGAGGATCTTTTCCAGGTTGGGGGGCAGTGGAATGCCACATGAGTCACTGCTGGGACTGCAGCTCATCATAATATCTCATCACGATTTGGAAGAAGGAACAGAGTGTACTAAGGTCAAGTTTGCCAATGATGCAAAGGTGGGAAGAAAGCAGGTTGTAAGGGACTTGGAGATCCTTGTTCATGAAACCCAGAAATCAAGCATACAAGTGCAGAAGGTAATGATAAGGGAAATGGAATGCTGGCTCTTATTTGAAGGGGGCTGTAGTATAAAAGTAGAGTTACTGGAACTGTACAAAGTACTAGTGAGGCCACTTTTAGAATACTATGTATTGTTTTGGTTCCCTTATTTAAGGAAAGATATAGAAAAGGTGGAGGTTATTTACTAGAATGATCCTCGGTATGGAGGGACTACCATATCATGAAAGATTAAACAGGTTGGGTCTGTACATCTTGGAGTTCATAAGAATGAGAAGTGATATGATTGAAAGATTCTTGGGAGGTTAGACAGAGTAAATGTTGGGAGCATGTTTCCCTTCATGGAAGGTAGAACCAAAGGGCTGGGTCACAGAATAAGGGGGTGCTAATTTGAGACAGGTTTGACGAAGGATTTCTTCTGTCAAAGAATGATGAATCTTTGGAATTCTTTGCCCCAGTAAAATGTAGAGAGCGAGTCCTTGAATATTTTCAAGGCTGAGGTCGATAGGTTTTTAATCCGTAGGGGAATTAAGGGTTACGGAGATAAGGCAGGATAGTAGATCAGCCATGATCTTTTTAAATAGCTAAGCATGTTCGAAAGCTGAATGGTTTTATCCTGTTTCTATTCATTATGGTCTTATAATCCACCTTCCCTGTTATAAAATGCTGGGCAGAGGCAGGCAGGCCAGAGTGCAAAGGCCATATTTGAAAAAGACTTCATTGAAAAGGCTGGAAGATGAGTAGGCATGACAGTGGGGTTGTGCCTTTTGGGCAGGAGCGGGTGTACATGTTGGCATGGGGAATGGGTAGGGTGTATAAGAAGGATGAGAGGTAGAGGCCTAATATTTCACGAATCCATTGAGACAGAGTTCCACAGAATTGAATTAGACCTGCTTCAGAGGAAAGGACAAGACTTAACATGCAGGTGTCATAATGAGGTGAAATATTCTATTTCTGGTGATACAACCTTAATAAATACAAAATCAACACGTTCACTTCTCAAAAATGAAAGTGAAACTATATGCAGAATGTGTTTACTTTGCACATGAGGGCATGCAGCAAAATTCTTGCTATTTTAACATGTTTTCAAAACATTGAGGAGGATAATTCCAAACTTAGACAACTGATCTGAGTGAAGTTTATCAGTAATACTCAGTACATATAGACTTGCTTGTGAAGAGTTAGAGTTTAAATTGTTTAAAAATCTAGAAGTGGGTGATTTAAATCAGAAACGTGATTGAGGTCATAAAGAAAATGAAGGATTCTTTCGGGAAATGTTTCTGGCTTTTGTGCCAGATCACATCTGTAAACCGGGTACTATGTCTGAGTAAAGGAGATACGGATTCTTTGTTCCTGTTTTGTGCCTGAATTTCCAGTATCGCTTTCCTGGTTTGAAGTCACAGTTATACAAATAAATGTCAGTATGCTCTTCCCACAGATTTCCTCCCCAGCTGCTGAAGTGAATACCTGAACATCATTTTCAAATTCCACCACAATCTATTTCATCTGGAATAAGTAGAGAGACCTCATGGTCAAACTGACCTGTTGTGGCGTTTATTGCTGGCACCATGAAGTAGTCTGGTTGAAATTACAAGTAAATCTTTATTAACCATACTGAGTTATGTACATATTTATAGTGGGAAAGATCTGGAGAGGACTCTGTACCACACAGTTTCCACCTCTAGATGGCCCTTAGATCACCTGGCTTCTTACAACACTGTGTGGGTGGCACTGTACTTCGTCCACATTAACCCTTTTGGTACCAGATCCTTGTACTACATCTCCCCCAAACCTTTATTCCCAAATGACCCTTTGTCAAAGCTGGACAAAAACGTCAGCTCTTTTTTTCTCCTTACAAATGCTACCAGACCTGCTGAGATTTTCCAGCATTTTCTCATTTGATTTTAAATTCCACGATCCACAGTAATTTGCCCTTATCTCCTGGATATGGACTGACATTTTACTTACAATTGACTTCAACATTGCTATGAGCCTTGTGTACTTAATTATAGTTTGCAACTATAAAGTATTCCAGCTCTAAAGTACTTTGTGACTAAGATTAAAATGTGAACAACGTTTATGAGCCATGTTCTTATTATTCCATCCACACTTTCAAGCCCTGAAACTGGAGATTTGAGTGGTCTGAAGGTCATGCACTTCTGCCACATTTCGTTTGTCATCCAGTTGAGAGAGGTTCTTGATCTTAGCAATGGTTCAGAGGTTTTATTCAGATGTAAAGCTGGCTTCATGTACTTTTTCCTTGATGGATGGAGCCCCGTGCCACGTTGTGTCTGGTTGATAATGACCGTGGTTTGTTGTAGTGAATGGTGATTGTTTCTTTCCGGTTGGCTCAAAGTGATGCTCATCAGGTTATTGGTTATGTTTACAGTCATAGAGATTCACAACATGGAAACAGGACCTTTGGCCCAACTTGTCCATGCCGCCTTCTTTTTACCACTAAGCTAATTCCAATTACCTGCATTTGGACATATCCCTCTATATCAATCTAACCCATATAACTTTCTAAATGCTTTTTAAAAGACAAAATTGTATATGCCTTTAGTACTACCTCCGGCAGCTCATTCCAGACATTTGTCATCCCTCTGTGAAAAATTGCCTCTCTGTATCTCTTCCCTCTCACTTTAAACCTGTACCCTCTAGTTTTAGATTCCCCTTTCTTTGGAAAAAGATATTGACTATCTATTCTCTCATTATTTTATAGACCTCTATAAGATCACCTCTAAGCCTCCTACGTTCCAGGGAAAAACACTACAAGTCTATCCAGCCTTTCCTTATAATTCAAATCATAAAGTTCTGGTAGCATTCTAGTAAATCTTCTACACTCTGTTTAGTTTAATAATCTATCTTCTATAGTAAGGTGACCAGAACTGTACACAGTATTCTAAGTGTAACCTTACTAATGTCCTGTATTCAGTGTTCTGACCAATGAAACCAAACCCGCCAAATGCCGCCTTCTTCACTCTGTCCACCTGTGACTCCCCTGCCAAAGAGCTGTGAAGCTGTACTCCGAGATCTCTTGGTTCTTTAATTCTTCCCAACACTCCTCCATTAACTGAATAGATCCTGCCCTGATTTAATCCACCAAAATGCATCACCTCACATTTATCTAAATTAGACTGCATCAGTTATTCATCAGCCCACTGGCTCAATTGATCAAGATACAGTTACAATTCTAGATAACTTCCTTAACTGTCCAGTATGCCACTAATCTTGGTTTCATCTGCAAAACTACTAACCATGCCTTCTAAAGTCTCATCTATACCATTATTATAAATAACAAATAACAGCGAACCTACGCTGATCACTGAGGCACTCTGCTGATCATAGGCCTCCAGTTTGAAAAACAACCCTCTACAACCACCTGTTGTTAAGCCAATTTTGTATCCAATTAGTTACCTCACCCTGGATCCCATGAGATTTAACTTTATGTAGCAATCAACCATGTATTATCATGCCAAAGGCCTTGCTAACATCCACATAGACACATCAACTGCACTGCCGTTATCTGCCTTCTTGGTTACCTCATCAAAAAACTCAATTAAATTTGAGAGCCATGATTTTCCACTCACAAAGCTGTGCTGACTATTTCTAATCAGTTCTTGTCTCTCTCTAAATGCTTGTAGACCCTATTTCTCAGAATACCTTCTAACAACTTACGCATCACAGATGTTAGGCTCACCAATCTGTAGTTCTCAGGCTTTTCCTTACAGCCCTTCTGAAACAAAAGCACAATATTTACTACACTCAATCTTCAGGCACCTAACTTATGGCTGCTGATGATTCAAATATCTCCATAGGAGACCCGCAATTTCCTCCCTAGCCTTCCACAACGTCTTGGGAATTTTTTCTGTCTTGAGGTGCTTTAAGACTTTCAGCACCTCCTCCTTTGTAATATGAAACCTCATCAAGACATCATTATTTATTCCCTCTAGTTCCGTAACATCCATGCCTTTCTCAACAGTGCATACAGATGAGCTCTATTGCTTTTTCCTCATTGTGGTTGAGGATAAAAACTGTATGAAATGTAGCAACTTAATCTTAGATATGAGAGGCAAATGTTTTGAATATAAATCAGTTAGAGGAGTCTGTCCCTAATCTGCAATGAGTTGATGGAATGCATGTATTGAAGCTACACCATGTGGAGTGTTGCACTCTCTGGAAGTCAGCTCACACCTTATCTGGGGCAATTGAGGATGGGTTACAAAGGCTGAGTTAATCTGTAATGCCCACATCCTATGAAAGAATAAGGAAATGAACACAACAAAAGTCAATTAAATTTTTAACAACAGAGTTGGGTTTTAAAAAAATGTGCATTTCCTTATCGTCATTCTTTGTAGCACGCATGCTGACCCGATGGACTGCAATTAAATGAAATACTCTTGTTGCTGTTCATATGTCAGCTAGTTAGAAGATAATCTTTACTGAGTAATAAATGCGGAGAGACTGATACACTGCAGACGGTGCCACACAAATGATGCATATCATTGCTGTTGAGTTATTGAAACCCTAGCTCTGAGCATGGTTTTCCTGTTAAAAGCCTGTGGGTGCAGCTAGTCTGTGAACATTGCAGGCTGCTTTTGCACCCTTGTGCTGGAGTGAGAAAATGGAGCTTTGCATTCCAACCACACAGTGTAGCTACAATGATTGCAATCTCTTTTTCGTGGTATGGGAGAGGTAGGCATAGTTCTGTCACCCTTTCCCCTTTAAGAGGGCGTCCAGTCTCCCCACCTCCAGTTTTGATAAAGGGTTTTGTAAATCCTTGTGCATTAATCATAAAAAGATATCATACAAATTCAACAGGTAATAGGGAAGGCAAATGAAATGTTGGCTTTTATTTCTCCTCTTACGTATTTTTATTTTCCACTATTTGCAAATAACGCCCATAAACTCTGAGGTAGGTGTAGTACAAGAAGATAATTTTCAAACAAGTACATGTAGGAAGAGATTGGCGAAGAAAACAACACAGTTCGGATTAGTTATGTATCCAGCACCTCCCACCATACAAGTATTGAACAGATATACCAAAGGATGGGGTATATTAGGATAACAGGATAAGCCACAATTGGTGCAGTAATGCACAACCAAGCTCACAGCCACAGAAATTATTCCAGGAGCAAATCTTTAAAGTTACCATTGCTTATTACAACAATACAGGATATTAGCACAATTAAAGTGGCAGTTAAATGGCCAAAGATTTTCCCATCACATTTTTGGTATGCACCTAAGTAAGCTTCTCCATCCTCAGCCACATTTGAGGCACCGACGATATAATACATCTTTTTCCCAGGATATATAGCCTGTCTGTACAGAACAGGAGTTAATCATTGATTTTATAACCCTAAAACAACTGAACTTTAACAGGCGAGACCACAGGCGGCATAGTGACACAGTGTTCAGTACTGCTGCCTCACAGCTCCAGAGAGCTGTGGGTCACTGCATGGAGTTTGCACGTTCGCCCGGTGTCTGCGTGGCTTTTCTCCCAGTGCTCCTGTTGTCTCCCACATTCCAGACATGTACGGATTAGGTTGATTGGCCATGCTAAATTGTCTCTTAGTGTCTCAGGATGCGTAGATAGGGGGGGTTAGTGGGCTAACTATATGGGGTTTCAGGGATAGGGCCTGGATGGGATTGTTGTTGGTGCAGACTTGATGGGCCAAGTGCCTTTTTCTGCACGGTAGGGATTCTATGGTCAAGGATTCTTTAATTCCAAAGCAAGAGAAGTTCTAATGTTGGATTTCCTGACCCACAGTGAGAACTTATAAGATCATACCCATCACCTCTATACCATTCATCTGTCTACCACCCTGCTGTGGAGCTACTTATTGTATGCATACATGAAGTAAAAAGTACCAAGAAACATACTTCTTCACTGTAACTGCAAGGATTACAGCACATAAAAAAGGCTAAATATCACACAACCCTAATGTTATACAACCAACCCAGCATTCTCACCAACTGAATGAAGGAGACTCCATTATCAGTCCACTGACAAGAAATTTCTGCACTGTAAACACTGAATTCCAAGGATGTGAATTTGACACGGCCAAAAACAAGGTGGGCAGACTCTGTCATCCACCCTGCTGCTTTAATAGAACACATCCAGACCAAAATTGAATTGGTATCAAACTCTAAACTAAGATTTCTCTCTCTCGTTCCACGACCAGAGCATACTGGTGGATAAATTCCATCATAGATAAATGAACATCCCTGATTTTCAAAGGGTAACAGGTAATATATGCCTGAGTGCTTATATATCATACACCCTTGTCAGAATAGAAAACAATATAATCATAAGGGATAAAAGTTTCAGATTGATGATGAACTCCAGGTTAACATATCCATCCACAGAGCTCGAAAAGATCAAAACCATCAGTGAATTGCTGAGCAACATCAAGAATCCATCCAGAAATTCCATCAGACTGAAACATCCAATCTTCAGATTGTTCTTAAATTCAGCAGGAAATTTCATCCCCAGCACCCCTTGGGGAATCGGGGGCATACAGGCACTCCTCCTCCAGCTCCATCACCTCGATTTTACTAGGATGTCTGACCTGCCATTAAATAGGATTTCCAGAGGCTGAAGAGGTCCCCCACCAAGGAAGCTGCCCACTCCACTGACAGGATTCTTTTCTCCGCTTCATCCTTTCTTTCTCTGATATTCTGCAGTTCATGCCTGTGAGCACCAATTATCTGTGCGAGGGAGCCGAGGCTGTCATCCTCAACTTCATTCACAAAGACAGCTACCATCACGATGTCTACAACATCACCAGAATGTGAACCCGTTCACCAGCAAAACCATCACTGTGCTGAGGCCCCACCCACTTTCCCAATAAAATGAGGATTTTCTCAACTTAGCTTGGCTCCCTATCACCAAAAGTTTAATCAGAATCTTCCAGGAACGTAGCATGTACTATACTTTCCAAAATTAAATATTCATGGGTTTTTGCATCAGGATTTTTTAAAAAATGGATTAAAAGATGAGTAGCACCAGAGCCCCCACAAATGTTCCCGTGCTGCATCACGTAATCACCCTTGGTCATTATTTCAAAGGGAAAGGAGTATAAAAATAGGGAAGTCTGGCTTAAACTATACAAGGCACTAGTTTGACCACACCTGGAAAACTGAACAGTTTTGATCCTCTTCTCTAAAGAAAGATATACCGGCATTGGAAGTCCAGACAAAGTTCATTAAGTTGATGCTGGGAATGGAGTGGGATTTTCTTACGAGGGAAGGTCGAGTGGTTTGGGCCTATACTCAGTGGAGTTTAGAAGAATGAGAAGTGACCGATTGAGGTGTATAGGATTCTCAGGATCTTGAGAAGTTGTTTTCCCTTGAGGGAACATCCAGGAGCAGAGGGCACTCATTTTAAACAGAGTTGAGGAGGAATGTCTCCTCTCGCTCTCTGAGGGTAGTTAATCTGTGAAAATCTTTATCACACAAAGCTGCAGAGGCTGGATTGTTCAGTATGTTCAAGGCTGAGACAGACAGATCTTTAAGGAAATCAAGGTGATATGGAATTGAGGGGATTATCATATCACACCAGCCATGATTTCATTACATGCAGGAGAGATTTGATGGGCCAAATGACCTATTTCAGCTCTATGCCTTATGGCCTTATGATAGGGCTCCATCCAAAGACCTACTTTCCCTGAAGCTCTTAAATTACAGAGGCCCAGTGCTTGTGGGGCTACACTGGGTATGATTGCCTTTGTCTCCATGGCTCCCTGGCACGTGTACCACTGGCTCACTATCTGACTCCTGCACTACTGAAAAGAAGCCATCCCTGTGTTTGGATCTTTGATTTATTTATCTTACATTGCTTTGTCATCAGTCTGAGAAATGCATTATCTGCTCCACCAGTGCCTTCAGATCCGGTGCATGTGTTGAGAGAGGGATGAATAGTTTGGGAGCTAAATCAGAATTTATTTATGTTTGTGATTATTAATGGTTTTGTGTAGAACCAAGACTCAATGTTTGAACACCATGCAACATCTGAAGTGACACAAGGTACCACAGTCTTTTATTTTTGATTCCTTTCTGATATGATTCACGGATTCACTGGAACTAATGAGACAATGTTTGATTCTGGTCACAGTCTTGTGTCTTTGCAGTAAATGTTGCTGCCGTATACTGACATTTATAAATACGCAGGATTCAACTACGTGCTCTTTGGTTACTTAAATCTTGCTGTTGATTGGTATTCTGGGTTTGAACATACAATCCTTTCACCGATTCCCCTCAGGTGCCCACTGGTGGGGATTGCGAGTGATTCTTATTGGCTTCTTGCCAATGGTGGTGGTGGGGGGGGACCATCTGGGAGACCGGAAATGGCCGTGTCTGCCCCACTAATGTGATATTGATCATGTCATTAATATTCACGCTTTCTTCCCTGCTTGATTGATCAGCGCAGCGGGCTGGTAAGATCACGGCCAATGTCTTCGGGTGCAGATTAGAGAAGCGCGTTATTGTGAAACTGAATGTGAAAGATCCAGGGCGCGATCTTACCAGCCATTCATGCCACGCTCCTGCTGCAGCAAAATCGGAGAATTTGGCAGCCAGACAAATCTCCGTTCACTGCGGTGGGATGGGAAAATCCTGTCGGTATACCTGCCCCACTAATGTCACATTGATCGTGACGTTAATATTCCAAAATTCCAGCCCCAATATCCCATTCACGTCATGAATGGATCCTATCAGATAATTACATTAGTACAGCACAAGAACAGTTTGAGATCACCTTTGGAAGTGGTGGACGTTGCTGTACCTGAGAGAATATATAAAGTAGACTCAGCTCAGTTTGTAAAGGAAGCTTTCTATTAATTATAGCACATGGAAGAAGTCTCCTAATTAGCATTTAAAAAAAGAATAACTTAGTTATTTTTAATGTGGTACCATGCAGGGGAACTGGAGGCTTTAAAGTCCACCTTTGTGTCAATATTTTAAAATATTGTGAACATATGTTGATGCTACAACAAATAAAACAAAGGAATCCTCCATAGTTACCAAGATTCACATCCTTGAGTGTAACATATCTGAGAGTGAGCTGTGTGTGTGGTTTGTAGATTAAGGTTTGTATTATCACATCTTTGTTTCACATCTGTCTAGCCACAATGCACACAGTGCAGCATCCTTGTATCGAGCTCAAAGTATTCTCAGCCACTGGTGTAAGCTTATGCTGAAACTCTGGGAGATGCTGCGTAGTAGCTAAGTAATATCGATACCTTTTGCAATTAGTCACTTATTGGGCCTAGTTAAAAGGTTAGACCACATTCACACAAAAAAAAAACATATATGGAACTGCAGTTAAAGTTTGACTTTTTCGATTTGAAAGTATAAATTCGCAATTAAATTTCAGAGGACTTTTATTTGGGAGTTACAAATTCTGTATTTCACAGAGGATGGTATATTGTGGATTTTTAAATCTCACTGACGGCCTTGTTTTGATGCTGTATTTTTTTATCTGCACAATCGACCGGGATTCTCCTGAAACAAAACTAAGTGCCCAATGGCCGGAAAAACGGGAGTGTTTTTGGGCTTACTTACCTGAATGAATCTCCAACATTATGTGCCAATTTCTGGCACGGGGCTGATTGTGTCAGGGTGCCTGCAATGTCCGTAAAGCCAGCAGCATAGTGCTGAGTGGGCCACTGTGCGTGCGCCAATTGGTGCAGGGATTGGCACATGCGCATTGGCCTCCAGATCGCTGGCCTACCGGTCCTACCTGTCATGCCCCCAGCACTGCACTGCCGTTTGGGCACTGCCTTGGTTTCTTATGGGCAGCCCCTGGCACCCTGGGGAGCCTCAATGGTAGATGAAGGTGTCTGTTCCCCGTTAATGGGGGGAAGTTGTAAATCACGCTGGTGCAAACCACTCCCTGGGGGGAGTGCAGGTGGAGATGCTAGCAGGCTGATGAATACGTGTCAATTTCAATGACATTTCCGTATGATAATCAGCTCTGCATGGGTTTTCCTCACGGAGCTAATTGCAGTTTTAAAAAAAAAGGTGCTTGGGAGATTCACAACTGGTCGCGCAGTGTCTCCCGTGGAGGTCTCCCAGCAACCAAGCCTGTGCCAAGGGTAGGATTCAATCAGGGAGGTAAGAGGTGAGGATGACCCTGGCACATGTTAGTAATTTTTACCCAGAAAACCTATAGTTTGACTCCAGAATGTGGACAAATTGAAAGCTCAGCTGGCTGAGGAGAGAGGCCAAGGGAAACAGAGGCCAGCGAATCCACCCACTGTCTTCCTCGATCAGTGACACAGTCTGGTGGGCCCAGCGTGAAGCTGCTTAACCACTTCAGGCAATGTTTAACACCAAATTTAACACGTTGCAAACCAGCGTCTTGTGAGATGAAAAGCTGCCAAAGGAGTAAAGAAAGAAATTCTTTTAATAGTTTGTTATTTATAATTATATATAGCTTTGTCAGAACCTAATGACCAGGTCATAATTTGAAGGCAGTCCTAGGAAAGTAACTAGATTTAAAAAATGCATTGGCATTAAAGATTGACCAGTGGACATGCGAGCTTGAAGCCTGCATCCAGGGCAGCAGTTTACGTTGTGTTTGCCAAACTAGGAGGTGCATCATTGACAGCTGTCAAGCACATAAGGATCTGTTTACTAATTATTCTGAACATTATATCCATCAGTCATTTTAAAGGGGGCAGTTCCTTTCTATTATTGAGAAAGAACACAGGAAATCCTGCTCGTGATTAGAGCCCCTCTAGAACACTGAAGTTGACTTGTTTCAGTTTCGCAATAGATTCTTCCTCAGTTGTTTAACACGTAACATTCATTTTATAGGGGGTGGTGAATCATGATGCAAGATTCTCATTTATAAAACTTTCCTGCAGAATTTAGTCTACTGAAATCGGTTACATGTTCTGAAGCCAATACGCTTGGTTGCATTCTGCTGCTTGTTAAAATTGCAATTTGAACTTTATTGCAATAAATGATTCGGATCCAAAAACAAACACATTATTGTTTTCCCTCAAATCTGATAGTCAGAAGTTTTATGTTTATTGTGGAAAGGATAGGTTACTCATATCTATTCAGTAAAAATTCTGAAAAGAACACTACCACAGAGTAATATTTGTGCAGCTACTGAGATCTAGGAGAAAACTTTCAATTAAAAACATACTTGACTTAAGAGATGTTCTTCATTGTTTCAGTCCCAAGTGTGGTGAAGAATATAGAGGGATAAAGACCCCTTGCACTAAACTTCCTGCCCCTCTATTCAATGCCAGCATTTTCTTAATATGGCCCAGAAACCCGATGGTTGGTATTGAGATTGTACCTTTTAAAAAATTATTTCAGAGTCTGTGGATATCGCTGGCAAGGCCAGCAGTTGTTACTCATCCCTAATTACCCTTGAGAAGGTGATGGTGAACCATTGCCTTGGTCAGCTATGGTGTGGATACACCCACGATGCTGTTAGGAAGGGAGTTCCAGGATTTTGACCCAATGATGTTGAAGAAACTACAGTATTGTTTCTAGTCAGGATGGTGTGTGTCTTGGTGGGGAACTTGCCAAATGGTGGCGTTCCCATACATCTACTGCCCTTGTTCTTCTAGGTTGGGAGATTGGGATGTACTGTGAAAGGAGTTTTTGTAGTTGTCATTGTGCATCTTGTACTGGATGCACTCTGCTGTCACCGTGAATCAGTGGTGGAAAGAGGGAATATTTAGAAGTCACCCTGGCTAAAATAAGCATGGCCTGTGTGGAAATTTCCTGCCCCCAGGCTTCAATGACTAAAACAAGACTTGTGGCTTTCACTGAAACTCCTGTTGTTCTGCTGGGCTTCCTGAAGATAATCCAGCAAAGAAGTCGATGTATATTATTTCAATGCCCGTGAGAATGTTAAATCTTCTAAGAGTAGCCAGAAGGATATTGATAGATTGTGTTTCTATTTCTCTGATGCCTGTGCAAAGCTCCCCAACGCCCATGCAAATGGTCGACAGCTAGAATTGAGTTCTCTTCTGATTCCAGACCTATAGCACACATCAGGTAAGCTGAGCCCGGTGGAATCATAGAGTCCTTCCAGTGCAGAAGGAAGCCACTCGGCTCACTAAGTCTGCACTAACTCTCCAACCGAGCATCTTTCCCAGGCCCATCTCGTGCTCTATCCCAGTAATCCCATTTGTTTACCCTCCGAATCCCCTAAATTACATGCCTTTGGACACTTGGGGGCAACTTATCGCGGCCAATCCACCTAAACAGCACATTTTTATGCAAATAGCTAACTATATACCCTCTGATGCACTTTCCCCATAACTCGAATAAAAACTTTGAGAAAATAATACTGCATGTAACTTTGAATTGATGACCTTTTGTTTTTCTGTTTCATGCTTACATTTCAATATTTTGCAAAAATATATCCGGCAATAATGAAATTGAGGTTTCTTTATTTGAAGCATGAGCTTTTTAATGACTGTTTTGTAAATGTCTCTCCACTCTAACAGAACAATGAGAATGAAACGGCTTTGCACTGTGCAGCTCAGTATGGACACTCTGACGTGGTCGCTGTCCTCCTGGAGGAGCTGACTGATCCCACTATAAGGAACAACAAGTTGGAGACGCCACTCGACTTGGCCGCACTCTATGGTCGCCTGCAAGTGGTCAAGATGTTAATAAACGCACATCCAAATTTGATGAGCTGCAATACCAAAAAACATACTCCTCTGCATCTAGCTGCCCGCAATGGACATAAGGCTGTTGTCCAGGTTTTGTTGGAGGCCGGCATGGAAGTGAACTGCCAGGTGGGTGAAACGGTAGCTTGTTGTGGACTCTTTCTCCAATCATAGAGTAATCCAGTGCAGAAGGAGGCCATTCAGCCCACTCTTCCCGTGCTGACCCTTTGAAAGAGATAGCCAATTAAACTCATTACTCTGCTCCTTCTGCACACCCCTGTAAATCCCAAAATATAAATGATGAGTGGGCTTTTAACACCAGCGAGCTATTCAGCAGCACAGAGCAAGTGCTTTATATCTGTCAAAGCAAAGATTAGCAAGTCCCAGACATGCAGCATATTCTGCAGGGTATTTCCATGTTATTCTCACAGCCATATGTACAGGATGGAAATTCCTACTCTGGTGGCAAGCTTGGAAGAGGGAGGTACATTTATTTAAACGGGCTGACGGCTTACCTGAACCCTCAGTGCCTTCCTGCCTCTGCTAGAATTAAATGATAGTTGGGGAAGGCCCAAATCAACTTTCCTGCCCCACTGCCAATTCAGGTCCTTCAGTGGCCACTGAATAACCAGGCCTGATCCCACGGGCAGTGATAGCTCTGCTCCTGGTAAGCGTGTTTCTGTGCTGCGTGCAGAACCATTGCAATTGTGCTCATAGCTCAGGGCTCGACTGAGGGAATTGGCATCGGGGAGTGGACACGGAGGTGACAGAGCACTGAGGGTCACCCACCTGTCTTTGCTGTCGGCCCACTTGCACCCCGTGACATCCACTATGTGAAACCCCCCTCGACATCACCAGCCTCTGGCTTGGGTTGATTCTTGATCCTGGGACTCTGGAGCTTACTGTTTCAGATACCTGTTTTCCATGGTGCTGCCAGGCACCAGAGCTGCTGACATCTGAGTGGCCAGCAATCTGGTCCCACCCTCACCCCTAACCAGGGCCTTGACTCCAGGGGAAGACTCACAGCTGTCCTCACCACTACCTAATTGGTGTGTCATTTAGTGGGCCTTCGCAGGTGTCTTAGTAGCTTAGAATCCCCCCCGATATTGCAACCAGAATCCATCCATTGTCCCACTGGTGGAATGATTGACAACCATAGAAATCCTACAGTGCAAAAGGAGGCCATTTAGCCCTTCGTGCCCTGCACTGACACCAATCCCACCCAGGCCCTTTCCCTGTAAACCTACATATTTAACCTGCTACTCCCTCTAATCCTCGGACACCAAGGGACAATTTAGCAAGGCTAATCAATTTAACTCACATATCTTTGGGCTGTGGGAGGAAACCAGAGCACCTGGAGGAAACACAAGCAAACATGGGAAAATTGTGCAAACTCCGCACAGACGGAGACCCGGGCCAGGAATCAAACCCAGGTCCTTGGATCTGTGAGGCAGCAGTACTAACCACTGTGCCTCATGACCACAGAAGGTGATTGGCAAAAAAGCAAGAGGAAGTGAGTGGTCAAGATCTTGAGTTCATTGCTTGAGAGAATGGTCGCAGCAAGACATTTGCCAGGGAATTGGATTATTGTCAGAAAAGGAAGAATGTCCAGGGCTATACGGAGAAGACAGGGGAGTGACTCTCAATGAATTGTTCCTATAGATGGCCAACACAGATACAATGGGCTGAATGGCCACCTTCTGTGATGTAAATATTCTATGATACAGTTATCATTTTGGATTTGATTATAATGTCTGATGTTCAGTGTAGGTGGCACAAAATAATTTAAATAGTATTGGAAACTTTTTGTGAAATGCACCCAAACATGACTTCTGCAGATTGCCTATTTTAAAATTATTTGCCTGGTTAAAGTTTCCAGTGAAATATTTGTCATTTATCTACAATTTCTGTGATGTTGAGCATTTGAACATTGGGTTGGCAACCGAGCACAATTCTGTGGTGTTTCTTCCAAAACTCAAGCAATCGTGATCTCTATTTGTAAAAATAGTCAATGTTTGAAAATATGACAGGCTATTGACTCCAGCCTGTCTAATCGTGCCCTGTCGGGAACACTTTTGAAGCTATTTCACTGTAACGTTTTACTATCAATAACAATTACATTGGATCTTACCTGATAGGGAAAATGACAATCCAGTAACTTAACTAAGTGAATGATGTGCTTCGAAGTGAATTGACCTCAAAATATTGCAGGGGCTGTTATCTGCAAGGTCTCCAGTAGCAGCTCAGAGTAAAATTCCTGGAAATGGTGTGGCAGGAGAGATTTCCTTTGTTTGACATCATCAATTTCCAATCATTGAAGGAAACAAGGCAGGAAGAACCTTTCTGAATTAGGCGAGGCCTTTGCATCCTGTGTATCCATTTTGTACAAAAAAGCGACACTTTGATTGCTGGCTTAAAAAAAAGCTTTCTGTGGTTCGGTTCTCTTTATAACCAAGTATCTCGGTGACCACTTTTGTTGAAGAAAGCTGTAGATAGTACTGCTGGTATGTGTGAAGCTATAAAGAGACTGAACAACCCAAACCACAAAGGGATGTACTGAACTACAAAATACTCCCAGACACACTCATTTTCAAACTCCTTGCGCAGTTATTTACTGCAATAACTTTTGAGACGTCAACACTATCTGATTCGTGCAACCGGTCTGAAAATGCCGAAGAAGCAAGAGGTAATGCTTTGGTTAAAGCTAGCATTGCTTTTTTTTCCCTTTTTCTGAAGTACTGACCTTATTTTTGCAACAAAGGCTGAATGTTTACAGAAATAATAGAATGTGAAAAAACAATTTGTAAATCTTAGATTACCTTTGAGTATGTTTGTAGCAGTGTTTTGAAAATGGGGCAAGATGAATGCCGTGAATAATTTGTTCCGTTAATAAATATTCAATATGTTTTCAATTCTGCTGCGTCTTGGGCACAGTGTTACAAATAATCCACATGTGTGCTTTGTAGACAGAGAAGGGTAGTGCCCTTCATGAAGCTGCTTTGTTTGGAAAACTGGATGTTGTCCGAATTCTACTAGAAGCAGGTAAGATTGAATTATCTCTGTTATATTTCTGTTTCCCACTAGAATTCCCTTTTGACACTTATAAAAAGAAAATCATCTTTCTTCACCCATATCCAGTTTTTCAGGGCCCCTCCAGTTTATTTTACACACAGGCATTTCAGATTTCCATTATTTTTAATTGAGCATGTAAATAATTAGCATTTAGCAACTTCCTTTGCTGCTACTTCATTTTGTAATTAACCTTACTTATTAGTTACAGGAGAGGTAGTGGGCAATGCTCTAAACTTAATCAGATGCCCCATTTCTGATGATAATAGAAGGGATATCTTGTTTTGGATGCCAATATTTCTTAATTCCTATGATAAGTAGATCAGTTTATCTGGGTCAACACCACTGATGAAAACATAGTTATTAACACATTCAGTAGTGATTTCACATCATGTAGTTTTAATCCTGATAAGAACCTGCTCTCTTGATTTGAATGCATTTAAAAAGTATAGTGTGTCAATTTGCTCTTTAATTGAACGATTTGTATCTAATTATGACTCAGCCATGATATTGTGCAGTACAAAATGATATAGAAAGCACAGTGGAATTTGAAAATTAGTATGATGTACTATTTTATTTCTAAAATAGGTTTCTAAACTGGCTGGAAGACTACACTTACAATAAGTGTACAAAGCATGAGAACTATTAGGTTAAGCTAGCTCATGTTGTTTTGCTTTGGCATAGATTACACTATCTTCAGTTGTAAAACACGAGAGTCAAACTGTCCATCCTGGATAACTAACCCGAATTCCCAAAGATAGAGTGGTAGAACAGAATTTATATCACTTCAAAATTCCAGTCAGACAAGATGTGAGTTCACGGCTTGAATTTTGGGGTTTTTTGTTAATACAATTAATGACAGATGCTTCCACATCATTGGAGGTAGAAGTAAGTGGGATTTAGTGCTTTTTTTTGTGCAGACTTTGATTTATATTTTAGGGTTTTTTGGATGATGTCGCTCAAAGGTGAAGCAACCTCATTCAAAACAGTGGTGTATGTTGTATTGTGCAGACATTGTCAGAATGAGCTGCGTTGGAAATAACAGTGAATCGTGCAGTTGTATCGACAGTATGTACAAGAATGGGACCAGACTATGCAACGTACTCAAATCTAGAGATGGTTGGCCAAATTTTCTGAGTCCTCACAATATGGATATGTTGCTTGTAATTTTCAATCCTTTGGCAATCAAAAATAGTAAAACATAAGCAGCAACTGTAGGGTATGCACTGATGCTAGTGGTACGAGGACTCTGAAAATTTTCGCTATTTCCTGTCTCTCTCTCTTATTCGCTCCTCTGTTTTTATGATTGTGATTGCTTAATCCCTGTGGCACAACCATACAGAAGAATGTGAAAGAAACCCCATAGTAAATAAGGTTGACACTAGACTGGACTGAAACAAGCAAGAATATTTTCTCATTAGCCGTTACAACAAACCACCAAGTATGTATAATTATAGAACATTACAGAGCAGAACAGGCCCTTCGGCCTTCGGATGTTGCGCCGACCCAATTAGGACACAAGCAGTGACCCTCTAACCTAAACCATTACCCTTTCATCCATAAACTTATCTACTAACCTCTAAACGCCACCAACTTGGCGCATTCTACACAACTGACGCAGGCAAAGCATTCCATACCCTTATCAACCTGGGTAACGAACCTACCTCTGACATCTGTCCTAAGAACCACTACCCTTTAATTTAAAGGCTATGTTCCCCTCGTGCTAGCTTTCTCCATCCTAGAAAAAGGACTATCACTGTCCACCCTATCTAAAACTCTAATCAATATAGTTTCAATAAGGTCTCCTCTTAGCCGATTTCTTTGACTAACCCCCCCGAAAACAACCTCAAATCTCTAGCCTATCTTCATAAGACCTGCCCTTCCATACCAGGCAACATCCTGGTAAACCTCCTCTTACCCCTCCAATGCCTTACCACAGTTCTTATATGCGGGAGGGACCAGAACTGTACACAATACTCCAAGTGCGGCCGCACTAGAGTTTGTACGTTGCAGCATGACATGCGGCTCCGAAATGCAATCCCCCTATCAATAAAAAGCTAAGATCTCGTATGCCTTCTTAACAACCTTATCGACTTGATAGCCAACTTTCAGGGATCTATGCACATATACACCAAGATCCCTCTGTTCATCAACACTATTAAGAGTCCTACCATTAGCCCTATACTCTACACACTTGTTATTCCTGCCAAAGTGCATTACCTCACACTTTTCCACATTAAACTCCATTTGCCACCTCTCGGCCCAGCTCTGCAACTTGTCCAAGTCTCTCTGCAAACTATAACACCCCTCTTCACTATCTACCACTCCTCCGACTTTGTGTCATCCGCAAATTTACTAATCCATCCTTCAATACCCTCATCCAGATCATTTATAAAAATTACAAACAGCAGGGGCCCCAAAACAGTTCCCTGAGGTATACCACTTGTAACCAAACTCCAGAATGAATATCTCCCATCAACCACCACCCTCTGTCTTCTGTCTGCTAGCCAATTCCTAATCCAATTAGCTAAATCACCCTCAATCCCATACATCTGCATTTTCTGCAGAAGCTTCCATGTGCCACCTTATCGAACGCCTTACTAAAGTCCATATATACCACATAAACTGCCTTACCCCCATCCACCTCTTTGGTCACTTTTTCAAAAAACTCAATAAGATTAGTAAGGTACGACCTACCCTTCACAAAACCATGCTGACTATCCCCAATCAATTAATTTCTCTCTAAATAACTATAAATCCTATCCCTAATAATTCTCTCCAATACTTTGCCCACAACAGAAATAAGACTCACTGGCCTATAATTCCCTGGAAGGTCTCTCTTCCCCTTCTTAAACAATGGGACCACATTCGCTATCCTCCAGTCCTCCGGAACCACACCCGTAACCAACGAGGACCTGAATATCAGAGCCAGAGGCTCTGCAATCTCCTCTCTTGCCTCCCAGAGAATCCTAGGGTAATCCCGTCCGGCCCAGGGGACTTATCCAACTTCAAACCCTCGAGAATATCTAGCACATCCTCCCTATCTACTTCGATACCTTCCAGTTTGCTACCCTGTACCTCAGTGTTCTCCATAACTACATTTACATCACCCTGCGTGAATTCCGAAGAGAAATATTTATTCAGTGCCTCTCCAATCTCTTCAGGCTCCACGCACAACTTCCCACTGCTGTCTATGACTGGCCCTAATCTTGCCCTACCAATCTTCTATTCTTAACATATCTAAAGAAAGCTTTAGGATTCTCCTTAATCCTATCAGCCAAAGTCTTCTCGTGTCCCCTCTTAGCTCTCCTCAACTCACTTTTTACCTCCTTCCTGGCTAATCTATAGCTATCCATTGCACTAACTGAGCCTTCAAGCCTCATCCTGACATAAGCCTCCTTTTTCCTTTTAACCAGCGAATTAATTTTTTTAGTACACCATGGTTTCCTTACTTGACCATTTCCTCCTTGCCTGACAGGGACATACTTATCAAGGACTCGCAGTAGCTGCTCCTTGAATAAGCTCCACATTTCAGATGTGCCCAGTCCCTGTAGTTTCCTAGTCCAACCTATGCACCCTAATTCCCTCCTTATGGCCTCATAATTACCATTCCCCCAGCTATAACTACGGCCCCCAGCTTCATGCCTATCCCTATCCATCACTAAGGTGAACGTAACTGAATTGTGGTCACTATCACCAAAATGTTCACCAACTTCCAAGTCTAACACCTGGTCTGGCTCATTGTCCAGCACCAAATCCAATGTAGCCTCACCTCTAGTTGGCCTATCTACATACTGAGTCAAAAAACCTTTCTGCACACTTTGTACAAAAACTGACCCCTCTAACGAGCTAGAGCTATAGCTATTCCAATCAATATTAGTAAAGTTAAAGTCCCCCATAACAATTACCCTATTACTTTCACTCCTGTCCAGGATTGTTGATCATCCCTTTAACTATAATGCACTTCCTCCCCCCCTTTCTACCTCCTCCTCACTCACTGAAGCATTTGAGAACCCAGGAACTGCAACAACCATTCCTGTCCCTGCTCTATCCGTGTCTCTGAATGGCCTACACATCGAAGTTCCAGTAATGGGGCACAGCTGCTGCAAAGTTCCTCCACCTTATTGCGAATACTTATTGCATTAAAGTATACGCATTTCAAACCATGCCTACTCCACCCGTACCTGCTGTGTTTTAACAGTTCTATCTGGAACCCCCCTGTTCCATCCCTTTACATCCAAACTACTCATGATCCCACCCCCCCCCGAATCATTGAAAAAAGCCCCCTGCATAGCCTTTGCAAATTTTCCCCCCAAGATATTGGTTCCCCTCTGGTTCAGGTGTAGACCATCTCTCTTGTAGAGGTCCCACCTATCCCAGAATGAGTCCCAATTGTTCAGGAACCTGAACCCCTCCCTCCCGCACCATCCCCGCAGCCACGAGTTCAAACATTCCCTCTCTCTGTTCTTCTCTAAACTATCCCGTGGCACAGGCAAGAGTCCAGAGATAACCACTCTATCTGTTTTGGCCCTAAGCTTCCACCCCAACTCCATAAATTTCTCTTTAATATCCCCTTCCCTTGTCCTACCCACATCATGAATCCCTACATGAACTATGACTTGGGGCTGACTCCCCTCTCCCTTAAGAATCTTAAAAACCCACTCTGAAACGTCCTAGACCCTGGCCCCTGGGAGGCAACACACCAGCCCTGAGTCCCGTTTATTACTATTTACTCTCCTATCTGTCCCCCTAACTATGGAGTCTCCAATTACCAGGCCCAATCTCTTATTTCCCCTACCCACCTGAGCATTCCCAGCAGGCTCACCCCCAGAGACCTGCTCCCTTTGGCCATCTCCAGTTGATTCCTCCTCAACTGTAGCCTCCAGGACAGAAAACTTGTTTTGGAGGGGAACAGCCCCGGGGGATTGTCTCCCCGATTGCTTCTTACCCCTCTTCCTAATAGTTACCCAAGAATCACTTTTAGGAGTGACTATCTCTTTGTAACTCCTGTCAATATCTGCCTCAACCTCCTGAATTATCCTGAGTTCCTCTAATTCCAGCTCCAGCTCCTTAACACGATTCTCAAGGAGCTGCAAATGGGCACACTTCCTGCAGGTATAATCAGCAGGAACACTACTGGTGTCCCTCACCTCGTACATACTGCAGGAGGTGCAACGTACTGCCTCCACTGCCATCCCTGATACTTTAATTTCTAGGAGAGAGAAAAAAAAATCTTATAGCAAAGATAAAGACTTGTTAAAAGTCAACAATTGCAATGTGCCACAGTGACTATATTAAAGTGACTGGAGAATGTTAGAGTTAATCAACCCAGTGTGATTTTTTTTTACTGATTTTGGATGCTGACGGTCACGAGGCAGGAATGTTCTGAATTAAGCTGATGGCTTTTGGGAGGCTGCTAGTTTAAGATAACTCTGTTATTTATGTTGGGGTATAGCGCCTTTAAGAGAACGGGTCAGGTGACCCTAGGTGAGGGGTGATCTGCCCAAAGACTGCTCTGAGAGGGCAGTTGTCATTTGGAGTGAATAAGATTGCAATGGAGATCTGTGTTCCCTGATGCCTGTAGAGTGAGTTCTTGAAGATACCTCTTGGTACTGAAGCATTCAACAAACTTGGAGTGAGATTTTCAGGTGGCTGGCCAAGCACCAAAATCCTTCTCCCTGACTTTGGGAACTTTAGGCTAAGATGAGTTTAACTCCTCAGCTTCATCTGCATCCTGTCATTGGCAGCTAACAGGCAGGTTAAAGCAGTAATTTGGACTGCACTGAGGAAGGGCTCACTAAAGCAAGTTCCATCATAGACTAGGGGTTTATAGAGAGTAATAGGATCTGTACTATGCAGAAGGAGGCCATTTGATCCATTGAGTCTGCACCGACAATAATCCTACCCTGCCCCCATCCTAAAAGCTCACATATTTACCCTGTTAGTCTCCTCGACACTAAGGGGCAATTTAGCATAGCCAATCAATCTAATCCGCACATCTTTGGACTGTGGGAGGAAACCGGAGCATCTGGTGAAAACTCACACAGACATGAGGAGAATGTGCAAACTCCACAGAGAGTCTTGTAGTAGGAAAATGCTGGGGACTTGGAATGAGAACAGCTTCACTGCTCTATCTGAAAAACAAAAGGATATGTTTTAAATGTGTTCTCTTCACTAGAGCCTCTTGTCCCTGCCTCTACCTCAGAGGAGAGTTACAGTGGTCTCCATTGCAGGCTGTAGTTAAAATTGCGGTCAGGGCCTGACTGCATAATGGGATCCTGATTTAAATAAGGATTCCAGCATTTCCAGGCTGCTGTTTTTGGTGCCTCCTCAGCAGGCTAAAATTGAAAAGGGTAATAAATTAGAGGGACCAGTTGACCACCCATCCTCTGGGTGGCTCGGGTTAAACTCACACGTTTAGTTTTACAAAATATACCGTAAAAATATGATTTTAACAACTCAATTTTCTTTCAGGCCAACTGCAGCCATTGTTTGAGTTCTCCTGCGTTAGGATTGTGTTTCAGCATGTCTATCAGCAGAGGCTACTGTGCCTGTGTAAACAATGAGTTCCGACACTACAGTCAAAAAGGCTTGTGGTTTTGTTAACGATTCATATTCAAGGCCATGCATCAAGATTGCTGATGTAGAAGACACAAACATTACAGCCAAGCCTCCAGCAATGCTCCTTTCTCCACCTCCCAACTTTAGATTACAACATTATAACCCATTTCTAGCTGCACTACTCCACAAACACAGATATTTCACAATCCCTTACTCACTTTTCAGTGCCAATAAGTGGGTGGTTTAGTTCTGTAACTACCCAGATCTTAAACTAGGTTTTAATCTGTCTAACATTTCCCAAGTAACTATCGAGGTAAGCACCGTGGCAATGTCCAGAGTCTGCGATTCCGGCTCAGAATTTGGGAACATTGACTGAGGACCCTGGGGATCACTGGGAATTGTTTAGACGATGAAACTTCTTGGGCAATTCCCATGGAGGTCCACATGCCAAGAATTCCACAAGGTCCTGACATTCATCTTTGGTCCCTGATAATTCAGAGATCAGAGACTGGACGATTTGGTCCATTGGGTTCTTTGACACTATAATAATTCCAGGAGTCAAAGAGGTTTACAGCATGGAAGCAGGTCCTTTAACCCTATTTGTCCATTTCACCTTTTTGTTTTAACCACTAAGCTAGTCCCAATTGCCCACATTTGGTCCATATCCCTCTTGACACATCTTATCCATGCTTTTTAAAAGATAAAATTGTGCCCCCCTCTACTGCTACCTCTGGCAGCTTGTTTCAGACACTCACCACCCTCTGTGTGAAAAAATTTGCTCCTCTGGACTCTTTTGCATTTCTCCCCCCTCATCTTAAACCTATGTCTTCTAATTTTAGACTCCCATACCTTTGAGAAAAAATATTGACTATCCAGCTGATCTATGCCCTCATTATTTTATAGATCTCTATAAGATCACCCCTCAGCCTCCTACACTCCAGGGAAAAACAGTCCTAGTCTACTAGTCTCCTTGGAACTCAAACCATAAAGTCCCAGTAGCATCCTAGTAAATCTTTTCTGCATTCTTCCCAGAGTCAGTTGTAAAGGAACAGTGTTTTATTGCACAATATAAAAGCAAAGCAAAATCACAAGCCTGTGGCGAACACAAAAAGGCCCCAACCAAGACAACACTATAATGGATCCACTCATGGGCCTGCTCTATACAGGGCTCAATATACAAGCTCCACGTGATGAGTTAATTACTAATTCCCAGGGAGTTCGTATTCAGCGAGTCATTCTGGGAAGTTAATCGATGATTGCCCCATGCAAGTCCTGAGGGTTATCACAGACCCTCTGAGCAGACAATTTTCTAGCCTTTCACTTGCAGTTAATTCAACTATAAGGCATGGAATTCTTTTTAGTTGTAAAATAAATTGCTGAGTTTTCACTCAAATTTTTTCAGTAATAGTGGGCATGAGTTAACCACATTTGAATCTTTATCTTGCTGCGCCACTCTGAATTTATAAGTGAAACAGATTAGCCTTTGAATAACAAACAACGTTGTGATTCCCATACTTAGGATTCAATTACAATGTACTGCTGTGATGTGTCCTCTCGACCTGTTCATGCAGCACTGAACTTAGTTCTATAACTTTAATAGCTTTTTTCCATTTGTTTGTACATTTGTGATCAAGGTCCCTTTAGTATCATTCAGTAACGAGAGAGTGAGCCTGTTTGCACCATCTACATTAGAACGCTCAACATCCACAGGACAAGATGAGAAATCGCAATAATAGAAGCTTTCATCAGATTCACCGGAGAACACTAAATTGCTTGTTGCTACAAAACACATTTTCATCTGCTTTGGATTTTTATTAACCTATTCTGATATGTAATGATTTTCCTTTCCAATATGAGAAAGAAACAGTATTGTATCTTTCAGACCTCTGGGATACATCAAATTGCTTTGCAACCAGTGAATGAATAGTGCAGTGCAGATACGTTAGCACAGCAAGGTTCCAACACCAACTATGAGATAAATGAACAGCTGGTCTGTTTTTTATCAATTTATGAGTAAATGGTGTCCAGGGCACTGTGAAAAGATCATCTTTTTGTATTTGTCCATGAGATGTGGATGCTGCTGGCTAGACTAGCATTTATTGCCCATCCCTAATTGTCCTTGGGAAAATGGCTACCTTCTTAAATCGCTGCAGTCCAAGGTACACCCACAGTTCTGTTAGGGAGAAAGTTCCTGCATTTTGATCCAATAACAGTGAAGAAATGGTGATACAATTTCCAAGACTGAATGCTGTGTGACTTGGCGGGGGGCCTGCACGTTGTGGTGTCTTTCTTGAAGGTGGAGGTCGCAGTTTTGGAAGGTGCTGCCAAAGTTGTCGAATTTGGAATTGTCCATTGGATCTTTAGCGCCCAATTGAGGAAACAGTATGCTAAAATTTAACTTGTTGTTTGAAAGATGGCACCTTCAACAATGCAGCACTCCCTTTGAAGTGTCAGCTTATGATATCTGCTGAAATCCTGGAGTTGAGCTTGAATCCAGAACCCGAGTTGAGTCAAAAGTGCTATCAACTCAGTAACTTTGAGTCAAGACATAGTCTGCCAAAATGCCTTGGACAAATGCAAATGTGACAGTGACTCACTCCTGTCTTGGAGGATGTAGTGCTGGTTGGAATTTTTGTGGCCGCATATTGTTTCTTCCAACAAATAGAGATTTCGTTGGCAAATTTCAGCACTTACCGTAAGAGTCGGATGTCCTCTTTCCGTGCTGATATGACTCGTATGATTTGTCAGGAGATGGGAAAGAGCTGGACCTCATAAAATTGCATGGAAACACTTAGAGTTGCTTTTCTTACCATGAAAATTAAAGCTGACACTCCAGTGCACTACTGAAGGACTGCCACTCTGTCTGAGATGTGGAGATGCTGGGGTTGGATTGAGGTGGGCACAGTCAGAAATCCCACAACACCAAGTTAAAATCCAACAGGTTTATTTGGAATCATGAGCACTGCTCCTTCACCTACACAGTGCAACTTTAGGATTTCCCAGCTAACCTGTGCATGCCTGACATCCTGACACTGCGGTCAATTTCAGAGGAGAAGTGACAGCGAATGTTTATTGGCGACTTCCCATCCCCCGCAAATTCCAACGTACGTGTTTAAGCCCGAGGATAATCCTGTATGTTACGTTTCTATTGCAAAAACCAGCACCAGTCAGCCGATGAGATACGTGTAAGAATAAGAGTGCTTTAAACAGAAAGTAACGTCCATCATGCAGAAACAAGAAATGGAGAGGCTCTTTCTTGAAGCTAATAATGTTTTTGCAAAGCTGAAAAGGCAGGGGGGAGTGAGTTGAGGGGATTTGGAACTGTTTGTGCTCTGAGAGAGAAATAAAGCGGAAATTCAGGATATCAACTTCGCTTAAAAGGAGTCCACAGTAAATTTTCAGAAGTGCAATTTTGTTACTGGCAATGTTGTGTTAAGAAAACAAGACAGTTTCCTACTCAGGAATGTTTGACTTTCCAGTACCCATATCTTAATCCATTGTCAATGTCAGTTTGAATCACAGCAGTGGCCATGCATAGTGTTCTAAAGTTAATCCCATCCTCAGGAAATCTATTAACCAGTTCATAACAAAATAGGGCCTGTCACAAAGCATTCAAAGCCAATAGACTTTGATACTAGCTGATTGTTGATAGTTATTTATTGTTCTTGGATAAATATCAGAGAAGTCAGGTAAGTTGTTTGTAAATCACTACAATCTACTGGCTCTACATCACAACTATCTTCTTGAAATTCCTCATTGTGACTATGCTTAACTTAATTATTTTATTTTAATGATGTTAAGACCATGGCCATGAAACTGAAAAAATCCAAATTGAATTATCCTGTTTCAAGCTCCAACACGACATTTTAACTGTTGATTATTGGAAGATGTCAGGTAGCGTCATGTTAATTTTTATTCCATCTTGGGATTTGGGCATTGCTGGTGAGGCCTTGTTGCTTGTCCCAATTGACTTGAGTAGATGGAGCTGAATTCCCTCTTGAACCACTGCAGTCCATTTGATGCAAGTTTATTTACAAGGCTGTTTGGAATGGAGTTCCAGGTTTGTGACCCTGTAATGGTGAAAGGATGGTGATATAATTCCATGTCAGGAATGGCCTGTGAGGGGAACTTGCAGCTGGCTTGTCTTTCTTGTTAATAGAGATTGTGGGTTTAGAAGGCATGTTTGAAGAAGCCTTTGAGAGTTGCTGACATGCATCTTGTACATTATACCTACTGCTGTCCCTGTACATGGTAGTGTATAGGGTGCTGATCAGGCAGCGCTTTGTCCTGGATGTTGTCACGCTTCTTGAATGTTGCTGGAGTTGCACCCATCCAGGCAACTGGAGAGTATTCCGTCACACTCCTGACTTGTGCCTTGTAGATGGTGGACAGGTTTTGAGGAGTTCGGAGGCAATGTATTGTATATTGTTATTTCACCTTAGAAACCTGGAGTTAAATCAAATCCAAACTGACTTTTCTTCTACCTATAATCTTTAAGTGTTGAACTGAACCTGAGTAGTCAGAATCCAATTTTCAGTAAGCTCCCATGCTTTGGAAAGGAACAAAGTGAATATCTGAATGTTGTATCATGCATTCTGGTTATCGATTCTGGTATAAGACCGTTGTTACAATCAAGTCAGGAGGGTCACATGGTTCCCTTCTTTTCCTCCCATTGTTTGACTGCAAAAGGTTTTTGTTAAAAAATGATACACTTGCCAATTCCACGAGTATTTAACTGTTTTTGCTACAATAATAAAAAAAGACACATTCAGGCAGCTTTTCTTCAGTTTCTAAAAAAGGACATTTTTATTGTATTAAACCGGTCTAAGTAAATTGCGTGTGTCATGTACACGCACACACGTGTACACGCACACACGTGTACGTGCACACAGGCACATGCACATGCACAGGCGCGCATATACACATGAAGTTCGCACATACAAATAGTCACAGATTTGGGACAGATAGATGAAGTAATTTGGGATCCAGTAAAATTGAAGGTGTTATACAACTTTTGAAGTTTGGTGACTTGGTTGGTCTCAGACTGAATTTGGCAGCTCTGCTGTTTTCAACAGCAAGGTGGTTCGCAGTTGTCGATGGATGATATTTCTGTTCTATTGGGCACAACAATTCTGGGTTGAGTTCCTTTTGCGTCCTGCAGCACCTGGATACTCAAAAGCAACAAATGGGTTTCAAAAAACTTATCAACTGGCTAGTGAGAGTGAGAGAGGGGATGGAGCTGGGGGGAGGAAGAGAGGCCTCCTATTTGGGCTTACACAAGCTTGCAAATAGGCCTAACTGAATTTCCACAATGAACATTCTTGAGCAAGATTGAATTTAATAATCTTATTCTAAAACAGGTGCAGCATTATTTTTTTAAGTTGAACAGTTATCCTGAAGAGTTTTTATCAATTAAGAATGTCAATTTTTCAGGATTTTACGAAGATTATTCACTGATTAAATGAGAAACCGTTGCTGTAGATTGAGAAAAATCAGTCACATTTGTGTATCATTCTTTGCGGTTAGACACTAATACGTTGGACAGGTAGAGCTTTGCAAACGTAGGAATAACAACATTTCAAAAGGCAATCAACCGTACAGCTTGTGTCACCAATCACAGGATTGGAACATTAACTTTTCTCTTAAATAAAGTGTAATGCAGCAGAGCATTTAGTTATACTGCAAAAAATTGATCAAAAGGCAATGTATGGTATAAGTGGGTTCTGTGGTGCAGCCTGGTTGATGGAAGTGAGGGGAACCTGGGTCTTTGACTCTCAAAGGGTTGATTCTGTGATGTGCTAGAAATAGAACTTTGCAAAAGTATTGGTGTATTATTTTCATAAATGTTGCTGAGAATAGTCAGTGGCATGGTTTTGGACGAGGTTGCTGCTTCCACAATGGCTGAGTGAGTTTATCATAAAATCCCTACAGTGCAGAAGGAAGCCATTTAGCCCATCAAATCTGCACTGTCTCTCCACTGACACTGACAGTGAATCTCCACTGTCATCCCCCATCTAGGCCCTAGTCCCGTAACTTTGAGAATTACCTCACTAATCCCCCTAACCTAAACCGAGGGCAATTCAGCATGACCCATCAAGCTAATGTGCACATCTTTGGATTGAGGCAGGAAATTAGAGCACCCAGAGGAAGCTCTCACAATCAAGGGGTGGAAGTGCAAACTCCATATAGACAATCACCCAAGGCTGGAATCAGATCTGGTCCCCGATGCTATGAGGCAGCATTGTCACCCATTGTCTAGTGCATACCTGAGTTCTGAAGAGCAAAGAGGACACTGGCCTTTGAAACTACCTGTCCTTGTGCCTCTGCACCTGGGATAGGAAGTAGCAACTTGACTTAGGCTCCCACTCCTGAATTTTGTCTAATACCTTCTAGTCTTGACACCAGAATGTTTGAAGACAATGCAGGCAAACCATTTGTCGGGATTTATTCAGAGGCGAAGAACTGAAGAAGTACCTCATGCCCCCCCCCCTCCCTCAATCCCCCCAGAAACTCTTTGGAATTGTAGGTCACAGTATGGAGAAAAATGTATTTCTAAAACTATCTTTCCTCTTTATCCTGCCATTTATTCTAACAATGTCTCCCCTTCTTCTTGAAAGCATTGACTCTTTGGTGTCCCTGGCACTTTGCTGCTCAGTCCCTGAACAGCCAGATTGCACATGTGATTGTACACTGTGATTGGCAGTCCTTTAACTGATGCTGCAAAATGCTTAAAAATAAAGTAATTTTCACAATAAGGTTTTCACTTCTTGTGGTAAGTATAGAGAGAGTGGAAACACAGATGCTTTATAGAATACATAGTTGACTTTACTTGAAATTAACATGGTGCAGTCCTATTCCCCTTTTTATTAATAGTGAAGATACAGCAGGATATCTCTTGTCCCAGATTTTGGGGTTGTAATAACAACATAGCTGTCAGCTTTCATTTTCATTAATCTGTGAAACTGATAATGAACTCTGGCAGATATCCAGAATTTTTGACAATGATTCTCTGCTCTTCTACTAAATAGACTGAAGTCCTCACATATTGAGGTCACCTTAGAATGCATACTAAGTCACAATTACTGCTAACCATCTCTTTAGTCTTAAAATTGATTTTACATTCGTGGAATTCCAATTTTTCCCATTCCATGCTAAAAACCCCTCAGATCATTAAATAATAAAATTTGTTTTTAAATTTGTTTATGATGTTTCAATTTCTACATTTAACCTAATTTTTATGCCTCACTTTTTCTTTTGGCATCGACAAAAGTATAAAGAGGATATGATAACATGTTTCTGTTATGACTTGCTGTCAGTAGGAATTCTTTAATGTGATTGGCTGCCTAGCCTGCTTGCTGAGATCGCTGTTGCTGGATCCAGAGATGCTTAATGTCTAGATTTATAAAATTCATGCCACAGAACTCAATAGACCTTGGCAGGCAGTTGCTTTGAGCTCAAGGGTTAGTACTGTCACTTGACAGCTGCCCTCAGAATTGGGGCCATTCTCTTCCTGCATTTTATTCCTTAAAAAAGTTGTTTTCAATAATGTTTTGATTCTTGTAAAATTGTGAACTGTCTTGAGTCTATAGATGAAGATGAGCATGTCACTATGATAGACATACAAAACTGTCAAAGGTCAGAAAAGACATTTGGCCCATCAAAGTTAATTGCTCCTTTCCAAATTAACATGCAACTGCTTTTGAATATCTCCAATGTTTTTGACTCTGTACTTCAGCATTCTATCGACCTAAAACTGTGCAATGTTTATTTCAGGGATTGATGCAAGTATTAAGGACACGCAAGAATGGACAGCATTAGACATTCTAAAGGATCATCCGTCCCAGAAATCGCAACAAATCACTGCTCTTATACAAGGTAATGTCATCTTGTGGCATAAAATGAAATGACAGCACATTGAGATCTTATAGACACATTCCCAAAGCTAAAAGAATTGTTTTCATTTTAAATACATTCTGAACAATTAAGTCCTGAGTTGAATAGCATAAAATATATCTATATAGGATCTGTATTCTATATATATGTTGTTTCACTAGAAAATGATTGTCTACTCAGCCTAAGTGCAGGAATGAGCTATTCTTTTGTTGAAACCCAATTGCCAGCAGCCTCACTGTAAATTTAAAGTGATGAGTTTGTGTGGTACTGGGGAGACTAGCCTCGAGCACGTTGTGTTCTCATCATCCACTTTGAAGTCAGTGCACAGATCATGTTGAGCTAAACATTGCTTTTGAACCTACTAAGATTCTTCTTTGATCCAGGGATTTTGTTTTGGGTGTAGGAATTGTAGAACTTTAGCCTGGATCTTGCCTCCCCAAGGATTGGGAGTGCAACATGAGAAAGAATCACCTGTTGATTATCTGTGATATTACAGTGCAGTTATATCCTCGCCCGCCATTGGCTGATGGCAGGAATTTGTGGACATGCTGTTGTTATGGGGGGCTTTCTGTTGAACGCGCACCTCACTGCTGAGAAACCCGGGGCTGGAATATCCTGTCAGCTCAATGTCTTTAAAATTGATAACTCCTCTTTGGAGCTAAAGAGTGATGGATTTTTTGCTTTTAAGAGGAGGTGGAGCAGAGTAGAAGGTTAGGGGTCAGGAGGAACAAGGAGAGATTTGACAAAGATGGCCCCAAGACTATGGGTGTGTTAATAATGTTAAAGACTAAAGAAAATGCCAGAAGTGGCATAAAAGTAAGATTAGCAGGAGAACAAAGTTCAGCGCTCTGTGAAAGCAAAATGAGTGGTTGAGTTGGGGGAGAGGATGCATTGGGGATGAATAAAGATGGGATTTAAAATGTGGGATCAAGATGAATGAGTGAGCTCATTCCTGAAGTTGTTGGATTCAGAGAACCTGAACCAACACTGCTGTGTTTATGAATGTTTCAGAAAGTAACATTGAAAAAGGAGCTGGTTCAAAGAAGCTGCTTTGTGTAGTTGGTCTGAAAGTCTCGGATTTGTGAAAGAATGTGCACAAAACCTTTCCTTACCGATATTAATTGAGACCAGTGTTGCAAGGGCAACAGCAGTGGGGAGGGTAGAGCCAGCTGTTTGAGCTGTCTGAAAAAACCAGCTCACTTAACATGATTTAAGTAGCACCTTTGTAATGGACACCCATCGTGAGGCATGTTTGTACAATGCAGGCAGCTGTTTGTATACAGTGGGATGGTGTATGGGGTGAGAATTATTTACAAACACTGAACCCAGCTAGGTGGAATTCCTCCCCTTCTCCTCCTACTTTAATAGAAGTGTTACTCTATTTTCAACACAGTAACTCCTCTGCTGAAATAGCGTAGGCAGGGATGCCAAGTGCTTGAGTAACTGTTCATATGTTAGTATCTAGTGCAAGTCCTCATTCCAAATGCAGCCTGCTGCCTTTATAGGCTCCTGTTAGCTCTCATGCCCCTGTCACTTTCCTTCAGAAAGGATAGAAAGAGAAAAAGGCAGCAAGAGCAGCAAATGATGAACCGGGATGCGAGTGTGGGCAAAAATACAAAGGAGAGAAATGCACTAAAATGCAAAATGCACCAATGAAATTGACAGAAACGAGAAAGCACATAATTTGTGAATTGTCATTTACAATGTCACAGGATGTGGCACATTGGTTAACACTGCTGCTTCACAGTGCCAGGAACCTGCGTTCAATTCCAATCTTGGGTGACTGGCCTTGTGGAGTTTGCACTTTCTCCTTGTTTCTGTGTAGGTTTCCTCCACATGTTCCGGTTTCCTCCCGCGGTCCTAAGATGTGCAGTTTACGTGGATTGGCCACGCTAAATTGTCACTTTTTGTACCAAACTGTAAATTAGGGGGGATTAGGGGAGTGAGTATGTGGGATTATGAGGCATGGTCCTGGGTAAGATACTTTTTCAGAAAGTTGTGCAGACTTGATAGGCTGAATGGCCTCCTTCTGCACTGTAGGGATTCTATATAGAAGTAATTCCCCACTTGTGATTCCTCCCATCTTCAGGCTGTCCTTGTTGAACAAGATATTAGAATCTTAAAAATCCCCTCAGAACAAAGTCAAATGTTAATAAGAATCTAATGAGTTGAAATTCTTCAGGCTAATATTTGGGTGAAGAAGACGCACTGAAAGAGATTTGTTCTTTCTTGCTTTTTAGTCATTCTGTTAAGCGCAAAAGAACACCCAAAATAATATATTGAATCAAGAAGTATTATTCAACAGTGTCTGTTTTTTAGCACAAGACTATTTAAGAAATGGCTCATATCACAACAGATTATCAAATGGTGAAACAATAAGTGGGGTCATTTAATTTGGCCTCTTATACTGCTGGTGTCCATTAATAGAGTACAAAATCAAAATGTCAAAAACAAAACATCGGCACTCACTGTATGAAGGTCAAGCTTAAACCAACAGCAGCTGTCGTTTTCAACATGTCTTTATTTGTGAAGTTGGCCATATATCACAAGAAACATGATAAGGTTATATGTCTGGTCACCAACTGGGCTTCTGCTTTCCAAATTGGTCCTGTGAGCAATAAGTAATGTCTTAAGCTCAGAAACATGTCCTATTTTATACCCATTATAATGGATTTTAACATGTTTGCTGTACACGATTGTGGGTGATTGTTCCTTTCAGTGCAACACAGCAGATGAAGGGTCACCTGGACCATTTGAGACTCAGAGTGGGGCACCACCCTGGGGGTTGGGGCTCTCTTACACAGGAGACATTTTGGGAGCCAGCTGCAGCCATGCATTTCTTGTAAATAAATCATTTTTGTGTTCACAAATGGGATCTCCAAAAGTACACCTGTACAAGCGTCAAACAATTCCTGCAACTGTAACTTTAGGAGAAGTAAGAATTAAAAGGATATCAATTGTTGCTTTAAAAATATCTTTGCTAGGTGGCCAATAAAATGTCAAAGTGTGCTTGCTGGGCAGAGTGGCCTATGTCTGAAAATGTTCTACTCCATACTTCCAATTTCACTTGAATTTGCAGTTTAGGAATGAAGGTGGTGTGGTGGCACAGTGATTAATACTGCTGCCTCACAGCGCCAGGGAGCCGGGTTCGATTCCAACCTTGGGTGACTGTGCAGAGTTTGCCCCAGAATCACCCTCTGTTTGTGTTGATTTCTTCCAGGTGCTCCAATTCCCCCTCACAGTACAAAGTTGTGAGTTAGGTTGATTAGCTGTGCTAAATTGCCCCTTAGTGTCAGGGAGATTAGCAGGATAAAGAGTGGGGTCCTGGGAATAGAGCTTGGGTGGGACCTTTGTCAGTGCAGACTTAATGGGACAAATGGCCTCCTTCTCTACTGTCGGGATTCTATAATTCCATTCTTTCAGATCTACTACAACATGTTCCCATTTTGTTTAATTTGATCAATGTTTAAGACTGACCATTGTTACTATCATAGTTCTATCATAGAATCCCTACAGTGCAGAAGGAGGCCATTTGGCCCATCGAGTCTGCACCGACAACAATCCCACCCAGGCCCTACCCTCATATCCCTACATATTTACCTGCTAATCTCTTGAACCTACGCAGCATAGGACACTAAGGGACAATTTTAGCATGGCCAATCAATCTAACCCGCATATCTTTGGACTGTGGGAGGAAACTGGAATACCCAGAGGAAACCCACACAGACACGAGGAGAATGTGCAAACTCCACACAGATAGTGACCCCAAGCTGGGAATCAAATCCAGGTCCCTGGTGCTCTGAAGCAGCAGGTGCTTACACTGTGCTACTATGCCGCCCATCTATTTTTATAAAATTGTCTCATTTTAATCATGTTGAAAACTTGTTCCATTTTGTTGGAAATCCAATACTTAAAACTACAACAGTGTTCATTAGGCTATATCACATTACCAGTTTAATGTTCCAACGCCAGTAAAGTAAGGGGGTGAGGTGAGTAAAGATAAGATTTCTTGATACTTTTAATTTATCTAAAATAAGTATACTTCTTATATTGAGCACTAGTATGTCAGTCTAAAATATGCAACAAAATAACTGCAGTATTCAAATTCTTTTTGCATTTCAGTTGGCTGACATAATGTATTTATATCTAGTTAAATTATTGTTGCAATCAATTACCTATACGCTTGACATATTTGACATTACATGGTGTTAAAGTGTTGTTTGATTTTAGAATCGATATAATTGACCTAAATAACATGGCTAGAAAGAGGATAATTTAAACCACACTCTTGTTGTCAGTAACAATGACTATTGTGGAATGAACCAAACATAATTCTTGACAACCTTGCATTTGAAGCTTTCAAAATGTCCAAAGACCAAACCAATGACTGCATTTGCAGTCAATATGTATTCTTATTCCTACCTCCTAGTTCTGTGAAATGTAGTTTTGAAAATTTGCACTTCTGTGAGACTAACTCCCAGCATTTTCTCTGAATTGCTAATTTTAAAGAGAAGAAAATATGATTTTGAGATATGCTATCTCATTTAATGCCTATCTCTTGTCTTGGGTTCTGACAGACACATTGACTATCCTACGCCAATGTTACCTGGCAGTTATTGTTCTATACTGTCAATCTGAATGGCACTCCTCTTTCAGTCCCTCAATCATTCATTCGTTGGGTGGCACAGTGGTTGACACTGCTGCCTCTCAGCTCCAGAGACCCGGGTTCGATTCCCAGTTTGGGTCACTGATTATGTGGAATTTGCATGTTCTTCTTATATCTATGTAGGTTTCCTCCGGGTGCTCCAGTTTTCTCCCAAAGTCCAAAGATTGCGGTTTAGGTGCATTGGCCAGGCTAAATTGCCCCTTAGTGTCCCGGGATGTGTAGATTCAAAGAATTAGTGGGATAAATATGTGAGGTCATGGGGATAGGGTCTAGGTGGGATTGTTATTGATGCAGTCTTGATGGGCCTAATGTACTCCTTCTGCATTGTAGGGTTTCAATGATTTCTATGATTCTGTGAGTCCTTGGTCATTTCCTGAGTTTTTGGTCTTTCACTTTTCTTAGCGTGGCCATCTTATCTCATCATTCCTTGTTCCCTTTGGATAACATTTTGGAGTTTGCTTTTCTGCATTGAGACTCCCATTCAGTTATCACAGTAGATTTATTGGAACATGAACACTTCATCCTTTGAAGCAAAATGGAGAATGGACAAGATGGAGTTGAAGTCAGGTGACCTCGCACCACATGTGCCAACATACATGAAACTGCACAAGGTTGAACTTTAGACTTTCTGTCTGTCTGGAACCTTTAGATGCCAGCAATCATTTTGGGACATTCCATTGAGAGGACATCAAAAATGCAATAGATCATTAGATCATCACTTGGACTTATAGCAGCAAGTAAAGCACACAATAACCCTTCTTGGTTCAGAATGGAATTCAAGAGTGGCTGTAAGGAGAACTCATTCTAACACAAGGGAATGCAAATGCCTGAAACACAAAACCCTATTGCATGTCAATGCTGAAGTCATCAGGGACTTCCCTGTGCTTGCGTGGGTTTTCTCCAGTTTCCTCCCACATCCCAAAGATGTGCTCTTAGGCTGATTGGCAGAACAAATTCTCCCTAAATTGTCTCAAATTTGGTTCCAATGCATAGATCTATAAATATAGACAGGGATCGCGGGTAGAACTGGGAACATCGAGGTGGCGGCGCGGGCTCGTTCAGCTAAAGGGCCTGTTTCCTGTGCTGTTTTGTTCTTTGTTCTTCATTTATATGGGAAATCGGGGAACAGACACTATTGTTAGTTTCTGTCTGGTGACTAATGATAAGAAAGATTTATTAGCACACGTTTTAAGAGCAGCTTCATGTCAGGCATTTTGGAAGATGGGTAAAATCAGAGGGAGTAGAACCCACTCAGCAAAGGAAAAAATTTGCTAGGATCCATCAACAGGTGACCCTTTTCGCTCCCAATTTAAAAAACCAAGCAAGATCTTCATTAGTGGGGCTTAACAGCACTTTGACTGGAGCAAAGCCAAGATCCTGCTGCTGCCAGGAGTAAACTACTGCAAGTTCTTCACCAAAAGCTTCCAAAGTCAGTGCAACAATAACAAATATCTGATTTGCAATGTTTAAAGCTTGTATTTTTAAAGACTCGTGTGTAACCGTGGCTTTTTTTTGGACTTTTTAAAAATATAAGGGCATGCTATCGATGTGCATGCATGCATGTAATTACGAAAATATTTAGGTGTTAAGAAATAACCATTTATCTTTTCTTTTAAAACTTATGTGAAAAACTGTCTATTGTCTGTTTTTTTGAGATTGACAGCACTCAATCCTTTCCCATTTTAAAGAACAAACACACCTCTCTGCAGTCAGTCAGCTGGGGGGAAAGAGGACAACCATCTCTCTTTTGTCCATATCATTATCTTGATGAGAATCATTTTCATAGTTTTGTACACTGGAAGTTCATTGCTTCTCTTTACAATCATAGGAATCTGACCACCTTCTTGTAGCTTATCTTTTAGTGTATATATATTGTAATTGTAAAGAGTTAACGATTGTATGTTTTTAGCAATTGTCTCATCGTTCGTGCAGGTTTGCCTCTATCTTTCCAAATCATGTGCGACCTTCTAGCTGCCTTTCATTGAATCATTGATAAAAAAAAGGAGACTATTCAGCACCATTGTGATAATGGCCGCTCATTGTGCCATTTAAAAACTCAGTTATAACTCATTCAACAAGGCTTAACATTTTCAATTGTTAATTCATTAAAATGGATATTATGCATAAAAAGCTTAAGTTCACATCAATTCAGTGATAAAGACTACATGAGTGCAATCTGTGAGTATGCGCGTATTACTGACAGGGACCACTGAAAATCTCTGTTTAATTATGCATCTGTGGACACTAGAGGTTGCTATCAATTTTGACATAGCATTCACAATTTCTTCATCGTTCCAGTCCAAAGGCAACACATAAGAATAGGAACAGTGGCCCATTTAGCCACCCAGTGCAATCATGCAACCTAATTCCATATGCCCCTCTCACCAACTTTTACAGATGCAGCATAGAAAGCATTCTTTCTGACTGTATCACAGCTTGGTACGGCTCCTGCTCTGCCCAAGACTGCAAGAAGTACAAAAGGTCATGAATGTAACTCAATCCATCACACAAACCAGCCTCCCATCCATTGACTCTGTCGACACTTACCATTGCATCAGCAAAACAGTCAGCGTAATAAAGGCCCCACGCACCCCAACATTCTTTCTTCCACCTTCTTCCTTTGGGAAAAGATACGAAAGCCTGAGATCACGTTCCAACCAACTCAAGGACAGCTTCTTCTCTGCTGCTGTCAGACTTTTGATGAACTTACCTTGCATTAAGTTGATCTTTCTCTATATTGCAGCTAAATAAATATTTAATAAAATATGTAATAAAACATTCTGCACTCTTCTTCTCTATGAACAGTATGTTTTGTGTACAGTGTGCAAGCAGCAATACTTTTCACTGTATGTTAATACATGTGACAATAAGTCAAATCAACAACAGCAACTTAAGAAAGCAGGAATCTCTAATCTGAAGACAATTGACAAAATCAGTTGCCCATTGATAATCTGATAAATCTACACTGTACCGCCAAGGCCAATATAACCATACGAATATGTGGCGAAAAGAACGGTTGATGGGATGCCAGGTGTGGTCTAGCAAAGGCTTTGTATCATTAAAGCATGTTTTCCATTGCCTTGTATTCTGTTCCTCCTGAAAAATGAAGGCCAGCAGTCAATTTGTCTTTTTGATTACTTGTCTTTACGTGTTAATGATATTTTAATGATCTATGTACCTTGACCTCTTTGGATCCCCACTGTTTATGGCTTTTCCTTACTTAGAAAGTAACTTGTTCTCATCCATGAAATGAGTTGCCATAATATGGAATAGCAAACAATATATCCAAATGGGCTAACAGCACAAAGAAAGGTGAGATTGTGAACAGTGTTGAAGGATAAAATTACAAAGAAATAGCTAAATAATTAATGAATATTTAAGGCTCCTGTACAGATCCTTGTAAGACACCATGATTCACATTCTGCCAATTAGGCTACCTATCCATTATCTCTCCTCTTTGTCCCCTATTACTCAAACAACTTCCTAAGCAGGTCACTAAATTACCTTTTGTTTCATTGATTTCAACTTTAGCTTAGGGTCTTGGAGAGCATTTGTTAAGTGTCTCCTGGAAGTCCATGTAAATAACCAATAAATATTGCTCTGTACATTACTTTAGTCACTTTTTCAAAAAAACATCTATGGCATCCATTAGGCTTGACGTGCCCTATTCTGTTCATTGGATATCAAAATCATAGTCTGCAGTAAAATAATTACTGCATTTGATATACCATTGGAGAGGAGATGTACAACAAAATACTGAAGCTAATTCTCAGCTGAAAATCATAATGAGTTTTTTTCTGAAAAAGAAATTGCATATATAATTAGCCTATTCTGTGAATATTTCACAATCATCAACAGCTTCCTCTAGTTCCGGAAGAGAATACATCATAGTCCACTTAGCTGTGAATGTTTAGTTGGCAGAGGGGAAAATTTTCATCCTTAAACCTGCATCAGGTTTCTAATATTAATCTGAATTTGTACCTTGTGACATAGATTAGTGTTGCCATCAGAATGTTCACATCTTCAATTGAAATATGGTGCCACAGGTTCCCTGTTTCATTACTGACTTTCCATCCACTGTAATGTCAGAAATGGGGATGTTCAGTAACGATTGCACAATGTTCACGACCAGTTTGTGACTCCTCAGTAACTAATCAGTCCATGACAATACCCAGGCTCGGGCTGATAAGCAAGAAATAACATTTGCACCACCTTGATATTCAATTGCATCATCATTGCTGAATCCTCCACTATCAATGTCCTGGGGGTTACCATGGACTAGAAACTAAACTGGACCAGCTATAGAAATACTGTGGCTACAGTTACAGATCAGAAGCTGGGAACTCTGTGGCGACTAACTCACCTCCTGATTCCCCAAAGCTTGTCTGCCATTTAAAAGGCACTAGTCAGGAATGTGGTGAAACACTCTCCACTTTGCTGAATGAACGTAACTCAAAAACATTCAAGAAGCTTGCTATCATCCAGGATAAAGTAGCCCCTCTTGATTAGCACGACATCCACCACCTTCAACATCTACTCCTTCCACTACCCACGAACGTTGGCAGCAGTGTGGCACACAGATATTAATCTGAATATTGCAATTGTGCAAGGTGCATTGCAGTAACTTACCAAGGCTCCTTCAACAGCACTTTCCAAACTCACGAACTCTACCACCCAGAAGGACGAGGTTGCTAGATGGATGGGAGCCCCATCACCTCAAAGTTTTCCCCCAAGTCACTCAGAACCCTGGCCTGGAATATCGCCTTTCATCATTTTCCTTCACTGTCGATCAGTCATTCTGGAATTTCCTTGCTGACAGATCAGTGCTTATACCGGCCCCACAATAACTGCAGCAGTTCATGAAGGCAATTTGCTACCACCTTCTCAAGGGTAGTAAAAATGTTGGCCAAGACAGATGGCCCAGGAATCATAAATGAACAAGAAAAACTAAGGAGATTCATCTTAACTATACCAGACTAAGGATTTTCCATTTGTAATGATCCTTCCTCTTGTGCTTTACTCATGAAATAAAACGTAGTAAAATGTTATCACCTGTGCACTGATCTATCCAATTTATTCATAGATCTGAAAAAGTTAATAATGTTAGACTTTGGCAGCAGCCATTGCTCAATGTAACCCAATCATCAGCTTTTGTCGTGAAATTTCAGTTCCCAATTCTTGAGTTTTTCCATTGTTCATTGTGCTTTGGGATGTGTTTGCGAGCTTTCAAGGTTTCTTTTGGCTTTAAAACGTGCAGCTAAATGAAAATGTGACTGGTTGTTGATAATCCACACAGATATAACTGCCAAGAACATACACATGCATTTCCTTTGCTTCCTGTTGCCTTCAAAGTTGCACCAGAAGAAATTGAATTCCCTCTCCAGAGACACAATTCATTCTTTGTCACCGGACCAGCAGGGATTTGACATAATCTTGGACGATGATGAGCTTCATTGTTCTCCCATAACATGCACATTTGCTGCTGGAGAATGTCAATTTTCTGGTAGCCCCAAGCTAATGTTCGGTGCAAAATTATTCTTTTGCAGCCATAAGTTGTTCAAAGCAAGCAGGAAGCAAGAGACATGAGCAGTGAGTATCTGCAATATTGTCTTTCTATAACTGAATCTGAAACGGTTCCACAAGCTGTTATCAGATCTACAGCTGATAAGATATTCAAACCATCAAAATAATTCATTGAGCGTAAAGTTGTGACATTGCAATGGAAGCCCAGGTTTTAGCAAACTGACGGACATTGACTTCTGAAGTATAAGACCCTAACAAAAGTAAAACAAAACCCAAAACTGCAGATAACTAGTCTGCTAAATACAGATTTATGAAATTAAAAACTATATCTTGAATGATTTCAATTAAGTATGAAATGACATTGTAAGCTCTACTGTTATTGTTTGTGATGAGGTTTGTGAACCTCTTAATTAGATAACTGATTTGTAATAGTTCCCAGACATCTTCTGCTCTCTGTAGCAAATTGCATCTTTTGTTCTCCAGGACTGTTCTTGTGCTCGTGTTCTTATGTGTTGCTGTAGAAATATGTTGTATGATGTACTGTGTGCCCTGGAAGTGAGCAAACATTTGTCAGAGCAGAGTCAGTTCCAGGAAGATGCTTCCTGCATCCTGTCAACAGCCTAGTTAATTAAACAGAGTCAACGCAGACCTCATGCAAACAAACTAGTATGTAGGTTCTGAAGGAATTCTGTACACCAAATTGCACAACAGTTTAAAATCTCAAGGCAGTTATTTGGGAAAATGAAGAGCAACTTTTGCTCAGCTTACAGAGATTAAAAAATATTGAGAAGGGTTAAAAAAAATCCAAATTTATAAAGCACGTTTAAAATTTATAATGGCATGGCCCTTATCACATCCTGAGAAACATTTCAAGCAGTTCCTTGGCTGACTTGAAGCATTTTTAGAAACGCAAAGGTGGTGACCACAAACCTAGACAACCCAAATCACGTACAGTGAGGAGGTGAATGATCAGTGAATCCTTTTGGTGGTGTTGAGAATTATAATAAATCATTTGAGGGATAAGTTTGTACAACTGCACAAGCTGTGATGCCGACAGTTTTCTGCCAGCTGGGTTTTGTACGATAGTGTAAAACCTGAATTTATGCTGTGTTTGAACTGCAGGAAATTTCGAAAGGCTGATGAATATTGTGTCAGTATCTAACCCTGTCATTCACGTTCTAAACCCAATCAGTTAAAAACACCCAGCAAATTGCCTTCTGGGCTATTTACTGGGGGAGTTTAATCTCCAAGTTAGTGCAGTCACAATCTGGAACAGATTCTGCACAAAGTGCTTTTCTCAGTGATTGAGCTTTGATGGCTCCTCTGAAGTGTTCTACTAATTATCCATTTCAGGACAGGCTTGTGGACTAGCTGCATTACTGTGATTCCTTCCTTCATTTATGAAAAACCAGCGTGTGAATTGTTTTTACCTGCTCTGCACACCTCCCGGTGGCTACAATCAGAGCAGCATTGACAGACATCAGGCAACAGAAAACACGAACCACCACCAGTTAGCAGAGTTTGAGAAGAATGCTCATTTTGCAAAAAGTATACGGAAGGTCTATACACAATTGATTGATATTCATAAAAGTCATGTGAAATATTTTGAAACTTGAAGAAGTTGATTGAAGATGTGTGCAAAATCAATTTCTGTAACTTCCTGATAGGGTTTTCACAGCAATTGATTGAGTTTAGTAAATCCCCATGGTTGGAAATAGAACTCAGTAAGGGTAGCTTGGAACATGCCAGCTGAAGTTAAAGGGACAGAGATTGCTGCAAGTTTGCTTAAGATGCTGGGTGTAAGCACTTCTGCTCATCCTGGCTCCCATCCTTCCCAGTTTCAGATCCAAGTACCCACTGGAAGCCTGAGGTTAACTGTGAGTTGCTAATCGTCTCTGGTCATTGATTTGATTTATTATTGTCTCACGTATTAGTATACAGTGAAAAGTATTGTTTCTTGCATGCTAACAAACAAACCATACCGTTCGTAGAGAAGGAAAGGAGAGAGTACTGAATGTAGTGTTACAGTCATAGCTAGGATATAAAGAAAGATCAACTTAGTGCAAGATTGTCCATTCAAAAGTCTAACGGCAGCAGGGAAGATGATGTTCTTGAATCAGTTGATATGAGACCTCAGACTTTTGTGTCTTTTTCCCTATGGTGGAAGAGAGAATATCCGAGGAGTGTGGGGTCCTTATGCTGGCTGCTTTCCGAGGCAGTGGAAATGTAGACAGAGTCAATGGATGTGAGGCTGGTTTGCGTGATGGATTGGGCGACATTCACAACCCTTTGTAGTTTCTTGCAGTCTTGAGCAGAGCAGGAGCTATGTCAAGCTGTGTATGTTTTTCTTAAACATAAAATGTATTGCACAGAAATGTGCATTGAATGCAACTGGTCTGTCCTAATGTTTTTACTCTTTCTCCCCCCCTCCCCATACTTGTATATCTAATTCTGAGTTTAATCTATTTTCTTTCATCATATGTTTATCTTGTATTCCCTTATATCCATCAATGCTATTTAATTCAACTACTCCTCATGGTTGCGAGTTCCATACTCTAACCGTACTAAGGATGGAGACGTTCTCCCAAATTCTATACTCTTCTTTCAAGATCAGGGGAAGCTGTGACTGGATTTACACTGCTTTTCCTTTATGGACACAAGGGTGAAAACCCTGAGATTTCCTACCTAACAAAGGAGCAGCATCAACAAAGTCTTCAAAAGATGCAAGGGGAGGGGTGTAAAGCTAGGAGATGGATAATAAAATACTGTCTATTCATGGTCGCTCATGTTCTGAGTTTGTTCAAACAAAAATGGTCTGGATTATGCAATTGTAATGATGGTGAATCTGTCAGTCTTTGTCATCATTACTGCTTGAAACTGACAGCAACTTCCAGTGTCCGTACCTGGGCAGTTTAACTGGAAATACAGAAGTCGCTATCAGTGATTTCCCTGCTCCACAGGAAGAGTGTTGTCGTACCTGCAGATAGAAACCTTTCGGATTTTGTTGTTGGGTGGGTTGTTTTTGGTTTTTTTTTTGACAATCCCGCTGGTCTCAAAAACACATATTTGTGGCAGATCAGATTTTTTAATAATAAGTCCAAATTTATAAAATATTTTAGTGATATTTTAACTTCTATCTTCATCCGGATCTCTGAGGATGTGGAATCTGTCAATAGCCCGAATGGCTGACTTCTGCTCCTATGTCACATGGTCCTTATTTCGCTGTCTGTAAAATGATCCAAAAAGCAAAGCATAATCGGTGCTTTTTACTTCCTTATTTGTGGGACTATTTCAGCGTGGTTGGTTGTTTAACCTGTTTGATGACATCACTGTTCCAGATGCCAAAGATTCCCAATAGCTGATATCAGAATGTAACTAACATTGGAACTGGTGATATTGACTCTACAGAGATCACCAAATCCTTTTTGAGTTGATTTATTATTGTCACGTATTGGGATAGAGTGAAAAGTATTGTTTCTTACATGTCATATGGACAAAGCATACCGTTCATAGAGAAGGAAAGAAAAAGATGCAGAATGTAGTATTACATCACGGCTAGGGTGTTGAGAAAGGTCAGCTTAATGAGGTAGGTCCATTCAAAAGTCTGATGGCAGCAGGGAAAAAGCTGTTCTTGAGTCGGTTGGTACATATCCTCAGACTTTTGTATTTTTTTTGTCGTTGGAAGAGAGTATGTCTCGGGTGCATGGGGTCCTCAGATATGCTGACTGCTTTTCTGAGACAGCGGCAAGTGTAGACAGTCTACCAATCGGAGGCTGGTTTGTGTGATGGACTGGGCTTCATTCACGACCTATTGAAGATCCTGGTGAAGCCAGCACTGCTGACCTGATAATCTGGACTAAAACATGCTGCATGACTCTTACTGAATAAACTAGGAACTCATCTCCACCATGTTCCTGTGTGTCACTGAAGTGGAAGGGTTTTTTGCACAATTTATATCCATCCACTTTCGCCTAACTGCGGTCATTTCATTTTCTTGTGGCATTCTACATTAAAATAATCATTTCTTCTTGTTTGAACTTGGCAATGTAGTGACATGCTGAATGATAAGCACATATAACATGTACAAACTGCAAATTATTAGGAGTGCTCAGTCATAAAGAGCATCATCATGATTGTTAAACTAAAAGCCATTAATACTTAACGTTAATCTTTCCCATGAGTATTGTTTGAAAAATTGTATTGTTCAATGTGCCATTAAACTCTTCAGCTAATGTTTACTCTTCAGATTCATCATGCTTTCTTAATGATGCCATAATCCACTGTTAAATGCATCATATATATGTCATTATTCCAACTGTTTTTACAGGTGGAAACCTTCATACATCATCCGCAAAGTAAAACATTAGCATTGAATAAAAACATTCCTATCTGGCAATCTTTTCCATTGCATCATGATATTTTTCTACCATATTTTCATTCATCCTTTTTGTGTTGCTATTTAATGAATTGATAGAAGTCGTGTAGGAGTTATAGCTGACTCACCCTCTTCTTCACAATGCCTCATTCCTAGATATTTAATCTGTGGGGGAAAAAAAATCACCCAAATAGTAGATGTACTTTAGTCCCTTCTAATTTCCTTTGAAACAGTCACAGTTTGAGCTGTGAAGGATTATGACTCCTTTTCATCAAAATGAATCATAGTATCACAGGATGATACATCTCAGAAGGAGGTTATTCCTTTCAATGTGCCCATGCCACTACTTTGAAAGATCTATGCAGTTTGTTTCATACCCATCCTTTTCCCTATATTCCTGTTCTCCCTTCGCCTGTTCAATTAGTTCCCTGTTGAAAGGTTCTTCTGATCCTTCTGCCAGTCAAAAGTATATACACATTCAAAACTGCAGTTAAAAAGCTATAGTTAAGAAAGCCCACCATCACCTCTGCTTTCTCAAGAGGCTAAGGAAATTCAGCACGTCTGCTATGACTGTCACCAATTTTTACAAAGAAAGCATTCTTTCCAGATGTATCACAGCTTGATGTGGTTGCTGCTCCAACTAAGACTGCAGGAAACTACAAAGGGTCATAATCATAGTGCAATCCATCATGTAAACCAGCCTCCCATCCATTGACTCAGTCTACACTTTCCACTGTCTCTGAAAAGCAACCAGCGTAATCAAGGACCCCTTGCATCCCAGACACACACTCTTCCACCACCTTCCATCAGGAAAAAGCTCAGAAATCTGAGATCATGTACCAACTGAGAACAACTTCTTCCCTGCTGCAAACGGATTTTTGAATGGACCTACTTTGAATTAAGTTGATCTTTCTCTATATCCTAGCTATGACTGTAACACTATATTCTACAGTCTCTCCTTTCCTCCTCCCCATGTACTCTATGAATGGTATGCTTTATCCCTACAGCATGCAAGAAACAGTATTTTTCATAAAATACCAATGCAGGTGATAACAATAAATTAAATCAATCAAAAACAGTTTCTCCTACTCTGCTCAGTGAACAGTCCTATCTTCTCCAATCTCTCCATATATTTGCATAGCCCCTCACCTCGAAGATAGAAGGATATGGATTCAACTGCCTTTTGAAAGTTGAGCACAGAAGTCTAAGCTGACTCTCCTGTGCAGCAGTGAAGAGACATGCAAATGTACTTTTGGATCAGACTTTAAATTGAGATAATGGCCTCACCCTCAGATGGATGTACAACATCAAAGAATAGCAGGAGAATTGTCCCTGGTGTTCTTGCCAATATTTATATTTCTATTTATCTCTCATTCAGTAAAACCAAAGCAGGCTATCTAGTCATCATCATGTTGCTGTTTGTGGGAGCTTTCCGTGCACACATTATCTGTCACTTTTTCAACATTATAATAGCAACAACCGTTGAAAGATCAGTGTCATCTGATAGCACAGCATTAGTTTCCACACGTATACTGACAATACTCAGCTCCACTTCACCGTCAGCTCTCTTGACACCAGCTCTGTTGTGATATTATCCAGTAGCAGAAATTTCCTCCAGTTAAGTCATGGGAAGAGAAAAGCCATTATTTTCTATCTGCTTCCAAACATTGTTCCATAGCAACCCACTCCTTGCCAAGAAGCGAAACTCCTTACCAGTCTGCTCGCAACCTTGATGTTATATTTGAAACTAGATGAACTTCCAACCACATCAATAAGACCAACTCTCTTCATCTCTGCAGCATGGCTGACTTCATCCCTGTCCCAGCTGAGCTGCTTCTGCAATCCTCATTCATTATCTTTAGTGACTATTCTAACACATTCCTGGCTTCCTCTGTAGACATAAGGATATCCAAAATTCTGCTGCTTGTTTCTGAACCGTCGGAAGGTCCCATCCTCCTCTCACTATTGGGTTCACTGACATATCAGCTGTTGGCAAAGCAAAAATCTTGGTTTTAAAATTCTCATGCTCCGTATCAGATCCCTCAATGGCACCATCCTTCCCTATTTAAGCAACTGCTTAGCCCCTCAACTCTTGGAGGTATCTGTGCTCATCGAATTCTGGGCATTCTTGAACATCTCTGCTTTTAATATCTCCACCGCCAAGATTTATGTCTTTATTTGCACTAGGATCTGAGCTCTAGAGTGTTCTTCCCACATCTCTGTGATTCCTTATCTTTCTTTTCTCCTTTAAGATGCTCCTTAAAACAGTTCTTTGACCAAGCCTTTGGTATCTGACTGAATATTTCCTGATGAGGCCCAGTATCATGTTTTACAGTGCGCCGTTGAAACGGAATGGATGTTTTATTATGTTAACGATGCTATATAAATACAAAATGTTGTTGTATTTCATTGGGAAGAAGCACATTGGGACGTCCTAAGTTTGTGAAAGGCACTCCACAAATGCAAGCTTGTCACCATCTTTACACTCTGTGTGGCTTTGTAAATTACTTTCAATCTGACTAGCTGAAGAGCTGGAATTCTCCTGCCATTTGCACCTTGCCATCGCTGCCGGTGAGGATGGAAAATTTGACACTCGGTTGACTCTCAGTCCACTGCTGAGGGACCAGAGAATCCTGCTGGCATGAACAAATGGAGAAATTCATCCATAAGTGTCAGAGAGAGCCGGGTACAGTTTACAGCTTGGGTCATTCTCTGTGTGGAGTTCGTAAATTCTCTCCGTATCTGTGTGGATTTCTTCCCAGTGCGCTGGTTTCCTCCCACAGTCCAAAAGAAATGCTGGTTTGGAGCATTAGCCATGCTAAATTCTCCCTCGGTGTACCCGAGCAGGCACCAGAGTGTGGTAACTGGGGATTTTCACAGTAACTTCATTGCAGTGTTAATGTAAGTCTACTTGTGATACTAATAAATAAACTTAAAAAATAATTTCTTACACTGTTCACACGTCCCAGTTCTCTAGTAGAGAACACCATGCTGAAATGGAACCTAAATTACCCTAAGTTGCTGTGCAAATGCTCTTGAAAATAGGAAGTTGTAAGTGTCATGAAAGACTAAGTGTTATTCATTTGCTGCTAACTGCTACATTCCAGGCCATTCTGATAATTATTCCCCCTCCCACCCACCAAATCAGTGTCCAGTGCCTTTAGTTCCCAACCTCCCACTCTTGGTAAATAGAATAGGTGTAGATTCTGGTAGGACAGGTTGATGAATGCTGAATGTCTCAGCAAGGCACAGGTGTAATGCTGGAGAGTAACTTATTGATAATAATTGTTTCTTCATGGCATGAAGACCTCATTAGCCTGGGCCAGCACATATTGTCCATCCCTAATTGCTCTTGAGAGATTTCTGAGTTCAACTGCGGAGATTGGAAGTTTTGTTGTCCACTCCATTCCATAATATTTGCAAGGGCTGTTAATCTCACCTATTATTAAAATGATCCTATCATAACATGCATGTATCCATACTGTATCCTGTAACATTATAGTGATTCAAGCTTTAGATGCTAGACAAAATTAATTAGGCAATGATATTAAACATGGTTTTAATCGTATTACTCTTAGCTGATGTGATGGTTGGAGGTCATCTGAGTATCAATTAAGCTGTTGTATGATAGAGTGTTTATACTTTGAACAGTCGCTTAAAGTTAATTTTTCAAAGAAATATAGTCACAGTTAATTAGAATGTGATGTGGTGACCTTATCTCTTAAACTGTTGTTAGGTGTTGACATGATGTGTGATTTTTTTTCTTTCTGAGGAGAAAATTTGAAGGTCAACATATTTTAATTGTGCATCTGATGAAATGGTGGGGGGGGGGGGGGCGCTGTGATTGACAGTAACATATCAAACACATTATAATATACACCTGACACTGAATTGAACAAAGCAGAATAGGAAAACTGGGGATAGAATCATAGAATCTGTACAGTACAGAAGGAGGCTGTTTGGCCCATCAAGTCTGTACTAACTCTCTGACAGAGTATTTTACCCAAGCCCCTTCCTCCACCCTATCTGTGTAACCCCACACACTTACCATGGCTAATCCACCTAATTTAACTAACCTGAGCATCTTTGGAGTGTGGGAGAAAACTGGAACACCCGAAGGAAACCCATGCAGACATGGGGAGAAAGTGCAATCTCCACACAGACAGTCACTCAAGGTTGGAATTGAACCCGGGTATCTGGCGTGGTTCACACACATCCCACCTTGTGACAAATGCGAGGTATCCATTTAGATACCTCGCCCTGAATCCTGTGAGATTTAACTTTATGCAAAAATCTACCATGCGGTACCTTATCAAAAGCCTTGCTAAAGTCCATGTAGATAACATCAACTGCCCTCATCTATCCCTTCAAAAATCTCACAACAGTGTGTGATCGGTGGTTTCTGTGTCACCATGCCGCCTAAATCAGTTTCCCTTGTGTGATAGCTCTCCCCCAGAATGCGATGGTATTTAAAAATTACTAAATATCTATGTCAATCTAAACATCCTGCAGTGGCGCTGAAAGGCATCAAATTGATTTCATAATACATGTATTTGTGATTTCTTTACAGTTAAAGTTCCTGAACTTGCCAATAGTGAAGGTCAAGCATAGGTCTAAATACCTACCTTGCTCCTTCAGTGTGCCTGCAAGAAATCCGAAGAAAGGATAAAAGTAACTTGAGAGGAGAGTTTAGTCTTTAAAAGTACACGAGAATTGATAAGTTGTGCATCAATCTATAAACATGGGGGTGGCAAAGGGACAGCACAGTGGTTAGTACTGCTGCTCTGTAGTGCCACGGATCCGGGTTCAATTCTTGCTTGGATCACGTTTGTATGGAGTCTGCACATTCTCCTTGTGTCTACTTGGGCTTCTTCCGAGTGCACCAGTTTCCTCCCACACTCTGAAGGACGTGCTCGTTAGGTGCATTGACCTGAACAGCCACCAGTGTGTGATGACTACAGGAATTTCAGTGACTTCATTGCGGTGTTAATTTAAGCCTACTTGTGACTGAAAAATAAACTTTTAAACATGATCAACTAAATTAGTCAACAATACTTGTTAGACTTTTTTTTATTATAAATTTGTTGAGTATATTCAGGAGGCAGTTCTCATTCAGTATGTGGATGGCCTGACTAAAGAAGGGGCAAAACTTGACTTCCTCTTGGGAAGTAAGGAAGAACAGGTGACAGAAGTGTTAGTGAGGGATCACTTTGGGACTAGTGACCATAATTCTGTTGATTTTAAGATGGCTTTGGAGAATAATAGGTCTGGCCCAAGGTCACTTTTGATGGTGTCAGGCAGGAACTTTCAAAAGTTAATTGGGGGAGCCTGTGGGAAGGCAAAGGGATGTCTGGTAAGTGGCATGCTTTCAAAAGCATGTTAACCAGGATTCAAGGTAAATATATTCCTCTTGGAGTGAAGGGCAAGGCTGGCAGAAGTAGGGAACCATGGATGACTTGGGATGTTGAGACCCTGGTCAAGAAGAAAAGGGGACATGATTTGCATAGGCAGCTGGATCAAGTGAATTCCTTGAAGAGTGTAGGGAGTGTAAGAGTAGAGTTGAGAGAGAAATCAGGAGGGCAAAAAGGAGACATGAGATTGTTTTGGCAGATAAGGCAAAGGAGAATCCAAAGAGCTTCTACAAATACATAAAGGGCAAAAGAATAACAAGGGAGAGAGAGTAGGGTCTCTTAAGGATCAACAAAGTAATCTATGTGTGGATCCATGTGAGATGGGTGAAATCCAAAATGAATATTTTTCATCAGTATTTACTGTTGAGAAAAGCATGGATGTTAGGGAACTTGAGGAAATAAATAATGATAAATAATGATATCCTGAGGAGTGTACACATTAAGAGAAGGAATTGCTGAAAGTCTTAAAGCGCATAAATCCCTGGGACCTGATGAAGTGTATCCCAGGACATTGTGGAAGGCTAGGGAGGAAATTGCAGGTCCCTTCGCAGAGATATTTGAATTACTGATTGTCACAGGTGAGGTGCCTAAAGATTGGAGGGTGGCAAATGTTGTACTTTTGTTTAAAAAGGGCTGCAGGGAAAAGAATGGAAACTACAGACCAGAGAGCCTCATAACTGTGGTGGGTATATTAGATATAGAAGATATAGAACATTACAGCACAGAACAGGCCCTTCGGCCTTCGATGTTGTGCCGACCAAAATAAAAAGCAATGCCCCTCCAAACTAAACCATTCCCTTCTCTTCCATATACTTATCAATTAACCTCTTAAACGCCACCAAACTTGGCGCATCTACAACAGCTGCAGGCAGGGCATTCCACTCCTAATCACTCTTTGAGTAAAGAACCTACCTCTGATATCCGTCCTATAACTCATACCCCTTAATTTAAAGCTGTGTCCCCTCGTGCTAGCTTTCTCCATCCTAGGAAAAAGGCTATCACTGTCCACCCTATCTAAACCTCTAATCATCTTATATGCTTCAATAAGATCCCCTCTTAGCCGCCTCCTTTCTAACGAAAACAACCTCAAATCCTTCAACCTCTCTTCATAGGACCTGCCCTCCATACCAGGCAACATCCTGGTAAACCTCCTCTGTACCCTCTCCAATGCCTCCACATCTTTCTTATAATGTGGGGACCAGAACTGCACACAATACTCCAAGTGCGGCCGCACTAGAGTTTTGTACAGTTGCAACATGATGCTGCGGCTCCTAAATTCAATCCCCCTACCAATAAAAGCTAAGACTCCATAAGCCTTCTTAACAACTTTATCCACTTGACTGCCTACTTTCAGGGATCTATTGACACATACACCAAGATCCTTCTGTTCCTCAACACTATTAAGAGCCCTACCATTAGCCCTATACTCTACACATTTATTGTTCCTGCCAAAGTGCATTACCTCACACTTTTCCACATTAAACTCCATTTGCCACCTCTCGGCCCAGCTCTGCAACTTGTCCAAGTCACTCTGTAAACTATAACACCCCTCTTCACTATCTACCACACCACCAACTTTAGTATCATCTGCAAATTTACTGATCCATCCCTCAATACCCTCATCCAGATCATTTATAAAAATTACAAACAGCAGGGGCCCCAAAACAGACCCCTGAGGCACACCACTCGTCACCGAACTCCACGATGAATATCTCCCATCAACCACCACCCTCTGTCTTCTATCTGCCAGCCAATTTCTAATCCAATTAGCTAAATCACCCTCTATTCCACACATCTGCATTTTCTGTAGAAGTCTTCCATGGGCCACCTTATCAAACGCCTTACTAAAGTCCATATATACTACATCAACAGCCTTACCCCCATCCACCTCTCTGGTCACTTTCTCAAAAAACTCAATGAGGTTAGTAAGGCATGACCTACCCTTCACGAAACCATGCTGACTATCCCCAATCAATTCATTTCTCTCTAAATAACTATAAATCCTATCCCTAATAATTCTCTCCAATACCTTGCCCACAACAGAAGTAAGACTCACTGGCCTATAATTCCCTGGAAGGTCTCTCTTCCCCTTCTTAAACAATGGGACCACATTCGCTATCCTCCAGTCCTCCGGAACCACACCCGTAACCAACGAGGACCTGAAGATCAGAGCCAGAGGCTCTGCAATCTCCTCTCTTGCCTCCCAGAGAATCCTAGGGTAAATCCCGTCCGGCCCAGGGGACTTATCCAACTTCAAACCCTCGAGAATTTCTAACACATCCTCCCTATCTACTACAATACTTCCCAATTTGCAACCCTGTACCTCAGTGTTCTCCACAGCTACATTTCCAGCACTCTGCGTGAATACCGAAGAGAAATATTTATTCAGTGCCTCACCAATCTCTTCAGGCTCCACGCACAACTTCCCACTGCTGTCTATGACTGGCCCTAATCTTGCCCTAACCAATCTTCTATTCTTAACATATCGAAAGAAAGCTTTAGGATTCTCCTTAATCCTATCAGCCAACATCTTCTCGTGTCCCCTCTTAGCTCTCCTCAATTCACTTTTTAGCTCCTTCCTGGCTAATCTATAGCTATCCATTGCACTAACTGAGCCTTCAAGCCTCATCCTGACATAAGCCTCCTTTTTCCTTTTAACCAGCAAATCAATTTTTTTCGTACACCAAGGTTCTCTTACTCGACCATTTCCTCCTTGCCTGACAGGGACATACTTATCAAGGACTCGCAGCAGCTGCTCCTTGAATAAGCTCCACATTCCAGATGTTCCCAGTCCCTGTAGTTTCCTAGTCCAATCTATGCACCCTAATTCTCTCCTGATGGCCTCATAATTACCCTTCCCCCAGCTATAACTACTGCCCCAGCTTCATGCCTATCCCTATCCATCACTAAGGTGAACGTAACCGAATTGTGGTCACTATCACCAAAATGTTCACTAACTTCCAAGCCTAACACCTGGTCTGGCTCATTGCCCAGCACCAAATCCAATGTAGCCTCACCTCTAGTTGGCCTATCTACATACTGAGTCAAAAAACCTTCCTGCACACTCTGTACGAAAACTGACCCCTCTAACGAGCTAGAGCTATAGCTATTCCAATCAATATTAGCAAAGTTAAAGTCCCCCATCACAATTACCCTACTACTTTCACTCCTAATCAGAATTGACTTTGCAATCCTTTCCTCAACCTCTCTAGAACTATTAGGAGGTCTGTAAAAGACTCCCAACAGGGTGACCTCTCCTCTCCTGTTTCTAATCTCAGCCCATACTACCTCAACAGACAAGTCCTCATCAAACTTCTTTTCTATCACCGTGATACAGTCTTTGACCAATAATGCCACTCCTCCCCCCCTTCTACCTCCTTCTCTACTCCGACTAAAGCATTTGTACCCCGGAACCTGCAACATCCATTCCTGTCCCTGCTCTACCCAAGTCTCTGAAATGGCCACAACATCGAAGTTCCAGGTACTGGTCCAAGCTGCAAGTTCCTCCCCCTTATTGCGAATACTCCTTGCATTAAAGTATACGCATTTCAAACCATGCCCCACCCCACCCATACGCCGCTGTGTTTTACAACTCTCTTCTATAACCCCCTTACTCTCATCCCTCTCAGCACCCCAACTACTTAGGATCCCACCCCCCCCCCGAATCAGTTTAAAGCCCCCATCATAGCCTTAGCAAATTTTCCCCCCAAGATATTAGTCCCCAAGATATTGTTGGAAGGTATTTTGAGAGACGGAATTGACAGGCATTTAGAGACACAAGTACTGATTAGGGACAGTCAGCATGGCTTTGTGAGTGGAAGATCATGTCTCACAAATTTGATTGAGTTTTTTGAAGGAGAAATCAAGAAGGAGATGAGGGCAGTGCAACTGATGTTGTCTACATGAACTTTAGCAAGGTCTTTGACAAAATACCACATGGTAGATTGTTGCATAAAGTTAAATCTCACGGGATTCCGGGTGAGGTATCTAAATGGATACAAAATTGGCTTCTTGACAGAAGCCAGAGAGTGTTTGTAGAGAATTATTTTTCAAACTGGAGGCCTGTGACCAGCGGTGTGTCTCAGGGATCAGTGCCGGACCCACTGTTATTTGTCATTTATATTAATGATTTGGATGAGAATATAGGAAGCATGGTTAGTAAGTTTGCAGGTGACACTAAGATTGTGAACAGAGAAGAAAGTTATCTCCAATTGCAATCAGATCTTGATCAATTGGGCTAGTGGGCTGACGAATGGCAGATGGAGTTTAATGTAGATAAATGTGAGATGATGCATTTTGGTAGATTGAACCAGAACAGGACTTTACTCAATTAATGGTGGGACACTGGGGAGAGTTACAGAACAAAGAGATCTAGGGGTACATGTTTATAGTTCCTTGAAAGTGAAGTTACAGGTGGACAGAGTGGTGAAGAAAGCATAAGGCATTTGGCATTCTTGGTTTCATCGGTCATAACATTGAATACAGGAGTTGGGACGTCTTGTTGAAGTTGTGTAAGACGTTGATAAGGTCACATTTTGGAACACTGTGCAATTCTGGTCACCCTATTATAGAAAGGATATTATTAAACTAAAAAGAGTACAGAAAAGATTTACCAGGATGCTACTGGGACTAATTATAAAGAGAGGCTGGATATACTGGGACTTTTTTCTCTGGAACATAAGAGACTGAGGGGTGACCCTATAGATGTCTATAAAATAATGAGGGGCACAGATCAGCTAGATAGTTAATATCATTTCCCAAAGGTAAGGGAGTCTAAAACTAGGGGGCATAGGTTTAAGGTGAGAGGGAAGAGATAGAAAAATTTCCAGAGGGGCAATATTTTCACACAGAGGGTGGTGAGAGTCTGAAAAAGCTGCTAGAGGTAGTAGTAGAGGTGATACAATTTTGTCTTTTGAAAAGCATTTAAATAGTTACATGGATATGATGGGTATAGAAGGATGCAGGCAATTAGGGGTTTTAAAAAAAGGCAGGCATGGACATATCGAGCTGAAGGGCCTGTTTTCATGATGTAAACCTTTGTGACTCTATGTAAATGGCTTTTCTTTCACTGCAGCATGTAATTTATTATAAATTATATCATCATTTTGATATCTTCATCAATGGCCAATGGACTGGATATATTTTGTAATTCATAAACCTGGAGCAATTAGTTTGGTGGGAAGTTGATTTTGTTTTAAATACTTCCTGGCAGGATCGCCTTTTGAGAGTGGGACAAAGAATCACGTTAGAACTACTGCTCTGTCTTCTGGCATCTTATTTGCGGTTTATTGACTGTTGGAACTGTAGAGTTTTGATGCTACCAGTGTGATTTCCTTTTGATGCAGGGTAGCATGTGGTCTGCCAAAGCCTGGCAATGATGTGGCTGGATTCAACAGTAATGCAAAATTACTTTTCTCTTTCCAGGTCACTGAAAATCTAACATCAAATATATAGACTTGTCAGTTTCCATTTCACAAAACCACAAGACATTTCTGAATGAGAGAGTCCCATTGGACCATCTAAAACCATCCGGAAAGTTTCCTGAGGCCCCCTTTGGCAGTATTCGATTGTTTGTTAAACATTTCCAGGGCTTTGCTTCTTCTATTTTATCTGGGAATCGATCCCCTATGTTGGTCTTTTGTTTTGTCAGAATAATTGCCTGATATTTATTTCATCTGCAGCTTTTACTCAGTTGAACCTGCGCTCCCTTGTCCTACCCTTGATTTGATTTTGAGTAATAGTCTGGATTAACCATTATTTAACTCATGAGGTAACATACATCTTTGTAAGAATATATCCCAGCTGCTCTCTTGCAAGCGAAGAAAGCACATATTTCTGTCGCAGTTCCTCATAACTCAGATCTTTGACATCTGGAATCAGCTTGCAGTCTTTGGAACCAAGACAGAATATAGTGCTCATAGCAGGGGGCCTGTCTGTAAGTTGGATTTAAACTGCCTCTGGTGTGCTGTTGATGTGGCAATTTTTAAAAAATACTTTGTAAAGAAGGGAAAAACTCCGTGGTCTTTGCATTCCCCTGTCTCTCTCAGTTTCCATTTATTTCTCATTTCTTTGTTACTTTTTGTCAGATAAGAAGTAGTGGATTCACCAACACTGCAGGGTGCATTCAGTGTGAGGCATGGGAATATGTGACCCTTCGTAGCACCTTTCCCATTCCCTCATCACCATTTGTGCTTTCCCCATCTTCCCATTTCCTAGAGCCCTACTCTTTCAAATTCCCTTCTGTTCCCACTCTTTACCAATACTTGCCATACCTCCTCTTGTGATTTGTCCATTCACACCAGTGCCAATGCTTTTGCCTTGCTCTGTTGTCACTTTGTTATTTATCTACCTCTGAATTTCCATCTACCAGATAGTGAAAGTTCATGAACCCTCTCAGCTCCGCTCTATTTCCCCCCTTTTTGCCTCCCATCGTCCTCTTTGCATTCGGTTTCCCTCTGAGCTTTATTTAAAATTCAACAAAAATATCTAATTTTGCATTGCAGTGAGAAAAGATGAAATTAGGGACCTGGGTTCAATTCCAGCTTTTTGTGTGATTTTCGTTTTCACCTATATTTGTCATCCTCTCATGAATTCCTCTTCTTCCGAGGCAGGGAGTGAAATATGAAACAAGGGGCAGCACAGTGATGCAGTGGCTAGCACTGCTGCCTCACAGCGTCAGAGACCCGGGTTCAAATCTGGCCTTGGCCACTGTCTGTGTAAAGTTTGCACATTCTCTCCGAATCTGTGTGGGTTTCCTCCAAGTGCACTGGTTTCCTGCCACATCCAAAGATGTGTGAGTTAGGTTGATTGGCCACGCTAAAATTGATCCCTAGTGTCAGGGGGATTAGCAGGGTAAAAATGGCCTGGTTGGAATTGTTGTCAGTGTAGGCTTGATGGGTTAAATGGCCTTCTCTTTCATTGTAGGGATTCTGATTCTTCTATAATAGACAAAATTTACAACAGGTATGTAATTGGGAAAAGCTGATTTTTTTTATTAATCTCATGTAAACAAGATATATCAATTATTTCTTTCAAAAATAAATCAATTCTAAATTTTTCCTTATGGAACCTTTTGGAATGTGTCGCCTGTTTCACAAAATTATTAGAAGAAAACCTTCTGAACAGAAGTGCTGGAAGCTAAAGAAGTGTATTCCATCAATAGTTAATTAATCTGCACTGATTTATCCCATGAAATTATGCACTATATGTCATACCGTTTCACAATTTGATTTGAGCTCAAGCGTGGCTCCCAACCAAGCTTTTGGGAAACTTTAGAGTCTTGAAGTAAACTTTAATGAATTAAGATGCATTAAAAGACATGCAAGAAACTTGAAGATGCGTTTAACCATATTGACCCAGATTTTGTGGTTACACATGAAGAAATGGCCCTCGTACAGACTTGTTGTCGAGTGGAGACTTGCTTCCATTTAGCACATCGCCCTCTATGGTTCATTTGTGACAGGGCAAGCAACAGAAAGGCTTCTCATCCAATCAGCTTGAAGAATCATCACTGAGGCAGGGTATAAAGCCAGAAGTATAAATTCAAATTAATTATGTACAGAAAACAAAATAGAGTGGGAAAGAATAACGGGAGTGAAAGAAACAATAAGAAGAGACTGAAAATATTTGTTTAAAACAAAGACTAAGTTTTCAATACCCGTTAACTTTTATTGGAAGAAAATTCCATACATGTGAAGTCTAATCTTCAGGGCCAGAGAGTATATATGGCAATAACAATCATTTACAAATTACCTTAAAATCCCCTTGTTTCTAAATGCACCAGCCCTAAGTTTTTGGGTCGTTGTGACTTGAAACATTTGGGTCTATTCTCTCTCCATAAATGCTGCCAGACCTCCTGAGATTTTCCAGAATTTTCTGTTCTTTTCTCAGATTCCAGCATCTGCAGAATTTTGCCTTTTTTCTAAACTTTTCTGACCTGTTCAGTGGGTAGCTGGTATGATCAGACCCCAACATCCCACTGTTTGATATATATGGAATAGATGCAAGAGTAGATCATTCAGCCCCTGAACCTGCTCTGCTGTTCAGTGAGGTCATGGCTTAATTCCCCTTTTGTCTGCCCCCTTTTGGTCTCTTGTCAATGAAAAGTTTGTCCAACTCAATCTTGAATATGTTCAATGACCCAGCCAAAGATGTGCAGATTTAGGTACATTGACCATGCTAAATTGCTCCTTTTTGTCCCCGGATGCATAGGCTTGAAGGATTAGTGGTGTAAAATGTGAGGTTCCAGGGATAGGGCCTGTGTAGGATTGTTGTCAGTGCAGACTGAATGGGCCTAATACCCTCTTTCTGCATTGTAGGGATTCCAAGAATTCCAACACGAACAGAAAATCCTCTTCACCTGTTTTCACTTTAAAACTGTGCTTCATGGTTCTAGGTTTCTCCTCAAGGGAAAACAATTCTCAGCATCCACCTTGTCAAGCCCCCTCAGAATTTTCAATGCTTCAATAAGATCACCTCTCATTCTTCTAAACTCCAATGAGTATAGGCCCAAGCTGCTCAACTTCTCCACCTAAAATGAAATCCTTATCCTAAGAATCAGCCTAGTGGGTCTTCTCTGTACTTTGGTATTTTGATGTCAAGTCTTATCTTATCCGTGTGATTCTGATATAGGGCAGCTTAAGTTGGATCAGGGCAGCTCAAATCACAGCTTCCAGCTTTCCATCTTTAGCTGTGCATTTGTGTATTCCTTATTATGGGACAGCACAATGGTTAGCACTGCTGTCTCACAGCACCAGAGATCCAGGTTCAATTCCAACCTTGGATGACTCTTTGTGTGGAGTTTTCACGTTCTCCCCCTGTCTGCTTACATTTTCTCTAGGTGCTCCGGTTTCCTCCCATAGCCCAACAATGTGCAGGTCAGGTATTGGCCATGTTATGTTGCGGATATTATCCAAAGATGTATGTTGCTTTCTGAATTACTCCAAAATATGTGGAGCGTTATAAGTCTCTCCATTATTAGTAATATAAAATTCTGGTTACTTTTGTGAAACCTTTTTATAGTTTGTATTGTTTAAACCATTATTGTGGTAACTAGAAGTTTTAGTTCCTTTGAAATATTGGGGAACATTTTTGGTAGAAAAAAATGGTTTAGTAAAATACTTGAAGCGATTGGGAAAAGCCACCTGGTGGTCAGTTTGTGCAATTGTAGAATGATTCTTCATTGCAGATTTGCCACATTAAATGTAAAATACCATGTAAACTGTGACAGAAGGGTGTCAACACATAGAGCGTAAATGTGGGCACAATTTGGATTGAAAATGTGACAGGGCATATGGTTTTACTAATGCAGATTTGTGGTTTGTAGATGATTTTTGACTAGAGTAATTACAAGTCAAGTGAAGATAACCCATCTGATTAAATAGAAAGGAATCAGCATCTTACACACACAAGCGGTTTTTGACTAAGCCTATCAGAATGTTATATTTTGGTTACAATCCTTTGTGGAGATAAGAAACAGAGGTGGGATGAAAACATATACATTTTCCCCTAGGGATGCTGAGTTATTCTTGGTCTGCTGACTGATTCAGGGAAACACATTGGCTGGTTTTGTAAATTTTTCACAAATGCTGTGATGATAAAAATGAGACTAAGTGATATTTTACCATTTTTTGTCTAAGTCCTGTGCGGACTTGAAACTGGGAGAGTTCAGATCCACCTTTTGTCTGTGTTTTCAGCAAAATTTGCCTGCAAAATTTTGAGCAATTCTGAATCTCGCTGCAGAAGCATGTAGGTTGGCCTTAATGCACCCAAAACCCTGCAGCTCTCTTCGGAGCCTCCAACTGTATATGCACAAAAAAAAATAAATTATGCTGCTCCTCTGCCACCTCCCTGCTGGGCCAGGTAATGTCTCCCCCGGCCCCCACAGATATTAGACTCACTCACTGAAACCCCCACCCCCCCACAGAGCTGAAGTAAGTTCAGAACCATAGAACACTACGGTGCAGGAAGAAGCCCTTCGCCCATTGAGTCTGCACCGACCACAATCCCACCCAGGCCCTACACCCATATCCCTACATGTTTACCCGCTAATCCCTCTAACCTACGCATTTCAGGACACTAATGGATAATTTTAGCATGACTCGTCAACCTAACATATTTGGACTGTGGGAGGAAACTGGAGCACCCAGAGGAAATCCATGCAGACACGAGGAGAATGTGCAAATTCCACACAGACAGTGACCAAGCCAGGAATCGAACCCAGCTCCGTGGAGCTGTAAAGCAACAGTGCTAACCGCTGTGTGCTATTGTGCTGCCCACAGTTTACCATTGCTGACAATTGGCTTTTAAAGCATTTAGGTCAGGCAAGTAAGATAGAGGTCCCTCAAACAGCAAATGAGGGGACTGATTGATCACTTTATTTTTGGTGGTGTCAATTGAGAAAGGAATGTTGATCAGATCACTGTGGCAACGCTGAGTTATTATTGGAATACTGCCAGCTGGCATCATCTACACCTAACTTAAAAAGCCTACCGACAAGATGCCAGCTATAGACATGCAGTTCATGCTTGTTAATGTTTCGGCCTGGTTTCAAACCAAAGTCCTTTTGTATGTAAATGAAGCAAATGAAATCAGCACTACACTACAGAGTTACGTGCTCAGATTTCAAATTGCTGCCAGCTTAACCAAGGTATCATCTGACGCTGAATTGCCGGGAAAAGTTCAGATCAGGAAAATTAAGTAAAACTGCTGCTGATGAGACTTCCCCGTTCCAACCCCACAGCACCTATAAAAATAAATCCATCTACAGTTCTCAGGGGTTTAAGTCCATTTCCAAATGTTCCAACATTTCCCTTGCATCATAAACTGTTTTTGTTCATCCTCATTTGAATCTGACCATGGTACAAATTCTTCCTGAATCAGACAGTCCTGAATATGATCTTTTTTGGAACACTTTGGTGACAGAACAGTCATCCCTATCGTTAATCTAAATGTGATTTTTTTTTTTACTGACGCCTTCGTGGGTTTTGGATATCACTTTTGACTATCTTATTGCCTTTTAGAAGATGGTGGCCAGCTGCCTTCTTGAACCACTGCAGTCCATGAAGTGTAGGTACATCCACAGTGCTGTTAGGCTGAGACTTCCAGGATTTTGACCCAACTATGGTGAAGGAACAGCAATGCACTTCCAAGTCAAGATAGTTTATTCAGGTGTGAATAAATAACTGTGTGACTTGGAGGGGAACTTGCCAATAGTGGGGTTTCCGTGTCTCTGCTGCCCTTGTCCTTGTGGGTGCTAGAGGTTGCGTGTTTGGAAATTGCTGTTGAAGGAACTTCTGTGCATTGCTGTAATGGCAGAGGGTGTGAATGTGGTGTGAGGATGAGGTGCCAATCAAGTGTTTTGTCCTGGATGGTGTTGACCTTTTTGAGTGTAGTTGGAGCTGCAATCATCTAGGCAAGTGGAGTATTACCATTGCACTCCTGGCTTGTGCCTTGTAGAGATGGTGGCTGAGTTTGGGAGCTAGGAGGTGAGTTACTGGTACAGAATTCCTAGAATTTGACCTGCTGTTGTGTTCATAAGGTTAGCTCAGTTGAGTCTCTGGCCAATGATAGCTCCTAGGATGCTGATGTTGATTATGAAAACTATGATGTTTTTGGAACAAAAAAGATTTTGAAGGTGCCTTTGTAACATGGCAGTTTCTGTGGCCATGCTAGATGTAGCTTTAAATCAGAGATAACAATATGTTTTCAACTTCCTTGAGATTAAAAATACAACCACATGGATTAGGAGCAGGAGAAGGCTGTTTGATCACTTAAGCCTGTTCTGCTATTTGAGAAGTTCGTGACTGATCTATTAGAAACATAGAATCTGGAGGCAGTAGTAGGCTATTCAGCCCTTTGAGGCTGGTCTGCCATTCGTTTTGATCGTAATTAATCATTGAATTCAATATCGTGACCCTCCCCTCCCCTCCCCCCATATCAAGATAGACAAGTCGCCGGGACCGGATGGGATGTACCCCAGGTTATTGTGGGAGGTGAGGGAAGTGGTTGCAGAGCCCCTGGCGATGATCTTTGCATCGTCCATGGAAACGGGAGAGGTTCCAGAGGATTGGAGGATTGCGGATGTGGTTCCTATCTTTAAGGAAGGGAACAGGGATAGTCCAGGAAATTACCGACCGGTGAGTTTGACTTCAGTGGTTGGTAAGCTGATGGAGAGGCTTCTGAGGGATAAGATATATGAACATTTGGAGAAGTTTGGACTGATTAGAAATAGTCAGCATGGTTTTGTCAAGGGCAGGTCATGCATTACAAGCCTAGTTGAGTTCTTCGAAAATGTGACTGAACACATTGACGAAGGAAGGGCGGTGGACGTAGTGTACATGGACTTTAGTAAGGCATTTGATAAGGTCCCACATGCAAGGCTTCTGGAGAAGGTTAGAGGGCATGGGATCCAAGGGGTTTTGGCCTCGTGGATCCAGAACTGGCTTGCCTGCAGAAGGCAGAGAGTGGTTGTGGATGGGTCTTGTTCTGCATGGAGGTCGGTAACCAGTGGAGTGCCCAGGGATCTGTTCTGGGACCCCTGCTGTTTGTCATTTTCATAAATGACCTGGATGAGGAAGTGGAGGGATGGGTTAGCAAGTTTGCCGACGATACAAAGATCGGTGGTGTTGTGGATGGTCTGGAGGGATGCCAAAAGTTGCAGCAGGACATAGACAGGATGCAAGACTGGGCGGAGAAGTGGCAGATGGACTTCAATGCAGATAAATGTGTAGTGGCCCATTTTGGCAGGAATAATGGGATGAAGGAGTACAATATAAGGGTTAGGAGTCTTAGTTGTGTTGTAGAGCAGAAGGATCTCGGGGTCTGGGTCCATAGGACTCTTAAATCGGCCTCGCAGGTGGAGGAAGTGGTCAAGAAGGCGTACGGTGTACTGGCCTTCATTAATCGAGGAATAGAGTTTAGGAGTCAGGAGGTAATGATGCAGCTCTATAAGACTCTTGTCAGACCCCAGTTGGAGTATTGTGCGCAGTTCTGGTCGCCTCATTATAGGAAGGATGTAGAGGCTATTGAGAGGGTTTAGAGGAGATTTACAAGGATGCTGCCTGGATTGGGAGGCAGGCCTTATGAAGATAGGTTGAGGGAGCTGGGGCTCTTCTCACTGGAGAGACGTAGGTTGAGAGGCGACCTGATAGAGGTTTATAAAATGTTGAGAGGAATAGATAGGGTGGACTATCAGAGACTATTTCCCCGAGCTGAAATGGTCAGTATGAGAGGACACAGATTTAAGGTGCAGGGAAGCAAATACAAAGGAGATGTCAGGGGTAGGTTTTTCACTCAGAGGGTGATGAGTGAATGGAACCGACTGCCGTCGGAGGTTGTTGAGGCAAACTCACTGGGGGTCTTTTAAGAGACTTCTGGATGAGTATATGGAAAAGAATAGGATAGGGGGTTATAGATAGGTCTGTGGATTGGTAAATGTGATTGGCACAACTCGTGGACCGAAGGGCCTGTTTGTACTGTATTGTTCTATGTTCTATATCACTTGATCCCTTTAGTCCCAAGAGCTATAGAAACATAGAATGATCGTGGCCTCTACTTTCTTGTCCATCCCTATACCCTTTGAATCCCTTAATAGTCAAGAATCTATCTAATTCAGCCTTAAAACTATTCAATGACTCCACTGCTGTCTGAGGAACAGAATTCCATAGACTCTCAACCCTCTGAGAAAAAAAATCTCCTCAGCTGTGTCTTAAATAGAGACTCTTTTTAAAACTGTTTCCTAATCCTCATCTCCCACAAGGGGAAACATGCTTTCAGCTTTCACGTTGCCAAGTTCTCTTAGAATCTTTCAAAAAGGGCACTTCTTCTAAACTCTAATAGACACAGTCTTTGCTCACAAAGTAGCCTGTCCATTCCTGGAATAAGTCGAGTGAACCTTCTCCACTCTGATTCTAATATATATCCTTCCTTAAATAAAGAAAACAAAACTGCTCACGATATTCCGAATGTAGTGTCACTGATACTCTGTAAAATGCTTCTGTTTTTATATACCATTCCTCTTCCATTTGCCTTCCTAATAATTTGCTGAACCTGCATGCTGACTTTTTGTGATTTGTGTATCAGGACATCTAGATCCTGTTCTACCTCAGAGTTCTGCCATCTTTCTCTATTTAAATAATACGCCATTTTCTGTTCATCCTGCCAAAGTGGACAAGTTCACATTTTCACACATATGTCATCTGCTAAATTAAAATGATCTCTATTCCTTTGTGGACTCCTTACATTCTCTTCTCAACCTATTCTCCTGCCCGTCTTTGTGTTGCCAGCAAATTTAGCAATAATACATTTGGTCCCTTCATCCAAGTCGCATATGGTTTGTAAAAGTTTGAGGCCCCAGCTCTGATCCCTGCAGCAATAGTTACATCTCGCCTACTCAACAATGACCCCTCTTTGTCATCTCTCGTCATTGCACTAATGCCATCCGTAAGGAACAGAGCTACACCACTAGCTTTTCTGAGCTTCTTGTCCTTCTGAAATGTCATGTAACATTAAATATTTAGGTTCCAGCATTTGTCATCTTGCAGTCAAGTCTCTGTAATGGCTAACAGATCATACATATTTATTTCTTTTGGGGCTGACAATTCATCTGTTTTGTTATTAATGCTACAATGCATTCAGATACCAGTTCTGTCTCTTTACTATTTTTGGAACCTCTAACCTTATCTGGTGGTGCACTTTTAAGTTTGTATACTCATAGAGTCTTAGAGTCATAGAGGTTTACAGCAAGGAGATAGGCCCTTTGGTCCAACTTGTCCATGTCATCCTTTTTTGTTAAAATCCATAAAACTAATCCCAATTACCCGCATTTGGCCCACATCCCTCTATTCCCATCTTACCTATGTAACTATCTAAATGCTTTTTAAAAGACAAAATTGTACCCGCCTCTACTATGACCTTTGGCAGCTTGTTCCAGACACTCACCACCCTATGCGTGAAAAAATTGCCCCTCTGATGAACACTTTTACATCTTTCCCCTCTCACCTTAAACCATGCCCTCTAATTTTAGATTCCCCTACCTTTGGGAAACGATACTGACTATCTAGCTGATCTCTGTAATTGTAAGATCATCCCTCAGCCTCCTACACTCCAGAGAAAGAAGTCCCAGTCTATCCAGCCTCTTCTCATACCTCAATCCATCAAGTCCCGGTAGCATCCTAGTAAATCTTTTCTGCATTCTTTCTAGTTTAATAATATCCTTTCTATAATAGGTGACCAGAATTGCACACAGTATTCCAAGTGTGGCCTTACCGATGTCTTATACAACTTTAACAAGACATTCCAACTCAAGTATTCAGTGTTCTGACTGATGAAACCAAGCATGCCGAATGTCTTCTTCACCACTCTGTCCACCTGTGACTCCAATTTCAAGAAGCTATGAACATGTACCCATAGATTTCTTTGTTCTGTAACTCTCCCCAGTGCCCTACCATTAACTGAGTAAGTCCTGCCCTGGTTCAATCTACCAAAATGCATCAGTTCGCATTTGTCTGAAACTCCATTTGTCAGCCCACTTGTTCAAGAGTCTGTTGCAATTGGAGATAACTTCCTTAACTGTCCACAATGGCACTAGTCTTAGTGTCATCTACAAACTTACTAACCATGCCTCCTATATTCTCATCCAAATCAGTAATATAAATGACAAATAACAGTGGACCAAGCATTGATTCCTGAGGCACACCACTGGTCACAGGCCTCATGTTTGAAATACAACTCTCTACAACCACTCTATAGCTTCTGTCAAGAAGCCAATTGTGTATCCGTTTAGATATCTTACCCTGGATCCCATGAGATTTAACTTACGCAACAATCTACCATGCGGTACCTTGTCAAAGGCCTTGCTAAAGTCCATGTAGCCCTCATCTACCTTCTTGCTTACCCTTCAAAAACTCAATCAAATTTGTGAGACATGATTTTCCACTCACAAAGCCATGTTGGCTGCCCTTAATCAGTCCTTACATCTCTAAATGCCTGTAGATCCTGGTTCTCAAAACACCTTTCAACAATTTACCCACCATGAATGTGAGGCTCACTGGCCTATAGTTCCCAGGGTTTTCCCTGCAACCCTTTTTAAACAAAGGCACAACATTTGCCACACTCCAATCTTCAGGGACCTCACCCATGATTATTGATGATTCAAATATCTTGACGAGGGGACACACAATTTTCTCCCTAGCCTCCCGCAATATCCTGGGATACGCTTCATCAGGTCCTAGGGATTTATCTAGTTTGATGCACTTTAAGATTTTCATCACCTCCTTTTCTGTAATATGTGCATTCCTCAAGACATCACTATTTATTTCCCCAAGTCCCCTAATATCCATGCTTTTCTCAACAGTAATTACTGATGAGAAATATTTTTTCGGATCTCACCCATCTCTTGTGGATCTGCACAAAGATGACCATGAGATCCTTAAGAGGCCCTACTCTCTCTCTTGTTAATCTTTTGCCATTTATGTATTTGTAGAAGCTCTTTGGATTCTCCTTTGCCTTATTTGCCTAAACAATCTCATGTCCCCTTTTTGCCTTCCTGCTTTCTTAACTCTGCTCCTACACCCCCAATATCTGCCCAGGGTTCTGTTCTAGGACCCTTGCTGTTTGTCATTTCATAAATGACCTGGATGAGGAAGTGGAGGGATGGGTTAGTAAGTTTGCTGACGATATGAAGGTTGGTGGTGTTGTGGATAGTCTGGAGGGATGTCTGAAGTTGCAGCGAGACATAGATAGGATGCAAGACTGGGCGGAGAAATGGCAGATGGACTTCAACGTGGATAAATATGTGGTGGTCCATTTTGGCAGGACCAATGGGATGAAGCAGTATAATATCAAGGGTGTAGGAGTCTTGGCAGTGTTGAGGAGCAGAAGGATCTTGGGGTCCGGGTCCATAGGACTCTTAAATCTGCCCTGCAAGTGGAGGATGTGGTCAAGAAGGCATATGGGGTACTGGCCTTCGTTAATAGAGGAATTGAGTTTAGGAGTCGGGAGGTAATGCTGCAACTTTGTAAGACCCTTGTCAGACCCCACTTGGAGTACTGTGCGCAGTTCTAGTCGCCTCACTATAGGAAGGATGTGGAAGCTATTGAGAGGGTGCAGAGGAGATTTACAAGGATGTTGTCTGGATTGGGGTGCATGCCTTATGAAGATAGGTTGAGAGAGCTAAGTCTCTTCTCCCTGAAGAGATGAAGGTTGAGAGGCGACTTGATAGAGGTTTATAAGATGTTGAGAGGAATAGATAGAGTGGATTCCCGGAGGCTATTTCCAAGGGCTGAAATGGTCGCTACGAGAGGACACAGGTTTAAGGTGCTGGGGGGGCAAGAACAGAGGAGATGTTAGAGGCAAGTTTTTCACTCAGAGGGTGGTGAGTGAATGGAATCGGTTGCCATCAGTGGTGGTAGAGGCAAACTCGCTGAGGTCTTTTAAGAGACTTCTAGATGAGTACATGGGATTTAATGGGATTGGGAGTTACAGATAATTCTATGGCCTGGTAGGTATAGATATGATCAGCACAACTTGTGGGCCGAAGGGCCTGTTTGTGCTGTAGTGTTCTATGTCCTATACTCTTCAAGAGATTTGCTGGATACGAGTTGACTATGCATGTCATGTACCTCTTTTTTTCTTGACCAGAGCCTCAATTTCCCGAGTCATTCGGGGTTCTCTACTTCTGCCAGCCTTGCCCTTCACTGTAAGAGAAATGTGGAATGTGTTTACCCTGAATCCTGGTTAACACACTTCTGAAAGTGTACCAGTTACCAGACTCTTTTTGCCTTCCCTCAATTAACTTTTGAACATTCCTGCCCGATACCATCAAAATTGACCTTCCCCAATTTAGAATTTTAACTTTTGGGCCAGACCTATCATTCTCCATGCTCTGATTACCTTGTTCTCCTGTCTTCTCCTCTCCCTATAATTTATCACATCTCCCCTCACCCCCATTATTTAGTTTAAAGGTCTGTCTCTTATACTAATTATACAACTTGCCAACACTGTTCAGATGAAGGCCATCCCAGTGGAACAGCTCCCATTTACTCCAATACCAGGTTCCCATTTGGGACTCTTGAGTAGAATTGACAATCAGTCGCTGTTTGGTTTTCATTTTCATCTGTATTTGTCATCCTCTCGTGAACTCCTCCTCTTCCAATAATATGAAACAAAGGGTGGCATGGTGGCATAGTGGTTAGCACTGCTAACTCTCAGCACCAGGAACGTGGGTTCCATCTTTGGGTGACTGGGTGAAGTTTGCACATTCTCCCTATGACTGTGTGGGTTTCCTTCGGGTGCTCCGGTTTCCTCCCACACTCAGACGTGCTGGCTGGATTGATTGGCCATGTTAAATTCTCCCTCAGTGTCAGGGAGATTAGCAGAGTAAATACATGGGGTTATGGGGAAGTGTTATTGGTGCAGATTCAATGGGCCGAATGGTCTCCTTCTCCATTATAAAGATTCTAGAATTCTTCTATGATTCTATGAATCCCCAAAGTCATTCCCATCCTCAGCACTTTGCTCCGGTAATCAGTAATACTGCAGGAAAGCGCAGTAACTAATGCTGAGATATAAAAGTAGTTTACTTCAAGTCAAAAGCAAATACTCTTGGGAGTTAAATGCCACTAATATTTTTCAAAATTATAAAGGTTCGCTTATTGGCTTTAAGAATCTAATTTTTGAATTTGGATTTTTGGCAGTGAATCTCATTAATGTAAATCCTCTTTTACAAGGAGACTAACATGGCCTCTCCTTATCCCACTTGTTTCAAACTACAAGTTGTAGGTTGTCTCCACAGACCTATAATCCTCAGCTATAACTTGCCTGGGGCATCGTTCTGCATTATCAGTGGAGTGTTGCAGTTTTGGGGCTAAACCTGTAGAGCGACACGCAATGTCAACCACTAATTAGATTAGTCAAAAGGCGCAGAGTAACTATCACCCAGGAGTAACCGTGCATGCCGTCACTGCACTTACCTGAGCTACCAGCCTAGTCTGATATCATTTCAACAAAGGTGTGACTGGTACCTAACATTGCTAACTGCTCATTTCTAAGTTATGAGTTGTATATTGTATAGATACCCCCTTGCCTCTCCATTAATAGCTATTGGTTTGTGATGTGAAAGAATGTTGTCATGTTCTTCTTTACCTCGATCGGTGTACTTGTGAAGGGATATTTGGTGGATTGGTCTTTCTCGATTCAAACTTAAAGTCAAAACAAAGTGAAGTGGATATAGAATGTGGAGAAATTCTTTCAGTGTAAAAGTATGGCTTCGCCAAAGCAAAGCATGAGAGAAATCCATGCATGTTTCGAGATAGTCTTTAACTGCTAATTACCTTAGTGAATGTGGATATGGTTTCAATAGTTGGCTCTAACAGGAGGTTAAAGGATTATGGATCAGAGGGGTTCTCTGTGTGGTCAGATGATTCAAGTGTTCTGGATGATCTGCAATTTTGCTTCTATCATGACTTATTCTTTTCATTTAAAAAAAAGTTGATCAAATCTTATCAGTTAAAGCTGAATGTGCTAGCTGTCCTCCATGTTGTCATTTGTTTTCAAACCTACAGATTATTTGCTGCAACAGATGGATTTAAAGGGAGCAGAAGAGCCAGGGAAGCAATGTCCAGTTCCAACTCCTCGAGCCTCCATATCTTCACCAGCAGCTTCACCTTCCCACAAGGTCAAAGGTAAGAGAGGTTAGTCACTCTGGGTGATGTAGGTAGCTTTATTTTTGCAGAGTTTCAGGTACTTATTTTATTGGGTTAGTCAGTGTATATATTACTGCTTTCTAATATATGGAAATTCACTTGTCAATACGTAACACTGGCGTCACATTCCACACAAACAAAACACTTTCATCAATGCTCCAGACTCCACATTGGCTATCAATATATCTCCTGCTGGGACTCTTCCCAGTGATTTGTTTGTCAATATCTCCATCAATAAATGTATTAGCAACTTTGCAGTGTAATCTTTGGACGGCATAGTGGTTAGCACTGCTGCCTCACAGTGTAGGGACCCGGGTTCAATTGCACGGAGTCCACATGTTCTCTTCGTGTCTGCGTGAGTTTCCTCTGGGTGTTCTGGTTGTCTCCCACAGTCTGAAAGGCGTGCAAGTTAGGTGCATTGACCATGCTAAACTCTCCCTCATTGTACCCAAACATTTGCCAGAGTGTGGCGACTAAGAGATTTTCACAGTAACTTCACTGCAGTCTTAATGTAAGCCTACTTATGACAATAATAAATAGATTTAAACTTCACTTCTAAGAATAGGTGATCTGGATGCAGGTGAGAAGTTGAACATCTTTGGCATTAGTAAAGGAGGGGTTAGGGTATGGATGGACAAGCCGCTCTCAGGAAGTGGATTGCTTTGTAAAATTTTGAAGAAGGCTATGTGCCTCCATTTTGTTTTTACCTGCATTACCCATTTCACCTGAGCGACCCAGGCCTCAGATAAACGCAGCAGGTAAGAGGAAGTGAGAATGAGTGGATGAATCTGGTCACTCTACAGCATGTGGACCACAAGAAGCAGGAATGTTCTTCCAAACCCAACAAACTTAATTTTGTTACTGATCCTGCTCATGATCTGTGACCCATCAGTGCACCCTGTGATCTCTGATTCATGCATCCATCTTAGACTACACCGCATGGGAGTCGCAATGTGAGACTCTAGTTCCTGGTGTTGTATATTATCGTTATATTTAAATGATATACAGAGTCATGTGAAACCAACCACAAGAAGAAGGAGCCCAGTTGTGGTGTATCAACTACTGAAGACTATTTATTAAATGAAAAAAAGACAAATGCACATCAATAGGACTATAATTCTATAAGACGCATAAACCTTAGAGTAATACGGATAAATACAGTTTCATTTAAAAATCACCTTTGTTCCAAGCTATAGCTGAACTTAATAAGACTTCCCCATTCTCCAAACAACATTCTGCTTAAACAAATCTGTAAGTTAAGTTCAGCTTATAGTTACCACGCGTTACCAGGATGATGATCAAATGTGGGAAGGGTCTTTGCCTGGTTCAGTGAAGACAAATAAACCGTCTTTACAAAGGTTTCTGCATTAACTCTGCTGTTAACTGGTTTGCTGTTAGCTTTTACCCTGGACTTCTTGCAGGATGTTAAACTGGCCTGTCTGCTTCTGCAGGAGCCATCAATTGTACTGCTGGTTCTCTTTGATTCTACCCATAGTACATTTGGTCTTCTGTCTCTCCTATATTCCACTCTTTAAAAATTAGCATCTATTTGCCTCTCCAGATTTCTTAGTCATCTCAGTAAACTGCTTTCTGATAGAGCCATTTACTTCTGATCTTTTCTAGATGTCAGCTAGTCTCATTACTGAGAAAAGGTTGCATCTCTTCATCCCTCTTGAATGTGGGCTGCTGTCAGATTCTTCCTTGTTGCTAGATAAATTATATCTCACCTTTCCCTTTATCAATTCTGTGTCTTGTTATTATCAGGAAAATCTACGACATATCCACGCTCCCTCCACCTTGATCTCAATTTTTCTCAGACCCGATCTCTCCCAATCATAAAGCCTCCTCTCTACAATCTCTCCTTCCCTTCTCTCTGTTCCCCTGCTGTGACCTTGTGTTTTTCAGCTTCCCTGTCTGATGCACAGACAGTCTGGCTTCCCACCAGGAATTACAATCCTCTGACTTCTCACTTTATTGTGGTGTGGAAAAAAAATAGAATGTCAAAATAGAATGTCAAGCCTGCTTTAGCAAACAGACAGCTGTGACCAATTTGAAAGAATTGTCCCAATTCCAAATTAGTTAGTATAATAGAATTTGGACAGTGCAGAAGGAGGTCAGTTGACCTGTTGAGTCTGCACTGACAACAATCCCATCCAGGTCCTATCCCCTTAATGTTATCTATTTACCCTAGTTAGTTCCCCTGACACTAAGGGCAATTTAGCCTGGCCAGTCCACTTAACCTGCACATCTTTGGAGTGTGGGAGGACACCTATGCAGACACAGCAAGAATATGCAAACTTCACACAGACAGCAACCTGAAGCCGGAATTCAACCTGGGTCCTCGGTGCTGTGAGGCTGCAGTGCTAAACACTGTGCCATCGTACAGAGTTCCTGGCAAAGTACCCATACCTTTTATGTAAAAAGAAGTTGTGCCCTCAGCCTTCAAGAAACAAGGTGGACATCTTTCTCCCTGATACACTGCAACTGGAGATGGGTAAAACTTGCCACCCATCTCCAAGCTGGTTGCCATAAAGCAAATAGGTGGGCAGGCACCAAAATCACCAACACCATTTAAAAAAAAAAGTAATTAATAGATCTCCCCCTGCATGCCATTGCTGAAGGTAGCTCTTTTTTAAAGTTAGTCCTTTTGAAACTGGCTTTTGTAATGGGCTGGGATGGGGACTGTAAATTGGAGTGGGCAGGGAGGGAGGGGAGGGGAGGTGAGGTGAGCAATATGCCTCACCATAAAATGCAATTGCTCAACTGATATTGCTTCACATTGTTTCCAATTCAAATGCAGACATTAGCGTATTACGAATTCTGGTCGTGAATCCTAAATAAAACAGACAGAATAAAACCTCAATAAAATGTCTGAAGTCTATAAACTCTGAAAACATTGAGGATTTTTTTTTACAGTTTTGAGGCAAATTCTGAACAAATCAAAGGAACAGCCAAGTGGCTGCTGAGAGGGGAAATGTCTGTTCCCTGCTTATGGAAGCAGATGGGCCTGTCTTTAGGAATGTGGGTAAAGTTGCTTCCATTTGATGCAGGTTTGTGTTGGCCTCTCAGTCTTAAATGCTGAGGGCCTTATTTATACAATGGAGGCCTCCAGCCAACATTCTCTATAGTCATCAGAATCAGAGAATCACACAATGCCGCAGCACTGAAGAGGGCATTCAGGCCATTTAGTCTGTGCTGACAGTTTTGAAGAGTAATTTAGATCCATTCTTTGGCTCCTTTCCCACATGCCTGCAATGTTTCCTCTTCCAAATCCTCATTCAAAGTTTCAATTCTTGGCTCAGGTCACTGTCTGTGTGGAGTTTGTACGTTCTCCCATGTCTGCATGGGTTTCCTCTGGGTGCTCTGGTTTCCTCCTACAGTCTGAAAGACGTGCTGGTTAGGTGCATTGGCCATTGTTGAAGGTAGCAATTGTCCCTCAGTGTACCCAAACAGATGCCAGAGTGTGGTGACTAGGGGAATTTCACAGTAACTTCATTACAATGTGAATGTAAGCCTTACTTGTGATTAGTAACTTTAAAGGTTACTTGCCATTGAATCATGTTTAGCAACACATCAGGCAATGTATTTCAAATTTCAACTGCTTGTTGGGTAATGTAGTGTTTCTTTTGCTAGTCACCTTTAATCTGCTTATCAAAATGATTCCTCTTTCTTCACTTGGCTTAAATGCCGCATGATTTTAAACACTCATCAAAATGTTTTGGCCTTCTGTGCTGTAAAGAGAACAAGCCCAGCTTCTAATAGCTTTATTATTGTTAATGATGACCTCTCAGGTAGTTTGACACCAATTTGAAACGCATTCTGTAATTACTAACCCAAAGAGTATGAGTCAATTTTTAACACATATATTTGTTGTCAAACTCAATTCAATTAATTACATTCATATGCAAATCATCTGTGCTACACTGTTCATTCAGCTGCTGTTAGCCAGGAACCTTTGCAGGCTTACAGTGATTAAATAATAATATAAGGACAGCAGATCAACTCTCTCTAGCAAATAGAAAAATCCCTGACACGCATAACAATGGATTTGCATTCTGTGGTTGCAAGCTTTTATTATGCATGAATAAACAGGCCTCAATGTCTGCTATAAGCAACATTTTACTTTTCAAACAGTATTTGGGATTCTATTTGCATAGACTGGATATTTCACCCTGTAAACATTGCCTCAATATCCACAATTTGACATCCTACCTTGATATGGTCCAATAACTGTAGTTTTGCTCTTGAATAATGCCAAGATGCATTGGTCTTTAACATACTGATAGATCACCTCCAAATCATATAACCTGAATTAGAAAATTGCATTATCTACATTTAGAGATTGATGCGAGATCAAAAGACCATTGAATTATCTGCTAAACAGGATTGAAAATGCTGGTGCATATTTGACTATCATAAACATGTCTGTCTGTATGCCTATATTAGGGGTGATTGGCCATGCTAAATTCTCCCTCAGTGTACCTGAACATGCTGAAGTATGGTGACTAAGGGATTTTCACAGTGACTTCATTGCTATGTTAATGTAAGCCTACTTGTGACACTAATAAATAAGCTTTAAAAAAAAAAGGAGACACGGTCAGGAGAGTAATCTACTAAATGCACTAACACATGACATAGACACAGAATGAGAAGTAGCGGGACAAAGATTTGTTTTCTTCACTAAGTTGTGAGCATCTTATGTTCCAAAGGTTTATGTTAATGCCACTTGCGTATGCTTGGAATGATTTATATTGGCATTAAATATTGCTACATTAAACTACCTGACATGAATTATTTGCACAGAAAAATATACAGCTGCGGTAATTAAATGTTTGAAATCTAATCAGTTCTTGAAGAATAATTAACTCTAATGTTTTACTGCAGTCTTAATCTGAAGTCACTTTCGTAAGGTAGCTAGGAAAGGCATTAAGATTGCATTCTTGCCTCAGGATGGAATGAGGTAGAAGTATTTCTATGGGAGGGTCCTCCCAATTCTAAGCTGTACCTTCTGTTAAAGATACAATGGAAGATTGGAATAATTCGTTGGAAACTCAACCCAATGATCGATAGGCATAAATAACCTCAGTGGTTCAGACCTTCCCAGGATCAAGTACTTTGGGGGCAGTGCTCAAGCCTGCCAGGTCCTCTTCATTGCTCGGCATGCCACTGGGAAGGCAGTGGCTGATACCTGTAATGCATCCTAATGAAGTCGTGGATCACAGAGTGACCTAGGCCATAGGTGAGTGATGTCGGGAGGGGAATTCTCAGAGGAGAGGGGGGTCGCAGCAAGGATGGAGGTGTTGGCTCTCAGCAGCACTCTTCTCAACTCTTTGCTGGTACTTTTACCAGTGGCAGGGTGCTCATATCATATGTTGAGGCCAGTAAGTAAACCCTGACAGCCTGGTTACAATTCGGGTACTCTGTGCCTAATGGTACCCACTCACCTGCTACACTGCTCTACCTTTGCTTGTCCGACCCCCTATCCCAGCCTCCTAATCATGGTCTTCCATGCCCTCCTTGCCATGAGCAGCCTGACAGACCCTGACTTAAACCATCCCACTTACCTTAGCATCAATCCTCCAGTGACAATTCCTGTAGGGAACTGGCTGATTTCCCAGCTGTGGCCAGCACTCTTCTTGAGATGGTGGTGGGGGTAACGGTGGAAGCCAGGACCTGAACCAATTAACAGCCTGATGGCTAGAAAATTGGGTCATGGTTTCCTGTCTGAGAGGATGTGAGCTCGCCCCAAATATTTCCACCGAAGCAACACCTGTACGGAAAATTCTGGGCTCAGAAGGTAACCAATCTAAAATCAGCTGGATGCCAGGGTCGGGTAACTATCAATAGAAGGAGAGATTAGAAATATTGGGAATGCTTTTGCAGGAGTAGAGGTGGCTGAGGAACTTTAATAGACCGTTTGTTTATGTCTGTAGATTTTGATAGGGAAAGACAAAGGGTGGGATTTTACAGCCTCGCTCACTCTGAAACAGGAAAATCCCACTCGAACTTAATGGATGTTTCCATGGTCCACCACTCGCATGCTCCTGTCCCTGTGGTGGGTGGGACAGTTAAATTCACCCCAACAGCTCCTTTGTTTTGTGAGTTAGTAGTGAGTGATCATCAACTTAAATTCCTAGCTAAAAAGAGGGAAATTCAGTCGGAAAAGTGTCACCAAAGCAGCTTATTGGAGCATGGCATCCTTGGTGAAGCCAGAAGCATTGCACTTTCAAAGTACTAATTAGTACCAACTAATTATATTAAACAGAAAAATTGACATTGTTCCCAGCAAAATGCTGAGTTGGTATTGTTGACCTCATTCTGTGCTATAATTTTCTGTACTTGTATGTTTGCGCCGTATTTGCACTAAATATAAATCTGGAAGTGGTGGAATGTATATGGTATAAAATATAAACAGAAAATATCAGAAAAACTCAGCAGGTCTGGCAGCATCTGAGAAACCATAGAAATGTTCCAACACCAAAGAAGGCCTTTGGCCCATCTTGTCTATTGCCAGCCCAAGGACATCCAGGTGCCCTTTCTAATCCCTCCTTCCTGCACCCTTGAGCAAAGAAACAGAGTTAATGTTTGAAGTCTGGATGACTCTTCTGAAGATGTTTCTCCAGCATTTTCTGCTTTTATTTCAGATTTCCAGCATCTGCAGGATCTTGCTTTAATGTTTAGCATGCATATAATGCCTGCTAAATGCAGAGCCAGTTACTTACTGGCATGTAAGTAATGTTTTCCTCCAAAAATGCAGACACTGCAAATGCCAATTTTTTTTTGGGCTCTTAGCACTTTTTTGGCTGCCTGCCAAAGGCCCTGTTATAATGAGAATTGACTGCACTCTCATGTTAAAGGAGCACGAAAAGCACTCTACTGGGAGATGCAAGGAAGCCACCAGCCATTTTTTTACTATCATGAAACCGTGCACAGGTGACACTCTGGTACATATTTGCAGACAAAAGAAAGATTTGCCCCACAAATTTCCACAGAGACGCTGCCCCTGTGTAATGCTCCGTCTTCACCGAAACATTAACAGACTGCTTGTTCAGTCGACGGTTCTATTTTGAGCTGCAAGGAAGACTGGAATAGGTTTCGTAAATAAAATTTCATCTTATAACGTGCACATATTCCTAATTCCAATTCCAAGTAGCATCCAAATTGCTTTGACTGTCTATGATACGAATTGGACCCAGGGTCTGAAAAATAGGTCCTATTTGTTACTTGTAACTTTTTGTTCTGAGTTATAAGGGAACGGGAGAATAGTAACTTCAGGACTCCTCTAACCCTTGTCACATCCATCACAGCGGGACCTGCTGGAAAATCCCAGCCCAAATCATGCGTGCCAAGCAAATTAACCTCCAATGGCATTCATGAAGTCAAGGGATATTCCAGTGACGCAGGGACAATCTGTAAAACGCATAGTGTCAAAGTCTATAAATTTCATGTGGAAAGGGGATCAGCAGGGATCAAGCTGATGAGTGAGTGGGACTAAATGCTGAATCTGATATGGGCATCAGATCTGTGGATGAATTGAAGTTTCCAGAAGGTGGAGGACAGGCTATCTCAGAGAGTAATGGAATCATTAAATCCCGAGGTCATAAAAGCATGAATAAGGCATTAACTATCAGTAGCAATTGGGTTAAGGCAGCCATAGAAGTGGAAGAGTTTACAAACAATGGACTTAAGTTCATGATGGAAGTGGAAACAAAACAGGTCAATGAGGTCTTTTGCATATGTGAGGCCTTCTTTAAAAAAGAATCTGTCCGCTATTGATAGCGCCGTGTACCATGTATGCTGAGATCAGTTTTCAGAGACACGGCAGCCAGACCAACAGGAATTGCTGGAGCCTGGCTCCAGATAGGTCATTCAACCTTTTCAAAATTAACCTTGTTGTGGAGCAAAGAACGGGAAGAGGAGTTTTCCATTTGGCTCTATATTAAAATCATAAGTTACTGCCTCACCTACCCCCACAGCTGCTACCTTGCTGCCTGAATTCTATCAGAGCTGACTGATGTTAGTAGCTCTTGGAACCAGTGAACTGGGGCATGCCTGTACTAAACAAGTAGGTCCAGTGGACTGATTTACTGTGACCTAGCCAATGACCCACGGCCAGGAAGAGAAACCATGGGCCCCAATGCTTCCTCTGATTCTCAGTTCCTTGTTCCCAATGCTGTCCCCTTCCCTCCCCACCCCCTGCCCACTTCAACCTTCCCCTTCAATCATGCATGATCTTTTCCCCCTTGACAATTCACCAATCAGTTCAGCAAACAATCACAGAAAGATCTGAGTAATATGATAATGCCCAGTGGTTACAAATATGGTCCAATATTTGTACAGCATGAGGTATTAATGTTAAGAACAGCAATAATATAATGCATTGTTAGTTTATCTATATTTTATTGGTGATCTTACCATGAATATTCAACAGACCAGAAAGTATAAATTTGACTTTAATAGCATAGTGCAAGATTATTAATTTGACAGGAAACATTCAACTGGTCCTTTATAACACTGTGTGGCACAGCGTTTTGGTGACTGGCTCAGTTCTCATTAATATGTTCTGCATATTGCACCATATGGACACAATGATGTGAAGTTTATGGCTGGGGGAAAGATTTAATTCTTGCAACCAAGATAAACTGCACATAGTCTTTTCTATTCTGTAGATGAAGAAAAAGACTCCTGTCTATTTCATACATGGGTGTAATTGGATTCTGCTTTATCAGTAATCTCATAAGATAGAAAGATCAAAAGACCTCTGAGCAACAAAGTGGAATGATTAATGAACATGAGTCTTCACTGTCAGTGAGAAGCTTTGGATCCCTCAGGTATCTCTATGTGTCACAATTTTTTAAGAGATCAGAGGGCAAAGACTGAATGGTTTACAATTATACCTGTATTTTCTTGATCAGTAAATCTAAAAACTCTGCTGATTACTGCTTCTCACTACGATATATTTTCAACACCTACTATGCAACATAACTTTATCATAATATTTCAATACTTCAACAAACTCAAATGAAGCACCAAGATAGAATGGGATAATTGGTAAGTTAATAAAAGAACAAAATTTAAGTTTAAGATTCTTTAGAATAATATGTGGTCTAAAACAGGTTACTAATTCATAATGAGCCCATAATGCACTCCCATCCTGTCAATTTCACTCCACTAGGCCTACTTATAATGATTTTCATTAGCAAGAAAGTAAATGGAACTCCAGCCATGATTCCACCCTGTACACATTGGACAATTATGGATGATGACAACCAGCCAGTTCATTGCATCCACTCCTGGATGACATTTGCACATGTGTAGTAGGAGCAGGAGCCTGCTGCATGTTTTGATAATATTGCTATATTATGCCAGTGACTACAATTCAAAAATACTTAATTGGCTGTAAAGTAATTTTGGAACATTCTAAAACGTGGCTATATAAATATATAGGTTTTATCTTTCTGTCATTACGTTTGCGTAGGGTAGGCAGACTAAAGCAATGGTGAAATTTATAGAATCCCTACAGTGCAGAAGGAGGCATTAAGCCCACTGAGTCTGCACCAACTTTCTGAAGAGCCTTACCTGTGGGAGGCAACTGGAGCACCCAGAGAAAACACACAAAGACACAGGGAGAATGTGCAACCTCCACTCAAGGCTAGAATTGAATCTGAGTCCCTAACACTGTGAGACAGCAGTGTTAACCACTCTGTTAACTTAACAGTGTTAACTTTATAAATGATCTGGATGAGGGTATTGAAGGATGGATTAGTAAATTTGCGGATAACACCAAAGTCGGAGGAGTGGTAGATAGTGAAGAGGGATGTTATAGTTTGCAGAGAGACTTGGACAAGTTGCAGAGCTGGGCCGAGAGGTGGCAAATGGAGTTTAATGCGGAAAAGTGTGAGGTAATTCACTTTGGCAGGAATAACAAATGTGTAGAGTATAGGGCTAATGGTAGGACTCTTAATAGTGTTGATGAACAGAGGGATCTTGGTGTATATGTGCATAGATCCCTGAAAGTTGGCAATCAAGTCGATAAGGTTGTTAAGAAGGCATATGGAGTCTTAGCTTTTATTGGTAGGGGGATTGAATTTCGGAGCCGCAACGTCATGTTGCAACTGTACAAAACTCTAGTGCGGCCGCACTTGGAGTATTGTGTGCAGTTCTGGTCCCCACATTATAAGAAAGATGTGGAGGCATTGGAGAGGGTACAGAGGAGGTTTACCAGGATGTTGCCTGGTATGGAGGGCAGGTCTTATGAAGAGAGGCTGAGGGATTTGAGGTTGTTTTCGTTAGAAAGAAGGCGGCTAAGAGGAGACCTTATTGAAACATATAAGATGATTAGAGGTTTAGATAGGGTGGACAGTGATAGCCTTTTTCCTAGGATGGAGAAAGCTAGCACGAGGGGACATAGCTTTAAATTAAGGGGTGGTAGTTATAGGACGGATGTCAGAGGTAGGTTCTTTACCCAGAGGGTGGTAAGGGTATGGAATGCCCTGCCTGCTGCAGTTGTAGATGCGCCAAGTTTGGTGGCGTTTAAGAGGTTAGTAGATAAGTTTATGGACGAAAAGGGAATGGTTTAGGTTAGAGGGTCGTTGCTTTTTCCTAATTGGTCGGTGCAACATCGAAGGCCAAAGGGCCTGTTCTGCGCTGTAATGTTCTATGTTCTATGACACCGTGCTGCCCTATTTTGATGTCAAATGGCTGCAATGAAATCACTATATTTATGCACCAATTCAAATCTGTTGCAAACTGCCCTTCTAATGCCCTGCCCAATCCCCTTTCCAAGCACACTCCTCCAACCCCTCCAACTCTCCCTCTAGCTCCCTCTCCAACCCTCCTCTGAAATCCTTCCCACGTATCTCCAATCCCTCTCTAACCACCAACAACCCCATTCCAAGCCTGTCTCCTCCCTTCTCCAAACCTCCCTCCTTCCCCTCCAAATTCTCCTCCTCCAAACACCCCCCAACCTCTCCAAATCCTCTGCCATCATCTCCTCCAAACCCCCCCCGCCCCCCACAAACTCTCCTGGAAATTTCCTCTGCAATCCCCATGCAATCGCCCTCAAGTTCCCCCCTCCCCCACATGAACAGCATCCAATTACAGGGAATGCACATATTATTTTTCAGCTAAGAGCATTTGTATTTGCTGCATTGCTGCTTCTGACCTTGGAGCAGTTTGGTAGGTTTTTTTCTTTTAAAAAAAACAGTCAGAATCAGACAGCTGCCTGGAGACTGGAGGCTGCTCAGCAACTGAGTGAAACTGAGCTGTCGCTGACAGACTGGCTTTAAAGTAAATTGGAAGACTCGGCCTGATGCAACCGTCTGGATTAAGCTGCTCTTTCAAGCCTGTAGCTCCGGCTGCTCAGTGTGGACGATGAGAAACTCAGTTTACACGAGCCTCCCAGTGTTTGCCACCATCTGTACTTTCCTCTCTCATGCACCCATAGCAGCCTCACTTGATGCTGGCCACGTACATAGTAATAGGAGCTCACCCTGACCTGACACAATCCAATTTTTAGGCCCAGGTGCCTGCTCTGACACACTTTGCAACATATTTGTAAATGGAAAATAAAAGTTCAAGACAAAGGCTGGAAAGCAAGTTGTGAGGAGAGTACAAAGAGTCTGCAAAGAAATAAACATAGGTTAGGCTAGTGGGTGAAAATTTGCAGATGGAGTAAAGCAAATATCAGATTGTCAACTTTGGCAGGAAGAACGGAGAATCAAAATATTATTGAAGTAGAAAGCGAGACAGCAGAGTGCTGTACATAGAGGGGCTGGGTATCTGTATTCATAAATCATAAACCGCTTGCATACAGATACAGCACATCATTCAGAAGGCAACAGAATATTGTCCTTTATTGCAGAGGAGAATGCAATATAAAATATGGAAGTAATGCATCAGCTGTACAGGACACGTAGAATTCTGTATATAGATTTAGTTTCTATACTTAAGGAGGGACATAGTTGCATTGGAGTTGGTTCTGAGAAGATTCACTTGGCTGAATGCTGCGTTAAAGGGGTTACTTTATGAGAAAAGATGGAGCTGGTTGGCCCTATACTTAGTGGAGTTTAGAAAATTAAAAGATGTTATTATTGAAACATGTAAGATGGTGTGTGGGAGGGGGCTTTACATAGTAGTTGCTAAGAGAATATTTTGTTTGTGGGGGAATGTAGAAATAGGGGCACAGTATAAAATAAGGACTCTCCTATTTAAAATGGAGATGAAGGAGAATTTAGTCTCTTAGAAGATCATTAGTGTTGGAATCCTCCTGATAAGCAAGAAGTGGAGCCTTTAGGTCAATCATAGAATCCCTACAGTGCAGAAGGAGGCCAATTCGGCCCATCAAGGCTGCATCAACAACAGTGCACCTAAACCCTATCTCCATAACACCAGATATTTACTCTGCTAATCTTATCCTACACATCTGGGGACACTAAGAGACAATTTACCACAGCCTAACCCACACATCTTTGGAAGGAAACCAGAGCACCCGAAGGAAACCCGTGCAGACACAAGGAAAATGTACAAACTCCACATAAACAGTCACCCAAGGCCAGAATTGAACCTGGGTCCCTGGCACTGTGAGGCAGCAGTACTAACCACTGTGCCACCCAGAGAATGTGTTCAAGGCTAAGTTCCACAGATTATTCCTTGACAAGAGGAACGAGGGTTATGAGGGACAGACAAGCAGGTGAAATTTAGGCCACATTGATCAGCCATCTATTGTCTGGCACAGCAAGCTTGATAGGCTGAATGGTCTACTACTTCTAATTCTCACGTTCTTTTGTTCAGTGTATAATTCCCAAGAATTATGTCATATGAGAAATGTGAGATGGATTAGAAATAAAAAAAAAGGAATCAGCATCTATTTAAACAGAAATAGAAAAGATGAGAAATTTACTACAAAAATTTACTTTTCCCGTGGGGAATGATACGAACTATGAAGATGGGCCTCTGTTGACTATTAAATCAGGATTGGTATTTTACAGCTGCGCATTGCTTTTAATTTGGAACAAGTGTTTTCCAATTTAGTCCTTCAGGGGTATGAAAATTCTTATAAAAAAAATTGATTATCTGACTGCTCAAATTATTCACCCAGAACCATCCTGATAAGAGGATCATTTTTTTCACTTAATGTTTTTCAGAAATGCTGCTATCTTAGCATCATTTGTTAATTTTCTTGCCTGGATAACTTCCTCCAGTGCTTCATTTATAAGTTATAGTTGCTCTCTTACGACTGAGTAAAATCCAGCATCACACAGTCAAGGAATGTATTGCTATAATCATAAACTCAAGACAACAGATAGAGGGAGTGCCACTGCCGTGATGCTGCAGTACATTGAAGAATTATAGTATTGTGCTCTTCTCTGCCCCCTGTGGTCACCAGAGCAGAGTCAGTTGCTGGGACATGTTTGGAAATAGTTAATGACTTTGATGTTATGTCATGATACCTTTGTTATATTTCAGATTGGTAAATGCCACATCAGTGGACACAGAACAATATTTTCTCTTTGCAATACTGCTTTTGTTTTCAATTCAATTCTGTGACACACCTTAATCATTTGGGACAAAAGAAAACAGCCACCACTAAATCCCTACAGTGCTGAAGAGGCCATTCAGCCCATCGAGTCTGCACTGGTTATCTGATAGACTATCTTATCCAGGCCCTCTCCTCCACTCTAACCCCATATAGTTGCCATGATTAATCCATCTAACCTACGCATCTTGGAACACTAAGGGAAAATCCATCTGACCTGCACAGGAATGAAAACAGAGCACCCAGAAAAAACTCACACAGACACGAGGAGAATGTGCAAACTCTACACAGACAATGACCCAAGGCCAGCATTGAATCCAGGTCTCTGGAGCTGTGAGATAGCAATGCTTACACTATGCCACCATGCTGCTTTGGAAATGACTAAGCTTTAGTCCCTTACGTGTGTAAGAACCGAGGATGTGAAAAGACAATGAGGCTTTTTTTTAAGAACTATGAATAGGTGATCTGGCCCTTTGCACCTGCTCTGCCCTTCAACAAGATCATGGCTGATCTTTTTGTGGACTCAACTCTTTACCTGCCTGCTCACTATAACCATTAATGTACGCACCCCATGCTCCAGTTGATTTCAGTCTTGGGGGAAAAGTTGTTTATTTTACCAAAGTATCCAATAATCAGGATTGTAGAAATTGTGATGCCATTTTGCACCCTATAGTTTTTTTTTTTGCATACTAGTTTCATTGTAAATGTGCAGACAGGTCTATTGTATAAAAATGCCGTACCACACTTTTATGCAGCTTAAATGTAAGCACGAAGCATACGCTCCAAATTACCACTCCACGTTTTGTTCCTTACTCAATTCTCCAGTATTTATTGATGTTAAAGCCTTCAGGCTTGTTCCTACATCTTCAAATTTAGGCTTGTTTGTCAAAATAGTGTAAACTATTCCAGTCAGCAGTTTTTTTTTGCTGAAGGTGTTTTATTTGGATAGCTGTTTGGAATTTGTAGCACATGTTCTAATTTACCACTCTGCATGATTCCTGAACAACTCGTAATGCAGTTGTCAGTTGACATTCTTTGAGCTGGGTCATTTTCAAACATAAATGGATCTTGAGGTTTACCTTCTGTTTTATTAACGTGGAGATTTAACAGGGTCATTAGCACCCCATTTATGCACTGCACACAAGTGAACCAGTTTTATCTGGCATTGCTTCATTCTCCCCAACAAGATGAAGATTTTAAACGAATGCTAATTTTCAAAAGTTTATTTATTTATGTGACAAAGTAGACTTACATTCACACAGTAGTGACATTACTGTGAAAATCTCCTAATTGCCACACTCCAGTACCTGTTCAGGTGCACTGAGGGTGAATTTAGCATGGCCGATGCATCTAACCAGCGCATCTTTTGAACTGTGGGAGGAATTGGAACATCGAGAGATAACCCACGCAGACGTGGGGAGAACATGCAGATTCCACACAGTGACCCAAACTGGGTATCGAACTTGGGTCCCAGGTGCCCTGAGGCAGCAATGCTAATGCTGTGCCACAGGGCTGCCAATGCAAGGTGAACACCAGTGTTAAACATGAAGAATACATCTAAGTCAGGAGTTTATGTAGAACAAATTGGCTCCACTGCAGGGAATGAATATTAATCGTAACTTAATGGGGCATTCAGTAGACACTGTCATCGGTAATATCACTGTTTGACCAGCTGACAGTTATAGCCTGTGACCTGAAATTAAATATCTTTGAGTACTCGCTGCTGAATGTTTATAACATAACGGACAATTGCAATGCATTTCCAGCTTTCAATGTAGCAAGTGCAAATATCCCGTGGTGTTTATTTGAGTTCCTCTGAGATCTTAGGTTAAAACAAGTTTGGCTGTTCCATTCATTAAGTTGTCAGGACAGTAATGATGACTTAACTATGGAATAGCCTCGTCTTGTATCTTACAGAAGTGTCAAAGAGAATAACTTTTCAGTTCTTGTGTTATTATTATAAAAATATTAAAAGCTAACATATACATTGTAACGAGCATTGAAAGTAAAAATTATTAGCTCGTGAATGATGAACCGATTGCATGATTTATAATTACTCATAAATGGAAACATACATATCATGTGGTTTTGATAGGAGTAAAGATGGATTTCAATGAATATTACTGTAATCTTTACTAGAATAATTAGTTCTGTGTTCATAGACTGTGATAACTGTAACCATGGAAACTTACTCGATATGCTGCCTCATGGCATTCTCCATCCACAGTTTTCACCTTTCTGCCTCCCTTTGCTAATTGTGGTATTTGATTCTGGCTGCTGGATGAGTGGGGGGCAATGGTAGTCCCTACATATACCCATCTGAGATGACTGGGTAACAACCACAGTGAGGAAATGAGTCATTGTCCATTCAGGACACTGATGATAGTTGAAGCACCCTCATTTCTGCCTGGACAGGATCTGCTCACACGGCATAGATTTACAATTGCTGTAACTCACTGTTAATTTATTAACTGAGTCATCGGCAAAGCTATTGGAAAATTACAGTTGTCACTTGGTTGCAGAAACTGCAAAAACCTGTGAAAATCTCAGTCCTGTGCAAACATCCTGATTCTTCTTCTGGCTCCTTCCTCTCCACTGTTTCTGGTTCCCAGTCAATTATCTAGGGGATTGCACATTCAGGAAGAGAATTCCTGACTTCCTAGTGGTTTTGAGAAATTGGGATTCATATACCTCCAAAAATAGACTAAATAATGCAAGTGAAAAGTGAGAGCAAAGGCTTCTTTTTTGTTCACAAGTTCGTAGGCTCTTAAGATATAGGTGCAGAATTCAGGCCATTCGGCCCATTGAGTCTGCTCCACCATTCGATCATGGCAGATATGCTCCTCATCCCCATTTTTCTGCCTTCATCCCATAATCCTTCAACCTATGACCAATTAAAAATCTGTTTAAATCCTCCTTAAATTTATTCACTATCCCTGCATCCACCACAATTTGGAGTAGCGAATTCCACAGATTCAGAACTCTTTGGGAGAAGTAATTTCTCTTCAAATTGGTTTTAAATTTGTTCCCTCTTATCTAAGACTACGATTTCTCATCCTAGAATGCCCCACCAACGGAAGCACCCACTCCATGTCTACTTTATCCATAGCTTTTATCATTTTGTATCCCTCAATTTGATCTTTCCTCATTCTTCTAAATTTCAGAGAATTTAGGCCTAAACTGTTCAATCTCTTTTCATATGACAAAACTCTCACCTCTGGAATCAATCTAGTGAACCTCCTCTGAACTGTCTACAATGCCACTACATCTATCTCAAATAAGGGAACAAAACTGTTCACAATACTTCAGGCATAGCCTCACCAATGCCTTGTATAGTAGTAATAAAACTTTCTTAACTTTCTATATTCTTTGGCTATAAATGCTTTCTTTATTATCTACTGTATCTGCATGTTAGTTCTGTATGATTCATGAATGAGGGCACCCAGATCCCTCTGCACCAGAGCCCCTCAGTGTCTCTCCCTATTTAGGTAATAAGCTGCCTTTCCATTTTTCTTTCTGACCAAATTGCATGTCTTCACATTTATCCATGTTAAACCCCATCGGTCACGTTTTGGGCCATTCTCCTTACCTATCTATATCTGTCTATAAAGTTCTTATTTCCTCAGTGCAACTTAACATCCTGGCTATTTTTGTGTCATCTGCAAATTTGGCTATAGAGCCTTCTATCCTTGTATCCAAGTTATTGATATAGATTGTCAATAGGTGAGGCCCTTTGCCATCTCACTAGTTACTTCTTGCCATCCAGGAAGAAAAAAATTTATCCCAACTCTGTCTTCTGTCCATCAGCCAGTCACCTATCCGAGCTAATAAATTGTTTATTAAGTCCTGGTAAAATATACTAAACATGCAGGTATTTGTAACCAGGCAGGTTTTCAATGTGATCAAGTTTGTCTGACCGATCCCGTTATATCTTGATAGGTAGGATAAACTAGATGACACAGTGCATGTTAACTTCCAAACTGCAACCTGATGAAGGATATTCATTATATTTTGTGATGAAAATAATTTGGATCTTCCTCGTGCACAAATATTTTAAATTTTTTTACAAGTTGCTTGGGATTCAAAATAAAATTAACCATAGTTTAGAGTTTAGAGATAGCTCATGTTAAGGCAGATTATAAAATAGTAGTGCTTTAGTTATATATTTGGACCAAAATACAGTGGTAGTAATTAAAATCATTATCACATCTAGCGGATGGATATAATTTCTCCAGTTATTGGAGATTTAGAAACAGAAGTTGAGCTGTATCAAGACCCACTAAGCAACGTTGAGTTACCAAATGAAGTATGTATTCTCTAAGCATATTAAACCCTTTTCAAAGCCTTCCCACTGCAATTAATCTACAAACCTAATTCCAATGATTACTTTTCCATTCAAGTGTTGATTGTTTTCAATTTCACAGGAATGATTTTGCATCCTTTTTGTTGGCAGGTGAAGCACTAACCGGGGAACTATCAAAGCTTCTGTTGGAAATCCGAGAGAGCCAGGATAAAGATTTTGATGATTTGTGCCAAGCAGTGTCCTCGTGCTCCATGGACAGTTTTACCAGTGCAAAGATTTCTGACGATGATGTTGCCAAGTGCGAAAACCAGCCAAAACATTCCAAGGTTAGTGTTCAGTAGAGTGAGAAATTCACTTAATAAAGAACAACTGTCCCAGTGGACATTTTCTTTTGTTTCATTCACGGTTCTGTTTGGTCTTTTCTGAGCTGGAAACCGCAGCTGGGTATTTTTAAGTGTAGCTAAAATCAATTTCTGTGACTTGAATTAAAGATAACACCCAAAGATGTGCGGGCTAGGTGGATTGGCCGTGATAAATTGCTGCTTAGTCTTAGAGGGGACAAGCAGGGTAAATATGTAGGGCTATGGGGAAAGGGCCTGGGTGGGATTGTTGTTGATGCAGACTCAGTGGGCTGAATTGCCTGCTTCTGCATTGTAGGGATTCTATGTAAAAAAAAATTTGAAAGCTATTCCAGGGTTTTAAGTGTACATTTTATCAATTCTTATTTTCACTTGGCTCATTGAGAATTTTGTATTGTATTTAGTATTTAGTTACTAACTTGACACCCTTCTAAAAGATGCTGCTGATACTGTACCCAACTAAAGGTTTGCAGTCAATTAACACCAAAATGCATATTTAAAAATGAATACTATCAATCTGTTTTGATCATCACAACATTTATTTAATAACATTCTATAGCTGATCATGATACTCATGTATGAAATGGCAGCTGCTACAAGGCATGATATATAATAGCAAACATTTTGTTTGTCCAGGGTCATTGTTTGCCTAGATTGGGTTGCTGAGAGACAGATTCAGTGCATTTAATCAGCGATCAGTGGGCTTACAATATCCATGTTTGTGTTTGGGAAGATGACAACTATATATGAACACATCCTATTATGAATTTTATTACAAGCCCTAATTTTTGGGAGGATCGGGAAGGAATTCAGAATTAGATAACACAAGAATGTGATCTCATAATTTAATAGCACTGCGGTGAGTGTGAGGATGGAATTATCTTGGGGTCTAGGATTTCTGAAGGGTGATTCTGAAATAATTGAAGAGTGTGGCCTCGGAGTTAGTAGCATTGGGGCTAGTTTTAGTTCAATAGTTGCGCAGTCAAAGGTTTACAATTATTGATAAGGTCCCGAGACTTGAGAGTGGGAAGTCAGCAGGAGTCCAGAGATGTCCAGCAGAATTGGGGAAATAGCGTTAGAAATCTGGAGGTTCGAAGTTAGTCAGAGATGCAATAATTGGTAATGTTGGAGGAAACAATGGCTATAGTTTGTCGATGTTATCTACCTGTGATCTTTTGTAGCCATGTTTTTAAATGCTTGCCACTTGCCTAAATACATCTGAAAGAATTCAACATCCAAGTTACAAGAAATTCTGAAAGCTGCATATGTTCAGACTTTACAAATGTGATTGAAAGTTTGGTGTAATAATTTGAGGGTGAAAGGTATCAAGTCGAAGTCTTCTTAGACGGGCTGAAGTTTTGAACTAAAAACTTTGAATGTAGGAATTGACAAAGCATAAATGATAGGTTAATGGGTAACTGCAATAATGTCATTAAGAAATATGTAATTTAACATTTATTTTTACATTTTTCAAATCTTTATTCTGAACATGAGCAATTTTAGTTGTGGCAAAACGATAAACAAAATGTTCACACAACAAGCATTTTGAATGATGTGATTGGTCTTTGACAGCAACATGCTTTAAGTAGAGTTTTGCATTCTTGAATGTTTACAGATTTTTGTTTTTGCCATTGTAAAAATGTAATGCATGGAAGTAAATATAATGGGCAGGAAACACACAGTGTGAAGTAGATGTGGGATACACTAGTAAATTGGCCACACTACTGCTCATGGTTAGATGATGAATATACTGTTTAATTACATGGTATTGCAGTTTAAATATGGATTCAGAAAGATAGTCTCCATCTTCTGGCCACTATGACAGTGGACAAAGCAACATGGAGCTTCACAGCATTCTTTCGTCTGGGAGCATCTGGAAGAGGTGCAGAATTAGGTAATGTTGGAATGGGAGCTTGGAGTCTAATAGCACTTCGGGGAGTTAACAGTTTATGAATGTAGATGCCAGCCTTGGTGCAGTGGCAGCATGCTGGCTTCTGAGACAGAATCTTGTGGGTTCAAAATCCACTCCAGAGACTTGGGCACATGCTGAGGAAGCACTGAAAGAAACTTTTTCATTTTGACTTCAAACGAGACCAGGAGTGGAATTTTACAGTCCCATCATGGCAGGGGGCAATGCCAGAAATGTGGCTGGTCCTTTGCAAATTCAACAACTTCAGCTGGGCTGTAAAATTCTGCCTCACATAAAACTCTGTTCTCTCAGCTGGATGTAAGTTTTAGTGTGTGTTTACACTTTTTTTACTGTGCACTGTACTGATTTTAGGTGAATTGCGCACATCCGAAGATGTGTAGGTCAGGGTGGATTGGCCGTGCTAAATTGTCCCTTAATAGCAGAGGGACTAGCTAGAGTAAATGAATGGGGTTATGGTGATAGGGCCTGTGTGGGATTGTGGTCGGTGCAGGCTCGATGGGCCGAATTATAGGATTCTATGATTCTATCAACAGCCTTTTGAGAGAGAATTTCACATTTCCATTGCACTTGGCCTGAAAGAAGAAAATTCACCAGATTTCACGTCTGAATGCCTGGCTTTAATTTTAAGATCATGTCCTCTTGATCTGGATTCTGCATTCCCACGCCAGGGGAAATTCTTTCTCAGCATCTACTCTGCTAAATGCCTTTATCGTCCTAAATATTTCAGTTAGATCATCTGTCAACCTTTTAAGCTCAAGGGAATGCAAGCCAAGTTCATGCAACTTGTCCAAATGATTTAATCCCTTGCACATTTAACGCAACTGTGGGAATAACTTTCTTATTTTCCTGATTAGTATAGTTGATCTGCTAGGATACACTTCCTCCCTCTTTAGCCCTGTATTAAACAATGAGTTGAATGCAAATGAATTTTGAGGAGAATAATAATTCTCAGTAAAGATCTGTAGCAGTTACGTTATTTAAAGACAAACCCTAATTCGTCCTCGCTTTGTCGTTCTTTTTGTTAAATGTGCTTCACGATCTTCCGAGTGAATCACTGAGTTTGCAGTTAACATTAGCAGCTGGAGAAGGGCAATCAGGGATTTATAGTTTTGTCTTTGGAGTTCTGGGAATTTGAATATTTTTGGAGCTGAAGACTGATCCTCGGCTGAGGACTCTGTCTCCAGGGAATGCAAGAAAACATGTGGGTGTGTTTTATCTTGAGCATTCACACACTTGCACCCAGTCAAGTGACGCTCCTTGTAAAAACAATCAAACAGCAAAATAATACTTCGAGGGGAGATATGTCTTAAGAATTGGGTAACATGCTGACACACAATTGTGTCATTTGGGAAAGATTTTCTTCACATTTTAAAGTGCAATGGAACTGCTACCTGTGGCTTTATCTCAGTTGGCTGGACAACTGGTTTATGCTGCAGAGCAATGTCAATAGCATCAGTTCAATTCCCGTACTCACCGTTATTCATGAAGGTCCTATCTTCTTAACCTTATCCCTTGCCTGTGATCTGGTGATCCTCAGGTTAAATTGCCACATCTGAGTCGCTAATGATACCAGTCACCTTGGTCTCCTGGACTGGCTGCTGGGAATTTCCCAAAATTCTTTTTGCTAAATTGGCCAAAGACTTTTCCTGCCACAACTGTCATGTAGAGAACCCTACTCCTGACCAGCACTGCCAACATGAACACTTCCTTCAATCATATCCATGACATTTCTGTCAATCTCTCCCTTGAAAAAAGCCTCTGACTATCCAACCTATCTATGCCTCTCATTGTTTTGTACACCTCCATCAGACCTCCCCCTTAGACTTTATCTTTCCAGTGAAAACAATCCTAGTTTATTCAACCTCTCCTCTTAGTCAACACCCTCGAGACCAGGCAACATCGTGGTGAACATGTTCTTCTAGTATTGTGGCACCAGAACTGCATGCAATACTCCAAATGTTGCCTAACCAAGGTTTTATGTAGCTGCAAGGTGAATTCCCAACTCTTGTAATGAATGCCCCGGCTGATGAAGGCAAGTATGCCATATGCTTTCTTAATCATTTAATCAATTTTCTGTCAAGGCTGCCTCCAGGACAGCTGTCTGGAGTAACCAGTGTGCTTCCACTAACAGATCCATTAGGTTTAGGTGATAAATACCCTGTTGCAGAAGTGCTTAAATTGATTTCAATGATTTTATTCCATTTGCGTTTTTTATTGTGTTTTGTTGCCAATTTTATGTGGACGTAGCTTCAGGAAGAAAACATTACAAAAACTAGCGTAGCCATGGGACCTCCACGTTACATGGTTTGGTGATAGATCAGCTGTCCACTATCTCGGGGGAGGGGTGGGGGTGTTATGGAGTAAAGGACACAATGATAAAATGCTGTGCCCCACAAAAAAAATGTTATGGTCAGTCCCCATGAAAATTGGCCCATAGTGATCGTACTGTAGTAAACTTCAGGAAAGGAGTTATTTCTGAAAATGGACATCAGTCCTTTTCTTAAGAAAAGGAATAAGACAACGTTAGCTGCAAGGTACAGTTTTTATTTCCTTTTTGGTTAGCAAAGTTTCTTTCTTCACATGAGGGATTCTGCTACAAAAACATGAGCAGATTGTTGAGGTGAATAATTGGAATGTAGATAATGACTGTTTTCCTGTATTAGTACCGGAATATGATGCAGCAAGTAATTCATTACTTTTACATGACAACCAGTTAATTTCTGCCATCTGTGTGTGGGATACAAGTTGAAAATCCAGCAAATATTTCAGTTCTCAAACCAAGTTGCTGTCGCATCCACATGACTAGTGTTCCTCTTTGCTTGTGCAGAGCGCATTCTCATCCTTTAGGGATACACCCTATTTATTGAGGTCTAAAGAGCTTAAGCAACAAATTTACTTGAAGTGTCATAATCCCAAAATGTCCATCGTTAGTTATGCAACATAGATATAGACTGATGATCCAGATGTGTAGGGCAGTTTTTCAACATTGGCAAGGGACACAAAACTTGGAAATGTTGTTAACTGTGAGGAGGACAGTGCTTGAAGAGGACATAAACAGGTTGATGGAACGGGTGGACATGTGGCTGATGAAATTTAATGTTGAAAAATGTGAAGGTTTCATTTTGGTATTGAGAATAAGAAGAAGCAATGACGGATACAATTCGAGAGGAAGTGCAGGGGCAGAAGGATCTGGAGTATTTATTCATGAAACATTGAAAGCAGTGTGGCAGGTTGAAAAAGTGGTTGATAAATCATATAGGATCCTAGACTTTGCAATTATGGGCAAGGAGTGCAAAAGCAAGGAAGTTGTGATAAACCTGTAGAAAATAGTTTGGTCTGAACTGATGTATTGCATTTAGTTTTGGACACTCTGCTCCAGGAAATTTCCAAAGATGTTGGAGAAGATGCAGAAACTATTCGAGTGAATGATTCCAGGAATCTGGAGCTTGAGTTATGTTGATTGATTGGAAAGGCTGGGATTGTTCACCTTGGAGAAGATGAAAGGAAGATTTGATTGAGGTATTCAAAACCATGAAGGATCTGGACAGAATTGATGGGGTGAAACTCTTCCAGTTGGCAGAAAGATTAAGAGCTCTGAAGACACTAATTTTAGGTGATTTGAAAAGAAGGCACACGAACAAAATATCTTTAGATTCAGTGAGTGATCAGGATTTGGAATGCACTGCCTGACATTGTGGTGGAGGCAGATATATTTAAGCTTCCACAAGAGAAATAGGGAATTCCCTGAAGACAAAAGATTTGCAGGACTACGGGAAAGACAGTTAGAGGTTTTAACAGGTCTTTCGGCACAACTTGTCCACGTTGTCCCTTGTTCCAATTGACTGCATTTGGCTCTTATCCCTTTATACTCATCTTACTGATGTAACTGTCTAAATGCTTTTTTAAAAGACTAAATTGGACCTGCCTCTACTACTACCTCTGGCTGCTTATTCCAACCAAGTAAGACATGGTGAGTTGGTGTTGCAGAGAACAACTGGCCAAATGGCCACTTTGTGTGCTGTGACCATTCTAGGATTTAATGATCGAGCCTGGGGGTGGGATTGTCAGTGCAGACTTGATGGGCCAAATGGCAGCCTCCTGTATAGAAGTGATTCTGTTCAATGATTCTGCGTTGCACCAGTCTGCTTTTAGTATCATGAAAATGGCATCGTTGACATGCACTGAATGTCAGGAAATTGCTGTCTTGCACGGTGACACAAACTAAATCCACCTCAGATATTTAGGGCTAGTAATTAGTAGGACAGGTATTATTTTAAAAATGTGAAATTGACTGCCAGTCAACCTCTCTGATATGAAAACAATTAGCAAATTGTGAAGGTTCACTCCTTTAGATTTTAGTTTTGCTGGCAAGTTTCTAAAATGTAATTTTTTTTTCTTTCCCCTTTTTTTGCCCTCTTTTTCTCTCCATTTAAGACCGTAAGGTAGAGGAGCAGAATTAGGTCATTTGGCCCATCAAGTCTGCTCTGCCATTCAATCATGGCTGAATGTCCATTCCCCTGCCTTCTCCTTGTAACCTAGGAATTTCACAGTAATTTCATTGCATGTTAATGTAAGCATTAGTTGTGACTAATAAATAAACTTTACTTTAACTCTTGATCCCCTTATTGATCAAGAACCTGTCTTTCTTTGTCTTAAAAACATTCAATGTCCTGGCCTCCACAGCCTTCCATGGCAATGAGTTCTACAGGTTCATCATTCTCAGACTGAAGAAATTCCTCCTCATCTCAGTTTTAAAGAAGTGTCCCTTCACTCTTGATCCATTATTTCTTTCTATTGCCATAATTCACTCACTGTTCCTGACATTGAACTTGCCGTCGCTAATCTTTCCCCCTTCTCAGTCGTTCTGCTCTTCAGTTCCCAGTTCTTACTCTCATTGATTAAACAGATGGTTGGCTTCTGCCTCTGACCATCCAGCTCCCAGATACTCTGTTTGACCCACTGCATGTTTATCAGCTTGTACTTTCAGCAACGTTGTTGGCAAAAATATGTTGTGCTGAAGGATGCACTCTCAAGTTTAACTAATGGCAGGTGCTGTTGGATATCCTGCCACAGTAATCTCTTTGCCAATAACATCAGTTGTGAACATAATTTAGTAGTAGAAACATTGTTTCTCAGTGCAGGAAAGGTGACATCTGTCAATTTAAACATCAGGCTTGCTGACTAACACATGGCATCACCCACAAATGAAGCAATACATAATTGATTTTCCTACTAATGAAATTATATTTTAATAGATTTCCCAAAAATATATAGCAAATCCAAAAATATTAATATTTCTGCTTATTTGAAAAAAAACTTTACATGCTGTCATCTACATCTTCCGTGTACAGGAGCCTTTAATGTCTGGGTAAATCTAGGATATTGTTTATTGCTTAATTACTGTCAATAACTACAGTTGCTCTCCATCCATGCAACCTTGTGCCAACTATCAAATGACAAATTTATTGAGTTCAGTTTCAGAGCTTGCCAAAATGGGATTTGAATTCTTGATTACTGATGCAGTACTGTAAACAACTGTTTCTGAATCCAGACAGGGGAACAGATGCATCTATCAGCAAGTCCTGGGTAGCTAAGAACAGTTCACATTCTCTTCCTTCCCTTGCAAATTACAATGAACAAAGAAAATTACAACACAGATGCAGGCCTTGTGGCCCTCCAAGCCTGCACCGACCATGCTGCCTGTCTGAACTAAAACCCCAGTATCTGCTTCCACTCTCCCAGCAATGTGTTCCAGGCACCCGTCACCCTCTATGTAAAAAAAAAGTATTTTTCCTTTAAATTTTGCCCCTCACTCTTTAAACCTATGCCCCCTAGTAATTGGCTCTTCCGCATTGGGAAAATGCTTCTGACTATCCACTCTGTCCGTGCCCCTCATAATCTTATAGATTTCTATCAGATTGCCCTTCAATTGCCGTCATTCCAGTGAGAACAAACCAAGTTTCTCCACCTTCTCCTCATAGCTATTGCCCTTTGTTGCAGGCAACATCCTGGTAAATTTTTTCTGAAACCTTCTGATAATGTAGTGACCAGAATTGTATACTATACTCCAAGTGCAGCCTAACTAAGGTTCTATAAAGCTAATACTTCATTTGCCAATTTTTAAACTTAATGCCCCGGTTGGTGAATGCAAGAATGCCAAGTGCCTTATTACCTTATGCCGTACTACATATGAGTTAAAAAGAGAGGACTATGATGGAATAAGAACAAATATTAGATGAAAGCTAACCTAAGCTCATTTCCATAAAACGATGTATTATATTATCAAATTTTCTTATTAAGAATACTATCTCTGAAGTTGTAGTTTTCTTTGCTGTTGCTTGCAGAGTTTGAGTTTCCCAGGGCGAAAGGATCAATCAGTTTGCTCCATGACTGGCCAAATAGCTCAAAATGCTGAAGTTGTTAACATAGGAAACTTAGTGGGCACAAATCTGCCAACACAGCACAAGCAACTGGGGTCATCAAGTGGCAGGTAACGGAGTACAGGTGGCTGGCGCTCAGTCCGAAAATAAAAAAGATAGCAAGTCTTGTAAAATCCACCGTGCTCGCGTGTAAACATACGTGATCCTGTGTATTGGAGATCAAAGGCCTGATGTTTACGCTCTGCAAGTTTGAATGGATTAAAATCAGGCCATAGGAGAGGGGGAAAATGCACAAACAACTTGCAGCTCAGAGATCAGGGAGATGTGAAATTAATTCTGCGTTAATCTTGTGTTGGCAGCAGATGGCAGTGTTCTCCTGGAACCCAACAAATCTACACTAGCTTGGCATTTCAGTAAAGTTGCTGGAGAGTAACTTCGAGTCATGCCGTTTGGAATTTGACTTTCATAAGTTCCAGTTTCTTCTTATAAAATCCATTAAGTTAGTTATTTAAAATTCACAGATTAGGAAATACTGAACCCATTTTTACAAAAATATTTTCGCTGAATAGACCATGCACCGCTATAAAATAACAGGATTAATATCCAAACTGAAGTTTGATTTGTACCTATTTAGATTTAATTTTCTCCTCTCCTCTGCATACCACGAAGAAAACTTGTTAGTCCTGTCTGCACAGTGATCTAGCCTTTATTACACTGTCTACAAAATATAATTTCAGTTCCTTGCCATTGGCGGTGCACCAAAGGATTTCAGTCTGTTCCTGCAGAGGAAAGGCTCAGGACTAAATCTGCAAGTATGTGACAATGGCATGTACATGGTTTTGTTGTCAACAACTTGCTTAACAGCGCTCCCACATACTATTGCTTGCTAATCTTAAAGTAAACGTTTCTCATTCACATACTTGTATGCGTCACACAGTAGTGAATATGTTTAAATGATTGAAGATTCTTAAAGTATTTAAATTGCTCCAGCTGTCATGTTCATGTGATTATCCAACTGACTTTGAATCATAGAATCCTACAGTGCAGAAGGAGGCCATTCGGCTCATTGAGTCTGCACCGACCACAATCCCACCCAGCTTCTATCCCCACAACCCCATGCATTTACCCTAGCTAAATGCTAGGGTAAATGTATTTACCCTACACTAAGGGTGCAATTAGTGTACCCTTGACACTAAGGTGCAATTTAGCATGGCCAGTTCACCTAACCTGCATATCTGTGGACTGTGGAAGGAAACCCACGCAGACACGTGGAGAATGTACAAACTCCAAAAGACAGTGACCAAAGCCAGGAATCAAACCCGGGTCTCCAGCATTGAGGTAGTAGTGCTAACCATTGTGCCACCTTGCTTTTATTATTTAGTACACAGTGAAAGGTATTGTTTCTTGCTTGCAGTACAAAGCATACAGTACACAGAGAAGGAAAGGAGAGAGTGCAGAATGTAGTTTTACAGTCATAGCTAGGGTGTAGAGAAAGATGAATTTCATGTGAGGCAGATCCATTCATACATCTGATGCCATCAGGGAAGAAGCTGTTCTTGAGTTGATTGGTACGTATCCTCAGAATTTTACATCTTTTACCTGATGGAAGATGTTGGAAGAGAGTATGTCTGGGATGTGTAGGATTCTTGATTACGCTGGCTGCCTTTCCAAGGCAGTGAGAAGTGTAGACAGAATCAATGGATGGGAGTGATGGACTAAGCTTCGTTCACAATCCTTGATAGTTTCTTGCCGTTTTAGGCAGAGCAGGAGCCATACCAAGCTGTGATACAACCAGAAAGAATGCTTTCTATGGTGCATCAGTAAAAGTTGATGAGAGTCGTAGCGGACATGTCGAATTCCCAGTGCCTCTAATTTCTCAGGAAGCTCAGGAAATTTGGCATGTCTGCTACAACTCTCACCAACTTTTACAGAAGCTGACACTGAAGTGGAATTTTTTTTTATTTATTCAAGGGGTGCGGGCATCACTAGCTAAGTCAGCATTTATTGTCCATCCCTAATCTCCCTTGAGAAGGTAGTGGTGAGCTGCCTTCATGAACTTCTGCTGTTCTTGTGATGTATGTGCGCCTACAGTGCTGTTAGGAAGAGATAACCAGGATTTTGACCTTGCGATAGTGAAAGGATGGCGATATATTTATAAGTCAGGATGGTGAGTGACTTGAAGGGGAACTTCCAGGTGGTGGTGTTTCCGGGTATTTGCTGCTCTTGTCCTTGTGGAGGGTAATGCTTATGGTAGTGGAAGGTGCTGTTTAAGGAGCCTAGGTGAGTTCCTGCAGTGCATCTTGTAGATGGTACACATAGTGCATCAGTGGTGGAAGGATTGAATGTTTATGGATGTGATGCCAATCAAGTGGGCTTGTTTTTCCTGGATGGTACCAAAATTCTTGATTGTTGTTGGAGCTGTATTCCAGAGTGTTCCATCACACTTCTAATTTGTGCATTTTAGATGGTAGACAGGCTCAGAGAATCAGGAGTTGCTGCAGTACTCCTAGCTTCTTATCTATAACCACAGTATTTATATGGCTAGTCTAGTTAAGTTTCTAACCAATGGTAAGATTCAGCAACGGCAATGCCTTTTGAATGTTAAGGGATAATGGTTAGATTTTGTCTTGTTCTCGATGTTCATTGCTTGATACTTGTGTGGCATGAATGTTACTAACCCAATTCTTGGCCCAATAGTGAATGTGATTGTGTTAATCTCTGCCACAAGTCAGGAAACCATAAAATACTTGATTAAAACATTGCCGGGCATCCAAATTGTAAAATCTGTGCTGAATCACATTAAAGGGAAGTGTAATTAAAAATTGTATTCTATTATCCCTTTGTAATTTGGTAAAATAGAATTTTGTCTAATAGAGCACATATAGGGAGATTAGTTAGGCTGGTTAAATGAATAATTATAGAATTATAAAGAAATTAATTTGTTTGCAGGTCACAGTGGATTTAATGCAATATGAAGCCATCATTACTTTCTTTTTAAATGTGAATATATTACAGTGAACACAAATGGTGACGATCATACGCCAATTGCTATATTTACAGCAACAGCTTAGTAAAAATACAATACAAGAAAATCAATTATTTTCATTAAAATATTTAAGATAGATTTATTGTGGTGTTGAAAGCAACAGTTAGAATAAAGACAGACTATAAAGATACAGCATCCGCCCTAGTGGGTCCATCATTAAAATTCCTCATTTATAGATGCTGATGAAGGAGGTAGCATTACAATGTTTCTGCTTTCCTGATTAAATTAATGTTTGTTATGTGCATTTACATGGTCATTATGACTAGAGTTATGTCTCTACTGCCTATCCCTGCCTCCTCACAAACCCCTTCATCAAGCTGGACAATTACAGTGTCTAATTGTGACCCCCTCTCCTGGGAGACACTACAGTCTTTGCCAGTGGCTGTGCTGGTTTGTGAAGGGACTGAATCAAACTCAAGGTTTTTATATTCAAGAGGTGGCTGGATGTAGCATTTGGAGCAAATGGAATCAAAGGTTACGGGGAGAAAGCAAGATTAGGCTGTTGAGTTGGACGGTCAGCCATGGAATGGCTGAGCAGACTCAAAGGCCAAATGGCCTCCTCCTGCTCCTATCTTCTATGTTTCTAATGTATCGCTGACTTGTCAGGAAGCAGTCTGGGATCTTTTTTTTACTCTTTTGTGGGATATGGGCATTGCTGGCTGGCCACCATTTATTGTCCATCACTAGTTGCCCTTGGAGGCAGCTGCGAGTCAACCACATTGCTACCACTCTAAAGTTGCATGGAGGCCAGACCATGTGAGGACGGTAGGCTTCCTTTCCTAATGGACATTAGTGATTCAGATGGGTTTTTAATGACAATCAACAGTGGTTTCAAGGTAATCAGTCAATTATTAATTGTAGATTTTTTTTATTGTATTCAAATTCCATTATCTGCCGTGATGGGATTTGTACCTGGGCCCCCCAGAACATTAAGTTTCTGATTAATAGTCTTGCAGCAGTACCACTAGGCCATTGCCTCCTAATGAGTTGGAGAATATTAACACGTGTATTGTGAAGGCCAGACTGGAAACTGCACGGATTTGTAAGATATAGGTGAAGATGAAGACAAACATTCCTTGGAGCCATCCTTCACAGAAATGTTGGCTCATCTCAAAATGACAGAGGTGGGGGGGAGGGGGCAGGGGGCAGTCGTCACCCTCCTGGCTCTCCCTATTTCACCCTATGCTCACTGGACTCCAGCGTTCCCCAGTTTGGACAGCTGAGCTACTGAAAAGAAATGAGCTCCAAAGTTGATTACTATTTCTCCACGCGTTTGACTCATTTTGTTTCAGTTTAAAGATAGGGGCAGAAAATCTGCTGGTGAGTGTAAACCATGGTTCAGTTGGCAGCTCTCTCTCTTCCCTTGGATTTGCAAGGTGCCAGGTTCAATTCCCATTCTGGGACCGGAGTGCAAAAGCTCAGCAGACGCTTGGAGAAAACGCTGCACCGTTGGAGGTTCAGTTTTTCAGATGAGACATTAAATTGAAGCCCCTTCTGCCTGTGTAGATATAAAAGATCCCATGGCACTAGTTTGAAGAAGAGCTGGGGAGTTATCTCCAGTGTCTTGACTCAAGTTTATTCTTCAATCAATGTCTCAAGATCAGATAGTCTAGTTTTTATCTTTTTTTTATTTGTTCGTGGGGGATATGTGCATTGCTGGCTGGACCGCACTTATTGCTAATTCTCCTCCCCCCCCCCCCCCCCCCCCCCCCCCCCCCCCCCATTTACAAGTCAACCACATTGCTGTGGATCTGGAGTCACGCGTAGGCCAGTCCAGGTAAAGACAGCAGATTTTCTTTGCTAAATGACATTAGTGAATCAGATGGGTCATTTTTTTAATGACGATCGATAATGGTTACACAGTCATCTTTTAATTCCAGATTTTTATTGAAGTCAAACTTCACCATCCGCCGTGGTGGGATTTGAACCCAAGTTCCCAGAGCATTACCCTGGGTTTCTAGATTGTAACTAATCAATATCACTACGCTACAGCCTCCTGTTTTTGTGAGAATTTGCTGTGCAGACTTTTTACATTACAACAGTCCTTTCGAAAGGACTTCATTTTCTATAAATCAACTTGAGACCCCCACTGGTTGTGAACAGCCCAAATAAATGCAAGTCTTCCTTATGATCAAAAAGAAGGCAGTTAATGGAGAGGAATGGAATGTTTCTCTTTTTTTTTTGCAGCTCCTGTGAGCATCAATTGTATCTATATCCGGCACAGCATAAACTAGATCAAAGATTATTGTACTTCTCTATGCTGGCACGTCACCAGGTATCTTAATATTAGAGCAGGATTTGGACACACACGCGCGCACACACACATACACATAAATCACATTTTCTTTTCTTGTGTCATTGGGGTTGAAGATACTGGATATTCAATCATTGTTTTCTTTCCATTTCTGTAGAGTGAAACAAGGTTAGATGTTTACCATGCTTTCTCTCCCCATCCCACACAGCACAGTTGCATCATAATAAATACATTGTCCCACTGTTAAAGGGAGGGGAGATCCTCATGGTGTCCTCATAGATCCTCACAGTAGCAACCGGTTCAGAGACTTGGAAGATTAAAGGAAGGAAATAGGAAACAAAGGCAACTGGAAGAAATAGATTCTTATGTTCACAAACTGAATTACACTGTGGATGTGCTGGTCTTCCACAGTGTAATTCAGTTCATTGCTATTGATTCCAAGCTACTGTACACCGTCTGAGTCACAATACAATAGATTACGTGTGTCATGCTCATTAACTCTCACAGATTTAAAGCATGTTCTTTCCACTTAAAACAAAGAATTGCTTCAGAAATGTACAGAAAATCTGCAAAAATTGAACATCTAAAATGGTTGAAAATCTTACTGCAGCTTTATTCCTCCATCTGTCCAATGAAGACCAGTAAAGTAACAAGGCTTGGAAGAACGAGATGATTTATGATGCATTGTACAATATCTCTATGTTAGTCATAGATTACCTGCAGATATATAAATGTGACACTGCTTGTATGACTAATGCACTTAATAATACATGAGAGAGTGAGCATGACGCATAGTAAATCTGACTGCAGACACATGGTAAGCCCAGTGACACATTCGCTGCAAAGCTGCATTACAAATGGTGTTTTTAGAAAATTCAACCCTTTGAGCACTGCTGTGCTGCATTTCAGCAATGCTGTTGCACAAAGTCACCAGGGTGTTCAGAATGAAGGAATCTCATATCATGACTTTTAATCTTTAATAGCAAAATGTGTAAGTGTATCTTGCCACCTAATGGTAGAAAGATCAGCTCAGTTCACAAACCTAGTTAAAGCTTTCGTGGCACAAAGTTGCCCCAGGTACAAAATTGTTCAAAATCTAAAACTTTTGTTTCAGATTGTTTGAATTGTTCAAAGTCTTAAACTGGGATGGCACAGTGATTAGCACTGCTGCCTTGTGATGCCAGGGAACCGGATTCGATTCCAGCCTTGGGTTACTGGAGTTTGTGTGCTGGCCCTGTGTCAGTGTGGGTTTCCTCCGGGTGCTCTGGTTTTCACCCACAGTCCAAAGACGTGCGCGTTAGGTGTATTGGCCACGTTAAAGTGACCCTAGTGTCAGGGGATTAGCCGGGTAAATACGTGGAGTTACGGGGATGGGGCCTGGATGGATTGTGGTCAGTACAGACTCAGTGGCCAAATGGCCTGTTTCAGCACTGTAGGGATTCAATAAAAATACTCTCACTTGATTTACTACAATTACAATATTGTCAGTCAGAGCGTTTATCAGACTTTTGGTGACTTGTCCCGTGTTAACGCACAGTGATACATGTTGATGCACAATGGTGAATAAATGGATTTCAGTCACGGCTGCCAATGCTGTTTGTGGTTGCAATCAGTATACCCTGTAGGGAGATTACGGAATATGGGCATTCTCGTACAGACCACAATACAAATACCATTGAATGATTGATGTTCCTGGTGAAATAAAATTGACCAAGAAGTCTTTTACAGTTGAAAAGAGAAAGCTGCATCTCAACAGTTATGTGTCTGAATTATGAGTGGCCCCAGGAGTGGCAATCAGTGGACGGACTTCACACAGGGACAGCAGAATCATCGAAAGCTGCAGGCAGAGTGAAAATATGAGTAAAAAATTGAAAAGTAAATTGGGCAAGGGTGGCGCTACAGAGTTTTTGGTTGCAGCTATGTTATTTATTCTCGTACCATTGTTAAATCAAAACTGACTCACGTAGAATCCATTAATATTTTGCCTTCCTGTTTTATGTGGTAATCAGATTTACTCTCAGACCTTATGAATGGTGTCAATGCAAATTAAAGTCTGGAATAATATGCAGTGCATCTTATGTAAAGCAAAGCCCCCTGTTTTGTTATCATCCTTTGATCTTTAGATCAAAATATTGGAATACATTAATGAATTGAACATCCTGCTTGAAAACTGTTTTTCTATCTGGTTTTAAATGAAATAATTCACCAGAACACTATAAAGCCTAGTGTTTTAATTGTCGGATTGAATGAAGATTTGATTGTGCTGGACATTTGTTTTTTGCATGATTTCTAAACATACACAAATATTAGTTTAATATCTATACATTTATTTGTGGAACTCACTGCTCCATAGTATACTGGAATCTGAATGGTTTCAACAAGGAGATAGATGCATTTCTAATTAAGAAAAGGGATATGGCAAACGGGCAGGGAGGTGGATTGGAGACCGGGGAGACATCAGCCCTGATCTGATTGAATGACAGAGCAGGCATGAAGATCTGTGAAGTCTGCCCACTGAATTTAGGGGGAGGTGGTGGCATAGTGATATTGTCTCTGGACTGGTAACCCAAAGACCCAGGGCAAGATCTGGAAACCTGGGTTCAAATCCCAACGTGGCAGACAGTGAAATTTGAATTCAATAAAAATATCTGGAATTAAATATCTAATGATAACCATGAAACCATTGTTAATTGTTGGAAAAATCCATCTGGTTCACTCATGTCTTTTAGGGAAAGAAATCTGTCACCCTTATCTAGTCTGCCTACATGTGACTCCAGATCCACAGCAATATGGTTGACTCTTAAATGTCCTCCGAAATGGAGAACAGTTAGGGATGGGCCCAGCCAGCAATACCCAAATCCTGCAAATGAATAAATTAATAAAGAAAATAATTTGCCTACTTCTGTTCCTAATTCCTGTGTTGCTATTCAGAGGCAACATGTATATAATAATAGTACTATAGATGAGAGACTATACAGTCACAGCCAGTTGAGACCATTATATAAGTATATCCAAGTTCCTTTAAAAGTTTCTGAACTATTAGTTTAAGTACATGGGAGCTGATGGATACCTCTTGTGATTCATGGCAACCATACCTGCAGTATACAACTCAAATGATCTTGGTTCCCAGTTGATGAGCTGATCTGCAAGTTCCAAAGTGCAAAGTGTCAGTGAGGGGGAAGGTTACCTGGATGTTGTCCCTGGAGGCAGTCACACATCCTTGTGTTGAGTACCTCAGATTAGGCTCATGCTCAGTGTGTGACTGTAAGTGAGATGGGTATGCCGATCCAGAAGTTAGCACTGGAGGAGTCTCTGTTCTCGCAATTGTCCAACAGGTTTGATTCTTGCAGCTTGTACCGATGAAGACAGAAACTGCAAGATGGATGTTGAAGAGGAGTGCGATGAAGTAGGGGAGGTAAGAAGAAATGTGGTTGTAGCAGGAATCAGTATGAATAATGAGATAAATACAGTTTTCTCCAGCCATGATCGTGAATCCCAGTGGTTGTGTTACCTGTCAATGCCAGGGTTATAAGATTATAAGTCATAGGAGTAGAATTGGGCCATTCAACCCATCAAGCCTACTGCTCCATTCAGCGAGATCATGACTAATCTGATATGATCATCCTTAACTCTACTTTCCCACCTTATCTCCATAACCTTTGATTCCCTTACTGATTAAAAATCTGTCTCAACCTTGAACGTACTTCAACGTCTCTTCAGGACTGGAGAGGATGTTAGGATGAAAGTAGAAGGATCCAGTTCTTGTGGTCCATGTGGGTACCAATGATTAAAAAGAGAATCTGCTGATGGAGTATGAGCAGCTGGGGCCCAAATCTAAAAGTAAATCCACAAAGCTAATAATCTCTGGATTACTATCTGAGCCAATGTCAAATTGGAGTAGGGTAAATAATGTCAGAGAGTTGAAAGCACAGCAGAAAGATTGGTCTGATAGAAATGGATTTTAATTCTTTAAAGTATTGGCATCACTTCTGGGAAAAGAGGGACTGTACTGTTGAGAAAGCCCTCCACTGAGTCGCTCAGGGACCTGTGTTTGAATGAGTTATACAGCTAGGGTTGAGGGAGGCCTTTAAACTAGGTGGTCGGGGGAGGTTTAACCTGACGGAAGATTTGGAACGTCAAAATGAAAGGATTAATCCAGATCAGCAATACCAGAATGATAACCAGAGTGTGACAGGAAGGGGCAAGGTTACAAACATAAGAGCTCACCAGCCGATGGTTAAAAGATAGAATTGAAGGCTCTTTATCTGAATAAAAAAACAAGATGGATGAGTTGTCGCAAATAAAAATGAAATGAACATGCTATTCTAGCAAAAATATGGTTACAAAGTGACCATCGCTGATACCTCAATATCATAGAATCTTACAATCAGAAGCCTTCAAGTCTGCACCGACCACAATCCTACCCAGGCTCTAACCCCATGCATTTACCCTAGATAGTCCACCTGACACTAAGGGGCAATGCAGCATGGCCAGTCTACCTAACCTGCACATCTTTGGGAGGATGTGCAAGGAAACTGGAGTATCCGGAGAAAACCCACATAGTCACGGGAAGAATGGGCAAACCTCACACAGATTGACCCAACTAGGAATCAAATGTGCCAGGGACTGCGAGGCAGCAATGCTAACTATTGTGCCCCCATGCTACCCTAGCCAAGGATATTTGACATCTTGGAAGGGCAATGAAAGGAAAAGAGGGTTGGATGACCCTATTAATAAAGGCAGTGGAGCAGTGATAAATTATCTTGGTTTGGAAGATTAAGATAGAGAATGATTTTGCAAGATGATTAAAAATAGCAAAAGCAATAAATCATTATTGGGATTGTTTTATTGTTCCCCAGACAGTAGCCAGACCGTAGGAAAGAATATAAACTACAAAATAAAGCAGGGCTTGTAACAAAGATACTGCAATAATTATTGGTGATTTTAATCTTCATATTGATTGGACCAATCAAACTGGCAGAGAGTGCCTGGAGGATGAATTCACAGAATGTATCCTAGACAGATTCTTAGAACAATATAACCAAACCAGACTACTTCAGACCTGTGTAATGTGTAATAAGACAGGATTAATTAACAGCCTCATAGTAAAGGATCCTTGAGATAAAAATAAGCATATGATGATAGAATGTCACGTTCGGTTTGAGGGTGAGAAATATGTGTCCGCAACTAATGTCTGAAAGTTAAATGAAAAGAATGGAACAGGTTTGGAGAGAGTGGAATTGTAAAGTAGTTTAAAAGTTAACGATGGTAAAGAAGCAGTGGCAGACATTTGAAGGAGATATTTTATAAAATCTCAAGAAAGATGTATTCCATTGAAAAAAAAAACTGAGATGGATGCATCATCTTGGCTAACTAAAGAAGTTTATAATGGTAATAATTGAAAGAAAAGATATACAATGCCACACAGATTAGTGGCAGCCAAATAAAGTCATAGAGTTAAAGAGGTTTACAGCATGGAAATAGGCCCTTCGGCCCAACTTGTCCGTGCTGCCTTTTCTTTAAAATCCTGAAGCTAATCCCTATTGCCCATGTTTGGCCCATATCCCTCCATATCTGTCTTACCCATGTAACTGTCTAAATGCTTTTTAAAAGACAAAATTATACCCACCTCTATTACTACCTTTGGCAGCTTGTTCCAGACACTCACCACCCTTTGTGTGGAAAAAAATTGCCCCTCTGGACATTTTTGTATCTTTCCCCTTAAATCTTTGTCCTCTAGATTTTGACTCCCCTACTTTTGGGGAAAAGACATTGACTGTCCAGCTGATCTATGCCTCTCATTATTTTATAGATCTCTATAAGATCAACCCTCAGCCTTCTAAACTCCAGTGAAAGAAGTCCCAGTCTATCCAGCCTCCTTATAATTCAAACCATCAAGTCCTGCTGGCATCCTAGTAAATCTCTTCTGCACTCTTTCCAATTTAATAATATCCTTTCTATAATAGGGTGATCAGAACTGTACACAGTATTCCAACCGTGGTCTTACCAATATCTTATACAACTTTGAATGTTTGGGAACATTTCAGAAACCATCAAAAAACGAGGGCAAGATTGGATTATGAAGGAAAACTAGCAAGAAATATAAAAGCAGTTAGTTAAAGTTTATACAAATGTACGTATAAAAGAGTAGCTAAAGTAAGCATTGGTACCTTCGAATAAAACAGATGAATTAATAGTGGTGAATAGGGCAATTGCAAACACTTTGGACAAATATTTTGTACTTGTTTGTGTCACGTTTTCAGTAGGTTGTTATATATTTTAAATTTCTGCTTTATTTCGAGATAAATCAGAGATGATATTAGCTTTAAATATTTAACACATTTCCTTACAGTATTTCAAAATGTCTGCATAATCTGAAAGTTTTTACATACCTGTTCTTGGCCGGAACTCTGATTAGTCTTCTGGAACTTTCTGAATAACACCAGTTACTGTCTAGGTCCACCTGCAGGTGTAGGCAATTAAGCACAGTGAACATTATTCAGTTACAGATGAGTGCAATCAAAGTCAGGCCATTGGACACCATGTGGTAAAAGACACAAAAGCATCTGAACAATAATAGAAAAAGTAAGGAAGAAGGAACTTAAAAATAGTCATAATTACTTGGGAAATATTACGAGGAAAACTAATGGGACTAAAGGGTCACAGGATCCCTGACTAGATTGCCTAGGGTTTTAAAAGAAGTGACTACAGAGACAGTGAAGGCATTTTTTGGTAATCTTACAATATTCCCTGGATTCTATTTTCCCTAGAATCGATCATTAAGAAAGTTGTAGTGAACATCTGATTTAATTTGATGTATATTAACACATGTATAGGGATGAAAAGTGTTGTTTCTTGCAAGTTATACAGTTAAGACATACCATACATAGAGAAGGAAAGGAGAGAGTGCAGGATACACAGGATGCAGGAGAGAGTTGCAGTTACACTAGGGTGAAGAAAAAGATCAGCTTAATAGATAATGGGACCACTCAAGAATTGGATAACAGGAGGGAAGAAGCTGTTACTGAGCTTGTTGGTGTGTGTTTTCAGGCTCTTGTATCTTTTCCCAATGGGAGAAAGTGGAAGAGAGTATGTGGGGTCCTAGATTATGGTCCTAGGGTGAAGAAAAAGATCAGCTTAATAGATAATGGGACCACTCAAGAATTGGATAACAGGAGGGAAGAAGCTGTTACTGAGCTTGTTGGTGTGTGTTTTCAGGCTCTTGTATCTTTTCCCAATGGGAGAAAGTGGAAGAGAGTATGTGGGGTCCTAGATTATGCTGGCTGCCTTCCCAAAAGGCAGCAGGACTTGTGAACGGAATCAGTGAAGGGAGGTTAGTTTACATCATGGACAACAATCCTTTGTAGTTTAATGTGGTATTGGATGAGGCAGGAGCCATACTGTGATACATCCTGATAGGATACTTGCAGTGGTGAATCTGTAAAATAGATGAGTCAAGGGGGACAAGCCAAATTTCCTTAGCTTTTTGAGAAAATAGAGGTGTTAACCATTGTGCCGCCATGCTGCTCATTGTGTTTAGTTTATTAGAATTCTTTGAGGATGTAACAAACAGGGTGGATAATGGGGAATTGTAAATGTAGTGTATTGGTCTCTAAAAGGCATTCAATAAGATGCCACATAAACTGCCTCCAAATAAATGCAGGTAGTTCTCTGGCGTCACACTTGAAAGAGGACATTGCCCCCTTGATTGCTCCTTATTAACTGCATTTTCACATCCACTCATCAAAATGGAGTTGTGACTATGTCTGACTCTCCAGAATACTTTTGGGAGATGATATTCCCATTCTTGCCTCTTTATAAATCTTTCGTTTTCAATTCCCTGCATTGGAGTGTCTGCTAATATTAACATAAATCATCATTATGTTCCAATTTTAAATGCCTGTACTTTGAAGTGATGGGAAAACCTATGAAAACTTTCTACATACTCCCAATTAGTTCCTTATTATGTGATAAACGTGAAAAGTACATAGAAGAGGTTGGTGGAATGCATGAACAAGTAACAGATGAAATTTAGTGCAACAAATTGATACATTTTGTAGGAAGAACACAAAGGGTCAATAAAGAATAAAGGGTAGAAATCTAAAAGGAGAACAGGAGCTGTGGGATCTTGGGGTGGCAGGGTAGTACATATGCACAAATCATTGAGGATTCAGGACAGATTGAGAAAGTTATTTATTGAGCATTTAGGATCCTGGGTTTTATAAATAGGATATGGAGCACAAAAGCAAAGAAGCTATGATACACTTGCATGAAACATAGGTTTGGTTTCGAGTATTGCATCCAGTTTCTGGGCACCACACTTCAGGAAGAATGCAAAGACAAAGGAGGCAGAAAAGACTCATGAGAATTGGTCCAGGAATGAACTTCAGATCCATGGATAAATTAGGGAAGCTTGGGGCCATCCTCCTTAGAGAAGAGCAGATTAAGAGGTTTGATTGAGTTGCTCAAAATCATGAGGAATCGCAACAGGATAGATAGGAGGAAACTGTCCCTGTTGGTGGAAAGATCGAGAATCAGAGGGCATCAATTTAAGGGACAAAAACAGAAGAATGCTGAAAAATCTCAGCAGGTCTGACAGCATTTGTGGAGAGAGAATAGAGCCAACATTTTGAGTCAGGATGACTCTGCGAGAGAGCTAAGAGGAAAGAGAGTCAGCAGAGATTTTCACTGTGAGGGTAGGGAGGGATGATGGAGTTGGATAACGAGAATGTAAATGAGCATGCGTAAGGCTTAGAAAATTTCCATTAAGTGATCAGAATGTGTGAACGGCAAAACAAAGGTACAGCTTGGCAAAGGACTGCCTGAGAAATGTGGCCTGAAGAAGGGGAGAGGTGGAAAGGAAAGCAATAAAATGGACATGAAACAAAATAAAGGAAATAGGAAGGAGGGGAGAGTTCATGCTCTGAACCAGTTAAATTCGCTGTTCAGTCCAGAAGGCTGTAAAGTGTCTAATTGCAAGACGAGGTGCTATTCCTACAGTTTACATTGGGGTTCACCAAAACATTGTAAAAGGCCAAGGATGGACACATGGACAGGAGAGCAGGATGGTATGTTGAAATGGCAAATGATAGGAAGGTCTGGGTCCTGCTTGCCAACAGACCAAAGCGGTCACCCAGTCAGGGTTTAGTATGTCTGATGCAGAGTGAACTGCATTGGGAGCAGCAAATGCAGTAGACCAGATTGAAGCAGGTGCAGATTGCTTCACCTGAAGGGGATGTTTAGGATCTTGGAGGAGGGAAAGGGATGCTGTATCTTCTATAATTGCATGGGAAGCTGCTGTGGGCAGGGGATGAGATGTTGAGTGTGATGGAGAAGTGGACCAGAGATTTAAGGGAATTAGCAAAAAAGCAACAGCCACACAAGGAAAATATTCTTCAAGCAGTGAATGGTTAAGAGCTGGAATGCCAGAGCTGGGAGTGTGGTCGAGGAAGACTCAGTTCCACCTTTGAAAGAGAATTGGATGATAATTTGAAAAGAAAAACATTGCAACTCGGGGGCAAAATGTGGGGTAATGATACATTGCTTCTTCAGAACACTGGCATAGATATGATGGGCCCAATGATCGCCTTCTGTGCTGTAATTATTTGGTGATTAATATTATTTGATATGTATATTTGGAATCAGCAACACAGACTTACAGGGCTCCAAGTTTTCAAGAAATTCAACTGACTGACAATCTTGGTCTTATATAACAGTAATATTGCACTTTGATCAAAGTCACATTTTGTTTTGAAATTAAAACCTGTTTTGGGGCATTTTTAAGATTTTATCTTGAAGTATTAAACCGGAAAGAAAACAAAAATATAGCTTTGACCTTCAAAAATCCAGGTAAATTCAGAGAAAACATGTTTGTTTTGAAAACAATTGAAATTCAAGAAAAAAAAAATCCATGCTTTATTTTCAAGGAAGAATCATTATTTGATTAATGGAAACAATTATTCAAAGTTTGGAAGATACTATTGAATTATGAATAAATTCACATGTTCAAGGTAAAAGGACAGCGTTGAGTCACAGAATTACTCTTAACATATCATTAAATTTTCAAGTGGTGGTGAAGATTTTACAATAGTCATTAATTGCCATACAAATGGATCTGAAGATTGTTGTTTAGATAAAGAATGATGAATTAAGTATTTGTGAAGTTTCCCTTTAAACAGTGGTTTAAGGCATCAGCGCACAGTGCTATATAACTGTGCTTTCCAACTGTTAACTTGCAAAATGTTCATTTCTTTATCCCTGGCTGAAAATGTCAACTCTCCAGTTCCCTGCTTCCATTGAATCCTGAGGCAGTGTGTTCCAAAGTCGCACAATCCTCTGAGGGAGGATTGTCCTCCCTGTTGCCTTCTCTGTTCTAAAAACTGTCTTCTATTTCTGGACTCACTTACAAGAGAAGACATCCTATCCACGCGCATTCACCTTTTTGGGACTGTTCAGGATTGTATTACACTTCAATCAAATCATCCCTCACTACTAAACACCAATGGAATAAAACCTCTTCTGCCTAACTTTTCCTGATAAGACAACCTGCTCATCCAGTATCAATTTAGTAAACCTCCTCTGAATTGACTCCAAGGCATTGACATCCTTCCTTAAATAAAGAGATCAAAATTACACAAATTTCATCAATTTATTTTTATAAAAGCAAATTACTGTGGGTGCTGGAATCGGAAACCAAAAGAGAAAATGCTGGATAATCTCAGCAAGTCTGGCAGCATCTGTAAGGAGAGAAAAGAGCTGATTGGACTCAATCATCATTGAGTCCAGATTATCCTTGGCCAAAGCTGTCAAACTAACTTTCATGTTTGATTCCTCTCCTGATAAAGGATTGCATTCCATTAACCTTCTTAATTTCTGTACCTGCATACGAACTTTTTGAGCCTCATGCACTAGAACACCTCAATTTATCTGCACCTTGGAATTTTTGCACTTGTTCTCTGTTTAAGTAATATTCTTCTTCTGTTCTTCCTGCCAAAATGAGCAATTTCACATTTTCCAACATTATTTCCATCTGCTTTCCATTACATTTTATTCCTCTCACTCGATCTGTCTATATCTATCTGCAACCTCTTTATGGTCCTGTGTCCTCTTCAGAACACACTTGCTGACCTGAATTTGGGTCATCTGCAATTTGAGCTCCCCTAACTTTTCTCCCCATGTCTAAATCATTGATATTAAACTGTAAAAATTGAGGTCCCAGCATAAACCCCTGTGGATTCCACTCGTCACATCCTGCCAATCGGGTGAGAGATCCAATTATACATTTCTGCCAGCTAGCCATAATTGTCTCATACCATGAGCTTTTATTTCCCGTGATAACCTTTGATGTTGCACCTTGTTTTCCCTCTGGTTTTCCCCCTCGTTTTCCCCCT